>JAQJVL010000056.1:896308-1606766 GCA_035578905.1 Stictocephala bisonia
GAATCAGAGTTAAATGGCAGATGTTTAGATTTAAATTAAAAGTAAAGATTTTTTAGGAATAATATGATTTATCACAAACGATACATTGGTTTTACGACAGATTTTCCTTAATTTCAATTATTATGTGTCCATTATTTTACATTCTAAGTAGGCTTTATTTGTTTTCAAACACTTAAAATATCTTCACGTTTCAAATACCACTTTAAATCAAGAAACAAAGGATGTTTGTGAGGCTCTTAATTAAAGGAACAAAACAAAGAAGTGACGGAGGGAAGTTTCGACAACGTTTCTTGTGTTAGTTCACATAATGATGATACTAAAGCACTTAGTGATAGTTAATATGTAATAATATCTTAATGAATTGAACTATTTATTTGATAATAATGATAAATATTTTATTATTTATTACATCCTATATGTATAGTAGTATATTATGTGCATAAAAAACACAAAAAATTAATTTGGTGTAGTTTGTATGCAGATAACATTCTACAGATTTTGAGGTTTAAAGCAATATAGATAGTTTTAGTTATATAAAAACGTAATATTTTCAACTAAATTAGCATTGCATGAAAGTAAATATAAATAGGAGATACCTGTGCATGCTTCGCGTGCCTACCCCGTCAGCCTCTGCGCTCATGTCACCTCGGTCTTCGGCCTCGGTAATGTCGGTTTGTAGTAAGTCGGACCATGAAATTAATGTTTTACCTTTTTTAAAATAATTTTGGAACATATTCAATATTGATCCTAAAAATAGAAATTAAACTTGAAATGTTATCACATTTTAAAGATAGTAAAGTTCTCATCAAAATTTTATCCAGTTCCAGTAGAGTGTCTTTTGAGATTCATTTTAAAGCCTTTTTCCAATGAAGATGTATGTGGGCAGTATTTATAAATATTATTGAGTTTCACGTACAGTGGTATTGACTTACCCACCTACTCTTACACGTACAGTGGTATTGACTCACCCACCTACTCTTACACGTACAGTGGTATTGACTCACCCACCTACTCTTACACGTACAGTGGTATTGACTCACCCACCTACTCTTACACGTACAGTGGTATTGACTCACCCACCTACTCTTACACGTACAGTGGTATTGTCTCACCTACTCTTACACGTACAGTGGTATTGACTCACCCACCTACTCTTACACGTACAGTGGTATTGACTCACCCACCTACTCTTACACCTACAGAGGTATTGTCTCACCTATTCTTACACGTACAGTGGTATTGACTCACCTACCTACTCTTACACGTACAGTGGTATTGACTCACCCACCTACTCTTACACCTACAGAGGTATTGTCTCACCTACTCTTACACGTACAGTGGTATTGACTCACCCACCTACTCTTACACGTACAGTGGTATTGACTCACCCACCTACTCTTACACGTACAGAGGTATTGTCTCACCTACTCTTACACGTACAGTGGTATTGACTCACCCACCTACTCTTACACGTACAGTGGTATTGACTCACCCACCTACTCTTACACGTACAGTGGTATTGACTCACCCACCTACTCTTACACGTACAGTGGTATTGACTCACCCACCTACTCTTACACGTACAGAGGTATTGTCTCACCTACTCTTACACGTACAGTGGTATTGACTCACCCACCTACTCTTACACGTACAGAGGTATTGTCTCACCTACTCTTACACGTACAGTGGTATTGACTCACCCACCTACTCTTACACGTACAGTGGTATTGACTCACCCACCTACTCTTACACGTACAGTGGTATTGACTCACCCACCTACTCTTACACGTACAGTGGTATTGTCTCACCTACTCTTACACGTACAGTGGTATTGACTCACCCACCTACTCTTACACGTACAGTGGTATTGACTCACCCACCTACTCTTACACCTACAGAGGTATTGTCTCACCTATTCTTACACGTACAGTGGTATTGACTCACCTACCTACTCTTACACGTACAGTGGTATTGACTCACCCACCTACTCTTACACCTACAGAGGTATTGTCTCACCTACTCTTACACGTACAGTGGTATTGACTCACCCACCTACTCTTACACGTACAGTGGTATTGACTCACCCACCTACTCTTACACGTACAGAGGTATTGTCTCACCTACTCTTACACGTACAGTGGTATTGACTCACCCACCTACTCTTACACGTACAGTGGTATTGACTCACCCACCTACTCTTACACGTACAGTGGTATTGACTCACCCACCTACTCTTACACGTACAGTGGTATTGACTCACCCACCTACTCTTACACGTACAGAGGTATTGTCTCACCTACTCTTACACGTACAGTGGTATTGACTCACCCACCTACTCTTACACGTACAGAGGTATTGTCTCACCTACTCTTACACGTACAGTGGTATTGACTCACCCACCTACTCTTACACGTACAGTGGTATTGACTCACCCACCTACTCTTACACGTACAGAGGTATTGTCTCACCTACTCTTACACGTACAGTGGTATTGACTCACCCACCTACTCTTACACGTACAGTGGTATTGACTCACCCACCTACTCTTACACGTACAGTGGTATTGACTCACCCACCTACTCTTACACGTACAGTGGTATTGACTCACCCACCTACTCTTACACGTAGAGAGGTATTGTCTCACCTACTCTTACACGTACAGTGGTATTGACTCACCCACCTACTCTTACACGTACAGTGATAGCCTATTGATTAACGGCCTCGGGCCGTGGTACGTTAGCATTAGTATGTGTACTGTGCGATATGACTATTAAAATCAAGATAACAAATGTTAAGTATTGTTTTGATTATAGCCGTTATTTTTAAATTTTACGATGATCAACTGCCATTGTCGCTCTACTGAGATAAGTTCTTTTAAAGGCTATTTCAAATTGAATTTCGAAAAGTCCTTTCTTAGTGCCCCTTTATGACAAGAAGTCTGCACATCCTCGAAAATTAACAGGACAACTATTTAGAATTGTTGTAATTTAACGTCTGTTTTTATTATACGACAAAAGCACACGATTTTTAATCCACAGAAAATGTGTAATGTTTACACCAGCTTAAGCTTGTTATAAATGTTGTTATATCATTAATTTTATACATACATCAAGGGTATTAATATAAACACTGTAGTGACAGGAATTAGATCTTTTAGAGCCAGTGATGTGTAGCCCCAGTAATATTTCTAATTTAAGATATTTGTTCCACTGTCCTTGCCTCAAGCATTACAGTTAATCAAATAAGCTTTCTCATCTTCCCGATTCGAGATATTTCTTGGGTACAAATTCACTCACGGAATTAAAACACGTAGATTGAAAAGTATCATACATATATTTAGAAATTAATATAAAAGGTTTTATAATTTTACAAGACAATAATTATTCTAAAAAATAGAATACAATAAATTACTGAATTACTTTGTTTCTGTTTTTATTTTTGCCTTTTCAATCAGGCCCATACGTAATATTATTAATTTATTTTATCTTCTAGATGATTTCTACTACACTAATTCAAATAAATAACTCAGAAAATTGGGTACAATATGATTTATTAGAACATAATACTTATAAATATTATTTACAAGACAAATGGTACTTTTTAGTATGAGATAACAAGTTTAAAATACATATGAATATATAATTAATGTCGGCTAGGTATAGAGAAAGAGACTACATAAATGTAGGACATGGGATTTCGTGCTGACCTTGGTTTATTTTTTAGATTAAATAGAGTGTTTTAGGTAAAATATATTCTTGAAAATAGTTATAAAAAGTGAAAAGAAATGGCAAATATTTGATGAAAGTTTATAGTGTGTATAGGCCTAAAATTAGTTTGATGGATTGGTCTCACCCAGCATTTCTTCTCAAGTAGATTATAAAAATTTTTCTGGGTAGTTTTTAGATATTAATCGATTCAAAGTTATATTTCACTGATATGAAAATTATTTCTTGATGTTAAAACAATTTAACTATTTTATATAAAAACTGTTAACTTAATAAAAATGCCTAGCTTCCATTTCCATTGCTGGGCGAAGAAAGTGAGAATCTTCTTCAAAGTTCATTGTTGAAGTCAATTTAAATTATAACATATGTTTTTTTTACACTGGTAAATCAATCGAACACTTTATTTCATTGGTGGAATTATTTCCCACTGAATAGGTTTTTGGGAAATGATTTTGAATTGATTTTGAGTTGTATTATAATAAATGTTTTTGAAATGAATTTAGAATTTTAATTAGTGACTGAAATAAACAGTTTTATTACGATACTAAATAATACTAATAAAATATGATACGTATGAATTATTTTATAAATAGTTATTCATTTTATTTTAAATTATCAGATGATTGTTTATATATAGATAGGAGTTGAAATATCATAGTTTATATACATTGTATTCGATTTGTTTACAATTGATGTTAAAAAGTGCTTTGAGATCTATAGTCATTATATCGATTGATATTTTGAATAAAGTAAAAAATTCCTTCATACATTAACTCAATTAACGTATCGCTTACCTAAATATGAAACTGTATGATTAACCTTTAATGGATTTAATAATACTAATATTATTATTATTAAAAACCTTCTGACACAGAATAATATAACCACCTACCCACCCCTAGATATATGGAGGTATTGACCCATGTATTGAGCCTTTAACGTCTCTTTAACCCTTTGCTAATAGATGTTCTTTTTGCAGTATTTCTGACACTTACAGAACTATGGTTTCATAAATATACATAACAATAGCCATTAGGGAACTGTATTATAACACTACTACACTTGTAATGTATTTATTCCAGAATTACACAGAGTCTGTATTATATTAGCTCTAAAACATTACGTTGTAGATAATTTATTTTATATGATAGTAGTATATACAGGGTGGAAAAAATATGGACAGCCTTTTACAACAACGTTATTTTTCCATAGATAATTTGATAATTTAGTTATTTGACTAATTTTGTTTAATAAACTATCATTTTTGATTAGAATAATTTACTTGAAACTGTTAAATAGTGGAGAAATAATATTGTTCAGTTTAGTTACTTTGAAATTCAAATGATCGCTATTCTGGAAAGTATAAACCTTTTAAACTCCGGGTTGTGGCAATTAATTTCTCTTGAATAGACCTTTCATTTGATACCAAACTCGACCTAAGATTACAATGAAGATTTTCGTTCAACTCCTCGTGAGCCGTACCCCAGAAAAGTTGAAATGTTGCTAATGAAGTCAAAAAGTATCTTCTTTGTAACCATGATTATGTACAGGATTTTAATTTTAAAAGTGAATTCAAACTTTCAAACAACATTTTGTGAAAGCGTTTCCATATTTTTTTCCGACCTGTATAGAGTATTTTAGGTAAAATGTATTCTTGATAACAGTTATATAAAGTGAAAAGAAATGGCAAATATTTGATGAAGGTTTGTAGTGTGTATAGTTCTAAAATTGGTTTGATCGATTGATTAGTCTCACCCAGCATTTTTTCTCAAGAAGATTATCAAAATTCTTCTGGGTAGTTTTTAGATATTAATTGATTCAAAGTTATATTTCACTGATATGGAAAGTATTAACTTTATTCTTGATGTTAAAACACTTTATTTTTTTTTAATTTTATATAAAAATGTTCACTTAATAAAAATGCCTAGCTTCCATTTCCATTGCTGGGCGAAGAGAGTGAGATTCTTCAAAGTTCATCGTTGAAGTCAATTTTACTTAATGGCTAGTAAAATTTTATCCGGAGAAAAATTTGAGATATTTAGGTTGAATTAGAAGCATACAATGTCAACATGAAACGCTACTGAAACCATGAATACACATAGGTTTCCTCATTGACGCGCTCTCTGTGTTATTGAATATTGATGGGTTTTGACGGCTGACAAATGTCGACTGGGAACTCTAACTATTCACCTCCACTGTGCATGATTAGTGCAAATTTACCTCCCGAGTTGGAATATCCTTACGTGTTTTGTTAAACTAAAACATATATTTATCTAACAACTACCCGATTAAAAGTTATGAATACTCGAGTTTGAAGAAACACTGCACAATAAGCACCGAGCGTAAACAAACAAATATAACATAACAAATTTCAACCTTTATTTATACTTTAACCTATGTCATTTTAATATTTTTATCAACTTTTACATTTTTTACTTTCTCCCCTATGCGTTAGCATAGAGAAAGTATTGTGATCGTTAAAAAAAAATTTTTTAAGTTGGTCTAAAAATCCATTTTAAGGTCTACTGAACCCAAAAAGTGGAGGTTTCGAAAAAAAATTTTGATGTCCGTCCATATGTGTGTCGTCTGTGTGTAGCCTATGTGCAGTTCGCTGGAGACGAAAAGGATGGATCAATTTTTATGAAACTTGGTATGTAGGTATTTTTAGCTAAAGTCTCCAGACCACTTTTTCATTTTTTGAAATTTAATTTTTTTAATTTTTATGGCTAAAAAATATACACAAAATGGAATTTTCTTAAAAACGGCTCTAACAATTTTGATTACATTTTCAGGAAATATCTAAATTACAATTTAAAATATTTAATAAACAACACATTTACCGCATTGACTAAGTTTTGAGTTATAGAAAAAAAAAAAAAAACATATTTGGGAATCAAACTGGTAATTTTCAAAGTTTTGATTTTTTAGTGTTTAATATGGAAGAAAATTTGTGCCATTTCTTTGGAACCATTTATTCAAACTTGTTGGGTTAAAAAGTATCACTATTTCACACCTTTAGATTGTTTTGTGACATTTAAATAATCGCCAAATAATAAATACTTACCATATGCACGTAAAACGTTTATAAAATGTAGACCCATAAACTTACAACCAATTTACAGAGTTTCAGAATTTTTTATGGCGAAAAAGTTCTTGTTAATTTAGTGAAGTAACTTTTTCTCGGCATTGAGTAATGTTATAACATCAGACTAGTTTTGTTATCAACCCATAGATGTCAATAATTTAAATATTTAATAATTCGTATTGTTACTGAATAGTTTTATGTTGGTTTATTATTGATAAGGGTGTCGTGACCACTGAACCGTGAAATCCCCGCTTGCCCACACCACCCTTATAATTTGCGTGCAACGATGCCATGTTGAACAACAAAAGGATCTCTGTCGGGTATTCCAGCATTAATTATAATAAAGGAACCCGCAGTTAATTCTTGCTTATTTTTGCTATAGCAATATTTGTTTGCACTTTCAAAACATTCTGAATTTTTGTTGTCAGTTCTGAATTTTTGTTGTGAATTCTAAATTAGTTGTCAGTTAATGTTTCTACGTTGCATAGAAGTTTCACATATATATGATAAGTAGTTTTTATCTGGTAATTTTTTAATGCAACAAAATAATCCAAAGGTGTGAACTAGCGGTACTTTTTTACTCCAACAAAGATTTAACAATTTTTAAAGAAGATAAACATTTAAAAACTGCATAGTCTAACGTACAAATAAATAACGTATAAGTAAAATATTGGCGTTATTTTTATTTTTTTACACCAAGTGGTTATTGTACAGTGTTTGCTCAAACTACTGTAGCCATAATTTTGCCGACTTGTTGGCTCAGTGGCTAAGGCTTCGAACTGCGGAGGGCATGGGCCAAGGTTCGTATCCCTAACTGAGCTAACGGTCATGCTCGGGTGGTAGAGGAACAATAGGCAGTCCCTTAGCCGTAGTACGAAGTTTGGCTAGTAGCGGCCGAGCCATAGCGGGATTTAGTTGGCGCGAGTTATATTTCACTCGTTGTATACAATTTTACGCACATGCCGGTAGGCCCATTTGAAATGGTGAGCGAAGTTAAAAAATAAATAAATAAATAAAAAGAATCAAACAGTACTGCTGTATGCTTGGCCTGCCTTTAGATGGCCTGCACATAGAAACAAGCTCCAGGAAAATTTTTAAAGTGCTTTTTGGGAAGTTACGTAGAAAATATAAAATTACAAAAATAACGAGATACGGAATCTGAGTGCTAATTCCGTATCTAATTCTTGTAACAAGATTACACTACAATCAAGTAGTATAATCTTGTTTTGAAGTAAAGTTGAAGTACTTCCATAAAATTTAAAAAGGCATGTTTGAATTTGAAATGTTTTATGGCATTGTCGTAAAAAGTAAATTTATACTTGACATTTATATTTTGGTTGCTATTTGATTCAGTCAATACCAAAAGATTCTGCTGGTATGATATTTCGCTGTAACACGGTTATGTTTATAATAAATGAAAAATGTTTACTAGTACAAAATTTAATGTCTGATCATTGTAAAACATTCAGTTATTACAAAGGATTAACACTATTCAACAGACTACCAACAACACTAAAAACCGTCACTGACCTCTTTAAGTTCTGGAAACAACTGAAGACCTTGCTCATCGACCGGTGTTGTTACACCGTCCGGGATTTTCAGGCTGGTAACTTCGACTGATGTAGATACAACTTTGAACTCCTTTTATTTATTGTGATGTAATTTATCACTTAAATACTCTTAGTTATTATTGTAGTTTATTTATTTAAAATGCATCATTTGTTTGTAGGCTGTTCATTTTGACTTAGCCAATGCATGTATATATGTTAAATAATACGGTTCAATAAAGGAATTGAATTATTTCACTAAACAGTACATTAGACTTGAAATAGTTTTATTTTAGAATTACAGGTGACGCCAAGGAAAGCTAATACAAATTCGTATTTAAGACTTTAAAGTTAATATTTTCGAAATGTTTGAGATATGGAAGTTTACGTAACATTAAAGTTAATGTTATACATGAAAAGATAACACTTACCAATCTCTAAAAAATATGAAAAACATCAATATCGATCTCGTAAGATCATAATCAGAACACTGATGATGATGGAATGTATAAAATATTCAAAACAAACTACGGCTAGAAATGTCAAATTAAACAAACGCTGGATTTGTTTTTAAAATTTGATTGTCTTGTTCTATATTTAATCGAATAAATATACCTACATTTAAGACATATTTATGTTCAAAAGATCAAATTCGTTAAGCTGTGTGTACAGGCTAGGTCATGCACTATGTCAAGTTGAGAGTGCTCGTTATATGGTGGACCATGTCAAGTTGGGTGTACAGGGTATGTAGTGGACCATGTCAAGTTGTGTGTACCCAATGGAGTTCTGCAGTAACGCTGAAGAGTCCCATCTATGTCACTCAACTCGCCGGAAGTACTCTCAGCATGGTCGCCAACATCGTCCAGTCATAATTACACTAACATTTATGTTTCTAGATGTCCCAGCCATTACTACATACAAATAAAACACTAAAACTATCACTAACACTAACAAAAATTACCAATCCTGTACAGGTTTTAGTAACAAATCTGATAGACTATCACAGTACAACCACGCTGTGAGAATTACAGCCAACTGAATCAATACCTGCGGTGAAAATCCCGACATGAAAGTGGGTGTAAAGGGTATGTAGTGGACCATGTCAAGTTGTGTGTACCAGGTATGTAGTGGACCATGTCAAGTTGTGTGTACAGGGTACGTAGTGGACCGTGTCAAGTGGTGTGTGCAGGGTATGTAGTGGAGCATATCAAGTTGTAAGTGTAGGGTATGTAGTGGACCATGTCAAGGTGGGTGTGCATTGTATGTAGTGGACCATGTCAAGTTGTGTGTGCAGGGTATGTAGTGGACCATGTCAAGTTGTGTGTACAGGGTATTTAGTGGACCATGTCATGTTGTGTATGCAAGGTGATGTAGTGGACCATGTCAAGTTGTGTGTGCAGGGTATGTAGTGGACCATGTCAAGTTGTATGTGCAGGGTATGTAGTGGACCATGTCAAGTTGTGTGTACAGGGTATGTAGTGGACCATGTCAAGTTGTGTGTGCAGGGTATGTAGTGGACCATGTCAAGTGTGTGTACAGGGTATTTAGTGGACCATGTCATGTTGTGTATGCAAGGTGATGTAGTGAGCCATTTGAAGTTTTATATACAAGTTTTGTGATTAATCATACTGAGTTCTGTATGTAGGGTACGTAGTAGGCTATGCCAAGTTCTGTGTACAATGTATCTGGTGGGTAATGTCAACAAGGTATGCTATGGATTACATAAACTTGTGTATGCTCTGCAGTGTATGTTTTAGACGCTGAAGTATGGTGGATAGGGCTTTCTTCACACAAGAACCACGTACGTTTTATCACTTGCCTAATGGTCTGTTCCACGTAAATAGTGTTTCATGACTGGGAAGTAAATCATTATGTTGATGGCAGTTAGCAGTTTTTCATCAGTCTAATTCATTGATAACTAATGTAAACACAGTGTCATCTAAAATTAAAATGAAACTATAACAACTATATAGATTAAAATAAGAACCATCCTAATTACCATTCTAAATCATTTAAAGCACACAGGAAATTGTAAAAAAGGTTACATTCCTTGAAACTAAATTCAGACAATAAACGGACTATTATTCAATAGAGTATGTTATATATTCTAAACCTTTCAGCTAATTGAAAACGGACCCCACTCTAATGATTAATTGTTGCAGTTAGAGAAATAACAAACTACGATTCGGGTTTCTGGGTTCTGATTTTAAACTCACACTTATCTTATTGCGTATGTCAATAAATTGTGTGCTCTCGATTATTTAAGGAACAGAAATTTTATTTAGAATACAGACAAATGATTGTGTTATGAATAATTGTCTGTGTTGTTGATATGCCTTCTACAAGAGAAGTATGGTGTTGCATTAACAAGTGGTATGTGTAGCCTACTTGCTATGTTCAAGCTGCATGAACAAGTGGTAAGAGTAGCCTCCCGCTATTTCATGCTGCATGTACAAGTGGAATGAGTAGCCTTTCCGCTATATTCATGCTGCAAAAACAAGTGGTAAGAGTAGCCTCCCCGCTATGTTCATGCTGCATTAACAAGTGGCATGAGTATCATACCCACTATGTTCATGCTGCATGAACAAGTGGTAAGAGTAGCCTCCCCGCTATGTTCATGATGCATGAACAAGTGATAAGAGTAGCCTCCCCGCTATGTTCGTGCTGCACTAACAAGTGGCATGAGTATCCTACTCACTATGTTCATGCTGCATGAACAAGTTGCATGAGTAGCCTCCCCGTTATGTTCAAGCTGCATGAACAAGTTCAAGGAGTAGCCTCCCTGCTATGTCAGTACGTAATTATTGTTTGACGTGTCAAGATTGTATCTCGTCTTGTATTTTTGTTACATTTCTGGTCATAAATATAATGTAAAAGGTGTAGTGAAAACTAAGGTTACAACTAATGAATCTGTTATATATTTTTTATATATCTGACAAACATAAGGATGCAGTTTTATATTTATTCATATATAATTCCAGTTATATTGTTTAAGAAGATATTATTTAACATTTAATTAATTATTTAGTTTTCAAGAAATATACTGAAACGTTTTTAAGGAGGATTTAACAATTTACCCGTTTAGAGATATTTATCACTGTGTGGGTAGGTCAATAATATCTTACGTGTCAAAACTACTTAAGAGATTACCGTGCATAATGAGTTAAGTAGATGTGAGACGGTTTGCAGAACAGTTAACGACCTTGAGACTGAAGTTAAGTTCTTATCAGTTCATATATTAAATACCTATGTGTTACTTATTTGTATTTGATATTAATTCAGAAACACAAGATGAAGATTTCATTGTGTAATTTATTTATATAGCCTGCCGTTAATGACAATGATTTTAATATTCTAATCTATTTGAAGATGTTTGATTAGGTATTTTATAATATTTAACAGCTTATACAGTGCATTTTATAAACCAAAATGCGGAAAATGGCTCCACAAATGTAACTCCATCTAACTACGAAATATTTGGAATTGTTTAATAGTCCATTACTCTGTAGGGCTTGTTTATATTTTCCTTGCACCGGCTTAACATTTCAATTTCGACAGAAAGGTCTGTATTAGATCGGGAACTGTTGACACAAACAACAGTTAACACATGTTTTCTCTTTATTTTAGTAGAAATAAATAATTAAAACAGTTCAGTTTACTTTTTCATTTTCTTCAAACTCATTATCAACATACAATCTTGTAAATGTAACAGAATCAGTTTGATAGCTCAATAATCATGAATAAATAAACGAGATATAACTGAAATATAATAGTCTTCATTAAAAATAGAAGGCCTTTGAAGTTTTTCTGTTTCCCTTTCAGCAAATATCCGCCGTCAAAGACCCTCTTCAGTCAATTATATGGATTCAGACTTTTCAGGCTTACTTTTTTGACTGGGTATCAAATATTCAAGCTGATTGGAACTGGTTGACTTCAAACGACACATGTGTTTGGGTTGTAATGAGGCTTCAAATGAAGTACCGTAAAGTATCAACCAATCGTTGTTAAAGCCATTGTTTCATCCAATTAGGGCCTAATCATTATTAAGACACCGATCGTATGGGTGAGAATGTGTGAATGGCAAATAAGAGTGATGAGTGTAGATGAACGAGTGTAGTTATTGTTACTAAGGTCAACTGTTCCTCGAAAAGAACTATTTACTAATAGCCTAATAGCCAGGGCCATTAAGGGACCTACAGCTTTACGTGGAATCCGAACCACGAAGTGTTCGTCTGATTTTGAGCTAACTAACAAGTCTAATACTCAGTTCTCCTCACTAAAAAACATCCGAACCTTGACTACCATCCAACATGGACACTCCAGACTTGTCTAGTAGAGTCCACATCGATCGCAACCATTGAGCGGACGACGTGTCGGTATTAAGAGGACTGAGCTACAAACCTATCGCCTACAATCTCCTCAACACTTTGTTCCCAAGTAGCTGGGTTACAGCACTGCGCCACCAGTGGCGACAATAATGATTTACTTACCCTTATATATTCATATTTAACGTTTATAGTATTGAATTTATTTATTCCATTATAGATTTATTTTATTCATTGTAATATTGCTAGATTACATCTCATTCATGTTAGATTAACATTATTTGTATTACATGTTTGTTATTTTATTCAATTGTGACGACAATCGTCATTGTTCTCACTTCACTTGAAGTATCATTCACTATTGTTCACTACTTCGCCACTTCAATAGGAGCCGGTATGTAGGTCGACACGATCAATTACCGAACCACGAGGGAGACAGGAGTGCCAAATTAGACATTCAATTAGCATCCGATGGTGAATGAATCACTATATTAGATATGAATTAAAGGTAGGGTTATCGATTTTACATATCTTTGACTTTAGGATCAAATCTAATATGCTTTCACAACTTACGACCAATAACTGTTCTAAATATTTCTGATGTACACTCTTCCTCATCTCATTGTTCACCCATCCACCCTACGCAGAAGAAAATATATTGAGCTTGCGTGGGTAGAGCGTGTATGATGCTCTGCCTTTCTGACTTTAAGGGACTTTGGAAGTAGTATAATTGTTGTCCATCGTTTTATACTGATGGGAAATTCAAAGATATTTGACAGTAGAAGATACGAAACTATAAATTGTTATCGATCTGCATAATATTTGCTATGAATTAGGGAAATTAGTTGTTTTTCTAAGTTTCCCATCCAGTTATGGTGAATAGTTTGTTTCTTCAATTGTTTTTATTATAATAAGTAAATAATATGTTAAGGTTGCCCAGAACAAATATTCAACCTGAAATCGATAATGAAGTACAAAGCAACAACAACAATACCAATAATATGCGTTTTTGTAGGCTTCCAGAAGGCATGCGATTCATTAGACATTTAGTCCCTGTTTAACATCTAACGAGAACAAGGGGGCTTTTCGGAACCTTTAGAAATCAAAGCGGGAGTAAGACGAGGTGACAGGCTGTCACCACTACTGTTCAAACTGGTACTGGATAATGTAAAGAGAGAATAGGAGAAAGAGCTAAAGAAAACAGGGAATCGGAAACCAATTTGACTAGGAAATCAGAAAAAAGGAATTGAAACAGCATGTTTAACCTTCGTAGATGATCTAGCTATATTAAAAGATGAAGATGAGAAAGTAATAAAACAAATAGAGACACTCGCTGAATGTGCACAAAAAAATATCGTACGAAAAGACTGAATTTATATGCACAAAACTAAACATACAGAACTTGAACACGAAATACCGTGAAATCAACAGAATAAACCTATTTCAGTATCTAGGAGAAATAATACAGCTAACAGGTAGATGGAAAATGGCACAGAAAAGAAGAATACAGAAGGTGAAGAGAACACTAAGAGAAATAAAAGACATTTACAATGAAAAAATTCATTTCAATACACACAAAAGTCAGACATTACAACGTAGTTACCAAACTACAAGTACTATACGCTAGCGAAAGACTAATACTAACACTTAAAGGGGAACCTCGAAAAATAATCAAAGAAAAACATAAATTAATAAGAAAATATTGGACCAAAACACACTGAAGAAGTGTATAGACTTCAGTAAAAGAAAACGACATAAAAACTTTCAAATATAGCAGAAGATATGAGAAGACGAAGGCTACAGTTCTATGGGCACATTAGTAGACTACCAAAGCACAGACTAACGAAACCCTCATTCAAGGGATGAAAATATGAGCACCATGGCCAATAGAAGTTAAACATTACATGAATAACGCGAGAATAAAAAAACCATACATAACAGATAGGAACATATAAAGGAACAATATTACAAATTGGAAGCCAGAACTAAAGAAGAAGAAGAACAAGAAGAAGAAAAGAGACTCGTCCAAATGGCAAGGAAGAAAGATGCAATTCAGTAACAAGATGAAGAAATGGTGAGCAAATAAGAAGAACACAAAAAGCGTGAATCATTTATGCTTTGTGTAAACCAACAGGGTGCTTATAATAATAATAATGTATTAAGTATCGATCCATTTAAATTACAAAGAGAGCACAATCTATTACTGTACAAAAGAGGGTTTAAAATCACTGCACAAGTCCACTTAGTGAGAAGACATTCCTCTATAACTAATGTTCGCTATCAAACAGGCGTACAAACTCTTGACTTTAGTTGTGTAGTATTGTACGGTGAAGTGTTTCAGCAGACAAATTGCCATACAACTTTAGCGTGCTTTAAGATGTCCTGGAGATTGAATTAATGGTTTGGTTCACTCAACTTTAAGCTATCTGAAGATCATTGTGATGATCTTGTTTGATGTTGTTCAGTGCCTCAATGTTTTCAAACGTATACCAACCACAGGAATTCTCCTGCCTCCACCAAAACCTCAATGTTACTTAACTTGTCAGTAATACAGTCATATGCTTGAATACGAATCACGTAGTTGTTTCGACTGTTAGATCTGGGATCAACATGACCAGCGATGTTCACTGCCTACTAATTGGTCCTTTTAATGTTAAGTTACTATGTCATAAAATCAAATCCACTCCAAAACATGAAACCGTAAAGTAATATGTCAAAGAAGCTTAAAATTGTTATATTGCTCATTATTTTATCAATTGGAGGCAGTTGTATTTTTTTATATGATCGTGCTAATTTTGTTCAATGGCTATTAAAATTTGTGGTTTTATGTTGCAAACACACTCCATACTAAAACCGAAATACTAACAAATCTATCGCAGTAAAACCAATGCATTCACACAAATATTAACAACAAATAAATAAAATGTAAAATATGTAAACTACTTCATTGAAATTTAACTAAAAAGTGGTAGAATCCATATTTTTCAGTCAAAACCGCGTCAAAGTGCTATCTACATAATTTACAAGATAACCAGACGTTTCTCCCATGCTGTGATGTGACATCCTCAGTGGTATCGCTGAGAATGGTTGTCACCGGACAATACAGATTCTAGCTATGCATCTAAATAACTATCTTCATATTAAATTTATTTAATAAGACAGAACAATAAACTAGGGGCATTGTTCGATAAGCTGTAAAAAAACTCCAAAAAAATAATATACTTTGTTATTTTTTTGAGTTTGTTAATATTTAAGGATATAATACATAAGGATACATAAGGAAATAATATTTTAATTTTAAATATGTGATGAATGCCATTAAATCTATTTTTCAATATAATATGAACTTCAAGTATGCTATGTTTTTACAACATGTAAATTTTATAACAAAGATTTTTGTAATGTATGGAACAATAAACTTTCTTAATATATATTTATTACAAAATATGTCAGGAAAACAATGTTAACAATAAAATATCAGACACAACTCGAACTGAATCTGTGATTACAACGTTTACTTCATAAGCTTTGCTGTCTGTGCCATCTATAGAGCAATTCAAACTAAACTAGTCAATAGAACGTTTATTTCTTACGTTTAGCTGTCTGTGACGTCTATAGAGCAATTCAATAGAACGTTTATTTCTTACGTTTAGCTGTCTGAGACGTCTATAGAGCAATTCAAACTAACTTAGTCATTAGAACGTTTACTTCATACGCTCTGCTGACTGTGACGTCAATGGAGCAATTCAGACTAAGCCAGTCAATAGAACGTTTATTTCTTACGTTTAGCTGTCTGTGACGTCTATAGAGCAGTTCAATAGAACGTTTATTTCTTACGTTTAGCTGTCTGAGACGTCTATAGAGCAATTCAAACTAAGTCTGTAAGTAGAACGTTTACATCATACGCTCAGCTGTCTGTGACGTTTATGGAGCAATTCAAACTAAGCCAGTCATTAGAACGTTTATTTCTTACGTTTAGCTGTCTGTGACGTCTATAGAGCAATTCAAACTAAGTTAGTCTTTAGAACATTTACTTCATACGCTCTGCTGTCTGTGACGTCTATGGAGCAATTCAAACTAAACCAGTCAATAGAACGTTTATTTCTTACGTTTAGCTGTCTGTGATGTCTATGGATCAATTCAAACGAAGCTAGTCAATAGAACGTTTATTTCTTACATTCAGCTCCCTATGACATCTATAGAACAATTAAAACTAACTCTGTAAGTAGAACGTTTACATCATACGCTCTGTTGTCTGTGACGTCTATGGAGTAATTCAAACTAAGCCAGTCAATAGAACGTTTATTTCTTTTGTTTAGCTGTCTGTGACGTATATAGAACATTTCAATAGAACGTTTATTTCTTACGTTTAGCTGTCTGAGACGTCCATGTAGCAATTCAAACTAAGTTAGTCATTAGAACGTTTACTTAATACGCTCAGCTGTCTGTGACGTTTATGGAGCAATTCAAACTAAGCTAGTCATTAGAGCGTTTATTTCTTACGTTTAACTGTCTGTGACGTCTATGGATCAATTCAAACTAAGTCTGTAAGTAGAACGTTTACTTGATACGCTCTACTGTCTGTGACGTCCATGTAGCAATTCAAACTAAGCTAGTCATTATAGCGTTTATTTCTTACGTTTAACTGTCTGTGACGTCTATGGAGAAATTCAAACTAAGTCTGTAAGTAGAAGATTTACTTGATACGCTCTGCTGTCTGTGACGTCCATGTAGCAATTCAAACTAAGCTAGTCATTAGAGCGTTTATTTTTTACGTTTAACTGTCTGTGACGTCCATGTAGCAATTCAAACTAAGCTAGTCATTAGAGCGTTTATTTCTTACGTTTAACTGTCTGTGACGTCTATGGAGCAATTCAATCTAAGTCTGTAAGTAGAACGTTTACTTGATACGCTCTGCTGTCTGTGACGTCCATGTAGCAATTCAAACTAAGCTAGTCATTAGAGCGTTTATTTCTTACGTTTAACTGTCTGTGACGTCTATGGAGCAATTCAAACTAAGTCTGTAAGTAGAACGTTTACTTGATACGCTCTGCTTTCTGTGACGTCCATGTAGCAATTCAAACTAAGCTAGTCATTAGAGCGTTTATTTCTTACGTTGAACTGTCTGTGACGTCTAAAGAGAAATTGAAACTAGGTCAGTCGTTAGAACGTTTACTTCATTCGCTCTGTTATCTGTGTTCTCTATGGAGCAATTCAAACTAAGTCAGTTATTAGACCGTTTACTTGATACACTCTCATATCTGTGACGCCCATGTAGTAATCAAACTAAGTCAGTCATTAGAACGTTTACTTTATATGCTCTCTTATATGGGATGTCCATGTAGTAATCAAACTAAGTCTGTTATTACAACTTTTACTTTATATGATCTCTTATCTTTATCTATGAAGTCTATGTAGTAATCAAAATAAGTCAGTCATTAGAACGTTTACTTGATACGCTCTCTTATATGTGATGTCCATGTAGTAATCAAACTAAGTCTGTTATTACAACTTTTACTTTATATGATCTCTTATCATTATCTATGAAGTCTATGTAGTAATCAAACTAAGTCAGTCATTAGAACGTTTACTTGATACGCTCTCGTGTTTGTGACGTCCATGTAGTAATCAAACTAAGTTAGTCATTAGACCGTTTACTTGATACGCTGTCGTGTTTGTGACGTCCATGTAGTAATCAAACTAAGTCAGTCATTAGAACGTTTACTTGATACGCTCTCGTGTCTGTGAAGTCCATGTAGTAATCGAACTAAGTCAGTCATTAGAACGTTTACTTGATACGCTCTCATGTCTGTGACGTCCATGTAGCAATCCAACTAAGTCAGTCATTAGAACGTTTACTTGATACGCTCTCGTGTTTGTGACATCCATGTAGTAATCAAACTAAGTCAGTCATTAGAACGTTTACTTGATACGCTCTCGTGTCTGTGACGTCCATGTAGTAATCGAATTAAGTCAGTCATTAGAACGTTTACTTGATACGCTCTCGTGTCTGTGACGTCCATGTAGCAATCCAACTAAGTCAGTCATTAGAACGTTTACTTGATACGCTCTCGTGTTTGTGACGTCTATGTAGCAATCAGACTAAGTCAGTTATTAGAACGTTTACTTGATACGCTCTGCTTTCTGTGACGTCCATGTAGCAATTCAAACTAAGCTAGTCATTAGAGCGTTTATTTCTTACGTTGAACTGTCTGTGACGTCTAAAGAGAAATTGAAACTAGGTCAGTCGTTAGAACGTTTACTTCATTCGCTCTCTTATCTGTGATGTCCATGGAGCAATTCAAACTAAGTCAGTCATTAGAACGTTTACTTGATACACTCTCTTATCTGTGACGCCCATGTAGTAATCAAACTAAGTCAGTCATTAGAACGTTTACTTGATACGCTCTCTTATCTGTGATGTCCATGTAGTAATCAAACTAAGTCTGTTATTACAACTTTTACTTTATATGATCTCTTATCATTATCTATGAAGTCTATGTAGTAATCAAACTAAGTCAGTCATTAGAACGTTTACTTGATACGCTCTCATGTCTGTGACGTCCATGTAGCAATCCAACTAAGTCAGTCATTAGAACGTTTACTTGATACGCTCTCGTGTTTGTGACATCCATGTAGTAATCAAACTAAGTCAGTCATTAGAACGTTTACTTGATACGCTCTCGTGTCTGTGACGTCCATGTAGTAATCGAATTAAGTCAGTCATTAGAACGTTTACTTGATACGCTCTCGTGTCTGTGACGTCCATGTAGCAATCCAACTAAGTCAGTCATTAGAACGTTTACTTGATACGCTCTCGTGTTTGTGACGTCTATGTAGCAATCAGACTAAGTCAGTTATTAGAACGTTTACTTGATACGTTCTGCTATTTGTGACGTCCATGTAGTAATCAAACTGTTAGTCATTAGAACATTTACTTGATATGCTCTCTTGTCTGTGACGTCTATGTAGCAATCCAACTAAGTCAGTAATTAGAACGTTTACTTGATATGCTCTCTTGTCTGTGACGTCCATGTAGCAATCCAACTAAGTCAGTCAGTAGAACGTTTACTTGATATGCTCTCTTGTTTGTGACGTCCATGTAGTAATCAAACTAAGTCAGTCATTAGAACGTTTACTTGATACGCTCTGGTGTCTGTGAAGTCCATGTAGTAATCAAACTAAGTCAGTAATTAGAACGTTTACTTGATATGCTCTCTTGTCTGTGACGTCCATGTAGCAATCCAACTAAGTCAGTCATTAGAACGTTTACTTGATACGTTCTGCTATCTGTGACGTCCATGTAGTAATCAAACTAAGTCAGTCATTATAACGTTTACTTGATACGTTGTCATGTTTGTGACGTCCATGTAGTAATCAAACTGTTAGTAATTAGAACGTTTACTTGATATGCTCTCATGTTTGTGACGTCCATGTAGTAATCAAACTGTTAGTCATTAGAACGTTTACTTGATATGCTCTCTTGTCTGTGACGTCTATGTAGCAATCTAACTAAGTCAGTCATTAGAACGTTTACTTGATACGTTCTGCTATCTGTGACGTCCATGTAGTAATCAAACTAAGTCAGTCATTATAACGTTTACTTGATACGTTCTCGTGTCTGTGACGTCCATGTAGTAGTCAAACTGTTAGTCATTAGAACATTTACTTGATATGCTCTCTTGTCTGTGACGTCTATGTAGCAATCAAACTAAGTCAGTATTTAGAACGTTTACTTGATATGCTCTCTTGTCTGTGACGTCCATGTAGTAATCCAACTAAGTCAGTCATTAGAACGTTTACTTGATATGCACTCTTGTCTGTGACGTCCATGTAGCAATCAAACTAAGTCAGTAATTAGAACGTTTACTTGATATGCTCTCTTGTCTGTGACGTCCATGTAGTAATCCAACTAAGTCAGTCATTAGAACGTTTACTTGATATGCTCTCTTGTCTGTGACGTCCATGTAGCAATCAAACTAAGTCAGTAATTAGAACGTTTACTTGATATGCTCTCGTGTCTGTGACGTCCATGTAGCAATCAAACTAAGTCAGTAATTAGAACGTTTACTTGATATGCTCTCTTGTCTGGGACGTCCATGTAATAATCCAACTAAGTTAGTCATTAGAACGTTTACTTGATATGCTCTCTTGTCTGTGACGTCTATGTAGCAATCCAACTAAGTCAGTAATTAGAACGTGTACTTGATATGCTCTCTTGTCTGTGACGTCCATGTAGTAATCCAACTAAGTCAGTCATTAGAACGTTTACTTGATATGCACTCTTGTCTGTGACGTCCATGTAGCAATCAAACTAAGTCAGTAATTAGAACGTTTACTTGATATGCTCTCTTGTCTGTGACGTCCATGTAGTAATCAAACTAAGTCAGTCATTAGAACGTTTACTTGATATGCTCTCTTGTCTGTAACGTCCATGTAGCAATCCAACTAAGTCAGTCAGTAGAACGTTTACTTGATATGCTCTCTTGTTTGTGACGTCCATGTAGTAATCAAACTAAGTCAGTCATTAGAACGTTTACTTGATACGCTCTGGTGTCTGTGAAGTCCATGTAGTAATCAAACTAAGTCAGTCATTAGAACGTTTACTTGATACGCTCTGCTATCTGTGACGTCCATGTAGCAATCCAACTAAGTCAGTCATTAGAACGTTTACTTGATACGTTCTGCTATCTGTGACGTCCATGTAGTAATCAAACTAAGTCAGTCATTATAACGTTTACTTGATACGTTCTCATGTTTGTGACGTCCATGTAGTAATCAAACTGTTAGTCATTAGAACGTTTACTTGATATGCTCTCTTGTCTGTGACGTCTATGTAGCAATCCAACTAAGTCAGTCATTAGAACGTTTACTTGATACGTTCTGCTATCTGTGACGTCCATGTAGTAATCAAACTAAGTCAGTCATTATAACGTTTACTTGATACGTTCTCGTGTCTGTGACGTCCATGTAGTAGTCAAACTGTTAGTCATTAGAACGTTTACTTGATATGCTCTCTTGTCTGTGACGTCTATGTAGCAATCCAACTAAGTCAGTCATTAGAACGTTTACTTGATATGCTCTGGTGTCTGAGACTTCCATTTAGCAGTTCAAGCTAAGTCAGTCATTAGAACGTTTACTTGATACGCTCTGCTATCTGTGACGTCCTTGTAGTAATCAAACTAAGTCAGTCATTAGAACGTTTACTTGATACGCTCTGCTATTTATGACGTCCTTGTAGTAATCAAACTAAGTCAGTCATTATAACGTTTACTTGATATACCCTCATATCTGTGACGTCCATGTAGTAATCAAACTAAGTCAGTCATTATAATGTTTACTTGATACGCTTTCGTGTCTGTGACGTCCATGTAGCAATCCAACTGTCAGTTTATAGAACATTTACTTGATACGGTCTCTTATCTGTGAGATCTCTTGAGCAATTTAAAATGAGTCATTCATTAGAACATTTACTTCATACGATACTCTATTTATAAAGTCTTAAGAGCTATTTAAACACAATTTATGTCGATAGAAATTACTCTATAAAACAGAGTAACATCTACGATGTAACTCAAAAAATTTTTATTTTAGTAACATTTCATATTTTTTTAAGGCTCTTAACATATAATTTTCATGTCATTATAAATGTGAACGTCATTTTGCATTAATATTATAAAAGTGGACGTTTTAAACCCAGCTAACTCAATATTATTTCTAGTTTAGCATGTGTTTCCATTCCAGGTAAATTATTTAAAAATTTATTTTGTTAAATAGCTAAAACTAGTTGCATTACGTTTTGAATAGTATTAAGACAAACTACGAATTATGAACTTTATTTTCAACTCTACTTTAATAAGATTTGCATTATAAATTGTTAAGGTAAACTTTGGATTTTTAATATTTACCTCTAATAATAATAATAATGAAAAGCAATTTTATTAAATATGACGTGGTTATATTATTTATGATTTTATATTGTCACTGGTCGTTTTTCTAGGGACAGTGGTAAAGGCCCACACAAATACATTGATGACGTATGTTGTTTCCGCTTTGTGCCTGGAATGACCATGATCAGAGATGACTGGAAACTGCTAATTGGTGATCTGCTGTAGTTCATCCCTTTTCCATCCCTAAATACAGGTAATCTAGACCATCTCACGTTCGGAAATACAACCCCACGGTACAATGATGACCGGAAACATTATCAGTTAGGTCTGGGGCCTTAATTACTAGAATCAATTACTTACACTTTGTGGTATATTGATGAAATAACTATCAATATACAAAAATAACATTTGTTTTATTATCTTTGTGAGTTGGGCCTAACATATCCCCAATTATTATTACCAAACGTAATAGTAGTCATCTGTCATAACAGAGCAATAAATTCTGTTCTGTGTGATTATCGAAATGTGAACGTCACACAACACAAATCTACTACAGTATAAGTACAAATATTCGATCGATTTCCGTAAACCTCGTTTAACTTTCTCAGACCAGAGAGATTTACAAAGTTAAATTAAACGTGGTCTACCGAAACGATCACATTAATATGTGTACATGTAATAATTTGTTTAACATTGCAATAAATTTGTGTTGCATGACGTTTACGTGTATCGTGTTGTGTGACGTTTACGTGTATTGAGTTGTGTGACGTTTACGTGAATCGTGTTGTGTGACGTTTACGTGTATCATGTTGTGTGACGTTTACGTGTATTGAGTTGTGTGACGTTTACGTGAATCGTGTTGTGTGACGTTTACGTGTATCATGTTGTGTGACGTTTACGTGTATCTTGTTGTGTAACGTTTACGTGTATCCTGTTGTGTAACGTTTACGTGTATCTTGTTGTGTGACGTTTATGTGGATAGTGTTGAATGACATTTACGTGTATAGTGTTGTGTGACGTTTACGTGTATAGTGTTGTGTGACGTTTACGTGTATCTTGTTGTGTGGCGTTTACGTGTATCGTGTTGTGTGACGTTTACGTGTATCGTGTTGTAAGTGTGTAGGTACAATAATAGACTACACAGTTATACGTGTACGGGTATATGAGTGGGTTTAATGGTTAGGTAAGCGCAGACAAGGAATAATTTTATTCCTAATAACCTCGTCAATCAAAACAGATGTTGTACAATACATTCATTTTTCACTTAATAAGGTCCCTGAGACGTTGAATGATACGATAGTTTTCTTGATCTTACTGGCATGTTTTTTCCGTTACGTGAAAAATGGTTTGGTTACCTACATACTAACACGTCACATGCTGGCTGTACAACACGTAATAGCATTGTATTTTCTTCTTCACACTATGCTAGATGTAATTGGAAAATCTGCAAATAATACCATCAACAAAAAACGGCTCAAATATTTACTAAAGTTTCACATAGCAAAGTCAACTTTGATAAGGGTGAGAGCTATTCCTACTTATTTGCTAATTAGAGTTTAGTCATAATTATTGTTATGTTTAGTCATAAAATCCAAGACAAAAGTCAAAGATTGACTAACAAACGACACAGCATTATTCTAGGTTAAATGTATTGATTTGCCATCAGAATTCCTGTTATAAGGTATTGTTTGCAGCTACAGATAAGAAAGAATCATAGGTTGTAACATTTAATTCGGAGCGTAAGCAAAATAGTTTTTGTCGCCCGATTAAATTAGTTACATTTACATTTATCGCTAAATGTTTCCCTGATAGGCTCAGCGAACGACTCCAGGGCCCGTTAAACACAAATGTTCAGATTCGTTAACTAAAATCAAATTTAAATTGTTCAGTTTAAAGAATTCTAAAATTCTTTAACTAGTCCGAATAAAACTATCCATCCACTCAGTCTAATGAGTTAGAAAAACAAATTCCAACTCTTCAGCCTAAGCTGCAAGACTCATCATCGTCGGATGGACGTTGTAATTATTATTATGAAATTACGTATTATCCCGACGGTTGTCAGCAAGGAGTCGGTGTCCCAACTATCGTCGGCAAGGAATCGGTGTCCCGACTGTCGTCGGCAAGGATTTCAGAAATCTCGACTGTCGTCGGTAAGGAGTCGGTATCCCGACTGTCGTCGGCAAGGATTCAGGAATCCCGACGGTCGTCGGAAGGAATCGGTATCCCGACTGTTGTCGGCAAGGATTCAGGAATCTCGACGGTCGTCGGTAAGGAGTCGGTATCCCGACTGTCGTCGGCAAGGATTCAGGAATCCCGACGGTCGTCGGTAAGGAGTCGGTATCCCGACTGTCGTCGGCAAGGATTCAGGAATCCCGACGGTCGTCGGCAAGGATCGTGTCCCGACTATCGTCGGCAAGGATTCAGGAATCCCGACGGTCGTCGGTAAGGAATCGGTATCCCGACTGTCGTCGGCAAGGATCGTGAACCCTTCAAGGTGGGTTAATACAAGCAGGGAAGCAGATTATCTTATACAACTATTTATACAACCCTCTAAAATCTCTAAATAATCTATGAAACTGTCACCAAACATACACCAGTACAGCTAAGAATAGTATGCGTCCAATGTGTGTGAAATGCTCAAGCACAAGCAGGAATGTGCATGCAGCCGCGAGCACCAACGTACATAAAAATATTACTTTTCAACTTTCAAATAAATTGGATTCTTGATTAAGCTATTGCATTTCAAATTAAAGTGCAATTAACAAGTATTCAGCAAAATTTAAAGCAAAATATAATGAAAACAAAACTTTCTACTCAAGTAAATCAAAACTAAAAAGTATTCTTCAACTCTTCAATTTCTTGAACTTAATAGCAACTGAAATACTAAAATTTTTCGTTAAAAGGTTCTACAGTTGATTAACAAATTACTTTCCTTCAATTATTAAATTAGTCCACTAATGTAGAAAGTATGTTGGTCGTTGCACAAAGACAAGAAGATCAATCGTTGATCCCTACCTTGAATTGTAGTGTCTTGAAGGAGGTCGATACGTATCTCCAACTAAAAGCTCCTTTCTCACTAGTGTCTAAAACCGAACTCTCCTCCTCGTCGCTGCGCTGGACAGCCTATACCTGCTGCCCACTCGTGCGCAGACGCGGCGCCTCCCTCCTGCGGCGTAGGTCAAGACGAGACCTCGCCGCGCATGGTCGGCCAGTCGGGCCGGCGCACTACAGATCCTCGTGAATGAGCCTGTACAAATGTTCTACTTTGTCCAAACCCGTCTCATGAAACTTATCTTTCTTCAAACAATAAATTTCGTCAAAATAAAATAAATTAAGACAGCAACAAAAATCCACTTAACCTTGTAATGTGTTAAAATGTACCACTTACTATTTAACACGTTACAAGGTCACATAGAATAGTACACTATATGTTTGTCGAGAAGTGATTTTTCCAGTTGGCTATGCAATACCAGGGCCAGCACCTTGTTAGTCTCTCCCTGTATTCCCTCAAATTCTAAAGGATGAACATAGTAATTATTACTATGTATAAAGGATGTAAATTGGTTTTAATCTTTTTATAATTGCCACTGAGGCGTTCGCTGCGGCCATATGAAAGCGAACTTTGTTTTTAATTGTCTGTGTTGTAGTCCACCACTGCCTCTACATACACTGGCGAATCATATTTGTGTTGTTGCTCGTTTTCCTTTCAATATGGCTCTTTTTTATTTGTATGTGTACAAGTAATGTTGCGCTGCAAGACTACCTTAGTACAGGTATGCAGATATAAATCAATACATTTTACATGTTATGTGTAAAAAACATACTGCTAAAAATCATAAAACCTTGTAAAATTTAGTGTTTTTTTTTTTTTTATATAATGGTGACATTGAATTTTCTGAGCTTCATCTGATTGATAAGTGACATTTTTGCTGATTTCATAATAATATATAAAGGTTTTCGAAAATACGAGTCCACATAAGTCGTCCACTTATGTACCCTAAACCTTAAATCAAAGCATGTAGCGACTTTAACATAAACTAAATGTAAATTTACAATAATTAATGTATAATCTTGGATTATCTCATTGCAGTTTGTATAGGTTATGGCTGCTCGTAGAAATTGGTAAATAATGGCGAAACTTCATTTTATTCTCAATAAATAATCAATTACAAGGCAAACAGTTCACGTGTGTAGTCGTAAAATGCGCGCACTAGTTACACTAATGAGTTTTGAAAGTATGTTTTTTTAATCTATGATTTGTTTTATATCCCCAGTTAAGAAGAGTAAAAATTTGCAGCTTTTCAAACGAGGCTATTCACTGGTTTCAATGGACCTAATGGATTTTCGCTGTTGAAAGCTAAAAGAGATGAGTGCAAGTAACAATTGTACTTACGGGCTAACTAACTTTGTATACAGTTCTTTTTTAATTAAATAGTTTAAAATTGATGATTTTTTAACTGAAGTGATCTGTACAATAAAGATCTTTTATTTGAGACATTACTGATATATGTTTTAAACTTATGAGTTGTCATAGCAAAACTAGTTTCATGTGTTTAAAAATTTATTATAGATAGAAGTATACAAAATGTTTGCATTTCGATCAAGAAAATTCGCTTTAAAGATCAACTGCAATGTATGTCCAAAGTGTGTTCCTTCAAATAATAAACATGAGTTATTTAATTTAGTTATTAGGTTACACCATTTATATTTTCACTTCTCGTGGATTAATCTAACTAAAATGATAATCGCCACAAGCCAAACTGCCGAACCAACATATTTGGCCATTGTTCTGGTAAATTGGGGTATACTAAAAAAAAAATGTAAACTTTTTTCTGCCTTATATGTTATTCTATGGAGGTATATGTAAGTTTTTAACAATTGGACCAGTAATACCACTTCATAATCTCTTTGTTCAACATATCAGTCTCTCTATACATGTTACATATTTTCCCACTAAGTATAAATGTATGAAATATAGTTTTTAGATCAAACTACATGTGAACTCTCAGAACTCCACAATTCTTGTTAGATATTTCTCCTTAAGGTCTCTACCGAACGTCAAACTCTTGTGAACACACCTCTATTCTGTTCACCGAGAGTTGAGAGTGAGGCTCCACCTAGACTGTCGCTGTCACTAGGGCATCGGACAATGAAAAGAGAGTGTGTACGGGGATCCTTGATTTACAACAAGATTAATTCATTGGCATTCCCAGTTGGCAGTCAGTCAGTCATTCTCAGGAATATAGGACAGTTAATTGTGTCTATAAGGTGTTTGGGATGGTCACAAAATGGGTGTAGGAAAGAAGGAGCGTTTAAATAATTATTGATATATACATAAAATATGTTATAAGATATAGCATTGTACACAATATCCCTGCATTTCTTTTGGCGAACGATCTGTATACATAATTTAAGTTTGTCGTCTGTATATAGCCACAGAGAATAAGGAAACAGAGATTGCTTCCAATTGTATACTAAGTGTGTGTGTATCGAGTAGTTATTTCTCCAGTTTGTCACGCGATGACAAGGCAATCAACTTGTTGGTCCTTCCTTTATCAACCCAAAATTCTCAAGAATTAACGTAGTAATTATTAATACATATTTATAAATATGTACATCAATTGTAAACTAGTTGTATCTGCCACCGAGGCGTTCACTGCGGCCATAAAATATATCTCTGTTTCTTTTTCTCTGTGATGTAGCCCAGACTGGAGTAAATTTTGCGAAAATTAACTTTCCAAACGTCATAAAATCTGAAACGAGCCTTATCTCAACGACTGTCTGTCTGTTCATAACACTTACGTTGTTTGCATTTATGGAAAATCGATTAGACCGTTTTCGAAGAATCTGTTAACTGTATTTTATACATGTTTGAGACGGCCCTGGACAACGTTTTGTTTTATTTGATTTATTATTCTAGTACATTTTGTACATTTGTGTTCATTCATTTGTTTAGTTTATTGTGTCAATTACCAATCACGAACACTGACATAATCAAATAATTGTATAGCTTTATGTATCACAATAACATCGTTAGCACTCAATCCCATGTCAGAGCTATTACTTCTTGACCTGCTACCACAGTGAAAAAAGAAACAGGTGTTGATTTCTTATGGTCACAGCAAACACCTTAATTGAATTACAATTTATGTAAATTTTTATAAATGTGTACTATTAATTAATACGATTATCCTTGAGGATTTGGAATGGAGAAGGACTGAAAACGGTGCTGGTCCTGCTAAGCACACGGTGGACCCGAGAACTAACTACTCGACACATATTCAGCACCTCTGTTTCTTTATTCTCAGTGCAAATACTTACCAGCTGTTACCTTGTTACTAATAATCTGCAAATTATATTTATGGAAGAACATCTACTGTCCATGAGTGAAGATATAATTTATCTTAAATACATGCTCAAATACGATAATCATAAACATATGCCGAATAAGAGTGTGCACAGACAAACAGACACAGAAGTCGCTTTCTTAAGGCCGCAGTGAACACCTCGGTGGAAGTTATAAGGAGATTAAAACTGATGTTCACCTTTATACATCAGTATTAGCAATTATCACGATGTATGGGTTCATTGACAATGTCGGATGGAAAGGTAACATATATTCACTAAATGTATATATGGTCAATTCATAATACAGATAAATACAAACAATTTACTTGGAAATATTTCCTCTCTAACATACATAATAGGAATATACAAAAAATGTTTCATTTCTTCTTTATATTCTATGCACTTAACAGAAAGATATTTTAATAACGTCAATTTTTACAAATTCAAACATATAGTTTAATTTTTAATATTTTAATAACTGGCGTAAAAGAATTTGAAACTAACATTTTTTCAAAAGCATTAACGTAAAAATTATCATGCAATAAAATTTTTAATTCAACTTTTGGTTATTTATGTTATAGATTATTTAAAATATTTTTATTCTAGGTTTTAATCAATGAGTTCAGTGGTTGCCAAACAACTAACAAATAGAGTTTCATACAACATATGACATGATTTAGATATTTTTATAGGATTATATGAAATCATCCCATGTACTACTGTTATATTTTCAGACACCCTTCTTGGGCCTTGAGTCATTCCCGTACCTGATGAAAAGTGGTAAGTAGCAGTGAATGTATTAGAGAGGTGGCCTATTTGTCTGCAGGTTAGTTCAATCCACTTAAGTGCCGACTGGCGTCTAGCCATGCTCGTTATTCTTACAGTGGAAGGTCACTGTAAAACTGGACGTTGAGTAATGAACCTCATACAGTAGTAAAAATGTGCATAATTTATAAACAATAAGGTATTATATAAAAATACTCAACTTATTCTCTATTTATCCCTTTTATTGTTCTAATAGATCATTAACAACCTCAACGATTCCCTCATCACTAGGGGACACCCCTGCATGCTTTGCAAGCCAACCCCTTCCCTCGCTGCACTGGTGACACCTTGGCCTTCGGCCTCGGCATGTAACTGTTTAAACAGTAGACTTATTTCTAGTAGCTCCCACATTGGACATGAGTTACAACCTATTTACAGTTTAAATATAAACTTAAGATGTATTTATAATCTACTCATTATTATAAACATCATTATTAACATCTAACATCTGCTAAAATTACGTAAACATAATTAAATGGGGCCGTAACGTACTTAATACGTGCACTAGTAAAACACACACTCGTGAAACCATCCACAATTATAACATAATGGTTCACCCAACCACTCTACAGACATCACACAGTTTGTAGTGTGCGTTCTGTTTTGTTTTAGTTAAGTTTCTAATAAATAAAATACGATTAAGTTAACCCAGTAATTTAATCAGAATTGTAAAATTATGTAGACAAAAAAAAACTTTTCTAGTAAATTACGTTATTCCTAGGTAATTGATAAGTTTTAAATATTAGCTATAATTTTAAAATTAGCTGAATTTTAAAATCATAGATAATTATACAACCATACATTCATGAATACATAATACATAATGAATTACATAATACTCCTAGCAATTTATGTTTTTGAATTATGGAAGTTCCTGTCTTATTTTAATTTAATTCGTTAGTAAATAGCAATTATTGATTTATTTGTTTCTTAAAATAGTAACTTGTAAATGCAATTTTTAACTTGTATATTAAGTTTTCCTAAAGTAAAACCGCCACTTGAGGCTTTGCCAGTTTTTGTCAAGGCTGTAAAGACGGCTTCATAAAATACGCGAGTTTCACAAGTTTGAGGGATGAGAGAGTTGTGTTTATTGAAGGAGTCTTAAAGCCCTCTTAAACATCGATGAAGTGCGTGAAGTGAAAGGGGTGAAGTATACGTCCACCCTTGAATATCTTCTAAAAGACTTCAACAATAAAACGCTTTCGTCGGGATCCCGTATAAATAATTTCACATCTTTTTCAATTAAGTTGCGAAACTCTTTATCATAGTATACATTTTACACGAAACGCTGTTTTTCTTAGGTCTACAATGTTTAGCAGGTGCCTTATTTGCAGGTATATACATTATTATACATTTTGAATTTATACTTAGGCCTAGATGGTTATAGAAAACATTAACGTCGATGGAGTAAGTATTCCTTACACAGTAATCAAAATTAAAGGAGATGGTGCATGCCTATTAACTCCATTTCATACATTATTTACCAGAATGAAGTCATGGCAGCAGAAGTACGGAGTAGAACTATCAACTTTGTTTCCTCACACTGGTTTTCAGTTTTCAGTTATGTCACACGAGTTTTCAGTTATGTCCCATGACAGAGAAGGTAACCCACCCGCCCACCCATACACGTACAGTGGTAATGATAACGTATATAAGCTTATATACAGGTAAAATAAGCTTTTAAATAAATTACATAGTAATTATAAAATATAAACAATATTAAAAACTACACATACAATAATTTTAAATAAAACAAATATTCACTAAAACATATAGAAAAGAGCTGAGAAAAAATAAATTCATTCTAATAGTAGTTTCTAAATAATTGATATATATATACAGGATGTAACTAAGGTGCCTAAAACAGGATGTAACTAAAAGGTGTCCTGGCTATATATTTGCGGATTCTACACTTAATTTAGAGCAGAAAATGAAGGATAATATTTTATTGCATTCCACTCCGTTTAGTGTCTATCTGTCTGTTTGTGTATGTTTTTTTACAAAAACATTAATAACTCAAGAACGGATTGACTGACTGATCCTACATTTTGCAAACTTCTTCAATTTAACACAATTAAATATTATAAAAATAGCCATCGAGTTCTCTTTATCCATAAAAAAATGGCGGTGGTTTACACTTTAAAATAAAAATAACTCGTAAATTGTTAAATTCATAAATTTTACACAAAACACTAATTTTAAGTAAATATTATTAATAATCTAATGGTACCTCAACATGTATTGCCAATCTATATTTGTGGAGTTTTGGTAAAAATGTATTAGGCTGTAAGTATTTAAAGCATCCTAGAACAACAAACCAACTAACAACTCAAGAAAGGTTTGATCGACTGACTTGACATTTTGCATGCTTAAAAAGTATAAAAAATCAATTGATTTATCTTTACTCTTTTCAAAATGGTTGTCGTTTAAAGTTTTTGAAATAAAACATCTTTAAAACTGTTATGTTCATGAATGTTACACCTGATACTAATATTTTGTTGATTTTATTGTTAACCAATTGTTGCCTTACTTGCTAATCTAAGTCAATTATTAGTGGAGTTTTGTTAAAACTCTGCTACAGTCTCATTTGTGGATCTCGACATGTCGCTTCGTGAGGAAGATCGGCCTCGCCAGGATCTTTAAGCAGTGTCCACTAATTTTAGTTTTGGGGGCAGTGTAGCCCATAAACAAAGTCTTTTCTAAAATCCGATGGTATATTAGTAATTAAAAGAAGAATACCTTACATTTGACACCCCACTTGAGTATGTTAGATTAACATTACCCAAATTTGGCTTTTGGAGCATATTTTTTATTTGGGGGGGGGGAGCTCTTAAACGTTGTCTGTTCCAAAATATATAATAGTATAATGTAATTTAGGAGATAAAAATATATAGTTTGATACCCCACTTGAGTAGGTAACATCAGTATTAAAAATGTTTACATTTTAAAAAAATTAAGTTTTTGGGCTCCCGATTCCCCAATTATTTTAGTTTTTAAGCTGAAATTCATATATAAGGTGCGCGTTTGTTACGCTTTAAGAACTGTAAAGGTTTTGGTAGAGAAACTTTACCCACGCTTTCTCTAAAATCAGTTAATAAAAACAACTTTCTGATTTTCCCTTAAGAAATACATTGGAGCCATTTTGTAGCCTAAAAAGGCCGCCATCTTGTTTGTGAGTGAAAAAAAGTAAAGTTTTGTGAATTTTTCTGGAAGTTTCAGACCGAGATCTTCAATTCAATTATACTTTTGATGGGGGCAGGACGCCGGAAAGTGCCTCAAACACACACACACACACACACACACACACACACACACACACACACACACACACACACACACACACACACACACACACACACACACACACACACACACACACACACACACACACACACACACACACACACACACACACACACACACACACACACACACACACACACACACACACACACACACACACACACACACACACACACACACACACACACACACACACACACACACACACACACACACACACACACACACACACACACACACACACACACACACACACACACACACACACACACACACACACACACACACACACACACACACACACACACACACACACACACACACACACACACACACACACACACACACACACACACACACACACACACACACACACACACACACACACACACACACACACACACACACACACACAATCAGTGTCAGTGAGTGAGTGAGTGATTGTGTTTCTACATCGAGCTTTATAGTATATAAATATTAATTATTTTAAAAAGTGTTACATTTATAGTATTCATAATCAGTTGCCTGTGACAAAAGCAAGCTATATTAGTAATTTGTTAGTTGCGAAAGTGAACTACAAAATGTTTATGAACTTTAATCATTTAATAATATCGTAGTATTATTATACAAAAACAATAATAAATAAGCTTGAATGTAAAAATTGACTTAACAGACCTTTTTTCAATTTTATGGTAGAAGTTAATAAATAATAATCGTTGACTTCAGAAAAAAAATTAAACCGTGATGCTTACAGTTTACTAATCTTAAACAATTTAGCCTAAAACAGCAAACTAACTTACATTGTGACATATCTAAACAGGGTTTTACATTTTTTTAAAGAAAAATGGGTTTTAAAAGATATACTAATGTTAAAGTAAGATATGTAATAGTATAGTACTTTAAGAAACACAGTAGCATTTTAGAAAACCTCAATTGTACAAGTTATGAAAATAACAATCATTGTTATTAAAAATTGAAAATTATAAATATAATACAGTATGTACAATAATTTAAATAATACAGTAAAATAAGTAACAATACATAGGCCTGCAACCAGATATAAATACTATAGAAAAAGTGAACCAGTAGGCCACAAAAGTACTATCAACATACTGATTACATGTAATGACTAATACAGTGTAGTAATGATTGATACAATAATGAGCGATAGAAAAATACAATCAGCTTAATAATGATAAATAATATAAAACAATACAATGAAAAGAACATTCGTTTATTTCCCCATTCAATAATAAAAACAGATATTTTCACCATACCTTCCCACTTTCGGCCGGCTTCAACTCACAGGGCTATAATGTCCCTTCTATTGATCTTAAGTATTCGTAGACTAAAATTCCAACAATACTAGTCTGACAATAAAAGTTAAGTTACCAATAGATTTGTAATATAATTACATAAACATTACTGTGTCTGTGTAATATTGATAAACTTAACGATTTACAAGATACTTTGATTTTAAAAATGTAAACGACAGCCATTTCGTAATGGCTAAAGATAACTCAATGGCTATTTTTGTACTGATTTATAATGTTGATGTAAAGTACTGTTCAAAATGTTCTTCACTTTTTCATAAAATAAAAATAAAAAAAAAAAAACACAAAAATACGGATACGGAGTGGAATTTGATAAAACTGTATTCTTCGTTTTCTACTCTAAATTAGAGATAGGATCCGAAAATATATAGCTATGAGACCTTTTTAGTTACAAACTGTAAATATATAGAAAACAAACTAATAGAAATATTCCTTTTCAACCTAGCACTGTTAGAATTTATAGAGAAAAATAAAACTTTATCATTCCTTTGTTCTGACATATAATTTGAAGGCTAGGTTGAAAGTTCATGAAAGGTGATCTAGAAAAATTCCCTCTTAGCCTCCCACACGGCTCGCACTTGATGACGTGGAAGAGGCTTGTGTATTCCCTTCTTCAATAAACACACTTAATATCCCTCTCATTCTCAAGCCTTCACAAGCTCACGTATTTTATAAAGCTGTCATTTCTACGACGGTAGGAGATTATAGGCACATTCACCACCATCTCTTGAATATGATATATTACGTCGGGCTTAAGCCTGTTTAAGAGACAACCTAAACATTTATTGTACAAAATAACGCAATCTTATATAAAAATTGATCAATACCTGCGAATATATTTTTTGTGTGTTTTCTATTATACGACCACGAAGCTCGAACAATTTTCTATAGAAGTTGATTGACTAGGTTTCGAACCTAATCTAACCAGACCTAACCTAACCTAACCTGACATAACCTAACCCAACTTAACCTCATATATAATACATTTATGTTAATACGTTCTTTTAAAATATATTTATTATTTTTTAACCTAAAATATCATTTTATGGACGATTTCACCAGTAAATTAATTCAGGTTACGACAAGTACTTTAACATTATCCTGTTTCTATAGAAAGTTGATCTAGCTTTGCGATCGTATAGTAGAAAATATCCCAATTTTTAATGGTATTTAGCAGTATATCAAACTTAAGAGGAATGTGTTGCAATGGTGTAGTGTGTCAATGCTAAAATGGTAAACATGGTTTTTGTTTCCATCTGGCTTTTAAGCCACCAGATATTTCAAAGAAAAAAGATACATTTTCTGTTAATTTACTACCACTACTTTTTTATCACGATTTCGATTAGGTTATGTTTGGTCAGGTTAGCTGCCTAATAAAGTTGATTACAAACTAGTAAATCCAATGATTGACGTACTGCCGAATGCACTTTTCGTGTGTAAGTTCTTGGAAAGCGACAAGATAAGGCCAGCGATATCAGATTCCTAGCGGATAAGGAATACCACAGTGGACGTAAAAATGATTGGGAACAGCTTTTAGAGCAACAGAATATTTATCAAGTGGTAGTGAATTAATGGAAACAAAAAACATTAGTGGTAGTGAAGTAACGGAAAAGATCTAAAAGAGTTTGATAGTTTCATAGTATGGTAACTCCAGTACAATTAAACATGCAAGTAAAATTATTAAATAAACGTTGAAAATATTTTTTAGAGAAAAATATTAAGTTTATTATAGGCCTATGTCAATTTAATTTTAAGAATAATAATAATTCAAGATTACTGTATAACAAAATTCCTTATAGCGCTAAACTGGGCGCCCGGACGAAGACACTTCATAGTTCAGTTAAAAAAGTAAATGCTGTTATCTAAACATTCTTAACACTTCGTTTATTTAGTCATTTTCCAATCAGAAACTCGATAAAATGACGTCTTAGAGTTGCAATGATAAGTAGGGTGGTTGGGCAGAGTTGTATTTTCTCACATGGCCTAGGCTAGGTTTCCTCTAGAACGTATCAACACTGTTCAGTTTTCTTGAATGTTTACATCAATCTAATTCATTACGATTAAACAGATTAGTTGAAGAGGTAATTGTTGATTTGTAATTGGCAGTTTGACAAGATATTTTATTTTCATTTCCTCTGATCAGTCCCTATTTATATATACTCAAATGCATACAGGCCTCTTGCTAGCTTCGTGGTCAGCACTTCTCCTTTAGTGTAGAATGTCACGGGTTCGATTTCCAGGAGGTTCACTAAATAATTTTTCAAAGGTGTTTGGACCATTTTTCTTTAATAACCTTTGCGTACTCTAGTATAAATTGGCACTGGCGTAGATAAAAATGAATAAAAATAAATAAGGGAACACAAAAACATAGTAAAGTCCATTCATAATTCACTGAGTTGCTTGTTTGGGAAGATCAGTTTCCAGCTCGGCCAGTGGCCACTGGCAACACAACTCTCTTACCCACTAGAAGAACATCGTTATGGTATATGAAATGAGATAGAAAAACTAAAGGCCACTGATGATCGTATTCATTACTTTGCCTTGCAAATATTTTTTTTTCTTTTGGCCATACAAATTTATTTTATGCTTTTTTGTACATTTGTATGATGCATTTTACAATTGGTCTTATTACGTATGATTATAGTTTTAATAATTAAACAAAACATTGGAAGAATTCTTTTTTAGTTCTGTTAAAAATAGCTTAGAAGTGATATTTCATTAACATTATTGAATGAGATACAAATAAAATTTGAATGATACTTACAAAACAACTGGAGTTTTTATAGATTTAAAAAATGCGTCAGATTTGGTTAATCACAAAATTCCTCTAAGAAAGCTGGAGTTTTTTTGGGATCAGAGGAATTGCATTTAATTGGTTTAAAAGCTTCATTTTAGGTCGTTACACAACAAGTAAAAATCCAAAACATTCTCGGTTTAATCAAAACAGATAAGTCTGGAGTTCACAAGGATCTCCTCTGCAACTCCATATTTAGTATTTTTAAACGACTTTTTATTACTTAACTTCATCGGACAAAATACTGCCTTCACCAATGATATAGCTTTGTTTTAAACACATAAAGACGATCGTGTCTTAGATAAACTAATCAACAATGACCTGTTATTATTTCTAAATCAGTCTTATTGTAATAAAATGTAAATTAATGTTAGAAAGACTAAATATATAAATTTTTATTTCTATGGGTTTAGTTTTCCATTGAATGTAACATTTCATTGTTATACTTGCAACACAAATATGTGCAGTTGCCAACCTATACACCAGTAAGTCAATTCAAGTATTTAGGGATTCCCTGGATGAAAAATTTATTTTTGAGGAGCATATAGTTTACGCGCATAGGAAACTGAGATCTAAGGTCAGAAAAGTTTATTTCCTAAAACATTTTAGTAATATATCTTTGTTAAGAATTATATATCTTGCTTTAATTAATTCTTAATTACAGTATGGACTTTCTTGTTGGGGTGAGACTTTTAAACGTTTGATAGATAATTAAGTTTAACTCAAAATTATGTTTCACGCATGATATTAAAAAATAAAAAAAGAGGATGGGCCAAACATTTCGACACCTGAATCATTAAATATTTTAAAACTCTTTTACTGTTTACTCTAGTTATGTTTTTAACTTAGTCTACAAACGTTGCTATGGGAAACGATCAAAACCCAACAAGCATATTGTTAGTGGTATATGAAGCAGACGTGCTAACCACTAAGCAAGAGGCCCTACTTGATCAAGAAATTAGGGAGAGTTCCATTTAAAAAAATGGCTTCACTTTTGAATCAATATTTAAGTAAAATTATTGCAACCTTCTATTGAAGTAAACTACTTATTTAGTTTAAATTATATATAAAAATATAGAAGGCTATTAATTCAACTTAATTAAATAGTAACTATAATAATTTTAACTAATTTGCGACAGAGTCTCAGAAAATACAACTGTAGTGATACATTTATGTATGCAGGAAACAAATACTTTCCACGAAAACGTTAAAAAGTAGTAGGCCTAATAATGCTGATGTAACCAGTATCTCTTACTTAATCGATAAAGTATATTCTAGGATTACATGATAATAAACAATCCATACAGTTCAAAATGTACAGAACTATTTATGCACTTGCTATATAGCATGATTATTTAATTTTACCAACACATTTCGCTTATGAAATACCTTATTTAATATTTCGATGTTCCACAAAAAATAAAACATCTGTAAATTAAAAATAATTACATTAGATACTAAGATTTTGAGATTAATTAGTTGGTGGATTAAAAAGTAGACCAGAAAAGAGTTAAAAAATTTACTGTCACTATATTTCCCTGAGGGGCTGAGTGTGATACCAGTCATCAAACTTTATATAGGGCAGTGCATATGTGGGTGGGGGGAGGCGTTGTAACTAGTAACAGCAAACAAAGATAATTGGTCAGACTTTTTTGTTTAATTGTTGTGTATTCGTCAAATACAAGATGTTCTTAAAGAAAGTATTTTGATAGAAGTCTAACTTAGAAAGCTTAAATTGATTATGTTTCGTTCCATAATAAATTAAAACTCTATTATATACCTTATAGTTCTATGTTCATTAAAGATTTTGAGGAATGCCTAATTTAGGATTATCATCATCCGACCTTCCTCTTAAATTATAAAGTATTTTTTTAGTGTAACATTTTAAAGGTTTTGAGCCTTAATATAATCTGCCTTAATAATAAATAAGCATTAGTAAAATATTATACTGACATTAAAATATGATGATCATGTAAGTTCATCTTAAAAGAGACGAATTTGGTCAATTAGTGAGATAGCTTTAAATCACAACATTGTTGTAAGTCGACATGGAGATATCCCCATCTATTGAATTAACATTTTCCAGGACAGTGGCACACTTGTGGACATTAGAATTAAACCATTTAGATGGTCTTATCTATTCTCTATGGCACATTTGAGGCCATTAATATGTGTTGAGATAGTTAATCTGCTTCTTGATTTTATTTTGTTCGCTTAAAAATTGTGTAATAGACTTTTTTCGATAGTAAACTAGCTTAATTCTCAGCCTACATACAGGAAATTTGTCCTCTGGAAGAGGTTAAAGGCAGATCTTTCGATCATTTGCACTTGGGAAAAACTCTTTTTAACAACTTCCTATCCAAGCTGGGTTCTGAATTTTCTAAAATATCTGTGTTCTGAGGAGGGTATCTTCTTCTTGATGATACAAAGAATACAAAACGAAACAAGTGAACGCCACAAAACATAAATTTACTACAACTTAAGTACCAAAACTATAACTTTTATAGTGATCGATTTCGGTAAACCATGTTTACCATCTTCATGCCAGAAGGTTTCTTGAAGGAGGTTTTGTGAATATCGCTCTGGTTTGGGGGTGGTAAATGTAGTTATTATTATTGTTGATCATCATAATATTTGTACTTTTGGTAATTGTATTGTAATATATTTTTAATAATCGTATTGGCCCTGGATTGGAAATAATATATAATGGAGAGATAAAATATATTACCTTGTTCAATCACTTTTATTTAATACACTACATGTTTCGATCCTTAGATCATCTTCAGGTGTATATTGCAACAAAATATTATGAAGGCATCAAAAGTGTATTAATGTCTTATTAGTACGGTCGGTGTACATACATAGAATAAAACTGTATAGGTCAGTAGTTTCTTTCATAATAAGTGATTGAACAAGGTAATATATTTTATTTCTCCATTAAATATATTTTTACTTTAATGCTCTTTTTTATTTATACCAACATGCAAGGCACTAACTAACAAATCATCAAATAGTAAGCATATCCCAATTCAAAAATCCATTGAATCTTTTAGAGTTAAAAGCGCTCTAAACTGTCAATTCATTTCTTACTTTCTTCCAAGGCTCCATCAATAGAGGGAATATTAATACTGACATTATAAATTAGTATTTGCAAGAGTATTTACCTGTTTTTGAGTTAGTACTAATGCTAGACTCATAATTCTCAAAGAGTATCCTAAAATATTCAAACTATCAATTGTGGCAAATAGAGTTAAAAGACTATTTGTTATCTATTATCTATATGTATGCAAATGCATTATAAAATAATTCAATATATTTCAATCATGATTACTAAATACGTAATGATGCATTTATATGTAAACAGATTATAAATTTTGTTTTTAAATTTGTTAATGATGGAGTATCAGATGGGAAAGACAAAGATTGTTGGAAATTTGCCATCATTACGTGAAAAATACCAATCACGACGTTTCGATTTGGTAAAACCTAAATCTTTTTCAAGTGCTAAAAATCAAATTACATCTAAACAAACATATTATAAAACTACGTTCTTAAACTAATAAACTCATCTACATTAATAATTTGTGTTTTTCAGGTACCATATATTTATTTTATTTAGTTAATGTAATCTCATTTCAGTCTGATTTGAATATTAATTTAATTGTGTTTTAAAATTTTTTCGTTGATATCGTGACCTTGGAAGCGCCTAATTGATTACATTAATTTAACCCTGTTAACATTTTTATATTTAGCAGAAGTTCATTTTGTTGTACCCCATTCTATGATCTATGTTAAAATGTAGATAATTATTAATGTAGATAATTTTATTAGTTTAATTAGTTTATTAGTTTTTAGTTAGTTATTAGTTTATTAGTTTAAGAACGTAGTTTTATAACATGTTTGTGTAGATGTAATTTAGTTTTTAGCACTTGAAAAAGGTTTGAGTTTTACCAAATCGAAACGTCGTGATTGGTAATTTTCACGTAATGATGGCAGATTATAAGTAATTGACGAGAGAAAATTGACAAATGAAATGTAGAAATAATTAATTGACTGTTTGTGATATACCTAAAAGAGTAGGAAATTATTTGTTATTTGTGATTTATTAGTATGTATTCGCTAAAGTATGACCTTTTGGAATTAACACTACAGACTAATTAAATTAAATTAGTTGTAATTTTGTCCAATAAACCTATTCGGGATTGATTTTCACGTGATAACGATACACAAAAAGGAGTTTGAAAATTTAATAGAATATTTAGTTTGTTAACAATTTTAGGAAAACCAATTAATGGCTTTGCTAAATAAATTTCAGCTTTATTTACTAGTAAAACAATTATTAAATATGTAGTACAAATTAGATTAGGACAAAAATATTAAATAAGCATTTTCTCTAGACTATTTGTAATCTGCAGATATTGTTCAATAATTTTACGCCTTTCGTTTTCGTTACCTATTATTTATTTAAAATGTTAGAATTAATAAGCAAATATGCTGAGAATAACTAAATTATTCGTAACTTTTAAAAATTTAGATTATACACGTATATAAAACGTAAAAAGCTTATTGTTTATTGACGTTAAAAATTAAAATATTTTTTTGGAAATGTGTATTGAGAATAACAAAATTGTTTCATAATAAATATGTATTTTATAGAAATACCAAACAAATTTCAATTTAATAACCTCACATGTTGCTATGAATGCCTAAACAACTGTTTCGCGCTGTAAGCCAGGCTGGACACACGGTGAGGTCGTTAATCACGATATTCGGGACTGGAGGAGGGGAGGCAATTTTCCTCCCCCTCTACATCCGTAGTGGTTTCATGCATCTCAAGTACACATCGTTGACGGCCTATCTGCATGAAACGCGCCTGATTTAATACCCCTCCGACATTGAACAGTTCACGTTCTTCTTCTGATTTTCCCCTGAGATTTGCGATAGGTTTGTATATTATTTTTCCTTTTTTAATTAATAGAACAAAAATATACTATTCCGTGTTTGGACACGTTAGTCTATAGTTTTACAATTTTAAACATATCAATATATTTTGAACTTTCAAATATTAAAAACATTTCTGATGTATGTGTGTGTAAATATCCATAGGGTACCAAATGTCTAGGGATGACTTTACACTTTAGAACAATTGCAGATAAAGTAATGACACTTTAAACACACATACTATACCTGAAAATCTTCTTTTTAAGCAAATTAACATTTTTCTATCATACTGGAGACGATCCACAATGAGTCAGAAGAAATTATAAATTAAATCATAGGTTGAGATGTTCATCATATTAACGGTTTATATTACCAGAATATAATGTTGCAAACTTGACCTCAACAGAATGACCCGAGCAAATATGGTGATAGTTTAGTTGTATACTTGAGTTTAATGAACAATTGATTAGTTTTTTGAAACATTGTAGGAAAAAACGAAAGCTTGTAAAACGATACGCTGCCTAATAAATATTTGTAAAACAAATCTCATTAGTTTGTCACATCAGGGGTATGATTCCCTAGGAGTCCGAAGAGTATCTTAAAAAGAGAATCGGTCAAATTTATTTCAAGTTAAAGATCAATACAAGGAGGGGAGGTTTTAATACTACAACTCCGACATTAAAAAGTCCACCCTACGTAAAATGGCAGTTTTTGAAATGTACGAAATCGAGCTTAAAAAAAATCAATATATTCTCGGTAAAATATTTCCAAGTCACTCCCTATTTGGAAAACCTTTATTTCTATCATGGAAAGGTTCTAAATATTTTGCTATTGTCACCCAAATAAAGAAAGGAATCGTAAAGCAATTGTTTACAAATTTGGTACAAGTACTGCTTAAAGTATCAGTTATTTCTTGAAGTTTTTGTTTTACCCTTACACTACACTCTTCATTACCAATGTAGTGTAAGGGTTAAGGGTGGGTCAATACCACTGTACGTGTATGGGTGGGTGGGTGGGATCATCACCACTGTACGTGTATGGGTGGGTGGTCGGGCGGGTCATCACTATTGCACGTATATGTGTGGGCGTGTGGGTCATCACTATTGTACGTGTCTGGATGGGCGGGTGGGTCATCACTATTGTACGTGTCTGGGTGGGCGGGCTGGTCATCACCACTGTAGAATTATGGGTGGATGGGCGGGACATCATTATTGTACGTACGTGTATGGGTAAATATCATATTCAATAAAATTATGTAAAAATAATGAAAAATATTGTTCAAATGATAAATAAACAGATCTTTGAATAGATTTTGTGTTAGATTTTTGAACATTAGGCCTTGAAAAGCCATATAGTGATAATCTCTTAGAGTTTTTTTTTTTTTTTTTTTTTTTTTTTTTTTTTTTTTTTTTATGAAGGCAATCTATTACCAACACATTAACTCTTGAATAATCCGATAAGTCTAACTAAAAGGAAACACTTTCTTCACTAGATCAGTTTTAACAAATTTACAATTTTAAACATGTTCATTGGCGTAAAAATAAATTTTAATATTCATTTAAATTTTCTAATTTATCCGTTACATTTAACTGTAATTGTTTATGACAGAAATAAAGAAAGGATATTGACTGTAAATTTATATTGAATGCTCAAACCAGACAGTGTTAAAAAATGAATGGTTTTGGCTTGCACTAAGGCAGATGAACAAATACGTTCTGGTTCTTAATGTGATTGGATCTGGGGCCTCAAAGAACTCAGGAGTTCTCTGATAGGGAGAATATTGAAAAATAAAACTCGGTTAAATTGATTTTGTGTTTGCAACAAGTTCAACGTGTGTCTTTTAGAGAAGAAGCTCTCAATTTTAGACGATTTAAATAAAAAAAGTAGTCGGAAAGAGTAAACATTCGTTGTAAACTTTATAAGACATTGTAACTGTAAATATTCAATTCATATCTACATACGACAGTTTAATTCATCTTAATATGATTATGAATCAATGTATGTGGTAAGTATTAAAAAGTAATTCACTCAATTACATTGCCGTGGGATGGATTCACTTATATTTTAATGAAAGGAAAAAATAATAAACAAATAATTATGTTTTAAAAACGAGCTGTTTGGTTGTTAATAATTCGATTTTGTTAATTCATATATACGTAATATAAAAATCTCATAGGTAAATGAAAATATTTAATGTTATATCATTTCACTAATTATTTTTAGTTTGATGAAAATCAATAGAGATTTACATAAACTACTATTATTTTTAATTTTTCCTTAAAAAATGTTGATTAAGTGTTTAATTGAGAAAAACAAAGCAGTGTGATGTTCTTATAAGTTATGATGATAGATTAATATTACATCTTAATTTTAAGGTATTCAAACAAGTTTTAAAGATCTTTTTCAACATTATATTGAGCGTTTTTACCATAAAAACATAAAATATTGCATTTTTCAGAAATGTATAGTTTTTTATTTTACTCCATGAAATAAAACGATGTAATTTTTGTATAAGAACTAACTTTAAGTCAAATTACGTCAAAACAGCTGCTGGTAATCTAACTCTCTTTTTCTCTAGGAGATAAACTAATTTGTTGAAGTTTCCTTGTCACTATCTCTAAAATTACGAATTTTACTAATTAAATTTACTACGAATTGTATAATAAATGTATAAATTATTATTAATACAGTATGAGATATGTTTACGGTTCAATAAATTGTCATTTATTGAATCAATTGAGGGTGTAAAATGACCCATTGCTAAAATAAATAAATTTACATTTATATAATAATAAAGCATGGAATCCGCTTATGGTCGTCTTGCTTCAACTGTACTTAGGTGCTCTTTTTATAAGGAAAAGATTAACAGTTCATTTAATGTTAATTTGTTAAAGCCTTACACATTTAGAAGTAGATCATCTTATTTTTATAAAATTAATACGTGTGTGTCAGATTATTTCAATCTACGTATTGTTTATTTTAAGATTATTCTTAAATAAAAAAAGAAAAAAATAGTATCTTGATTTATTTTCTCATTACTAATCCACATCTCTTGTGATGTTATCGTGTTGAATATTATACTATATACACAAAAACAACCCATTAATTAATTGCGTTCGATATTTTATGAATTATTGTATTAATATTCCAGCACTAAATTAACAAACATATTCAAAACAATAATTATGTACAGTATTTATCATTGTAAATACTATTCATTATAGTACACTATTATAAAAACAAAACGTTAATGTACAGTATAATATACTTATAATCTTATAAATAAGCATATATACATTTAAATACTTTAACAACCTTGTAATATAATTGTTGATTATTTTGAAAATGTTTCATACCTGATAAAACTCAATGCAGTAGGGACCATAGTTGAATCTAGTTGTAATTAAATTTTGGATTAACATAACTAAGAACCGAAAAACAATCAGCTGATGGTATATTTCCCGTGAGGTCAAGTGTTGAGTTAATTATACAAGTTTACATAGATCAAAGCGTGTTCGTGATCCTCTACCATCTAAAGACATGTTCTAAATAATCTAGAAGCTGTATAAATCTTCTTATATAAATATAGTTTAATTTTTAATGTGGTAGACGTGGGTTCCGGAAGCGACGGTAGGTGAGGGGCGAGGAAGAGTACCATCGTAAAGGGCGTCTACAAACATTCCCTCAAATTAGTCACTTGAAGCAGGAATGACTCATCGGACTGCATTCATTCGTTTAGGTTAGTAGAGCTCGGCTGAGTCTTCGGTTATAAAAACTGTATTATAAGCATTACCTCTTAACTTGAAGGGATAAGTTTCCTCAGATAGGCCACTTTTATGAGAATTACAAGTTACATTTTAACACGTAGTGTTCCAAGTTTTTAACCTAAAAAATATTTAACCTAAACAATTACCAAGCCATTAACCTAAAAATTTAAATTTTTAGGTTAATGGTAGTTACTAATGGATTTACTGTACATGAATCTAATACATTTTTAAACTGTCTAGACTCATCCTGTTTATTTTTTTTTTTTTTTTTAGAACAACCTCAACTACATTTAAGGGTTAAGCATGGTGAACAGTAGATCATTTGTGTACGCTTGATGTTAGTTTTACTGTTAAAGACAACGTTAATGTTAGGTATGGTTGCGAGGGATTTCGGTGAATCTAATTTTAATTTTCCAGACTTGGAAACGTTGGTTTTAAGGCCATTATGAAAATGGGCAAAATCTGCCAACTTACAACTAAATGAGGCAATTATTGATATGATTAAAGATTAAGATTGTTAAATGAACAGGACAAATGGAACTTTTTGTTTTGACTACCAGAAGTATATTTAACTGTAGAAGGAAATATAAGTGGTTCATTGTACGTCATGACATATTCAATTTTAATAATTGTAATCCTAGTTGGAACAAAGAAGTACCAGCATTTTAACTAATTTTCACTGTTCATAAAGTTTAAACTTTTATTACTTATAAATCTGTTATTGAATCGCATTTACATTTTAATACCTGGTTGATAAAAATCTTCTATAAAGTGTTATACATTTTAAAATTTTAACTTTCAAAAAAAGTTCTTATAAATTTAATAGGACCAACGTTTTCTTAGCTTCTAGATACTGTAAAGTTAATTACGTTTTCACGTTGTAGTCATTATGCAATTTATAGTTACAACACACTACTTTTATAAGCAAATTCAGTACTTTTAAATTTATTCAAACCTATTTAAAACCCACTTTAACTTGATCAGTTCATTATAATATTCATAAATTATTAGTCTTTAATCTTCCGATCAATATTACAATCTAAAATTACAATTAATTTACGAATAAACCATTTCGAACTTTCCTAATAAATGTCAAGTAAACATAATTGATTGACTAATTACACATTTACAGTTAATTGATACAGGCTTATTAGTTTTCCTGTTTGCTGATGGCAGTTTGTAAGTTATCGTGGTTGGGAAATTCCCTATTTGATAGAATAAAACTGGTTAAAGTTTGATTTAATTACAATTTAGTGTTGATAAATCATTGAGATGAATGTTAAGTGAACTAATCTAATATCCATTTAAAGTTCAATTAAGTAGAGTAAAAAAATAATCTAAGGTAGGAGTAAAAACAAAAATCTATTGTTTTTTTATTTATTTATAATTTATTAGAAACTATACAATAAAATAAAATATATAAATATTGGTTTTTTTGTTTATTTATACAACACTGAATGGAACAAATTATAAATTGGGGAACATAATGAAAGGAACTAGATCAAGTTAGTTCCCAGGCTGGACATACGGTGAGGTCGTTAATCACGATATTCGGGACTGGAGGAGGGGAGGCAATTTTCCTCCCCCTCTACATCCGTAGTGGTTTCATGCATCTCAAGTACACATCGTTGACGGCCTATCTGCATGAAACGCGCCTGATTTAATACCGCTCGCATGTTAAACAGCACACTTTCTTCAGCTACTGTTTTATATATACGTAGAGCTAACTTTTTACAGTGATGCTTTGATTATTGCTTTTTTTTTAAAATAAATGCATAACAACATAAAATACAGTTAATTGTATACATACGCACATTATAAACAGAGTTAGTGTGTTTTATTATAAAAACTCAATCGTAACTTTATATTTTTTACTACGTGTTTGGATTATATATTACTAAAATGTTCATAATTTGTAAAAGTACCACACATTGCTACGTATCAAGAAAATTAGTCGTATCGTTTGGATCTACCCCCTTCGTTGAACAAGTGATTCCAAATCGGTAACTATTCCACAGCCCCCAACAGTACCAACATTTTAAATAAAATTAAATTACTGCTTAATTTCTTTTGAAAATTTCCAAATTTTTTAGAAAAGAGTGACTCAGAACTAAAAACAGTGTTCTGTATCCACACCCTAAAAGAAATGCTTGCTCAAGGGATCAGTGAGGCTATATTCTATTATATGAAATCATTATTAAAGTCAACAATAGTCAAACTTAAATGAAATAAACAAAACAGTCTAATAGTATATTTCATAACAAGAGTGGAAAGTGGGGTTTTGCATGTTCGAGACCATATGTTTGAAGTGCGAGACTTGTCGAGCACTTCAAATGGTCGAGAACATACAAAACACTTTCACTTGAGTTTTGAACGATACTTTTCACTACACTACGGAATAAAAACAGGTGTTGTTGACTGTGGAAAATTATTTTCGCTTGTAAACAATGTTACTTTCGGTAATAAACAATAGACAGCTGTTGAAAATATGATGTTTCGCAGGTTGTAAACACATAACGAAAACAGCTGAACTCATAGTAGTGTAGTGAAAAATAAATTAAATAAATAATAAATAGAGATATCAATCCTAACCTTGTCTGCAAGTAGATTATGTGTGACTATAGACAGGGTTTTCATAAGAAACCCTTCAAGACTTGGGGATATGAAATATAAGAAGACAGTTCTAATAATATATTCTAATACGCTTAGTTTTCCGTCTGTCTGAATGTGTTTTTTACATAACTCATCATAAAGTAATGTGTTTTACATAACTAAAGTTATTATCTTCAAACCCCGTACATTTATGAGGAACTAGCTGAACCCGGCGGACGTTGTCTCGCTTTTCATTTTTCATTGACATATAAAAATAAAGCAATAAAAAGAATTATAGAAAAAAATTGGGTGTGCGTCGGACCACACGGTGGAAGTTATACTTCTTTGGCCATTCTCATACACCCACTCACGTACACAAACAGACAGGATATATAAATGAAATATAAGACATTTTTCAATATTATTCAATATATTTATCTTCAATATATTATACGTGACTTCATTATTATATTATACACCTATATTATCATTATCAGTAATTTCTTCGATTAAATTTCTTCGATTAACAATCGATTAATCGATAGTTCTTAAAAATTTGTTCTTACTTTTCAGCGTGACGCGGTTTATCGACCAACATCCCATCCCAAAGTGTCTAACGGGCGCAAAGAAGTATAACTTCAAAAACCATTACAATTTATCAAATGAGTGCAAGAGGGTAAACAATATTTTTGGTCTTCTTATTTTAGGAGGCATGTCATAAAAAGTAAACTGCAAAACAAATAATTATTTATTTTTTATTTTCACGTTTCACCACATGTTTTAATTACCAAGGAAAAAAGGTTAACCCCAAATACAGATCACCTGATCAAGTAAAAGTAGTGTGTGCTACACTCTCAAGGTGAAATATAGAACTACAATAAATCAAAACATATACAGTACTGTTGTTGTGAGAACGTCAATCTGCTTATGGCATGTGAAACTACATTAAACCACACAGTCATATGTTTTTTGTAAACAATTCAGATTCTCCATTTGAATAACATGGGATCTTTGGGAGCCCGTGGGGCGGGACCCAGTGAACGGATCTGCATCAAACTTCACAGAAACCATCTCGGGAGTATACAGGACAACATCCTAAAGTTTCATGGTGATCGGTTGAATGGTTTGGCAGCGCATAAACTTCAAACATATATATATACAAACATTCTCTTTTATAAATATAGATAACTAGAGCACACCCCTGAACGCTTTGCGTGCCAACCCTGACGCTCGATACACCTCGGCCGTGACTTTTGATTAGAAATAATAGTAGATGAACTCTATAATGTAAAATCACAATATTAAATTTGTTTACAGTATCTCACTTACACTAATTGCGTTGCTACCTATTTTAGTATAAACTGCTGTACCCGCCCGCTTCGCCGGTCATAATATTGAGTTTGATTTAGAACCTAATAGCTGAAAGAATTCGAGCATTTTTGCTTCTTCTACCAATATTAGATTTTTTAGGAGGCATGTCATAAAAAGTAAACTGCAAAACAAATAATTATTTATTTTTTATTTTCACGTTTCACCACATATATTAATTACCGAGGAAAAAAGGTTAACACCAAATACAGATCACCTGATCAAGTAAAAGTAGTGTGTGCTACACTCTCAAGGTGAAATGTAGAACTACAATAAATAAAAACAAATACAGTACTGTTGTTGTGAGAACTTCAATCTGCTTATGGCATGTGAAACTACATTAAACCACACAGTCATATGTTTTTTGTAAACAATTCAGATTCTCCATTTGAATAACATGGGATCTTTAGGAACCCGTGGGGCGGGACCCTGTGGACGGATCTGCATCAAATTTCACAGAAACCATCTCGGGAGTATACAGGACATCATCCTAAAGTTTCATGGCGATCGGTTGGATGGTTTGGCAGCGCATAAACTTCAAACATATATATATATATATACAAACATCCTCTTTTATAAATATAGATAAGACCTAATTATGTGTAGAGTATCGATCTCCTACTTTGTACAATTTTAAATTGGCGGTTATTTTTAGTTGTCAACGCTTAATGTCTTAAAAAGTTAAATTGAAAAAACTACAACAAAGAAAACACTTGCAAAATTTTCTTAATGATAGTCTAAGGATTGATAAGAGCTGATGATTAATATCTGATAATTTATAACTTTTGTAATACAGTACATGCTAATTGGATAAAATTGCCATAGCATTAGCAGGTACTAAATTACAAAAATTACAACTTATCAGTTGCTAATGATCCGATCTTAACAATCTATGTACTTTCTATTAGGAAATAGAATTGTGCAATTCATTTTGTGTATCGTGTAGGTTTTTTATAACATTTAAACGAGTATTTTTTTAAGATATTAAGTTTTGAAAAATAAAAATAAGCACCATTTTGGAATGGTACTAAGTAGGAACTTGAAACTCTATACTTCATTAGGCATTATTGTTTTTTACACATGTACTGATATTATTTTTGAAGATAATATCCTCCGAGGTTATTAAAATATGATAAATTATGTAAAAACACATTCAGACAGACGGAAAACTATGCGTTTTAGGATATACATTTCTAGGTCATTTTTTCTTAGTTTTCGTGTACATAACCACATCCCGAAGTTTTGAAGGGGGTTTTATGGACATTTTGTATACGAGAGGTTAGATACAGTGCACGACCACTGTCTATATATTATGGCCACGAACATATATGATAGCCACCAACACCATACAATTGTGGGAGGGTATGAACACCATGTAGTGTTGGATGGTTGAAGGGGTAGCATATGGTGAATGACATACACATTCTATTATAAAGGCCGCGTGCATTCCTCTTTTACAATGTTATATTAAATGAGATATTGTATATTCTTGAAGCAGTTAATTTAGGTTGTCTATAGCTAGGTCTGAATCGGTAATAAAATATAGCTTTGTTATTTGGTGACTTATTTTTAGTTTGTTCTTGGGTTTATTATATTTAGTTTATTTAAATTAAAATATACAAGTTGATTGAAAAGTAAGTTGCATCACACCTTGCAATTTTTTTATGTTAGATATTTAAAATCAGTTTTCTGCTATCTTCATGGATATAAGGGCCTACATGATATAGGGTGAATTTTATATATTTAACCCTCAGTGGGTGGGAGCGAAGAAAGCTCAATTTGAAATGGCAAGTAAAGTTGTGTAATACTATACATCATTTAAAATATTAATGGCAAGACAAGGAAAAATGTAGAAAACAAATCTACAACGGACTAAAAAAAAAAAAACAAAAAACAAAACATAGAGCCAAGATATTTGGTAATTGAAAAGTAAGTTCTATCTCCCATATAACTTTTTTGATATAACTACAATCACTTTTCAGTAACAATCCAAGTTGTGAAGGGTTACACCAATAACAGTAGTTTTACATTTTTACCAACAAGATAGTGAATCCTGGTTAAAACTGCGTGTTCAAAAAGCAATTACAGCTATGTAATAGCTAGTTTTAAGTCTAAGATAGACAAGAAAAAACAAACTTATAAAAATGAAATCAAAACACACATTGTAATTGTGGCCTTCAAATTTATATGCATTACACATTATGTTGCATCTCTCTAAAATATTTTCTTATTTGAGGCATGCAACATTTGCTTGTGGCAATACTCCTGGATATCTACATCAATAAGGGTACATTTAAAAATATTACTCTCAGAATAATAATTTTAAATTACCCCCGAAGATATAAAAATTGCTCGCTACTCTTTTTCATGAACCATACTCGTTCATGATGATTGTCAAAAAGATGCTTTAACATCTAAAATAGCAAAAAAGTTTAGGGGAATGCAATTTATCTTTCAAACTTCATAAATTTGAGAATTTATATTTTTTAGGTTTAGGGTTTTCTGCCTAGATTTTATAAGCATATGTTTTCTTGTCTCATCGAGACCATTATAATGAGGTATTAAATGATTACAGTGCTTTTTGTTAAAATTTTCGGACCTTTCCGTTAATTCACTACTACTAATTTTTCTGTTACTTCACACCAACTACTTTTTTATCACAATTACGGTTAGGTAACTAATAAACTTGACCAGAAACTGGTAAATCCAAAGATTGACTTTCCACCGAATTTCGAATGCGTCTCCACGTGTAAGTTCCTCGAAAGTGATGAGATGAGGCCAGCGATATCGGATTTCTAGCGGATATACCACGTATACATAAAAGTGATCAGGGAAAATTTTTTAGAGCAATAGAATATTTATTAAGTGGTATTGAATTAACGGAAACAAAAAAATGTAGTGGTAGTGAACTAACGGAAAAGACCAACATTTTCAGAACCCCCTTTCCCCTAGGGTCAAATTTGTAAAACTTACTATTAATTATGCACTCTATCATATACAGGAGGATTACCACAAAGTGTTAAAGGACGGGGGCTGCAACTTACCTGTCAACTAACCTTTATATGTGAAAAGTGTAGATCAAATTACATTTAAACGTAATTACTAATCTTGGGTTAATTTTGAAGACAATAACCCTTCAGTAACTTTTAAACTCTCAGTCATATTTTCACTATATAAATCAATACATAACAGGTCTTTTAGAACAATACTATTGTTCTGGAAGTAATTATTTGTTTGCATGATCGGGCCAGTTAATAAGTATATTTTAATTGTTTATGTTGTTTATACATTAGATGTACAATAATACTTATTGAGCAAACTCGAGGATTCGTAGCTACGCAATTACAGTTAGTTGTCTGACAGATGATTTAGTACGCTATATCTTTTCCACTACATTATTTGTTGGAAATTATTAAGAAATTCTTAATAACCACTTTTCAAAATGGAGTCTTTAGGCTACCATAGTGCGTTCAATTGTTGATTTTTTAAGAAATACGATTCTTTTAAATAGTATTTGGCTTGCAAGGACATTTATGAAACACATTATTGGATATGCGTCTAAGTTTGTACATATAGGGCTAGTTTAAAAATACATGGGAACATTGAATTTACACTGTTTCAAGTTGAAAATCGTAAAAAATACTCGATATTTAACTAATTTATGGTCAGATTTTCAAACATACAGGTATGAGTATGTAATATGGGCAAATGAAATCACTCTTAACAATAAAAATTCTTAAAATGTCAACTGTCGTGTACTCAGGTGTTTTGCATACATCTTTTTATATAGAGGAATGTTTCAGAACTTGAAAAACTTTTTTTATGGGTACTATAGACATAATATGGGGTAAAATATACAATTAACAGGCTACAATAATTTAACCAATGGGTTCGTTTTTTCCTCAGTAGGGTAAATGAAATAGTGTTGGAAGCAATGAGAATGGTTGATGAGGTGTGATGGGGGTGGTTGGAGGCAGTGAGGAGTCTGATGATGTGTGATGAGGATTGTTTGAGGATGATAAGTGTGAGGCGGGGGGTTGTTGGAGGCAGTGAGGAGGCTTGTGAGGCGGGGGGTTGTTGGAGGCAGTGAGGAGTCTGATGATGTGTGATGAGGATTGTTTGAGGATGATAAGTATGAGGCGGGGGGGTTGTTGGAGGCAGTGAGGAGTCTGATGATGTGTGATGAGGATTGTTTGAGGATGATAAGTGTGAGGCGGGGGGTTGTTGGAGGCAGTGAGGAGGCTTGTGAGGTGGGGGGTTGTTGGAGGCAGTGAGGAGTCTGATGATGTGTGATGAGGATTGTTTGAGGATGATAAGTATGAGGCGGGGGGGTTGTTGGAGGCAGTGAGGAGTCTGATGATGTGTGATGGGGATTGTTTGAGGATGATAAGTGTGAGGCGGGGGGTTGTCGGAGGCAGTGAGGAGGCTTGTGAGGCGGGAGGTTGTTGGAGGCAGGGAGGAGTCTGATGATGTGTGATGAGGATTGTTTGAGGATGATAAGTGTGAGGCGGGGGGGTTGTTGGAGGCAGTGAGGAGGCTTTTGAGGCGGGAGGTTGTTGGAGGCAGTGAGGAGTCTGATGATGTGTGATGAGGATTGTTTGAGGATGATAAGTGTGAGGCGGGGGGTTGTTGGAGGCAGTGAGGAGGCTTGTGAGTCGAAAAGCGGGGGGGTTGTTGGAGGCAATGAGGAGGCTGGTGAGGCGGGGGGTTGTTGGAGGCAGTGGGTGTAGTCGGGAGGGTCTTGAGAGTCCAGTCGCCCGGCAGCAGTAGCCGCGTCTGCCGCTATTCTTCCCGCATTTACAAACGTATTCCAATCGTTCTTTCGCATTCACAATCGTGAAATATTTCATGTGAATTAGTGCTATAATTAAAAATGTCAATTCGAGTTGGTATGAAAGTATTTTAAATATTTTTTTAGCAAATTTGAATATGATGAAGTAAGATTTCACTTAAATGACTTTTAGGAAAGTTTTTTGTTTGGAAACAGTGTTTTTTTTTCAATTAAAATTAATTATTGTATAGCTTAAAGGGACAATTTCCTCCAAATTCTAAAAATTTCCATACTCTTAATGTTTGGAGTTACTCTAAGTTCATTTTCTATACCTTGATGAAAGAAATTCTATCCAAAGTATAAATAGTTTTTTTATAAGTAAGCTTTTACCACATAGCTAGTTAAATAATTTTCCAGGTCTAATGACATTAAAATGATTGTTCAACTATATTTAAAGACTATTACATATTACCTATCTGAACGAGAGTTATGTTAGGGGTCTATTCTGCACGATGAATGAAACGACAGACCTTTGGGGAAACTGGAGTGGAAACTTTACTTTGGGGGAGTCAGATTGGCTGGACTCAGTCCAGGAGCGAGCCCTCCTTGCAGCCGTGCTCCTGATCTTCTCGCTGGCCACCGTGTTCGGGAACGCCCTTGTGATAGCTGCCGTAGTTCGGGAACGTTATCTCCACACGGCCACAAACTACTTCGTGACGTCATTGGCCTTCGCGGATTGTTTAGTAGGACTTGTGGTGATGCCCTTCAGTGCCCTTTATGAGGTGTTAGAACACCGGTGGTACTTCGGGATCAACTGGTGCGATGTTTGGCGGTCATTAGATGTACTTTTTAGTACAGCTTCTATATTAAATTTATGTGTAATCTCTTTAGATCGCTACTGGGCTATAACGGACCCTTTCACATATCCAACAAGAATGAGCAGGAAGAGAGCTTGTTTGTTGATCGCCGCAGTTTGGGTGTGTTCTAGCGCCATATCTTTCCCGGCTATTGTTTGGTGGAGGGCTGTTCGCACAGAAGACATTCCGCCGTTCAAATGCCCTTTTACTGATAGTTTAGCATATCTTATATTTTCTTCCACTATTTCATTCTATGTTCCTCTGTTTGTGATGGTGTTCACGTATTACAAAATCTATCGGGCAGCGGTGATACAAACGAGATCCCTCAAGTTGGGAACTAAGCAGGTCATAATGGCCTCTGGAGAGATGGAACTAACTCTGAGAATCCATCGAGGAGGCGAGGCCAGACACGATCTCTATCCTATTAACTCCAGTGCGTCGGACGATGTTTCCGAGGTCGACAATGGCCTCAGCCGACAGTCTTCCTCCCGCATGCTCCACAGTAAACAAATGGGCAAGAATTTTTCCCTTAGCAGAAAGTTGTCAAAGTTTGCCAAGGAGAAGAAGGCCGCGAAGACGCTGGGGATTGTAATGGGAGTGTTTATTGTGTGCTGGCTGCCATTCTTCGTGGTGAACCTGCTCAGCGGGTTCTGCCTTCATTGCATCTGGCAGGAAGAACTAGTGTCAGCTATAGTCACTTGGCTAGGCTGGATCAACTCCGGGATGAACCCGGTCATATACGCCTGCTGGAGCAAAGACTTTCGAAGGTCAGTATATAGCTCCTTAACAGTGTTAAGACAATTGTTCTCCACAATTAGTATGATTTCAGAGATTATTTTATTATTCCATGCATTTTAATTATAGCTATATGAACGTATTTATTTTAAAACTCATGGAATGTGGAATATGTACAACAGGATTATAGATTTTTTAATAATAGATACGTAACTAAGACACAATAATATACAATTTTTTTTCAACGGAAAAGGCGGAAAAATTACGGAATTAAGGAAAAGCGGCCTTTTTTGTAAATAAAACATCTGGGTACTCAAACTGTTATTTGGGCCTGATCACGAGTATGGCAATGGTTTTGTAATAATTGTTTAGTCGGGTTAATTTTGGTTTTATTAGGTTAACAGAAACTAATTAAAAAACCAGCCTAACCTCTGAAAACCTAACTTAACCTAACCTACCTAACCTTACATATTCAAAACTAACCTACCAATACCCAACCTAAACTTAACCTAACAAACAATAACCTTACTGAAATCGGCACATTTCCAGTGCTAACGTGCCTAATTATGGGTTGTTTGCAAACCCTTGCCATATTCGTAATCAGGAATGAATTCAAAAAAATTTCAGTACCCACAACACCGTATTTACGAACAAAAGTTTGTCGTTTTTCCTCTTTTTTATAATTTTCTCAGCTTTACGCTGAGAACAACGGTCGTTTTCTTATTTATTAGTTAATTATATAGTAGAAACTATTTTTAGCTAAAATATTGACAAAGCCGCCGTTCTATGTAATCACCACTCATTGTCAATTACATAACAATTAAAAAAGTGATATAACCACCTTACACGTACCTTTTAACTACTATAGTAAAAAAGATTATTTATTACTTGTTTCATAAACCGAAAAGATCCGTTTTTCTTTTTTTTTTTTTTTTTTTTTGTTTTTGTTGAACTGACTGCACCATGAACTAAACCACGAGACCTGCACTAACTAACTTATATTTAGCCGAACTCCCAAACCAGCATCAATCAAATTCGTTCCAGATGAAATACTGTCAGAGCAAAGTCAACTGCAGGGAGGATAATTTGTACAAGCTGTACTGGTCTAATGATTGTCTGTTATTAGAAGTATACGATGAAAAAAAGTAAAAATAAATACTATGAATATAATAGTAGACGTAATTATATGTAGGCTGATAATTTCCGTAATTATTTTTATATTTTAATCATTATTTTAATTGCCTTATTTTTAATTAACCACTTCAATACATAAATAAAAACAAACTTTTATATGAATCTCATTTGGTAAAACGTGTAACCTCATTTAAGATTTCCTAAAAAGTTACAGTAACCTAAATAATGTATGGTTGATTGATAATTAAAATTTAAATTTGTTTCTTAGCATTTACAATGATTGCGACTTCTTGGGGTAGTAAAATAAAAATGTTCTTACGTTTTAATCATAGTTAATACGTTAAGAAAAGAAATTGTCAAGTTTGAAAAATCATCGAAGATTTACATGAGTATCTAGCATCCATCTTATTTTAAAATTCAGATTCTTGACGAAAATAATTACAAAAAAAATTGTTCATAAAAACCCGTGAACTAATTTGTTTTGTAACAATTTCGTATCATTTCTAACTATAACATTGTGCGCTTATCACACACTTGACATTATTTTTGTCTTCAAAACGTACTAAGTTTTGTTTTCTTTGGCTATACACACCACTCACCGTCAAATGGGCTTATGCTATGAGTGAAGGACTATTTATTGTCTTGAGGGAATTAGCGTTCCTCGGAGATCGATAGAGACGTGTTGAGGTGGAAGGGACTGACACATTCTTACTGGAATCGTTGTAAATCACACGCCGTCAAATGAGCATATGATGGAATATTCATTACCCTAAGGGAATTGGCGTGTCTGGGAGATCGATATAGACGTGTTCAGGTGAAAGAGACTGACACATTCTTACTTGCATTATTATATATACTACATCGTCAAATGGGTTTATGGTATTAGTGATGGAATATTCATTGCCTTGAGGGAATTAGAGTGCCTGGCAGATCAATAGAGACGTTTTCAGGTAGAAGGGAATGACACGTTCTTACTTGAATTGTTATATAATATAATACATCGTCAAATGGGTTTATGATATTAGTGATGGAATATTCATTGCCTTGAGGGAATTAGCGTGTCTGGAAGATCGATAGAGACATCTTCTGGTGAAAGGGACATACACATTCTTACTTGCATTATTATATATACTGCATCGTCAAATGGGTTTATGATATTAGTGATGGAATATTCATTGCCTTGAGGGAATTGGCGTGTCTGGAAGATCGATAGAGACATCTTCTGGTGAAAGGGACATACACATTCTTACTTGCATTATTATATATACTGCATCTTCAAATGGGTTTATGATATTAGTGATGGAATATTCATTGTCTTGAGGGATTTAGCGTGTCTGGAAGATCGATAGAGACATGTTCAGGTGAAAGGGACATACACATTCTTAATTGCATTATTATATATACTGCATCGTCAAATGGGTTTATGATATTAGTGATGGAATATTCATTGCCTTGAGGGAATTAGCGTGTCTGGGATATCGATAAAGACGTGTTCAGGTGAAAGGACTGACACATTTTTAGTGGTATTGTTATAGAAAACAGATGACGAGATGTTTTAAAAGGTGAAGTTTATTTTAAATTGGTATTGTAAAAAGTTTGTTCAGAATTAACAATGTCTAGATTTATGTTTTATTCTTTGGGTGCTTTATTGGAGAGTTATTTAAAAAGAAATTCTTTTTAAATTTCAAAATAATTCAATAAAATCTTATTATTTTAAATTTAAAATTTTGTTTAGGTCTAATGATGTCTTACCTTCTAGGCATAAGGCATAAAAAAGATTTGAATGGTGATTTGAAATAAAAAAAACTATTTCTTTTTAAAGAGTTTAAGTTGGTTATATAAATAACTAGCTATGTGTTTTTAATTTTAAAAGTTTATCCTACCACAATTTTATCAAATTTTTTTTATTTAATAGCTGTTAATTGAATAAATAAATCAATTAGTATAGCTCCATAAGAATACCACTGGAATGTTGTAGACCAGTGTGAGAGAGTCCTGAGGTCAGAGAGGAAAATCCTTTCTTAGTGAGTCTCTTAGCGGCCAATATAAACCTCTGTACAAAATTTCAAGTTAATTGAACGTATAATTTCGGAGAAATAGTGATGAGTTGTAAATGGCTTTTATATACTCTGTATATAGATTTATTAGCTGAAAACAATAAAATATGATATTTATATTGTTTGGCGTTTCTTTGTAAACATTTTTACATGATTTAAATAAAGTAAATATTTACTACCAAGGTATAATCTTGAAATAAAACAAACGACAACATTACTTTTTATAAACTCTATCGATAAGTAAAAAAATTATCATAATTTAATATAGTAAAATGTTAAATAGTACAAAAACTAATTTTTATTGTGGAACTAAACAACAACAAATTGCTGGTTATACCAGCACAAAAATAGAACATAAAAATAGAGCATAAATAGAGCATAAAAATATGCTCTATTTTTGCTGTTTGTGTTATCACAAACAGAAAATATAGAGCATATTTAGACAAATATTTTTAAATTTATATTTTAATCAATTATAAGTCAATACAATTATGTTCAACACCACTGTACGTGTAGGAATAGGCAGGTGGGTGAATACCACTATACACGTGTAGCATTCTAAAAGCTTTAAAAAGTGTTGAATTAAATTGTTAGCAATAAACAGTTGAGTCAGTCCAGTAATTGGTTTAAGAAATGGAGAAACATTGCATAGAAACACTAAGAGTTATACTCTAACTCTAACTTATATTTTATGTTTGAGGAAGGTTTGAAGTATTTTAACACTTGTATAATTCATGACGATATTTCGACTCTCCAGTCTGAAATTTTCTGTAGAATTCAACATTTAAGAGCAGTAAGTTCATACATTCTTTTAGGGGGATTAGAGTCAACATAAGGTTAACAACTCCTTGAGTAAAATTGAAATCGTCAGTTACGAATGTAATACGAAACAATTATATTATCATACCTTCAGTGTAATTGTGTTATTTTTCTTCACGTAGCATCCTTACATTGTTAAACATAATCTCGTACGTCAAGTTGTACGTTTCCTTTTATTTTTATGGGCAAAAAACATACAACAATTGAACTTTCTCAAAATAACGGGCGTGGACATTTAAATCCCTTTAAGCCATTTAAACGACTGATAATCATCGATGTGATAACCTAGTGACGAGCTTTCCGCATTCCAATCAAGGCCGCGGCCTTCCCCCTTCCCGACTTCAATCCCCTAGCTGATATTTCGTAGAAATATGAAGTATCATGTGTACACACGTACACGCACGCGTACATGCACACGCACACGCACACGCGCACGCGCACGCACACGCGTACGCACACGCGCACGCACACACACACACACACACACACACACACACACACACACACACACACACACACACACACACACACACACACACACACACACACACCTGCGCGCGCATGGACTTCACATTCTAGTGCAGTGGTATTGACATATCCGCCCACCCATACACGTACAGTGGTAGCTTCAGGATTTTTTTTATACGTGCCAATAGAATTTTGTTTTCTTAGATTATCCAGAGTAAGGTTGTTGAGTTTCAACGTTTCAAGCCTTTTTAGCATATATATGTGGATCATATAGCATTATAACCCTTAATCCTCTAGATTGGTAGCAGACACGCTATCCATTGGGGTAGCAAGACGCTAATTTAGTGGTTAGTCCAAAATTAGGAAGTTCATGCTGATTTTTGACTGACCTTAAAATCTAAAATCCGAAAACGACGTTCTCACCCATCACGAAACATCCGGGATCGCTGAATGGATTTTGATTTTATTTCGAGAAAAAATTGCTTTTGTATCATTGAGACCCACTAAGAAAGGATTTCTCGAAACTCCATTCATAAGAGGTAGAAACAGCCTCTCAAATTTTAATTTTTTTCTTAAAAATACTAAGGCACCAATTTAATGTAGTGTTTTATTTCAAATGGCTGATACAAAAACCGTGAACATGATACAAAGGCTTGACTAATTTTATTTTCATTGCGTTTAAGGTAATTTCAATGAACTCTGATATGATTATACTACTTTGCACACCCAAGTTAATCTCTTTATACACTAACTTGGCCGATGGATCCCTGGCTAACTGAGACCGGCCCGGGCCGTCCTTCGATCACTCAATCCCTCGCGCAGCTGTTTCAGTAATGAGTCACCTATTTCCGTTACCACTGCAATGGACGTTAACTTACTAAAGTATTCCTGAAAAGTATAGAAAAAATAAGAAAAATGATACCAAACACGATGGTATTAACTATAAAAACGTCTTGTGCAACCTCATATTTAGTTATCACCTTACCCTTAAATTCTACAAGGAAATTAATCAATAAAATATAATTACAGTTATATGTAGCATGTATTATTTATTTCATTTGTAAAATGCCTAAAAAACTTATATAAGTTACTCTTAGTTTAATATGATACATGTTATACGGACAAAAAGTGATTCAAAAATTCAAAAATAAATAAATATTTCTACATTAAATTATACATAATTCCAAATTTATTCCTACATTGTGAATCTATTTACGTTATTACAAGTCATTCACTGATTTAAATATACATTCTTACATATCATGTGAAATAGGCTTCATTGTTAAATATGTATATACAGGAGTTTCTTTGTAAATAATATTTGATGTGATTTTGAACTTTGAAAATATCAGTGTTTTTAGTCATTCTACAAGTTAAATAAATAATACATAACTCTTTATTTGATTAATTTCCTTGTAGAAATTAAAGAGCAGGGTGATATCTAAATATGAGGTTGCACAAGAAATTTTTATAGTTAATACCATCGTGTTTGGTATAATTTTTCTAATTTTTTTCTATACTTTTCAGGAATACTTTAGTTAGTTAACGTCCATTGCAGTGGTAACGGAAATAGGCGACTCGTCACTGGAAAAGCTGCACGAGGGAATGAGTGATCGTAGGACAGCCCGGGCCGGTCTCAGGTAGCTAAGGATCCATCGGCCAAGTTAGTGTATAAAGAGAATATAGTTATAGGGGTTTATAGACGATAAAACTTTGTTTTGTGGGAGAAGAGCAGCAGACTGGGCTTTTATACTGATGTGAAAAATATAAAACACAGAAAGGTAGAACCAGGGAGGAAAGAGTAAGCAAGAATAGAGAACCACGGGCTGTCATATTATCAGCATACATACTAAATTAATTTCTTTTATATTTATATTTTACTTCAACCTGAAGATCCACGATCATCTAGCGTAATTTATGTGACAATTCTCTCCATCTTTGTCCCTGGCTTTGGTCTGTATAAATATACTATAAATATAAGAGACAATTCACAGAAATCATTTTTAATTTTTGCCTTTCCGTTGTTACAGGAACATCCCATTTTTCGCTTTGATGGTTTGTTCAATAACTACCAATACAGGGTATGTGCTCTGAAAGCGATTCTCATTGTTTGCTTTGAGCTGTTACTACAGCGATGGCCAATATCCAGGGCACATTCACTCAAATGATTTGTCATATTCCTACCATGGGCTTGTTTGTCATCTAAAGGTTAATTACCGAGCAAATTCATTCAAATAATGTGATGTATTTTTATCAATTAACTATTGTAAAATTTGACATATTTTATATTTTGTAACAGTTTATGCGTTTTTGTTTGTTTTTACTTCTGATCTCAGTTTGTATACCGACTTTCAATGTACTGAATATATTAATGTTATTAATGCTATACTATTATACATTTAGTAATAATTTTAATAAAGCATTCTTTATCATTTTTATAACGAACTACTTACTAGTTTCAGCTCTTATGCCATTTGCAGGGTATGCAAATATATAACCTACAAGAAATGAACAATTGTAAAAATTGATCATATGTAAATAACATATGATTAATTTAGAGTATGGTTATAAGTTGAATTTTGCTTTTGATTATTGTGTTTTTTAATTTATCTATTTAAAGTATATATTTTCTTTGGAATTAATTTTTTCTTCTTTCATTTCAAATTATAAATTTGTAACATTTTCATTGAAATTTTTGTAACTGTTATTTGACTGGAAAATATGTTCAGCAAATATTATTAATAATTCAGCTATACTATTAATACATTTAAATCTTCATATTTTGCAAATTGTCATGTTTCATCTAGGTTTGTGTATTTACTATTCTTTTTTAGAGCAAGTTCAAAAAGCTGTTTTGATTCCTTTTTTTTTCATCCGACAATAAAAATGGTAAATTTCATAATGTACTATAGTTTAATGTTTTTTATTTGTAAATTTTCTAACTGAACAACACAAGTACAGTATTTTGTTATTTTCAATGTTATTTTATGATGGTCAATTTACTATAGATATACTTGAAATAGTAAATGAATACATTAAATGTTTTATTTGCAAGGTTTACTTATAATAAAAAGCTCTTCATACGTTCATATCACAGTAAACAGTTGGTAATACAAATTAAAATAAAACAATCCTCTTATTACTCAATGTTTCAATTCTACTCAGCTCTTTGTATTGAATGGGTTGTATTCAAAACATGTTTGATGTACGCTTATAATAATAACCCACATGCCAATACACGTAGAATGGTAATGCCCACCCGTCCGCCCATGAACACGTATAATGGTATTGACCCACCCGTCTGCCCATGCACACGTACAATGGTATTGACCCACCCGTCCACCCATGCACACGTACAATGGTATTGACCTACCAGCCAGCCCATACACACGTACAGTGGTATTGACCCTCCCACCCACCCATACACACGTACAGTGGTATTGACCCTGCCTCCCGCCCACACACACGTAAAATGGTATTGACCTACCCGCCCGCAGATGCACACGTACAATGGTATTGACCTACCAGCCCGCCCATACACACGTACAGTGGTATTGACCCTGCCTCCCACCCATACACACGTACAATGGTATTGACCTACCCGCCCGCCGATGCACACGTACAATGGTATTGACCTACCAGCCAGCCCATACACACGTACAGTGGTATTGACCCACCCGCCCACCCATACACACGTACAGTGGTATTGACCCTGCCTCCCGCCCATACACACGTACAATGGTATTGACCTACCCGCCCGCCGATGCACACGTACAATGGTATTGACCTACCAGCCCGCCCATACACACGTACAGTGGTATTGACCCTACCACCCGCCCATGCACACGTACAATGGTATTGACTTACCAGCCCGCCCATACACACGTACATTGGTATTGACCCACCCACCCGCCCATACACACGTACCGTGGTATTGACCCACCCGCCCGCCCATAGACACGTACAATGGTATTGACCTACCCGCCCGCCCACCCATAGACACGTACAGTGGTATTGACCCTCCCGCCCACCCATGCACACGTACAATGGTATTGACCGACCCACCCGCCCATACACACGTACCGTGGTATTGACCCAGCCCACCCGCCCATACACACGTACAGTGGTATTGACCCACCCGCCCGCCCATACACACGTACCGTGGTATTGTCCCACCCGCCCGCCCATACACACGTACCGTGGTATTGACCCACCCGTCCGCCCATACACACGTACCGTGGTATTGACCCAGCCCGCCCGCCCATAGACACGTACAATGGTATTGACCCACCCACCCACCCACCCATAGACACGTACAGTGGTATTGACCCACCCGCCCGCCCATACACACGTACCGTGGTATTGACCCACCCGCCCGCCCATACACACGTACTATGGTACTGACCCACCCGCCCGCCCATAGACACGTACCGTGGTATTGACCCACCCACCCGCCCATAGACACGTACTGTGGTATTGACCCACCCGCCCGCCCATAGACACGTACTGTGGTATTGACCCACCCGCCCGCCCATAGACACGTACTGTGGTATTGACCCACCCGCCCGCCCATAGACACGTACTGTGGTATTGACCCACCCACCCGCCCATAGACACGTACTGTGGTATTGACCCACCCACCCGCCCATAGACACGTACTGTGGTATTGACCCACCCGCCCGCCCATACACACGTACCGTGGTATTGACCCACCCGCCCGCCCATACACACGTACTATGGTACTGACCCACCCGCCCGCCCATAGACACGTACCATGGTATTGACCCGCCCGCCCGCCCATAGACACGTACCATGGTATTGACCCACCCACCCACCCATAGACACGTACCATGGTATTGACCCACCCGCCTACCCATACACACGTACCGTGGTATTGACCAACCCGCCCGCCCATAGACACGTACCGTGGTATTGACCCACCCGCCTACCCATACACACGTACCGTGGTATTGACCAACCCGCCCGCCCATAGACACGTACCGTGGTATTGACCCACCCGCCTACCCATACACACCATACCGTGGTATTGACCCACCCGCCCGCTCATAGACACGTACAATGGTATTGAATATTTCAGCTACTTACTCTTCGAGCTGTCTAAGGGCATCCAAAAATTTTAGTGAATTTTATTTGTCGTATAAACTAGACCTTTAAAATAAGGTATTGCATAATAGTCTATAAAAATGCAGCCTTAGGTGCCCCTACCCCACCCCAGCTTTGGCCACAAAACATCCAAAAACATTACCTCAGGCATAGATTGAATACTTTTTACATGAAAAACGTCACAGAGGGTTAATTTTGCGCAACTTATATTTATTGCTGCCATTTCGTTTTGGGTGGTTTGATTTCACTTTTATTTTATTAACTTTCTCGTTTTACCAAGCTCTTTTATTAGAGGGGTCAAACGGTAGGGGTTGCTATTTAAACATTTTAAGCTACCCCATACCCCCAGTCTCCTTCAGGGGGGGAATTTTAAAATGCAATCATTAATGTAGCGTTAAGAAGGTTGCCACAAACTGTAATAAAATATTTTTAATATTAAAAAAGTTAGTGGAGGGTGCAAGTTACTTTTCAGCCATTTCACTTACTTGGCTGCCATTTTGTTTTGGATGGTTCGAATTGACTTTTCCTTATGTTAACTTTCCCATCTTAACAAGCTCTTTTATCAGAGAGGCTACACGATAGGGGTTGCTATTAAACATATTGAGTTGCCCCTTCCCCTCCCACTCCAGTTGGGGGACATTTTAAAATGCTTTGATTAATGTAGCCCCTCATACCTAAGAAGGTTGCCACAAACTGAAATAAAATATTTTTAGTATTAAAAAGGTTAGTGGGGGGTACAAGTTACTTTTCATCCACCCTGTATAAATAAATAACGATCTAATATGCCTTTGTCTGTGCGTTCAGTATACATTTCTTTACTATTAATTCGTTTGCAATGAGACTTAAGGAAACTACGTATTTTTCCCAGTGAAGGTTTTTAAACATGGTTTTATTCTCATGCTACATAACTGAATTTTAAATGTCCCATGGTAATATAATGGAGTTAATTAATTAATTTAATAATCAGCTGTTAAATAAAATAAATGAAATGCACATTTTTTAAATAGCCCAAGTAATAACAATGGGTATTTACATTCAAACTGTAAATAGTTCAATGAATAAGCTGTTTTAAATACATAAATATGTTATGATTAAACTTAATATTAGAGTTAAACCACAAATATTTGTAGTGAAACGTTATATGCCGATGTGTGACGAGCACAGCAAGTGACGGGATTGGCACGCGAAGTGTTCTGGGGTGTCCCCTAGTACTTCCAGGCCTTATATAGGTTAAGCTAAGGTAAGAAACATGTTCTGTAGGTTCTTAAAGGTAGAAAAAGCTAAATATATGGTCTGATGTGGCAGATGTGATAGTTTTAACACATCAGCCGATGGCCTTACTGAACAAGCCTGTTACTACCACACTTCGCTCTAGAAAGATCGGCTTCCATTTACTCAACGATGCTGATAATACTAAACGGATTATCATTTGGTAATGCCTAGGGAAGTTGTAATACTCTTCTATATATTTAATTCAATTATAGTTTTATTGTTGTGTAGCTATTTGATCTTTTAATTTATATTAAAATGTTAAACAGTTGTGCAATGAAAGCTCCAGAAAACATAAAATATGGTATATATTTTGAAAGATATTAATATATGTCAATTCGTTACATAATTAATGTTACATTTTCTAGTGACAAATTAGATATAATGACAAAAAATATATATGGCTGTTTCCTGTTAAATCCTTTGGACAGAAAGTGTTTATTAAAGTAATACAAAGTGAAGAAAACTTTTAATGAAACTAATTAGAATACATAATCGAGAGCTATTGTGATTCTTCAGAAAGTAATTAAACTTGGAAATACAGCTCCTTTTGACAAGAATTAATACTAACTTATTTACGTTAGTTACCATATTATGTTTTAGTATCAGGACTTATTGTTATTATTCAGATACAGTGGTATATAACTGTTAACAATCGATATTCCATTCACGGTTATAAAATGTTTATTTTTAAATATACAACGAAATTAAAAAAAAATCAAACACTAATTTTTAATACAATTTAGATACGTTCTGATGGTTTTGTTATAATTACTACTTTGTCAATTAAATGTGTTTTAGTGCATCGTAAATTAAATTATTGGAAGTATTACTTTACATGTTTTCATGCATACAAATCAATATAAACTCACTGTATTTTCAATATTTAAAATCAAATTATTGTTTTTGTACTTATGTACGCCCACCCACCAGCCACATCGTGCAGGAGCAGCCATACCGTGTCATTATTAATTAAGTCTTTTCAAGGCTATTTCTTTCTCTTCTCACTTTCTTGAGACTGTAAATATTCTTTTTAAACACAAAAGGCACGCAATATATGCTGGCAATTACTATTCAAGATATAATGAGGGAGGTTTCAGAGAAATGCTTATTTTTATTTAATAAACTTATAATTGTGTATTTTAAAAAGGTCTTATATAATTTTTCGGGGGGGGGGGGAGTAAAATTTACCAATAAAATAAATTAGTCGTTCTCGTAAAACGTCTTTTTTTACTGGACCATTTTTGGGTCAAATTCCTTTAGCTGCCCACCAAACACAAAATTTTTTATTACCGAATATTCATAAATAAGATATGCAAGATGTTGCAGGACGTATTAAACACTCATTATACATTATGTCCTAGGCGCTCTCTCCACATTAATTCACAAATATATTGTGTAGGTTAGGTTAGGATAAAGGCAAGTCCTTTCATAACAAATGATGCTAATAACAAAATGTTCTTGTAAATATATAAGTAGTAAAGGTTTAGGTAGTTATTGGCATAGAAATAAGTTTGGGTTTGGCGAGCAGCTAAAAGAATTTGACCTGATTTTGTACCGCTTGTTTAGTTTGAGATATTTAATTCGGTATTGTATTATTTAAATTAAACTGACCTAAACCCACTATCACAAAGATTAAAGGGTTCATCCAAAATTCAAATATTTAAATGATTTTTTTTTACGCATATAATCTGTTGATCTGAAGTTAATAATCTTGAATATTCACAAAAATCGATTCAAAATCGAATAAAAATATTTTAATGATATTGAAAAAAGTAGATGAATGTAAATAGAAAATGTATTATTATTTAAGAAACTATATTACACAGAGAAATAATAAAAGTATGTAAAAATATAATTATTGCTATTAATTTAGCTGTTCCATAGTATAGGCTCTTAATACATTTTTCTGGCATTCAATTTAAAAACGTTTTCACTAGCAAATTCAAAATATAAGCTTCGATCATAAAACATTTACCCTAAAAGAGGAAACAGAGCTTTTGCAATAACTAAACATCGTAAATTAATAAGCTAATTCATAATTCTCTAAACGCACTTCAATTGATCAGAGGACTGTCAGATGAACATTACCAATTTACTGAATTAAAAAAATTGATAAATTAATAAAAATCTGTATAGTTATAAATTACTTGTATACCTTAGTCATTACCGAAACATCACGAGTTAAACTAATTGAATATTACTTAAAAGCTACAAAAATAACAATTGGCAGAAAATTAAGAAAGATGCTTACAAGGAAGTTTACGTCAGGTGCTCTGAGCAAGGGCGGTTGTAGGAAATCCTCCCCCGTAGGTGGAGTACAGCTGCAGACCCTGGGGTACCTTTGGCTTACATGGAATACGTGCTAAGCTTATCTAACAATCCCCAACTAAAAAAGTGACATAATACGAAAGTTAGAAAGTTCCCGTATTGAGCCAAGACATGATAAGAAAATAATTACTTGTATTTATTTGATTTCCTTCAGTTTGTAATTACTGTAAGTTAAATATTACACGCATTTCGTAAGAATCCAAAGTTATTTCAAAAATAACTTTGGATTCTTTCAAACAATGCTTCTTACATAAACATTTTATCATTATTGGATTAAAATTGTTTCAAATAAAGATACAAAATAAAAATAACAAAAATGAGGCAGTATGCTAAATGTCACAAATTGACTTGAACTACAGTGCTCTAAAGTGTAAAAATATTCGGAAACTCACTTAGGATTGTATTTTGTACACTGTTTAGAAGGGTACAAAGTCATGCACTTGTATAATTTTTTTAAGACCAATTTTGGTAATATTTCTGGAACTCTACCCTCGTAAACAGCCATTTAAAGTGCACTAAAGGCACCTTTATAAATATTATGAACACTTTATTCATCAAATAAATTGCAATACAAAGATCGGTTCAGTGGATATATTTTTTAATTTTGAGTCAGTAGCATGGTAAATTTGAACTCATGGTAGGAAAAACATGGAAGGAATCAAAAAGGCCTGGTAATATCCAAGTTAAATTAAGACCCTTGCTATCCTAGTTGTCAGCACTTCTGCTTTCTGCTTCTTATGCAGAGGGTCACGGGTTCAAATTCTGGAAGGTGTCCTTGAAATTTGCTTGAAGGGTTTGGACCCGTAACAACGTTAGAAATGAAAGTAAGAATGAAAAACTATCCCAACAATCTAGCATCATACAGCTAAAACATTCTCGTGTACTTTGAAAAAACAATTGATTGTAACATCTGTAAGTAACACTTGTTACACTTAATTTATACTTATTTTACTGTGCATATTTGAAAGGAAAGTAAATTAAATGAGATAATACTTTATAATATTTCTATAAAAGGACCAATAAAATATTTAACTAGGGACATTCAATTTAATTACATAGAAACTAGCTTAGTGCAGCTCCTGACGACTTTTCTAACTAGAGTATAGTTGCGACAATCCCGTCTAACGAGCTGCAAACTGATTTATGCAGAAAGTGTCTGAGTTCAGCTTCAAACTAGATTACCTTGTTTCTTAATATTTAATACCTAATATACCTATTCTTCAATGCTATCATAGTACACCTAATAAATATAGAGTAGTAATTAATTTGTACATTTAAACTTGAATATTAATAAATGTTCATGTTAAAAATAATTTAACTGATCAGAATACAATTATGACTGAAGATCAAGTTATATTTATTTTCTAGAATAGGTATGTATTATCCTAACATGCATAGCGAATTTTATGAAAATCGGTTAAACCAACGGGGAGATAACAATTATTTTGTGAAAAAACAAAATGGCGGATATCTGGTAAACAAAGCGTTTTAGGAAAAACATTTATTCTTGAGTTACTCTTTATTTTGACAAATAAACCATTTCCCGAAGTTTGGCACTTTACTTTTGGGTCACCCTTTATATAATACGTGAAGCAGTTTTTTGTCAAAGCAACTCGTCCTTTATTTCTTGACCAATTTAAACAGTTGAGGAGTCAAAAACTTTCCTCTCTTCGTAGTTGTGCAATAAGGTCTTAATTATTATCAATTTTCACCCTGAATGGTATGGGAAGCCCTCAAAGTACAATTTTCTGTCAAAAGAAGAACATAGAGAGAGATTTAAATGAATCGAAAAGTAAAATTTTTAAAATGTAAATAATGGTTTCCAAAACGTTTTAACAGCTTTTGGTATGTAAAAAATGGTGTTTGTAATATTTTGGAGGTTAGATATTTCATAATGTAAACCAGGGAGGGTTGTAAGCATGGTTTTATTCACATTCGATTGTAGGGCTCCACTCTACTGGACTTGAAGGTTTCAATGGTAATCTAATGCAGTTATTTTATTCAATTATTTATATTTTCAATTTCAAATATTTATTATTTGCAAATACAATTGTTCTTATTAATTTTTTTATTATCTCTCTAGCTATTTGAAAAAAATCTATATGAATGAATTTACAATTCTTAGTACACATGAGTATTTAAAATGAAATGTATAAGTAAATATCATAATGAACTATCTAACATTAAGTAAACAAATTAATTTTGTTTTATTTTCTGGGAACTTCTTTAATCCTAAACTTTATGAAATGACAAAAATATAATTTAATTAATAAATAAAATATATTTAATGAATATTCTGCTGCTAAACAAAAAACAAATGAAATGAACACGTTTGAAATATGAAATGCAAGTAGTGTGAGCGAGATAATGTAAATATATTTTATACTATGATTTTACGCAGTACAGTTAAGCTACTACTATTCGAAGTCTAAAGCTACAGGCCGAAGTGGAACGAGCGCAGCGAGTGATGGAGTTGGCATGAAAAGCGTGCAGGGATGTCCCCTGGTATAATTATAAACGATGATCTAGAAAATTATAATAATGATTATATAATATATTTGTATTTTTAGATACAACACCAATCTAAGACACATATTTACAAAGATCTACATAGTGTAAAACCCGAAGGTACTCCAGTAAACGGCGGTCTGTAATGACGTTACGGGTGTTCCAGATATGAACACATTACACAGTAATGTCGTTTGCCTTTCCGAGTTAAGTGCTGCTGGATTAGACCGCTCACAATGTTCTTGTTAATACTTTATTAACCTCTATTAATTTTGATCTTAAAAAAAATACAGTATACATTTTAATCCTGTTAAGAAACTGAATATTTATTTAATTTATTGACGACACCAGACCATGTAATTAATTTTATTTTTATTTATTCGTTAGACGCCGATTGTCAAGGTATGGGCGAATATGGATTTCGAATGAGTGTGATGTCTGCGGATGAGTGAATGTAGTCATTGTTACAAAATAGGGCCGACCATTCCTTAGAATGTGTAATTAATTAATTGCCCAATGAAAAATGAACAACCAGTGGTTGTCAGTTGATCCCTTTCAAATTTTGTTGGGACTCTGATTGGGATCGAACTGAGAACCTTTGTTTATGAGGCTGCAATCTAACCAACCACGCAAATTAAATTTTGTCTGAGGAAGGTAAACAGATGTATTGAATTCGATCACCATAATATCTATAATATTTGCAATATTATCTTACTTAAATTTTAATAAACTGTGATTTATTAGTTTGTACATTTAGGGTTGTAGAGGTGAAAATAAAAGCGTTTAGTTAAACACAATTCGTGCAGATAAAATGCTCAGAATCTATTTATTTTAGTTTACAAATTTATGCGTACATTTGAGAAAAGTACACATGCAAAATTACCACGCATTTCTAGTTTTTTTTCCAATACATTTTTCTTAAATTACTAATCCTTCGTGAATTCCTGTGGTCTGAGTAAGGTGATCGCTGTTTACTGAAATCAATCACCCAGTATTTTTATATATTGTAATAAACTGGTGCTGTGTCATCCACTTGTTCGTCATTGAACTCTGGTTTAGTAGTACTCTTGCGTTATTTGCAGATAACTGCAATCAATGAAAGTATTGCAATTAATGCAACAAATAAATGCAATTAAAGAATTCAGGCGATGTAAAATTAAAACATGAAGTCTAACTAAATAAAATGGTTAAATAGGAATTTTTTCAATCCTTTCCATATTTGAAATTTGTGTATGCTACAAGTTTTTACAGAGGCAGAAACTACATAATATCACATTATCTGGAAATATAAGGTATACTTACTTCACTCGTACTTCACCATAAGCTGACTGAATACATATATGTAAATGAAAGTTTTTGTAATAAAGTACTAGTAAATACGATTAGGGAAGTGTTGAAAAGTTACTATGGAGCTAAGTAGTTACTATATGGAAGTTTCTGCAATATTAAAAGTTACTTTTCTCTTGACATTTTAAAAGTTAATGTCACAAAAACTTTCTAATATCAAAAGTTTTTTTCTCTTACAATCAATCACATTGAATGTAAGTTTTAAACAATGAAATGTAATGTGCTAACAATATCAACTCAAATTTATATTGTGATATTCAATTGATGTAATCAGTAAATAATAATATCACTAGTTTATTATCGAATATAACTTTTTTCTTAAACTTTATTGTATGCATTCGTTATGAAATGTTATTGAGTATTTCAATTTTATAGTTGGTTTATAGACAAATACTTAATAACACAGACACACACTGTTACACAATTACTTATAATTGAATTTACTTCATCGTAAATAAGTGTTAACTTGATGCTTTTTAAAGCTATCAAAAATATCTTATTCATTTAGTTACCATTTTAAATATACAATGTTTCTTCATGCATGAATATCTACATTACTTCATATAAAAAGTAAAATTTTACTTCATTAAGTATATTAAAATATTATAAAACCTAAACCATTTTACACAAATATTATATCGTGATATTCAGTTGACCTAGTTTGTAAAGAATAATATCCTTTATAATATTCGAAGCCGTGTTTTGTCAACGCAACTCCTCCCTTATTTCTTGTCCTATTTAAACTGTCGAGGTGTCAAAAAATTGCCTCCGTAGTTGCCAGTAAGTAATTAATTATTTAAATTTTCTCCCTGAAGGAAACGGAAATCCCTCAAAAAAACGTTTTTCAGTCGTAAGAATAACACGAAGAGAGATTTAAATGAATCGAAAAGTAACAGCTGTTCAAATGTAAATAATGATATCCTAAAGGTTTTAACAGCTGTTGGAATGTAACCATGTTGTTGGTAATATTGAAGAGGTTAGATATTTGATAAGGAAAGGTTTTAAGTAAAGTAATATTGACATGTTTTCAACGGTATTCTAATACAGTTATTTTATTTATTCAATAAATATTCAGCTGGGAAACAAGAACAAATAAGTGGAACATGTCTGAAATAGGCTAAGTAATTCCATTGGGTGTTTATACTAATCAATAGGTAGCCAACACAAGTAATGTGAGTGAGATACTGTAAATAAATGGGTTATTTTGATTTCATGTGATACAGTTTACCTACTAATATTCTTAGTCGAAAGTCACGTGCCAAGGTGTCATGAACGCAGAGTGAAAATTACTACAAACTGGCACTATTGAGGCTGAAGGCCGAGGTGTCACAAGCACAGTGAGTGACGGGGATGGCATGCGAAGCGTGCAGGGGTGTCTGCTAGCTAGTAATAATAATAATTATTATTATTGAATGTAACGTTTTCTTAAACTTTATTTAAGAACAGCTATTTATAAATAGAAATAGTTTTTGAAAATAGCGATAAATTTACAGGCTTTGAATTGGATTGTAGAACACTTAAACAAAATTTAAATAATTGGAAGAATTTCGAGATAAGTAAAGAAGTTTTATAACAACTGGGATGATGGGAGCTAAATTTAAAACATAATTTATCTTTAACTGTACTATAAATACTATAGTAATATAAATTTGAGGAAGCACAGTACGTTAAAAATTAAGTTTCTAAAATATTTTATGATTACATTTTCCTAGTAAAATAATTAATAATTTGTTTACTTTAATATTCAGTTAGAGATACATAGAATATGAAGCAGACTACAACTGCAGAAAATATATCGAGAGAATGGTTTGTTCTAGTGCCATAAAAAAATGTAACCTCTATAAACAGCACTTGCCGAGTGTTTTCATCGTAATTTATGTGCAGTGTATTCCAAAATTAACTGTCGTGGATTCAAATATCAAAATTATTAAATGTAAATATAGAAAAAGTAATAGGCAATATTAAAGGAATTGTTGAAAGAAACCCATCTACATAAACAGAGTTTATTTTCGTAATCAATTTCAAAATGAAAGACGTTTTTATGAAAAATATTGGCGTTTACGGAATATTCTGTAATTGTCTTGCCCTTTGAGTTATATTGGTACCAATTTCAATTTGTTACCAACACTACTTTCAGCTTCAATTTGGTATACCCCATGCACAATCAATACTACTGTACTTGAATAGGAGGGTGGGAGGCCATACATTTATGAGAGCGTAGATAAGTCAATCCCATCGTACCTGTATGGGAAGGTGGGTGGTTCTGCACCTCTCTAAGTGTATTTAAAATGCACGTAAAATGGATGATAATAATAACGACTTATGAATATCAAAGAACACCTGAATTTTTTGTGAGTAAGATTTTTTAGTTGTGACGTACATTATTCATTTTATTCATTATTCATTAGTAAGACACTGATCGTCAAAATTTGGGTGAATATGGGGGGCGAATCAATAAGAAAATTGAATGGCCGTCCGTAAATATTCCCACCTAAATATCCGCCATTTTTAAACATATGAAGAAAAGTGAATTCTTTTCATTCTATTGAGTTTTTCTCAACAATACCTTCAAAATGATGCATTACTTGCTCTATATTTTCATTTAAAAATAGTAATATAAGCAGATTATACAAATTAATATTGCGTTACTCAGACTGACCATTTACTGCTTCTTAAAAAAAATCACTTAGCAAAAAAAGAATAATCAAGGTAAATGGAAAAGTAGGTCTGTGTAAAAAACCTAAAATGGTAACAAATTTAATATGTAATACAATTTTGGTCAGAATATGTGTTTTTGTTCTTTTTGAAAAATATCGAGATTTGAACTCAAAACACTTAATTTTTGAGGCCACTGGACATATATTTAAGTGATTAATTTATGAAAAATATTTATACAATACATAAATTTCAAATGTATGTTGTACACGGCTAACGAGGCCCATACATCGAGCAATAAGGCTCGATTTACGATCTTGTAACGAGTAAAGACACATAAATAGAGGCTATTTTATTAAGTAAAAAACTACCTGGAAAAGAGTTTTGAAACTTGAGAGTGACGTAATTGGTCATTATTTTCAAAAAACCTCCCTGTATTTAAAGTAAAATTAACTTTTACAGTTTGTTTCTCGACGTATATTTAGTGAAAATAAATCTTACTCTTTTTATATAACGATTTTTTTTACTGTGCAGAAAAAATTTTGTTAGTATATGAACAATTAATTCAAACTGTTATACTTCATTCTTAACTAATACAATATATGTTAATAACAATTAAGATTACAGTAAACGTTTTAATGAAACTAAAAATAAGCAACACTTTAACCAATAAAAACAAAAACAACGGCAAGTTCTTCTTGTCTGGACAAAGTTACTGTGGTGAGCTATTAGTATAATGTGATAGTTAATTACTTACTAGTGCTATTACAGTAAGCCTACCTGTCACACCTCATAGTGTCTATGGTCAATATATTAGCTATGGGTATAATGTGATAGTTAATTACTTAATAGTGCTATTACAGTAAGCCTACCTGTCACACCTCATAGTGTCTATGGTCAATATATTAGCTATGGGTATAATGTGATAGTTAATTACTTAATAGTGCTATTACAGTAAGCCTACCTGTCACACCTCATAGTGTCTATGGTCAATATATTAGCTATGGGTATAATGTGATAGTTAATTAGTTAATAGTGCTATTACAGTAAGCCTACCTGTCACACCTCATAGTGTCTATGGTCAATATATTAGCTATGGGTATAATGTGATAGTTAATTACTTAATAGTGCTATTACAGTAAGCCTACCTGTTACACCTCATAAGTGTCTATGGTCAATATATTAGCTATGGGTATAATGTGATAGTTAATTAGTTAATAGTGCTATTACAGTAAGCCTACCTGTCACACCTCATAGTGTCTATGGTCAATATATTAGCTATGGGTATAATGTGATAGTTAATTAGTTAATAGTGCTATTACAAAAAGCCTACATGTCACACCTCATAGTGTCTATGGTCAATATATTAGCTATGGGTATAATGTGATAGTTAATTAGTTAATAGTGCTATTACAGTAAGCCTACCTGTCACACCTCATAGTGTCTATGGTCAATATATTAGCTATGGGTATAATGTGATAGTTAATTACTTACTAGTGCTATTACAGTAAGCCTACCTGTCACACCTCATAGTGTCTATGGTCAATATATTAGCTATGGGTATAATGTGATAGTTAATTACTTAATAGTGCTATTACAGTAAGCCTACCTGTCACACCTCATAAGTGTCTATGGTCAATATATTAGCTATGGGTATAATGTGATAGTTAATTACTTACTAGTGCTATTACAGTAAGCCTACCTGTCACACCTCATAAGTGTCTATGGTCAATATATTAGCTATGGGTATAATGTGATAGTTAATTACTTAATAGTGCTATTACAGTAAGCCTACCTGTCACACCTCATAGTGTCTATGGTCAGTATATTAGCTATGGGTATAATGTGATAGTTAATTACTTAATAGTGCTATTACAGTAAGCCTACCTGTCACACCTCATAGTGTCTATGGTCAATATATTAGCTATGGGTATAATGTGATAGTTAATTACTTAATAGTGCTATTACAGTAAGCCTACCTGTCACACCTCATAGTGTCTATGGTCAATATATTAGCTATGGGTATAATGTGATAGTTAATTACTTAATAGTGCTATTACAGTAAGCCTACCTGTCACACCTCATAGTGTCTATGGTCAATATATTAGCTATGGGTATAATGTGATAGTTAATTACTTAATAGTGCTATTACAGTAAGCCTACCTGTCACACCTCATAGTGTCTATGGTCAATATATTAGCTATGGGTATAATGTGATAGTTAATTACTTAATAGTGCTATTACAGTAAGCCTACCTGTCACACCTCATAGTGTCTATGGTCAATATATTAGCTATGGGTATAATGTGATAGTTAATTACTTAATAGTGCTATTACAGTAAGCCTACCTGTCACACCTCATAGTGTCTATGGTCAATATATTAGCTATGGGTATAATGTGATAGTTAATTACTTAATAGTGCTATTACAGTAAGCCTACATGTCACACCTCATAAGTGTCTATGGTCAATATATTAGCTATGGGTATAATGTGATAGTTAATTACTTACTAGTGCTATTACAGTAAGCCTACCTGTCACACCTCATAGTGTCTATGGTCAATATATTAGCTATGGGTATAATGTGATAGTTAATTAGTTAATAGTGCTATTACAGTAAGCCTACCTGTCACACCTCATAGTGTCTATGGTCAATATATTAGCTATGGGTATAATGTGATAGTTAATTACTTAATAGTGCTATTACAGTAAGCCTACATGTCACACCTCATAGTGTCTATGGTCAATATATTAGCTATGGGTATAATGTGATAGTTAATTAGTTAATAGTGCTATTACAGTAAGCCTACATGTCACACCTCATAGTGTCTATGGTCAATATATTAGCTATGGGTATAATGTGATAGTTAATTACTTAATAGTGCTATTACAGTAAGCCTACCTGTCACACCTCATAGTGTCTATGGTCAATATATTAGCTATGGGTATAATGTGATAGTTAATTACTTAATAGTGCTATTACAGTAAGCCTACCTGTCACACCTCATAGTGTCTATGGTCAATATATTAGCTATGGGTATAATGTGATAGTTAATTAGTTACTAGTGCTATTACAGTAAGCCTACCTGTCACACCTCATAAGTGTCTATGGTCAATATATTAGCTATGGGTATAATGTGATAGTTAATTACTTAATAGTGCTATTACAGTAAGCCTACCTGTCACACCTCATAGTGTCTATGGTCAATATATTAGCTATGGGTATAATGTGATAGTTAATTACTTACTAGTGCTATTACAGTAAGCCTACCTGTCACACCTCATAGTGTCTATGGTCAGTATATTAGCTATGGGTATAATGTGATAGTTAATTAGTTAATAGTGCTATTACAGTAAGCCTGTCACACCTCATAAGTGTCTATGATCAATATATTAGCTATGGGTATAATGTGATAGTTAATTACTTAATAGTGCTATTACAGTAAGCCTACCTGTCACACCTCATAAGTGTCTATGGTCAATATATTAGCTATGGGTATAATGTGATAGTTAATTACTTAATAGTGCTATTACAGTAAGCCTACCTGTCACACCTCATAGTGTCTATGGTCAGTATATTAGCTATGGGTATAATGTGATAGTTAATTAGTTAATAGTGCTATTACAGTAAGCCTACCTGTCACACCTCATAAGTGTCTATGGTCAATATATTAGCTATGGGTATAATGTGATAGTTAATTACTTAATAGTGCTATTACAGTAAGCCTACCTGTCACACCTCATAGTGTCTATGGTCAGTATATTAGCTATGGGTATAATGTGATAGTTAATTACTTAATAGTGCTATTACAGTAAGCCTACATGTCACACCTCATAGTGTCTATGGTCAATATATTAGCTATGGGTATAATGTGATAGTTAATTACTTAATAGTGCTATTACAGTAAGCCTACCTGTCACACCTCATAGTGTCTATGGTCAATATATTAGCTATGGGTATAATGTGATAGTTAATTAGTTACTAGTGCTATTACAGTAAGCCTACCTGTCACACCTCATAAGTGTCTATGGTCAATATATTAGCTATGGGTATAATGTGATAGTTAATTACTTAATAGTGCTATTACAGTAAGCCTACCTGTCACACCTCATAGTGTCTATGGTCAATATATTAGCTATGGGTATAATGTGATAGTTAATTACTTACTAGTGCTATTACAGTAAGCCTACCTGTCACACCTCATAGTGTCTATGGTCAGTATATTAGCTATGGGTATAATGTGATAGTTAATTAGTTAATAGTGCTATTACAGTAAGCCTGTCACACCTCATAAGTGTCTATGGTCAATATATTAGCTATGGGTATAATGTGATAGTTAATTACTTAATAGTGCTATTACAGTAAGCCTACCTGTCACACCTCATAAGTGTCTATGGTCAATATATTAGCTATGGGTATAATGTGATAGTTAATTACTTAATAGTGCTATTACAGTAAGCCTACCTGTCACACCTCATAGTGTCTATGGTCAATATATTAGCTATGGGTATAATGTGATAGTTAATTACTTAATAGTGCTATTACAGTAAGCCTACCTGTCACACCTCATAGTGTCTATGGTCAGTATATTAGCTATGGGTATAATGTGATAGTTAATTACTTAATAGTGCTATTACAGTAAGCCTACCTGTCACACCTCATAGTGTCTATGGTCAGTATATTAGCTATGGGTATAATGTGATAGTTAATTAGTTAATAGTGCTATTACAGTAAGCCTACCTGTCACACCTCATAAGTGTCTATGGTCAATATATTAGCTATGGGTATAATGTGATAGTTAATTACTTAATAGTGCTATTACAGTAAGCCTACCTGTCACACCTCATAGTGTCTATGGTCAGTATATTAGCTATGGGTATAATGTGATAGTTAATTACTTAATAGTGCTATTACAGTAAGCCTACATGTCACACCTCATAGTGTCTATGGTCAATATATTAGCTATGGGTATAATGTGATAGTTAATTACTTAATAGTGCTATTACAGTAAGCCTACCTGTCACACCTCATAGTGTCTATGGTCAATATATTAGCTATGGGTATAATGTGATAGTTAATTAGTTACTAGTGCTATTACAGTAAGCCTACCTGTCACACCTCATAAGTGTCTATGGTCAATATATTAGCTATGGGTATAATGTGATAGTTAATTACTTAATAGTGCTATTACAGTAAGCCTACCTGTCACACCTCATAGTGTCTATGGTCAATATATTAGCTATGGGTATAATGTGATAGTTAATTACTTACTAGTGCTATTACAGTAAGCCTACCTGTCACACCTCATAGTGTCTATGGTCAGTATATTAGCTATGGGTATAATGTGATAGTTAATTAGTTAATAGTGCTATTACAGTAAGCCTGTCACACCTCATAAGTGTCTATGGTCAATATATTAGCTATGGGTATAATGTGATAGTTAATTACTTAATAGTGCTATTACAGTAAGCCTACCTGTCACACCTCATAAGTGTCTATGGTCAATATATTAGCTATGGGTATAATGTGATAGTTAATTACTTAATAGTGCTATTACAGTAAGCCTACCTGTCACACCTCATAGTGTCTATGGTCAGTATATTAGCTATGGGTATAATGTGATAGTTAATTAATTAATAGTGCTATTACAGTAAGCCTACCTGTCACACCTCATAAGTGTCTATGGTCAATATATTAGCTATGGGTATAATGTGATAGTTAATTACTTAATAGTGCTATTACAGTAAGCCTACCTGTCACACCTCATAGTGTCTATGGTCAGTATATTAGCTATGGGTATAATGTGATAGTTAATTACTTAATAGTGCTATTACAGTAAGCCTACCTGTCACACCTCATAGTGTCTATGGTCAATATATTAGCTATGGGTATAATGTGATAGTTAATTACTTAATAGTGCTATTACAGTAAGCCTACCTGTCACACCTCATAGTGTCTATGGTCAGTATATTAGCTATGGGTATAATGTGATAGTTAATTAGTTAATAGTGCTATTACAGTAAGCCTACCTGTCACACCTCATAAGTGTCTATGGTCAATATATTAGCTATGGGTATAATGTGATAGTTAATTAGTTAATAGTGCTATTACAGTAAGCCTACCTGTCACACCTCATAAGTGTCTATGGTCAATATATTAGCTATGGGTATAATGTGATAGTTAATTACTTAATAGTGCTATTACAGTAAGCCTACCTGTCACACCTCATAGTGTCTATGGTCAGTATATTAGCTATGGGTATAATGTGATAGTTAATTACTTAATAGTGCTATTACAGTAAGCCTACCTGTCACACCTCATAGTGTCTATGGTCAATATATTAGCTATGGGTATATTGTGATAGTTAATTACTTAATAGTGCTATTACAGTAAGCCTACATGTCACACCTCATAGTGTCTATGGTCAGTATATTAGCTATGGGTATAATGTGATAGTTAATTACTTACTAGTGCTATTACAGTAAGCCTACCTGTCACACCTCATAGTGTCTATGGTCAATATATTAGCTTTGGGTATAATGTGATAGTTAATTACTTACTAGTGCTATTACAGTAAGCCTACCTGTCACACCTCATAGTGTCTATGGTCAATATATTAGCTATGGGTATAATGTGATAGTTAATTACTTAATAGTGCTATTACAGTAAGCCTACCTGTCACACCTCATTAGTGTCTATGGTCAATATATTAGCTATGGGTATAATGTGATAGTTAATTACTTAATAGTGCTATTACAGTAAGCCTACCTGTCACACCTCATAGTGTCTATGGTCAATATATTAGCTATGGGTATAATGTGATAGTTAATTACTTAATAGTGCTATTACAGTAAGCCTACCTGTCACACCTCATAAGTGTCTATGGTCAATATATTAGCTATGGGTATAATGTGATAGTTAATTAGTTAATCGTGCTATTACAGTAAGCCTACCTGTCACACCTCATAAGTGTCTATGGTCAATATATTAGCTATGGGTATAGTGTGATAGTTAATTAGTTAATAGTGCTATTACAGTAAGCCTACCTGTCACACCTCATAGTGTCTATGGTCAGTATATTAGCTATGGGTATAATGTGATAGTTAATTACTTAATAGTGCTATTACAGTAAGCCTACCTGTCACACCTCATAAGTGTCTATGGTCAATATATTAGCTATGGGTATAATGTGATAGTTAATTAGTTAATAGTGCTATTACAGTAAGCCTACCTGTCACACCTCATAAGTGTCTATGGTCAATATATTAGCTATGGGTATAGTGTGATAGTTAATTAGTTAATAGTGCTATTACAGTAAGCCTACCTGTCACACCTCATAAGTGTCTATGGTCAATATATTATATTGATTATGTATTCGCTTAATTATACTTTCATTATATAAAAACATTATCCACCTGTGAAAAATTCCTTTTAAGATATCATAGAGTGGTAAAATCTATTAGTCACGTAAAAAACAAAAGTATTTGATTAAAATGGAAAGTTTTACTAGCATTAAATATACACTAGGGGACACCCCTGCACGCATCGCGTGCCAACCCCGTCACTCGAGTCACTCGGCCTGTGTCTTTTGACTAAACATAATAGTAGGATAACTGAATAAGGTAAAAATCACAATATTAAATTTATCTACTGTATCTTACTCACATTACTTGCGTTGCTACATAATTATTAGATTTAATAAACAATTATATTACTTAGCTTATTTCAAACGTGTACATTTTTTGTTTTAAACAGCTAAATATTAATAAAATAACTGCGTTAGATTACCATTGCAGCCTTCAAGCCCAGTAGAATGAAGCCCATACAATCGAATGTGAATAAAACCATACTTACAACCTTCCCTGGTTTAACATTATGAAAGACCTAACCTCCTCAATATTACAAAAACAATTATTTAAATTTGAATAGATGTTACTTTTCTATTCATTTAAAACTATATCAATGTTATTCTTATGGCCGAAAAACGTACTCTGAGGGTTTACTATACCCATTAGGATTTATTGAAGAATTAAGACCTTATTACCTAACAACAAACAGAGGCAAATGTTTTTTAGAACCTCAACTGTTTTAATTGGTCAATAAATAAAGGAGTTGCGTTGACAAACAACTGCTTCACGTATTATATATAAGAACAGTCGACCCTAGCAGCGCAGTGCTTTGACCCAGATCCTCGGGGTCAAAGTGTTCTAGGCTATACCTTCACTACCACAACATATACACCTCAGAATTCTCTAGTAGTGTCCAAATTGATGGTAACCATTGAGTGGACGCTATGTTGGTATTATAATATTTAGACGCTACCGCCTAAAATCTTTGGAACCCACGTTTTGGCAAATACTCATTGAACGCGTAAAGGAGTATTAACTTATAATAGATATATTTTATAAATGTAGAACAGTAACATTTTATAAGATAAATGTCCACTTAAATTATATATAAGGTGAGGTAGTGGATGAGTAATGGAATACAACGTGTAATAGTGTAATAAAGTAAGGTGCACTTAGTGCCTTAGAGGGAAATCATTTATTACATACTCAAGGTTCGATACAGAAATATGTCATTAAATTCCGATGGGGAGGGTAAAACCTTACTATTATATAACAATTTAATGGTGTCTGTGAGTGTGTTACTCAATCACACAAACACTATTGGACCCATTCAGCAGCTGAAATTTTGCATGGACATTCTTAGGGTCTCTGGTTAACACATAGGCCTATCTTTATTTTGAAATTCCATGAGGGCACCGCATCAGGGGCTCTAAGAAGTATCAATGCAAGCCCTATGGCAATAAAATTTTGACAATTGTTTATAATAGTTGAATTAATGAGCTGTTGGAATAAACAAACATAGAATTTTAATCTAAGTTGATAATAATTTTAATTGTAATATATTTTAATAGATAGCTAAACCAATATGTCGCTATAAAGATCCTCATTAAGTCTACTTAATATACAAATTTATCACATGTACAACCATTATATGTATACTGTTGTTAGATATGATTGGCGTGAATTTTTGTTTTTGAATCTTATTACGTTTCACAATATTACGTATCGTATATGTGAATACTTTTAATTTTTTTTTTTAAGGGGAGGCCGATCTCCTCCTTAACCTTACTGTGTTCATTCCTCATAGACTATTGATCTGTGTGAGGAACTTATTCAGACAGAGTAAGGGGGCGAATCAGTAAAGTAGAAGGTGAATATTACTGAGAAATCTTTCAGTCTAGGCCGGATTCGAACCAGCGCTATCTCTAATCCAAGCTCAAAGTCCTGACGCCTTAGACCACTCGGCCACCGGCTCGCCCCAATTACAACATTGAATAAATATAAACATCCTCATAATTAACAAATTTAAAGTAACTGTCGTTGCTTCTAGAGTATGTTGCTACTAGTTAATGTTGAACATGGTATATAATTACAAAAATTTAGTACAAACAATTGGAAAAACTTTTAGTACTAATTAAATCACATGTTATTTTGGTACAGGAACAAAAGAATAAGCATATCATCAACTCTCGTAGAGAGGGCTGAAAATTTGGCATAGTTGGAAAAAAGCTGAAAAAATGTTTTAAGCTCACCATATGGTTTATGTTCAAACAAAAACCTATACTAACAAAAAATAAAATGACTATACACAGCATCATAGTAAAATATTTGTAGCAAACACCGAAAGGTTCATATGACCTTTATGGACTGTTCATGTGAACAAATATGTAAAGTCGATGTGAATGATTGATGTAGTTTGTGTAACAGGAAACATATTGTTTGAGATCCGCTTCCTGTGGTTTTGTTAATGTCTTTTAACTGTATTTGAATGATTTACGTTGAAACTTACACTCGGATATGAATAATGTGATTTTTATATTGATATAAACAAAAGATAAATGATAATCACGAAATTACAAGAGGATTTAGTTTTTTACGAAAATACTCGATGTTTAAATGAATCCAAACAAGATCAAACAGATGGAGAACAACATTTAAAACTATTTAAATAACCATTCTAACACATGAGGACCACCACACGACCTCAATAATTGGTTCCAATTAAACATTGTTCTTATTCTCAATATTAAAAAAAAAAACTGTCCCATAGTGTAATAAATAATTACCGATATTAAAAACATAATTTTATTCAGTTAATTCAGTAATTACTTTACAAAGTAATTAAGTAAGTAATTGTTAAACACAATAAAATATTTTGGATGTATATTTATTTAATTTACAACATATGAACTATATCTTGAATATGCTGAACTAGATCAGTATATGGAACTGTTTTGATGGAGACAGTAATTTCGATCATAGTTCCAGTAAATGACAGTAATTATATTATTTATGACCGCTTGTTTTAATATTGTAAACTAAGTACAAAAAAACACTTTCATTGTAAAATTAACGTTCTAATGGCAATACAAGATTAAAAAGATACTCGTATATGTTATTTATAGAATGTGTTAAGTTAGTTTATTATTCCATTTCCAAATACTTAGTACGAAATAAAAAAAATACCTCTGCTTCTAAATTTAAATGTCTACAACTTTGTATAAGTACAAGATAAAAACAAGAATACAATTATATTTTGTGGAATTCACACCAAAATATATCTACAACTAATAATAAGTGACATTTATAAGTGGAAAACGACCTGGACTGATCGGTATCGACCGACCGTTCCGGCGGGAATATGGGTTGTTGCCTGTTCAACGGGATTTTCCGACCTTAATCATATCTTTTCCTCTGTTACTGACATTTTGGAGGTTGCTATTCAAGGGAAACTGTGATTTCCCAAACATTCAGACTTGCTGTGAATGTTTTAGTCAGTTGGAGTTACAGAAAAACTGTGTTCTTTAATGATAACTACAATTTAAAAAAAGATAAAATAATTAAATATTATTAAAGTAAAAAGTGTAATTATAATATTCAATTAAACAATTATATCTAATAATAAAACCATAATTAAAAGAGTTTGTGGTAACACAATGACGTTATTTTAGTATTGTTAACTATAACTTTATAGTTAATTAATTATTAATACAGAAAACCATCTAATAATACCAGCTGTGTCATACATTTAGACATGTTTTACTTAAGATAGTAATATGAGATTTTACTGATATTCAAATTTGTATACTTAAATACTTGTAATTAATCAAATAACATTATTATAGTTTCAATATAACTATTTAAAATAAGCCAAATTTGATTTCGAGCTTGATACTAAGTATGATACTATGAATTTTGCTTTTGATTCATTATAAACATGTAAATCATATACATGCCTTAAATAAGGACATAGATTACTAATTTTTAAATTCAAACATACTACATAAGGACATAAAATAATATCTGCTAGGACAAAATCAGCGCGATTAATGAAAAACATTAAAATAATACAGGTTCTATAAAGAAATCATTATATTTCAACGGAGAACGTATCTAATGGAGTTATAGGTGCTGGGTTTGTTGAGAAATACGAATAAAACTATAGCTAAGTAGCTCTTTTGTAATAAATACAGTTTTAGACTAGTAATATATTCATTTCTGGTATGAATTAAAATAAAAATGTATCAGGATTACTGATATAAAAAAATTAATTTTTTTTAAATAGATCGATTTTTATAATGAATAAAAAATGTTGTTTTGTTTCCTTTAACTATGTTTTCTTGGTGCTTGGGGTGGATTTGTTTATTTATTGTTTTTTTGTTTGTTAGTTACTTTAAGATTACTCATATATAACAGTTATTTCATTATGATAAAATTAGTTGATCTCTCAAATAGCTATATGCTAGAGAGATTAAAAAAAACACTTCAATCTAATATCAATTTAAGAAATAATAAATGATTTTGAATTGAAATTGAATTGAATTTCAATCAAAACTCCCAATTATATAATACAATTCTGAAGTACAGTACATTGTTAATTTTGTGCAAAAGGACGATTATTTGGTAATATTGATAATATTTAATATATTTCGTCATTTATGCACCATTTATATACAGTACCGGGAGACCGAGATTCGCTCAGATGAATTTTCCAAACTGAAGAGGTAGCAGCCGTATCTCCCAGATGATCGTTTGTTGTTGTTGCGCCTTGTAGGTTATTAGTAAAATTTCGTTTCGGGGGTCTTCCGCGTTTACCTGTAGACCCTTTGTGGAACTCGGCTTGCGGCCTCGCGGGGGAGCTTCACTACAGGCTCCTTTGTGGATTCAGCCTAAGGCCTCGCAGGAGAAAGTTCGGCCTGCGGCCTCACCAACACACTCTGCTACAGTCCTATTTGTGGATCTCGGCATGTCACCTCGTGAGAAAGATCGGTCTCCGGCCTCGCCAGGATTCTTCAGCAGTATGGCCATGAATTTTGGTTTTTGGGGCAGTAGAGCCCATAAACATAGTCTTTTCTAAAATCTGATGGTATATTAGTGATTAAGAGACGAATGTCTTTAATTTGATACCCCACTTGGGTGTATTAGTTTAAAATTAACCAATTTAGGGTTTTAGCACATTTTTTTATGGGGGGGGGGAGGGCAGAGCCCTTAAATTTTGTATTTTCCAAAATGTAATGGTATGATGTGATTCAGGAGATGAATACCTATAGATGAATACCCCACTTTGTGCTAGAAGTCGATAACATTGACGTCTAGGAGCATCTGGGGCAGAAATCAGAATTTTCCCAGGGATGAGATCGGTGCTAATAGATTTCTCGTGGTTGAAAAACCAGACAAATTAAAAATCCATGGAGCCACAAAACATCTATCCAAAATTTGGAAATGAAACCAAAATATATTGTGAGTAGAGGAAAAAAACTTAGTATAAAATAACTAAATAAATACCTACAGCATATAATTTGTAGTAATGAAACTGTAGTTACACAAAGTGAAAAGACCGTTAACAAGCCTATTTGACCATTTATTTACTCAACGTTTTAATTTAATAAATATTATAATCTAACTATTAAAACTACAATAGTAAACTAAACAATATAAATTATTAAAGTAACATATTTCTAAAGATTTGTTTTTAATATGAAAAACACATGATTATTTGAAGCCACGACTTTTAATTTAAATTAGATGGTATTTTTAAAGCTCACCATATGGTTTATGTTCAAACAAAAACCTATACTAACAAAAAAATAAAATGACTATACACAGCATCATAGTAAAATATTTGTAGCAAATACCGAAAGGTTCACGTGACCTTTATGAACTGACGTGAAATGTGAACAAATATGTAAAGTCGATGTGAATGATTGATGTAGTTTGTGTAACAGGAAACATATTGTTTGAGATCCGCTTCCTGTGGTTTTATTAATGTCTTTTAACTGTATTTGAATGATTTACGGTGAAACTTCCACTCGGTTATGAATAATGTGATGTTTATATAGATAGGCCTATAAACAAAAGATAAATGATAATCATTTGGTAAAATACACTTTTTTGAATTTGTACCATATGATATAAGCTCTAAAATAAATGCAAAATACATAAAAAAGATTGTGGCGGGTAAAAACCAAGAATTATTTAAATCTAAAATGACGTAATATCGTCTCCCAATAAAGTGATCAGACGTATAATATTATATTATAATGTTATAATGCATGTATAATATTATTATAATATTATACATGCATACATATAATATTTCCTTGTAGAGATTGTATAATATACAATGTGCTAACTGTTTAAGAGTTTAACTAAAGGAGATATACAGACTAAAGGAGCTCTTAAATGACTAATTACAAAATACCAGCAAGCTATTGTGATTCTTCAGAAAGTAATTAAAACTTAGAACAATTTCCAATAACGGAGAAAACAAGAATATTTTCTTAGTGGGTAACATCAAACAGAAATAACTGAGTGGTTTCATTTCAAAGTGGACTATTTAACAAATTACTTTTGGTGGTTCATATTTTAGTTGTTAAGCATTATAATATATATTCGAATGGCTTGATATATAATAACAATATTTAAAAACTAATGAAAAAAACAAATTGAAAGTGCACTAATTAAGTTAAATTGAACCTGTATATGGAAACAACATTTGAATGGCTTATCTGATTCTTGAAAGTTTCAAACGAATATATTTCAACGTAATTTATTAAATGGAAAATATACAGAATTTAGGGTCTGGCAATCGGTTTCAAGAGTGTTCACTATGTTATAAATGTATAATCAAAACTAAATAGTGTTCAAATCCAATAGCACTTTTTTACCAATGCATTACACTTGAGGCCCTGTGAAATGGTGAATTAACTGATTAAATATTAAGATAAATCCGTTCAAAGTTAAAATTTAATTTATTTTATAACTAAGTGTTTTACACATAACGGAAAGATTAAGATATTTTCATTTAATAAAAGTTACATATTTTATTTTTAAATGTAATTTAAAATAATATTTTTTAAATCTTTAAAATTTTAAATATTACATTTTAAAAAATGAGAAACATCGTAATCCCTTCAGTTATGTGTAAAACTTAGTTATTAAAAAAGATTTATTTTTATTTTCAACGCTTTGGTCTTAATAGTGATTTAAAGTCAGCTAAATTCACAATTTCATAAAGCCAAAAGCAGAATTTTACAATAATTATAGCATATTTTTCCTGTCCCAAGGAAAGGTAATTGACATATTTTTGTGTGTAAAATTTGGAAATAATTAACTCACTGAAAACCGATTGCACAACATATACTGTAGAAATAACAGAAAGGACACCAATGCACATCAATACGAAGAACATATAAAACACTTGAAATGAAATTCTACAATTCTACTCATCACAGCTGTACGTAAATGTGTATGTAAATGTGGGTAGTAGGTGCGACACCAGTGGGCAATTAAGAGTGGGTGGGAGGGTCTTTCCCTGACAATCTATACAGGTATTAATACCAGCGTAAGTGTATAAGTGGTTGGGTGTGTCTATACCACCATAGGTATATGGGTGTGTTTACCACCATAGGTATATGGGTGTTTCTATACCACCATAGGTTTATGGGTGTGTCTATACCACCATAGGTTTATGGGTGTGCCTATACCAACATAGGTATATAGGTGTTTCTAGACCACCATAGGAATATGGGAGTGTCTATACCACCATAGGTATACGGGTGTGTCCATACCAACATAGGTATATGGGTATGTCTATATCACCATAGGTATATGGGCGAGTCTATACCAACATAGGTATATGGTGTGTCTATACCACCATAGGTATATGGGCGAGTCTATACCAACATAGGTATATGGGTGTGTCTATACCACCATAGGTATAGTGGTGTGTATATAAAACCATAGGTATATGGGTGTGTCTATACCACCCTAGGTATATGGGTGTGTCTGTACCACCATAGGTATAGTGGTGTGTATATAAAACCATAGGTATATGGGTGTGTCTATACCACCCTAGGTATATGGGTGTGTCTGTACCACTATTGGTATATGGGTGTGGGTATACCGCCATATATATATATGGGTTAGTCTATAACAACATAGGTATATTGGTGTTTCTATACTACCATAGGTATATGGGTGAGTCTATACTACCACAGGTATAATGGTGTGTCTATAAAACCATAGGTATGTGGGTGTGTCTATACCAACATTGGTATATGGGTATGTCTATACCACCATAGGTATATGGGTGTGTCTATACCACCATAGGTATATGGGTGTGTTTATACCATCATAGGTATATGGGTGGGTCAATACCAAAATACGTGTATGGGATGGTGGGTCAAAATACAGTAGTTAGTAGTTTCTACAATTTTTGCATCCTTTCAAAGTACAGTAAAATATTTATAACAACTTTGAGGAAACCTGTACAGTTTTTCAATATGTTAACAAAATCATTAATTTTCATTAAATGCCACTTGAATGTATTATTAATTTTGCTACGAAACACTTAGATAATTTATCAAAAAGGCTATTTTTGGACCATTTTAAAATCTATTATTTTCAACATTACATGGTTTTGATATTACGATGCATGTTCATTTCACTATTCAATTAGTTTTGATTATTATTTACTCTTAATTCAGTGACTTACTGAATGTTCTCAAAAGTTAATTATTTACGCATTACTTACTAATCTAGCCTTTGTTTGGTAAATGAACTGGGTGCGTTAATACTTAGAATATTTTACGTAAAACAAAATGTTAATTGAAAGTTAAGCTTAATTTCAAGTTTAATGTGGTTTATCGGTTTTCGGTGATTTAATTATTTCCCAATGTTGTGATCAAAATCAGTTAATGTACCTTTCCTTAAGACAGCAAAAATATATAGACTTTTTTGTAACTACTACATTTGAACTTATGGCCTTTTTAAGAGGTGAATTTAGCTGATTTTAAAACAGCGTTAAGACAAAACCATTCAATCTATAAATACAATTTTTTATTCCTACTTTTTTACACTTAAATGAAGGGATTAAGATGTTTTTCATCTTTAATACATGTACAAATATTTATAATTTTATAGGTGAAAAAATACCCATTTTTACCTTAAAATTATAAATATTTGTGCATTTTTTTAAAAATGAAAAACATCTAAATCCCTTCAGTTATGTGTAAAAAACGTAGTTATAAAAAGATTAAATTTGTACTTCAAATGGTTTTGTCTTAACGCTGATTTAAAATCAGCTAAATTCCCCACTTCATAAGGCCACAAATTATAATGTAGTGGCTAAACAATTATTTTATATATTTTTCCTGTCTCAAGGGAAGGTAAATTAACTAATTTTGACTTCACAATTGGAAAATAATTAACTCACCAAAAACCAATTACACCACCTTTAGATTGAATAGCAATCTTCGAAGTAAATATTATTACTCGATGAAGCTACAATAGTTGCTATCGATTACTGTTCGGCAATAATTAATTATTGAAGGGAATTGTGCATTGCCTATTCGGTGATGCCTTTTCCCCACCCTCGAGAAATGTCATGGTTCACCCCTCGATAGGATAACAATTGAAAACTAAATCGGATTGCGGTTTACCTTTTGTAAGTGGCTTTCTAGTTTGATAACACTGAGGCAAATCATAGTGATAGTTATTAATTTAAGTAATTTTATAGGTATGTTACTTTTGTAAAGTTTTTTTGGCTTTTGGAGAATAAAGTATTATTTTTATTATTATTAGGTTAATAAAGTGTTTCACCCGTTATAAAAGGCAGTCTGAACTACATTTAATATAATTTTTATCCAAGAAAATAAAAATCAATGTAAGTTGATTTTTAGTACAACATTTTTTCTTAACTTCACTCACCAGTTTACATGAGACGTGAGCATGTGCGTGACTTAATCCAACCACTGAAGTACTGACTATAGCTCAGTTGGGGTTCGAATCTTGGACCAGAGACTCTACAGTTCAACGTTTTAGCAATGAAATGTCATAAATTTAGATGATAATTTCTATTATGTTAAATATATTAAAGGTTTCAAGTGATTACAGACACCAATACGGTTTGATATGTGAAAAAACCCAGTCGTTGTCCGGCGTTATTCCCTTCGTTATTAATGTTTATTAGTTATTAATGTTTATTAGTCGTCTGTGTTTCTAGTATACGTTATGAAAATAAATTGTTTGCATATGAGTTTTGTATTAAAAATACACCTCAGTGAAACAATGTATCTAAAAGCATGTAAAATCGTATTAGTATCACAACATTTAATACAGGTAATTATTTATAAGCTAAGATATACTATGTCTTATATTAAATATAAGAGATCTAACAAATTATCACCAATTCAAAAAAATAATCTACAGTAAAACTGTAAAAGGATAACGTCAACCCATTCACGTACAGTGAAATTGATCCGCCTACCTACCAATACACGTACTGTGATATTGATCCACCTACCTACCAATACACGTACAGTGAAATTGATCCACCAACCTACCAATACACGTACAGTGAAATTGATCCACCTACCTACCAATACACGTACAGTGAAATTGATCCACCAACTTACCAATACACGTACAGTGAAATTGATCCACCTACCTACCAATACACGTACAGTGATATTGATCCACCTACCTACCAATACACGTACAGTGATATTAATCCACCTACCTACCAATACACGTACAGTGATATTGATCCACCTACCTACCAATACACGTACAGTGATATTGATCCACCTACCTACCAATACACGTACAGTGAAATTGATCCACCTACCTACCAATACACGTACAGTGATATTGATCCATCTACCTACCAATACACGTACAGTGAAATTGATCCACCTACCTACCAATACACGTACAGTGAAATTGATCCACCTACCTACCAATACACGTACAGTGAAATTGATCCACCTACCTACCAATACACGTACAGTGAAATTGATCCACCTACCTACCAATACACGTACAGTGAAATTATCCGCTTACCTACCAATACACGTACAGTGATATTGATCCACCTACCTACCAATACATGTACAAGGATCTTGATCCACCTGTCAATCCATACACGTACAGTGATATCGATCCGCCTACCTACCAATACACGTACAGTGATATTGATCCACCTACCCACCAATACACGCAGTGTGTTAGTGACTCACCCGTCAACCCATACACGGACAGTTATATTGACCCTCCTACTCATACACGTACAGTGATATTGACCCTCCCACAGCCATATATGTACAGTTATATTGACCCTCCCCCAGGCATATACGTACAGTTGTATTGATCAACCTGCCCAGCAATGCCTGTACAGAGATTTTGAACATCTACATCCTCTAGTTGTATGTAGAGTGCAGGGTCTTATTATATGTCTTCTTATTATATGTGTCTTAGAGTGAATGAAAAATATGGTAAGATTCATAGAGAGAAAATGTAGATATATTTTTGTATTGACAAATTTATGACTCTCAAAAAGTGTAACTAGGCAATTAAACACACAAAACAGTGAAATAAACATTTCAATTTTACGACTGTTGGCCAAAAGGACATGTAAGGTGTTTCAGTATGAAAATACTCCGCTAATGATAAATATGCCCTCGGTCGATTAGAGGGTAGCTCTATTAGTAATATAGTTGTAGTTGGGGGGGAGGGGGGTCGTAATTAGCATCGCAAATCTCCAAATATTATCTACATATCATGAAAAATCCAATGCTAATAAAAAAAAAAAAATTGTTTTTTTTTTGGCGAAATTAGGTTTGATATTCACATTATTATGACCGTTGTCAAAATGAACTCATCTGGACCACTTACACTGAATATCTCCATCGAAGTTCCATCTCAGTGGGTCAGTATGTCACAAAGTCCTCCCTACCTCCTTCAACCCTACCATCTTATTTCCTTCAGCACATCATGCTATTCCTCCCTATTGCCACTGCTCTCTTCCTCTAACTCCATCAACTCACCTGCCCCTACATCTCCTTCCTTCCCATTTCATCTCATACAATCAAATGACCAGTTTCTCTTCCCTCACCTATACTATACGTTCCTCTACCTTAATACCACTTCAATCTGCTCCTTTTAATTTCGTCGTGCAGTGGCTCTTATAATCTCCTTTTTTTTAATCCGTCTCCTCTTGAAACTCCTATAAAACTTCTTTGAAATGTCATCTCACGGTGCTTTAATTCTACTCTTATCCCTTCTTCCCATCGTCCAGGGAAGTCAGAATATGTACATAGTACGTCCTATACATTCATTGTTCTTACTTCTCGCAAGTAATCCAGTTGTCCTCAAGCAGGCTACCATTTGCCTCCCTCTTTTATTAATATCTTAACTAAATAACAGAAACATAAATTATTTATAATCATACATTTATTATTATTAGTTGAAGTAGTAACATTCTCAACCCCCATACGGTCAGTGTGAAATTTCACAGTGGCAGGTAGTTGACCGTGTAACGATGATATATACACAAGGGATTCTATGTATCCATTCATGGGATTCTATGTATCCATTCTTGGGATTCTATGTATCCATTCTTGGGATTCTATGTATCCATTATTGATATTCTATGTATTCATTTTTGGGATTCTATGTATCCATTCTTGGGATTCTTTGTATCCATTCTTGGGATTCTATGTATCCATTCTTGATATTCTCTGTACGCCAGGAACTATACACTAGATAGTTTATATCCCCAAAAAATCTCATACTTAGGAGTATATTTTGTAGTTTGTTCCCTAGGAATTTAAACTTAGCGTAAACTTAAAATAAATTCCTAACATAGTAAATTACCTCATTACTGTTTATTTCCTTACAATTTATAAACAATAATATACAAAACCTGAACAACCATAGTTTAAGTCAACGGAAGCCAATACCAGTGCACATGTAAGGGTGGGTGGGTGGGCCAATACCACTGCTCTTGAAAGAGCGGGTGGGTGGGACAATACAACTGAACATGTAAGGGTGGATGGGTGGGCCAATACAACTATACTTTAAGAGTAGATGAGTGGGCAAATACAACTGCACGTGTAAGGGTGAGTGTGTGGGCCATGATTTGTTCGTCATGTGCAATAATAACGTAAAGAATAATGAGATTCGTTAATGTGAACTGTTGCGAACCGAACGTTCAGTAATCCGAATAATACAAACATCCTAAGTAGATATTGGACATAATGTAAAATTAGTGTAGTAAAATTATACTTTATTCTCCAAAACCTCATGATATAGAACCAAATATTAATAATTTTGTGAGTGCTTGATGTAAAGCTTAAATCAAAATATTTAAGGATAAAAGTAACACTTTTGTAATAAAATATATTTTACGTAATGCATAGTTATAAATATTCAACGCTAGGTATGACACATATGTCCACAGCAGAGGTAGAGGGGAAATATTTTTTAGTTAGTACTTATAACTGTGTCAACTTATATATTTAAATTATTTATGATTATAAATTAAATCCATCATTTACATGATTAATTAGTATTCACAATTAAAACCATCATTTAATCTAAATATTACTATTTTAATTGATCGGACTTAAACTGTACATGGAGTCTCAAATAAAAAAAATAAATAAAATAAAAAATAAAAAATGCAGAAACAAATAAAACCTTAGTATTACAAATTTAATCTTTATTCTTTAATAAGAGACGCCAAAACAACATTGTATGTATTTTAAGGTGAACAAGAACGATTACATGAGTGTAGGATGAGTATAGATGATCTGTGTAGTCTGATTACGAACTGGGTTCAACTGTTCCTCAGAAAGGACTCAGGAAAGGAGCCACTAAGTGGCCTAAAACTTAACATGGAATCCAAACCACGTAATTTTTTTAATGATTGTCAGTTAATTGACAATCCTGATACTCTGTTCTGCCCCGTACACAACATCTGGACATCCCAGACTTTTCTTTAGTGTTCGCGTGATTGCAATCATTGAGCGGTATTAAGAGGACCGAGCATAGAACCTATCACCTACAATCTCCACAGCTCTTTGTCTTCATGTAGCTGGGTTACAGCACTACACCACTAGTGCCGACAATGTTTGAATGGACAAAGAAAATGAATATTATTTTAAAGGCTACCTTAATAACAACAAGTCCCATCTACCACTTACCCTCTGTTATTGCATATATGTTTTCAGGTTCGGTTTCAAATACTTTTAATATAATTAGATAACCATCGATAATAAACCACTGAATGTCCATCTATCTTGATACTTTCGTAAGTTTAATAGTGATTAAACATACTTCTCTGCTATCTAATCCAACATTAAGTTGTTTAGTAACAGTCCTGCGGAATGGCAACACTTAACCCACTAAGGCTGAGGGATTTAGCCAACATGTAGTATTCCGCAGGGGTTTATCACCCCGTACTCTACCTAGCTTCTGGTTATAAAACAAATACTTCGTGTTTATACCCTTCACAAAGTCTAAAACTCCTCAACTACATTTACAGTGGATATATGACTGTTATACTACGAGATGAAGTTTTACAAATTAAGTCTTTAGACTCAAAATGTATATTATTGATCATCGTGAGTAAAATACAGTCGTTACATTTTCTGTATTTTAATCGTTTATTGCCCACTCATTCGATTATATTCAGACTATGAGATACATCAACCCTACAAACTAAACACATTTTACACTATTATCAGTACGACTGGCGTAGTGCTGTAAACCAGCTACTTGGAGACAAAGTATTGTGGAGATTATAGGTGACAGGTTCTATGCTCGGTCCTTTAAGTACTGACACGCATCCGCTCAGTGGTTGCCATCAACGGATACACTACTAAAAATGTCTTTAGGGTGCATATTGGATGGAAATCAGTTTCCGGATGTTATGTAAGGAAGATAACTGTCTATCAGGCTAGTCAATTAGCTGAGAATAAGCCCAACGCCACAAGGTTCGGTTTCTACGTAAAGCTGTAGAACCCTTAGTTGCCCTGGTTATTGGGCTATTTTTGCTCTTTTTTGAGGAACAGTCGAAAGCAATTAGTAACCAGACTACACAGGTCATCAATACTCGTCCTACACTCATGTAATCATTCATATTCGTTTTAAAATACGCACAAAGATGTGTCGGCGTCTGAAATCTAATAATCTAACACTCATTCGACTATCTTAAATCATACGATATATCGACCCTAAAACTCAACACATATTACGCTGTTACCGATGTATGGATAGTCTGTGATATTCCAGGCCTACTAAAAAATGTTACTTCCTATTGTTTGGATTCCACGGAAATCTGCAACCTTTTGGTTGTCTTGGCTATTGGGCCTTTAATAAATGGCTCTTCTAAGCAGAAGTCTTACTAAGTCAGTAACCAGGCTGCACATGTCAACCACACTCATACTTTACTCATAACCAAGATTCTCATGCCCATATATGTCTTAAAATACATACAAGGTGTTGTTTATTTTAAATATCTGAACCTAAAACTATTGAAGTTCCACCTTCAAAAATATGTGAGAAGACGAACTATATCATGTATATAATATAAACAAAATTGTATACTAGGCCTACATATTTTGGAACATTTTAAGCAACTCCAATTATTACTTAATTTATTAATTTATAATTAATTAGCAACACTTAAAATCAATTGGAGTACAGACACATAACGAACCCCTAAACCTATTAGATGGACAAAAACAAAAAAAAGACAAACCAGCAACATATATTAACACACCTTTCATTCACATAGTGTCCGAGAAAATAAGGCGGATTGCCCGTAAATATAATATAAAAACAGCGTTTAGAACACAAAACACATTAAGACAACATTATTGTAAGACAAAACCATACAATGAAAACCACACAAGAAGTTTGAATGTGATACTTTTTTTTGAATGTCATTAAATGGCATCCATTTTGGTTTAGAAAAAAATTGACTCATTAGACTTCTAACACAGTATTTTAAAACTACATATTTATATGTACAATGAATACACGTACAGTGGTATTGGCCCACCCGCCCGCCCATACACGTACAGTGGTATTGGCCTGACCCACCCTTGAACCTAACCTAACCTAACCTAACCTAACCTAACCTAACCTAACCTAACCCAACCTAACCTAACCTAACCTAACCTGTACCTGACTTAACCTCAATACCATTGTACGTGTATGGCTGGGTGGGTGGGTCAATACCACTGTACGTGTATGGGTGAGTGGGTGGGTCAATACCACTGTACGTGTATGGGTGAGTGGGTAGGTGGGTCAATACCACTGCATGTGTATGGGTGGGTGGGTCAATACCACTGCATGTGTATGGGTGGCTGGGTGGGTCAATTATTTCTTATTATTTGCGTCCTCTGTTAATGTAGGACGCAAACGTTATACATAGGATTCACTTTCTGTTTGCATGAATGAACACAAAAACAACACAACAATTGGTGAAACACAACATTCTAAATATGCATGGGAGAATGAACACACGTTTTTATGGAATGAGGCAAAAATATTACACCATGAATACCACTACGATAAAAGAATGTTTATAGAAGGGACTTTAATTGAGTTGAATCAAGATCCAATTAGCTAAAGCAGCATAGAGGGTCTTACCCTCTTTGGTCTTACACATTGGTTGTCTCTCTTAAAGTCTCATTTTAACAACAATAAAAAACCACATACAGCAAGACCTGTCCCCACACATTCACCTCACCCAATGAAACTGAGACACCGGTGCCCCTAGGTCCGCTAAGAGGGAGTCTCATTTGCCTTGTCCCCGGGATTGTAGCTTGGAGGCATGTACCGAAACACCAACAACAATAAATGTAGGACACAAAACATGAACATTCTACACACCAACATCCTTCAGGCCCCTAGATCCGCTTAGAAAGAGTTTTGTACCTTGTCCCCCGGAATACTAGCTTGGAGGCTCGTCATGAGGAATATCAACCAAAAACATACTTTCAAATACAACAGAAAAACACAGGGACAATTACAACACCCCCTCCCCCCAATTACCTTGCACAGTTCACCTAGGCAATACTTGGAGGGGGCTACCCCCAATCACTCGACACGGATCGGCTTACCGCAAGGATACAGTTCGTCTTTGACGATCGTGGTGAGTTGATCTCATGTGTATAGTGGTGCGAGGACTCCTTCCCCCCCCCCCACCTCAGTGGAATTGGAAGCTGGTTAGATAAGTTGAATATTTTGTCTATTTAATAACCTGCTCTATGTTTTGTTGAATTTTTTCATATGTTTTGCATTTATTTCTTGTCTCATTGGATACTTTGTCTGTTTAATAACCTGATCTAAGCTATGTTGATTTTTTCATATTTTGCATAATATATTTTTGTATGTCATTGTGTATTTGGTCTGTTTAATAACTTGCTCTGTGTTTTGTTGACTGATTTCATATTTTGCATTTCTTTTGTATTTCTTATTGTGAATTATATTTTGTATAATTATGTTATGTGTGATAGTTTTTTAGAACTTTTGACTTTTAACAGTAATCTTTAGTATCTAGCATGTAGTATTAAGTCTTTTCTGATTTTGTATTGGCTAAGGAAAAACATTTTTAGATGTAGGCAAAGTTAGTAAGTACACCTGAAGACGACAGGAGTTTGTCATACCTGTCGAAACTTTGTGTTTTTTTCTTAAACACTCAAAGCATTGGAAATCTCCAAATATTAACTGCATATCATGAACAATCCAATGATGATAAATAACTTTTAAAATCCTTATATATACTGTACTCAATACCACTGTACGTGTATGGGTGGATGGTTGGGTCAATACCACTGGACGTGTATGGGTGGATCAATACCATTGCACGTGTATGAGTGAGTGGGTGGGTCAATATTACTGTACCTGTATGGGTGGGGGGTGGGTCAATACCACTTTACGTGTATGGGTGGATGGGTGGGTCAATACCACTGTACGTGTATAGGTGGGTTGGTGGGTCATTAGTAAGATTCAGTAGTATATGACAGGGACGAATTCACGTATATATAATACGTGAAGCCGTTTTTATTCAACGAAACTCCTCCCTTATTTCTTGACCAGTTTAAACGGTTGAGGTGTCAAAAATTTGCTTCTGTTCGTAGTTGTGAAATAAGGTCTTAATTCTTCAATATTTTAATCCTGAAGGGTATGGAAAGCCCTCAAAGTTCATTCTTGGGCCACAAAAATAACATGGAGTGAGATTTAAATTATCGAAAAGTAACAGCTGTTCAAATGTAAATAATGATTTCTAAAAGTTTTAACAGCTGTTGGAAAGCCAAAAATCGTGTTTGTATTACTGAGGAGGTTAGATCTTTTAAATGTATTCGATAGCAAGACTTCAGTTCAGTTCAGATGTTTGGGATTCCTCCCATTTTTCGTGCATCTAGAATAGAATCAAATGGCATGAAGCAGAGTGCATCAGCATTGAAAATGCTTTTGTGGTAAGAAAAGAAACATTTTTAAAATGTACATTAATAAAATAGGAAATGTGCTAAACAGTACAGATACAAACAGATGATCCAAGATGAAGTAGAAAGACGAATAATATGCATGGAAGGCAGACATGAGAAAATGAACCAGCAGATGAATAAAAAAGAAGTTATGGAAGGTCATCAAGAGAAACTCTAGGTCTGGGGTACCAGTGTAGGACTATTTGTGGAGGTCCTACACTGGTAGCCTACAACTTGATGTGGTCCCACTCAGACTGTTCTGCTACATCATACATCTTCCTCGCCACGGAGCGTACGAAGTCACCAACAGTAGGAAGGTCATTAAGAGAAATCCTAGGTCTAGGGTACACTATTTGTGGAGGTCCTACACTGGTAGCCTACAACTTGACGTGGTCCCACTCAGACTGTTCTGCTACATCATACATCTTCCTCGCCACGGGGCGTACGAAGATACCAACGGTAGGAAGGTCATTAAGAGAAACCCTAGGTCTAGGGTACACTATTTGTGGAGGTCCTACACTAGTAGCCTACAACTTGATATGGTCCCACTCAGACTGTTCTGCTACATCATACATCTTCCTCGCCACGGGGCGTACGAAGATACCAACGGTAGGAAAGTCATCAGGAGATACCCTAGGTCTAGGGTACACTATTTGTGGAGGTCCTACACTAGTAGCCTACAACTTGATATGGTCACACTCAGACTGTTCTGCTACATCATACATCTCCCTCGCCACGGAGCGTACGAAGATACCAACGGTAGGAAGGTCATCAGGAGATACCCTAGGTCTATGGTACACTATATGTGGAGGTCCTACACTGGTGGCCCACAACTTGACGTGGTCCCACTCAGACTGTTCTGCTACATCATACATCTTCCTCGCCACGAAACGTACGAAGTCACCAACGGTAGGAAGCGCAGTTTGTGCTTCGATGACACAATTTCGTACGAACCAAGGCGAATCGGTGGCCCGTCCCCTCTACTGAATTGAACGTTTCAATGGCAATCTCATGCAGTTATTTAATTTATTTTATAATTAATGTTTGGCCAATAAATAAGAACAAATTAAAGGAATAAGTTTGAAATAGTCTAAGTAATGTCATTGGGGATTTATACTAACAAATAGGTAACAACGCAGATAGTATGAACTGGATACTGTATATAAATTTAATATTGAGATTTTACGTATTATAATTAATATATTATTATTTGTAATCAAAAGTCACATGCCGAGGCCGAAATAAGAGATGTTTTGGGGGCAGCGAGTAGCGGGGTTGGCACTCGAAGCGTGCAGGGGTGTCCCCAAGTATGAATTAATGTGTGTAATTAGTCAAAAGTATTTAAAGTGAAATATTATACAACCAGTGTGTAAACTATTGAAATTCAGTATAAATAGTTTGTACACGATGGGTAGCGAAAGAGGTTCAGTATGTCGAGGTGGCTTATTAACCATATAATTCATAGCCTTACGAGTTTGCGCACAGTTTGTGTGACACAGGCTAAGTCTCTCTTAAGTCATGGAATAGTTGTAAATTATGCCTCCGCGATTCTCTTTAGACACTCTCTGTAGTTATATATTTATAAGAATTTAACCCTTTGCATCATATAGCCATCTACGATTAATTGTGATTAATTATGAAAATAATCATTAATAAACATGAAATCGTCAATATGGGTGAAAATTCTGGCGTATAAATTATCGTTCTTCAAAATCAATAATGAAAAACCAACGGTCAAGATATGAGTGTATTGTAATAAGATTGTATAATTTTCTGCCTTGGGGGGGAGGGGGTGAACCGTGATTGCTGTTTCCGAAACTGCCAAGCTACTGTTGGTAGGTCGACAGCCCTGGACAGCCCTATAGTAGCAATGTAATATTACCGTCATCGGCTAAACATGCTTATCTATTTCAACTGTACGGTTAGTGTTTATTACTATAATGATTTATAGTGGACACTGTATGATTTTAAAGGTCCATTCTTGTGGACCATAAATTTATATTATGTTTTTTTTTATAAAACTACCAAGAATGACATTTAAGTTTTAAATATTTGACAATGAAACAGTATTAAAATACTCATATTTTTACAGAAACCATGTCATGGGCTACTAAAATAAATCTTCGCCTTTCAAAGACACTTAAAATTACGATACGATTATTATTACGAACCGAATTGTTGGAATAGAAACACATGTTTTTGGCGTTTATCTCGGAAGGAAACGGCCACCTTAAAATTTTTGTTGACTTAATTAAAATTATCACTGGCTTAGAAAAAAAAAATAATATAAAATAATCGTTGCCTCAATATGCCGTAAAAAAATACTAATTTCAATTCTGAAAACATACATTCCAAAACAAATGACAAACAATGTAACTGTTGATGACATGACGGTAATTTAGCTTTTATCTTTATCTCTATTTACAAAAAGAGATCTAATTACATTATAACGCTCTGAAGTGAGTGGGAGGTACAAACCCACCCCACTTTTAAAATGAAATCAACGAGTTTTCAGATCCTGAATTATCTTCAGTTAACCACACTAGGAGCTCTTCATATGGTTTAGAGCAGATTTCCCAGACAACATATCCAGAAATGTACTTAGCTTGATCGAATTAAAAAGATCTGCAACAGCTGACAGTCGTAATTGAAATCACTCTAAAGTGCATTGCCAGCCAACTCAACCCTCGTTGCAAAACACTCCACCAGGCCAAAGTTGACCACTCATGTTAAGTGTCAACAATTTTTCCAATTCCACCTGGTAAGGGAAGACACCCAAACCTTCTATATAATAAAGCTATTTTAAAAGCTCTAGTTTACTCTTTACTAGATAAACTTTTTTTGTAGCTTTATAACTTGCTGTTACGTATCTTTAAATAATATCTTGAAGGTTTATACGTAAAATAGTAGTCCTTAGATATAGTTTCAAGTTATCTGGTAAAACGAAATTTACTTTCATTTGATTTACCCTCTTGGAAGTAGTACATAAAAATTGTTCGTATAAATAAATAGTGATCATTATAAAGTTACCTTTAGAATAAGGTCAGACGATTTCTCTTGGACTTTAATGCAGGGTTCATAAACTAAATCTCTAATATTTTCACGTATATTTAGTTTTGATTGTTTTTAACGTTAATGTATTATACATCGTATACTGATAGTTTAAGCTCTTTTTCTGTTACTGTTTTGAAACAAGAAAGTTAACATTTCAATCAAGGTCTTATGTTATTAATTATAAGGTACCTATTTATTAGTTTCATTTTATTTTGTTTACAAAAATAATAATGAAAGACAAAAACAATATAAACCTAAGCTACTGAGGTTGGTATACACAACCTAATTTTTTTAATTTTTAGTGGCAAGCTAATTTACCAAATGTTCAACATTGACAACATAGAACATGGAAGAACATACAATCTTCTAAATACACAAAACGCATAAAATTTACACCACCTTTTCCGTTAATTAATTCACTACCACTACTTGTTTTTATCGCAATTAAGATTAGGTTAGGTGGCTACTAAAGTTGATTACAAACTGTTAAACCCAATGATTGACTTACCACCGAATGCGCTCTCCGTGTGTAAGTTCTTGGAAAGCGATAAGATAAGGCCTGTGATTTCGGATTCATAGCGGATAACGAATACCACAGTGGACGTAAAAACAGTTTTTAGAGAAATATAATATTTATCAAGCGATGGTGAATTAATAGAAAACTGAACACCTAGTAATCGTTAGTATGGTTAAATTGGGTGTGCGTCGGACCACACGGTGAAAGTTATACTTCTTTGGCCATTCTCATACACCCACTCACGCACACAAACAGACAGGATATATAAATGAAATATAAGACATTTTTCAATATTATTCAATATATTTATCTTCAATATATTATACGTGACTTCATTATTATATTATACACCTATATTATCATTATCAGTAATTTCTTCGATTAAATTTCTTCGATTAACAATCGATTAATCGATAGTTCTTAAAAATTTGTTCTTACTTTTCAGCGTGACGCGGTTTCTCGACCAACATCCCATCCCAAAGTGTCTAACGGGCGCAAAGAAGTATAACTTCAAAAATTAGTGGTACTGAATTAACGGAAAGATCCAAAGTACCAAAGAAATAATTTGATAGTATGCTGTAGTATGAATACAACAATGACAGAAAACATATGATAGAATATTATAGGTACTAACCATTTAAGGTTCGAGAAAAAAATAAGTTACATATTTACGAAAATTAACCATAATCGTAAGCAATGGTAAAGTTTAAATAGGTTTTATTTGAGCGTCCCACCATTGTTATTTTTAGAGATTAAAGTCAGAGGGCCTGAGGGTAAAACCTGTATTAATCCCCCATATCACGTGCGATAAATTCTAAAAGGGCGTAAAGTAAAAAAAGTGTTGTTTCATTCATAATTATTTCAAACATAGCAGTTTTTAGAATCCATTAGGTATTTTTTTTTATGACTTCACTAATTTACAACAAAATTGTCAAAAATAGTAACAAAATATTTAACTTGAATTATAGGTGAATATTACATAAATATTAGCATGAACATAATACATATTAACTAATTATTAATTATTGTTAAGTCAAGTATACAATTATTTACTAAAGTAATAGTTTTCTTTATATTTCCAAACTATTTTTAAATGACAAAACTTAAATTTAAGGTTCTTTAAAACATACTTTAAGTAAGTTCCACACATTCCGTCAGTTTATTTTATAGTAAGGTAACTCTATGTTATACAAGAGCCATTTAACGGAACATAATTCCTCGAAGCGATAACTTCGGTAAATGAGGGGTAAGATTTAAACTGGCCACAATGGTAGCAATTAGAGGCGAAACGTCCAGATGACCTTTATAATGTATTTAGACTCAATTCATCAGATTGGGAACTCTATCTTGACTTGGATTTAGCGTACTAAGTAATTTTTAAATTGTGTTCAGTCAATGGTAATCATTAGGTTTAGTTATGACTTCTCATCATAGTTTGTACTTAATTTATTTCAAAATACGTAGGGCTAAAAATTGAACTAGTATCACACTGATTAGAATTATATCTTAAGATATATAAAGCATACTAGGATCTTTGTAATGGTAAATATGATGTAGATAGGCCACTTAGAAAGATACCTACTGAATTCACCTGGGTGAGAGAGATACACTGAGTGGTGCAAGTTATATAGAGAAATACCTTCCCTCACTGTGCCATTCCATTTAAAAAATGTCAAGGTAACTAGGAAGATGGTAGGTTTTCTTACATTCTTACATATCAGACGCCGACACAACGTTGTTGGTATTTTAAGGGCAACTAAGGGACCTACAGCTTTACAGCTTTCGGGGTGGCAGTGCAGAACCAAGCACCACCCTCTACGTAATTTGAATTGGTGACAAATTATTAATTTGATTAACACTGACGAATAAAGCTTCGAATGATGAAATTAAATCATTATTTATTTAGTATTCAAATAACAACTATAACATAGTGATTAATAATGCAATTAATAAAGAGCAATCAAACAAACTTGTACAGTTAACCAAAGAGGTTTTTTTGTTCAACCAAATATTGTTTTGGAAGTTAACACTTGAAGGTGAATGTTAGTCAGGCCCGTGATGTAAAGCAGTTCAGCGGTGGAACGATTGTCCTCTACATGCTCTAAGTATGCATTATTAAGACGCCGATCGACTGGTCATTTTAGTATTTTGTAAACTACAGCTAGATATTGTAAGTAAAATCAAAGATAAATATAATAAAGTACCCTTTTATTCATTTTTTATAAAAATATATGACTAGTTTCGGCTCTTAGGCCATCTTCAGATAGTAAATAATATAACCTAAAATAAATAACAAATTATAAAAATAAAAATAAAACAGATGAAAATAATATAACATATGATTAATTTAGTGTGTGGGTAAGTTGAATTTTACTTTTTGATTCTTATGTTTTTTAACTTCTCTTATTTTTTCGTATATAGGATTGTTCATGTTAATTTGTGTATTTAATATGTTCTTTGGTTCATTATAATTGTTAATGTATATGTGTAAATTTTCTTTTGTATTCATTTTTTCTCCTTTCTTCTCGTATTCTAAAATTGTAACATTTTCGTTTATATTTTGATAACTGTGATTTGATTGGAGAATATGTTCTGCAAAATTAGACTTATTTGATGTTGAGTTGTTGTTTCTTATGGCTTGTATGTGTTCTTTGTAACGTAAATTAAATGTTCTTCCAGTTTGTCCTATGTAAAAAGAAATGCATTCTGAGCATTTTATTTTATATATACCAGATTTGTCATATTTGTTATTTTTATTTTCTTTGTTGGATAATTTGTTAATTAAAGTAAAAGTATTGTTCTTTGTTTTGTAACTGAGTGTATATTTACTGTGTTGAAATGTCTTTCTAATAGCTTTATTCATTTTTGTATTGTAAGGAACACTGATAAATTTTTTCTTTTCTTTTTCTTCCATTTTCTTATTTTTGTTTCTTTTTATTCTTTTTATAATTTTGTCCACAATTGTCGGATTGTAACCATTTTTTGAAGCTAAGTATTTTATTGTTCTTTTTTCTTCTTCATAATCATATTTTTGCATTGGGACGTTTAACATTCTGTTAATCATTGATCTAAAACTAGATAATTTGTACTTCAATGGGTGGTTAGAATTATATGGAATTAGTAGGTCACTTTGGGTTGATTTTCTAAAAATTTTGAAAGAGTGTTTATTTCCAATATTTGTGATTGTTAGATCTAAATAGTTTATTTCTTTTGTTTCATTTTCTTTTGTAAATTTTATTTTGTCATTTAATGAATTTAAGTATTCTAGTAATTCGTCACTTTCTTTTTCGTTTCCTTGGAAAAGACATATTACATCATCACAGAAGATGGCCTAAGAGCCGAAACTAGTCATATATTTTTATAAAAAATGAATAAAAGGGTACTTTATTATATTTATCTTTGATTTTATTAAAATAGTAGCCCTAATGTGAACTAATTTAAACATATTGTAAGTAATTTATATTTACGGGATATCATTTAAAATTGCAATAAAAACACAATATTCATATACTATCATGTTCGTACTTGAGTATCTATTTTTGTTCTTAGATCTGTTACAAGGTTCAAGGAGAAACCGATCTTCTATGCCCATTCCTCGTAGACTCTTGATGTGCGGGGAACGTCTTCACACTAAGGAAGGGGGAGAACCAGTGAAGTACAACGTGAAAGTTACTGATCATTATTTCCAGACTAGGCTAGGGTTGAATCCTATGCAATTCAATAATGACTGTCAAAAATGTGTCGGTAAAGATTGGTTTATTCTCAAGTGCTAAAATTGGGTCTAGTAAAGTATATTTGTAAGTTTCTTAGGATCTTTTCCGTTAATTGACTACCATTATTTTTTTTGTTTCCGTTTGATACAATTGGTTTTAGAGCAATAGAGTATTTATTGCTCTAAAAACTGCTCCCCACTAATTTTTAAGTCCACTGTGATATTCGACATCCGCTAGAAATCCGATATTGCTGGGCTTATCTTATCGCTTTCTAAACACTCACACACGGAGAGCGCATTCGGCATAAATCAATACTGGATTTACCAGTTTGCGATCAACTTTAGTAGCCACCTAACCTATCCTAACCTGACCTAACCTAACCCTAATAATAGTGATAAAAAAGTAGTGGTAGTGAAGTAACGGAAAAAGTAGTGGTACTGAATTAACAAACAGAAAAGGTCCATACTTATATTATTTTGTAATTTAATTAGTGTTTTTAAATAAACGACCCAATCCTTAGCCACTGAGTGCAATCTCTTTTTATTTAAATCTAGAAGGATCCTAACAACAATAGAAGGGGAAATAATATTATGTATTTATTGTTTAATATATCCTAATATACCTAAAACATAATTGTACATTCTACATGACCCTAGGATACAAATATCAACATCGTGTCACACTATGTAAGTGTCAATATGAATATTTAGGAAAAGCTAGGTGAATATAGGTAAACTTGGTTTAAAGAGCTAATATCCTGAATTCGATGTTGTAAAAGGATTTGCTGAGACGCCTGAAAGCACTTAATCCTGTTGCTTAAGCGCCATTGGAGGGTGATAAACTTAATTTTCCCCAGCAGATTTAAACTCAATGTGGAGTTTTATTGAAAAGCAACCCATTCATAACATTGCTTATTGAATCATTATAATATCACGTGTGTATTATTGGAAAAAATACAATTAACACTTTAACATTTTTTAAAAATGTGCATAGTATATAAAATGTATACTATTTTGTGTATCTTAACATTTGTTTTCAAAGTGGTCCATTTATTTTGAGCAGCTTGGAGTATAGCAATTACTATAACTAGATTATAACATGGAAATATAGAAACACTCTAATATCAGGATTAATGTGGCACCAGACAATATGTATAGGGAAATATTCGAATACCAGATTATAACCATAATATCTACAATAACCACAATAATTTCGGCAATCACTAGAGTAAACAACAAGCCTGACCTTTGTTTACGTTGCCATTGCGTAAGGAAATGCAAACTACTGTATTATATTTTATTTTATACTTTACTGACAGTTTGATTTTATTTATTTATGTATTACTTTTTGGTAAAATAATTAAAATAACGATAATAATAAACTTCTTTATTACCATTAACACTCGTATAGCACTCGCCAATAAATTGATTAATATAACATTAATCAGTAAATGCAAATTAAGTATAAAGATAAATTAACATTAAGATTCATCAGCCCCTATCTCATGTACATATATATCATGATTTAGGAATTCGGCAACACTGTAGAAAGCTCCACACGTTAGCAGCCTTCTTAACTTTGTCTTAAACATTGTTTCGCTTTGTACTGTGTATTAAATTATATCGTGAGGGAGTTTGTTGATCAGCTTGGATCCGACCTCAGATGGTAGAGCTTCATAAGCTCGGAGTCTTTGTTGTCCACCCCTAATCATGTCTCTGCCCCTTGAGTTGTATCCATGAACATCCCTCCCCCGTGTACACACACATTTATAGTGGCAGAATAAGATGGTTTCATACATATAGAGTGATGGGAGAGTCAGTAGTTAAAGCCTTTTAAGACTATCCCTACATGACTCTCTGTTACCAAGTTTTGCAATAATTCGTATTGCTTTATTTTGTAACACAAAACATCGAATGAAATTTTGGTTTGAACAACCACCTACAAAACAAGCCCGTAGGATATGCGTGGGTATACGAGGCCGTATATTCAATCTTTAATAGGTGTTCGTCACAAAAGCAGCTAAATTTCTCAAGACAAAAATACTAGATGATAATTTTGAACATATTGAATTAACACGAATGTCCCAAGTCAGTCCTCTGTCAAGGTACATTCCAAGGAACTTAGTTTCATTTGTTTCATCGATAGCTGTCTCATTTAGTAAAACTGATGGACTGCACTCTTGGAGTGTTCTTCTACCCGAGAAATACACGAAATTAGATTTACAATCATTTACGTGCAAATTCAATTTTGAGAAGAACTGTAGATTTAAATTGGAATTTACAAAGCATGGCTGTTGTAGTTCACCACTATTATTTCCCTGAAAACAGAGGTTAGTGTCGTCTGCATATTGGATAATATGTCCAGAGTTTGTTTTGATCATTACATATATCAAAAACAGAACTGGACCGAGAATCGATCCCTGGGGGCCCAACTTTTAATAGTCAATGCTCTAGATAGGTATTCGCTCAACTGGACTTGTGCAGATACGATTCAAGCCACAAAAGTAACTCAAATCCCACAACAACTTAATTTAGAAATGAGAATTGGATGATCGACACAATCGAAAGCCTTTGGCAGGTCTATAAAAACGCTCAGCGTCTTTTTTGCCTGTCCAAGTCTTTCAAGATGGTTTCAATGAGCTGTGCGACAGCACCAATTGTTGAATATTGTATCTCTCAAGGAAGGATACAAGAAACAATTTTTCAAACACTTAACTGAATGAGGGGAGAATTGAGATGGGCCTATTGCTGTGTGCAGACTATAGATCTCCTTTTTTAAAACATGGAATAATTTTTTAATTTCTTCAAATTACTTGGAAAATGTCCAGTTTCAAATGAAAAATTAATGATCCTGGCCAAGGGGCGTTTGATTTTGTGGGAACAATGTTTAGTAAGCCAAGTAGACACCCCATTAAAATCCACTGAATGTTTGGATTTTATGTTCCCTATGGCCGCTGCCACTTCCTGCTCTGTGAGAGGGGTCGACATCATTGACTATATTAGATATGGGTGTACCACAAAAGGTGTTAAATGAAGGCATTCCACCACTATTTTCGACCAAGTATACAAAAAAAAGTTATTTAGCCCATCAGCTACCAAACAAGGGTCGCTAACAACGTTTCCACATACCTTTAAGCAAATAGGCTGTGTTAGAGTGTTGGCTCCCCTTTGCTGATTGATTACGTTCCAAGACGTTTTTGACAGGTTTCCCGAATTTCTTAATTTATTCTTGACATGCTGAGCCTTTGCTGCTTTAATTACTGTCTTTTTTATAATTTTTTAAAAACGTGTTAAACTCTGCACTAGTTGTGGTCTTAGAGATTTTGTACAGTTCTTTCTGTATAGCTCTAGATTTCAAAATAACTTGAGTTTCCCAATTATTTTGTTTGAAATTATATATACAATACTTAAAATTGATTTATGATAAGCAAAACTATTTTTACTTATGATTTTTTTTTAGTGAGGAGAAAGAGAAAAGTAGCAGAAATCATGATGACCCTCCTACCCACACAACACGTACAATGGTAATGACCATCCTACCCACACAAAACGTACTATAGTAATGACCTTCCCACCCACCCAAAACGTACTATGGTAGTAACCCTCCCACCCACCCAACACGAACTATGGTGATGACCCTCCCCTACCTACCCCACACGTACTATGGTGATGACCCTCCCAACCACCCAAAACGTACTATGGTAGTAACCCTGCCACCCACCCAAAACTTACTATGGTAATGACCCTCCCAACCACCCAATACGTACTATGGTAACTTATTAACAGTACTATATAAACTTCACCCTTACTCTGTCTGATAAGTTCCTCGCACAGACCATTGGGGATTGGGCAGAGTAAGGTTAAAGACGAAATCGGCCTTTCTTTTTAAAAATAAATAAATTTATATATTCCAGCGAGGTAAATTACCATGAAAAACATGTTAATACGTTTATAACATGTGGGTTTCATAGTGTACGGAAGTGCTATTGAAGGTGTTGGCGTTCTCACTGTCACAACGACGTTTGATTACTTAGTAAAATGTGCCACTGGCGTTCAAATATAAATAAAAAAATTAAAATAAAAACAGAAACATGTAGTGAACAAATAAACAGAAACATTTTTACCCATATACGTAAAGTGGCATGGACATAAAGACGAATTCGTGTACCACTGTGCGTGTATGGGTGGGTGGGTGAATACCTCTGTGCGTGTATTACGGTGGGTCAATACCACTGAGTCTATGGGTGGGTGGGTGAGTCAATACCACTGTGCGAGTATGGGTGGGTCAATACCTCTGTGCGTGAATGTGTGGCTGGGTGGGCCAATACCACTGTATGTGTATGGGTGGGTGGGTGGGTCAATACCTCTTTAGGTGTGTGGGTGGGCAGGTGGGTCAATACCACTGTATGTGTATGGGTACCATTGTATGTATTTCCTATTCATATTAAATAGGACCTGCTTATTTAATATGAAAATACCACGGATGTGAAAATTGAAAACTGCTTGAATCCGAATGATTAAGAAATAAACAGAAATTAGTTTTAAAACTTGCAGTAACGTAAAAAAATATTTACACTAGCCAGTCACGGACCCCCTAAATGTGCTTTTCGGACCCCAAGGGGTCCACGGATAACCTATTGGGAACCACTGAGTTATGATATTGATGGAAGAAAAGGTGGCAGAGGAAAGAGGTTACACATATTTTTTTCTTTTTTGAGGGCAAGCCACTTATACATAATACAGAAATATGTTGTTAAAATTACCAAACATGTCCTCACCACTCATGGTGTTATTAAGGCATTCCCATGTCTCATTTTCTAAGAGACTGCACAGAGTGTACACCGTCTGACGATCACCTGCGCGGGATGAGTGTCCGGCAAGCAGTTAGTCAGAGTAACTGTGCGTCATGGTCAGAGACCGCCGTAACTACTTGTGACACTGCTACGTCAGAAATGTTTGTAATGACGTTATCAATTGGTGTAGTAGAACTGGATGTTACTCGTGTTGTCCAGTCAACCGACCAATCAAGATTTTACGTTTGTAGACGATCACAAAATCTTCTAGTGTTGACGTCAGTTTTGTCTAATACATTTATATTAAAATCAGCCATTATTACGAATGATTTCAGGTCACATAATTTTTCCAGCAAGCAGTCTAACATGTCAATGAGGGTTTCAAAACTTGAATCAGGGGGTCTATTTAGAAAAAAAAATAATAAAAAACAGGTTCGTTCTTACAATTTTCAGAACATTGATGACATTTCTAAACTCTTAACATTGGAATGGTCCTGTAGTCCGTGCTGAAACCTAATGCTATTTTTTACAAACAGAGCAACTCCACCACCCCTAACTACATCCCAGGAGAATGAACCAGCAAGGACGTAATTTTGGAGTGTGAAATTTCGGATTTTAGTATCGTTGAAATGATGCTCTGATATACGAGTGGTACATCTGGCTTAATTACAGCGCATATTAGATTCAAAATATCGATTTTTGTTCCTGGCCGCCTGGGCAGTTTGGTGTAAAATTTTTAATTTAATTTTTTTATCTGATTTAAGCTTGTCACGCCTTGGTACTGCGAAAGGTCCCGACTTGTCAATATTAGGCTTATCTATATATATAGAATTTACAATATAGAATTTACAAGGTCTAAAAAATGTATGTTTTCTGGTGCCAATCTCTCATCGTCTCCGCTCGGTTGGCTGAAGGATATGTTATCATACATTCCTTTTTCATCAACCAATGACCTATGTCCAATACAATAAACTTCCTACTATTTTATACCACCTAAAGATATTTTCTCACTTGAAATTTTAATAATACTGAGCAGTTTTTTCCTCAAGACTAGTCCGGATATCAGAAGCTTCAGTTATCAGATGTTCATATTTATTTATTTTTTATTTATTTATTCATAAGACGCCGATCGTCAAGATATGGGCGAATATGGATTTCGAATGAGTGTGATGAGTGTATATATGAGCGAATGTAGTCATTGTTACAAACTAAGGCTGACTATTCCTTAGAAAGTGTCATTAATTAATAGCCCAATGACAAATGAACAGCCGGTGATTATCAGCTGATCCTTCTCAAAATGTATTGACTCTGATTGGGATCGAACTGAGAACCTTTAGCACATGAAGCTGGGATTGAACCAACTACGCTACCGACCAATTTATGAGAGGGTTTGCTATAAATAATGGCAGCCTCATCTACGGAGAGTGTATTATTGAGGCTATTTCAAACCTAAATTACGAGCGGATTTCAACTTAAAATGTTACTTGTTAATTTCAAGAAAGTCGTCAATCCTGATTTAATAGGAAGTGAGAGTGCTTTAATTGCATCTCATTACATTTAACGACGTATTAAACTTATTTGTTTGTTTTTTACTATATTTTATTTGGTGTTTAATAGCTGTGTGATTCAAATAATCCAGTCACGAGAGAAACATTATTTTCTTAGCTACAAACACAATTAGACATTATATATGAACCTGTTCTATAATTGGTTTTTCTTTATATTGCAAATATTGAATTTATCGTTCTGCATGTATAGAGTGTGCCGTAGTCTGTAACAAGATCTAAGTTTTGCACCATACAAAGTTGGTTTACAGTGTCAACATAATGACCGTTAGTGACTATCCCTCGTAGCTCATATACAAACATACAAGGGAGGTGACCACTGAGCACAGAGATATTAGCTTTGAAGTAGTGTATCGAAGTCTGTAGCATGACCTATGTGTAAACCCGACTAAGTTGGTTTAGAGTGTTAACAGAATGATTGTTAGCGATTCTACCCCTCGTAGCTCATATACAAACATACAAGGGAGGTCACCACTGAGCACAGAGATATTAGCTTTGAAGTAGTGTACCGAAGTCTGTAGCATGACCTATGTGTAAACCCTACTAAGTTGGTTTACAGTACCAACATAATGATTGTTAGTGATTCTACCCCTCGTAGCTCATATACAAACATACAAGGGAGGTCACCACTGAGCACAGAGATATTAGCTTTGAAGTGGTTTACGAAGTCTGTAGCATGACCTATGTGTAAACCCTACTAAGTTAATTACAGTGTTAACAGAATGATTGTTAGTGATTATATCCCTCACACCTCATATACAAACATACAAGGGAGGTCACCACTGAGCACAGAGATATTAGCTTTGAAGTGGTGTACGAAGTCAGTAGCATGACCTATGTGTAAACCCTACTAAGTTAATTACAGTGTTAACAGAATGATTGTTAGTGATTCTACCCCTCGTAGCTCATATACAAACATACAAGGGGTGTCACCACTGAGCACAGAGATATTAGCTTTGAAGTGGTGTACGAAGTCTGTAGCATGACCTATGTGTAATCCCTAATATGTTGGTTTACAGTGTCAACAGAATGATTGTTAGCGATTCTACCCCTCGTAGCTCATATACAAACATACAAGGGAGGTCACCACTGAGCACAGATATATTAGCTTTGAAGTAGTGTATCGAAGTCTGTAGCATGACCTATGTGTAAACCCTACTAAGTTGTTTTACAGTGTTAACAGAATGATTGTTAGCGATTCTACCCCTCGTAGCTCATATACAAACATACAAGGGAGGTCACCACTGAGCACAGAGATATTAGCTTTGAAGTGGTGTACGAAGTCTGTAGCATGACCTATGTGTAATCCCTAATATGTTGGTTTACAGTGTCAACAGAATGATTGTTAGCGATTCTACCCCTCGTAGCTCATATACAAACATACAAGGGAGGTCACCACTGAGCACAGAGATATTAGCTTTGAAGTGGTGTATCGAAGTCTGTAGCATGACCTATGTGTAAACCCTACTAAGTTGGTTTACAGTGTTAACAGAATGATTGTTAGCGATTCTACCCCTCGTAGCTCATATACAAACATACAAGGGATGTCACCACTGAGCACAGAGATATTAGCTTTGAAGTAGTGTATCGAAGTCTGTAGCATGACCTATGTGTAAACCCTACAAAGTTGGTTTACAGTGTTAACAGAATGATTGTTAGCGATTCTACCCCTCGTAGCTCATATACAAACATACAAGGGATGTCACCACTGAGCACAGAGATATTAGCTTTGAAGTGGTTTACGAAGTCTGTAGCATGACCTATGTGTAAACCCTACTAAGTTGGTTTACAGTGTTAACAGTGTTGGTGAGTACCCAACCACCCACACATACAATATGTGGGTAGGTGGGTCAATACCACATTACCTGTATGTGTGGGTGGAAGTGTCAATACCACCTTATATGTATAAATGAGTGTATTGTTCAATACCACCTTACTTGTATGTGTGTGTGGGAGTGTCAATACCACCTTATATGTATAAATGAGTGTATTGAGCAATACCACCTTACTTGTATGTGTGTGTAGGTGGGTCAATACCATATTACCTGTATGTGTGTGTGGGAGTGTCAATATCACCTTATATGTATAAATGAGTGTATTGATCAATACCACCTTACTTGTATGTGTGTGTAGGTGGGTCAATACCATATTACCTGTATGTGTGTGTGGGAGTGTCAATATCACCTTATATGTATAAATGAGTGTATTGATCAATACCACCTTACTTGTATGTGTGTGTGGGTGGATCAATACCACCCTATATGTATAAATGAGTGTATTGATCAATACCACCTTACTTGTATGTGTGTGTGGGTGGGTCAATACCACCTTACATGTATAAATGAGTGTGTTGGTCAATACCACCTTACTTGTATGTGTGTGTGGGTGGGTCAATACCACCTTACTTGTATGTGTGTGTGGGTGGGTCAATACCACCCTATATGTATAAATGAGTGTGTTGGTCAATACCACCTTACTTGTATGTGTGTGTGTGGGTGGGTCAATACCACCTTATATGTATAAATGAGTGTATTGATCAATACCACCTTACTTGTATGTGTGTGTGGGTGGGTCAATACCACCTTACTTGTATGTGTGTGTGGGAGTGTTAATACCACCTTATATGTATAAATGAGTGTATTGATCAATACCACCTTACTTGTATGTGTGTGTGTGGGTGGGTCAATACCACCTTACTTGTATGTGTGTGTGTGGGTGGGTCAATACCACCTTATATGTATAAATGAGTGTATTGATCAATACCACCTTACTTGTATGTGTGTGTGGGTGGGTCAATACCACCTTACTTGTATGTGTGTGTGGGTGGGTCAATACCACCTTATATGTATAAATGAGTGTATTGATCAATACCACCTTACTTGTATGTGTGTGTGAGTGGGTCAATACCACCTTATATGTATAAATGAGTGTATTGATCAATACCACCTTACTTGTATGTATGTGTGGGTGGGTCAATACCACCTTATATGTATAAATGAGTGTATTGGTCAATACCACCTTACTTTTATGTGTGTGTAGGTGGGTCAATACCACCCTATATGTACAAATGAGTGTATTGATCAATACCAACTTACTTGTATGTGTGTGTGGGAGTGTTAATACCACCTTATATGTATAAATGAGTGTATTGATCAATACCACCTTACTTGTATGTGTGTGTGAGTGGGTCAATACCACCTTATATGTATAAATGAGTGTATTGGTCAATACCACCTTACTTGTATGTGTGTGTAGGAGTGTCAATACCACATTATATGTATAAATGAGTGTATTGGTCAATACCACCTTACTTGTATATGTATGTGGGTGGGTCAATACCACATTACCTGTATGTGTGTGTGGGAGTGTTAATACCACCTTATATGTATAAATGAGTGTATTGATCAATACCACCTTACTTGTATGTGTGTGTGGGTGGGTCAATACCACCTTATATGTATAAACGAGTGTATTGGTCAATACCACCTTACTTGTATGTGTGTGTAGGAGTGTCAATACCACCTTATATGTATAAATGAGTGTATTGATCAATACCACCTTACTTGTATGTGTGTATGTGGGTGGGTCAATACCACGTTATATGTATAAATGAGTGTATTGGTCAATACCACCTTACTTGTATGTGTGTGTGGGAGTGTCAATACCACCTTATATGTATAAATGAGTGTGTTGGTTAATACCACCTTACTTGTATGTGTGTATGTGGGTTGGTCAATACCACATTACCTGTATGTGTGGGTGGGAGTGTCAATACCACCTTATATGTATAAATGAGTGTATTAATCAATACCACCTTACTTGTATGTGTGTGTGGGTGGGTCAATACCACATTACCTGTATATATGTGGGTGGGAGTGTCAATACCACCTTATATGTATAAATGAGTGTATTGGTCAATACCACCTTACTTGTATGTGCGGATGGGTGGGTCAATACCACCTTATATGTATAAATGGGTGTGTTGGTCAATACCACCTTACTTGTATGTGTGTGTGGGTGGGTCAATACCACCTTACATGTATAAATGAGTGTGTTGGTCAATACCACCTTACTTGTATGTGTTTGTGGGTGGGTCAATACCACCTTATATGTATAAATGAGTGTGTTGGTCAATACCACCTTACTTGTATATGTGTGTGGGTGGGTCAATACCACATTACCTGTATATGTATTAATTTAACAACAACACCTTATATGTATAAATGAGTGTATTGGTCAATACCACCTTACTTGTATGTGTGTGTGGGTGGGTCAATACCACCTTATATATATAATTTTTAAATAAAACAATTTAAACCAATAAAAACTTTTTAATAGTGAGGCCTTTCGATAGCAAGGCTATCATCGTCAGACACATCACAAATAAATATACAAAAAGTAAATAAAAGTAATATAAGCTTATATAAACATATGTTTTAAAATTTTTAACTTTTGTGGCTAAATATATTATTATTATTTTAAATGATAGTTTTATTATGAATTTGAAAGTATTATACATTGAATATAAATTAATTGTTTATAGTTTTGAAAGTAAAATAGAATTTTGAATAGGTCCATCTTCTTGGTTTAATAAATTTTTAGAATTTGCTTTGTTAATGTACCATGATTCCCATGCATTTAAATATTTTGGTGTTGTTATATGTTTTAATAATTTTAAATTGTTTTTTGTAATACTATGACCAGTGTTAATGCAGTGATTGGCAATTGCAGATTTTTCTTCTCTATTAAATTTTATGTGTGAAAAATGTTTTTGAAATCTTTTTTTTAATTTTCCTTTTTGTTTGGCCTATGTATTTGCTGTTACAGTCATTGCAGTTTATTTCATAAATTCCTGATTTATTTTCGTCATTCTCAGTATCTTTTGGATTTTTTAATTTAATTTTCAAATTATTTTTAGTTTTATATGAAATATTTATATTTGTGTGCTTTTTGAATGTTTTGTTGATAGAATTTGAATATTTTGTCCATGTTATACTATTCCAATTATTATTTTTTTCTTTTATTGGTATAAGTTTTGTTTTTGATTTTTTCTCTTGCTTCTTTTTCGCTTTTTTTAACATACAATCTATTAAATTGGTATCATATCCATTGAAAATTGCCACACGTTTGATATAATTTAGTTCTTTTTTGAATCTTTCTTCTGATAGAGGTGTATTTAGTAATCTAAAAATAAGAGAATGGAATACAGCTCTCTTTTGTGCTGGTGGATGATTGGAGTCATTTGTTAAAATCCAATATCAAAATTTACAAATTCAACTTCAGAATGTTTAAAACAATGTAATATATTGATAAGTAATGAGCTTTACAAAAAACTTGTTGTACCAAATCCCATACTTCCAAAATTATATTGTTTACCAAAAGTCCACAAACCTGGAAAAGAAATGAGACCTATTGTTGCCTCCATTAACTCTCCGACATATTTACTATCTAAATGGTTACAGAACAGGCTAGCAGAACTACCGCAATTCCCTTCATTCTCAGTAAAAAATAGATATGAATTTTTAAATTTCATAAAAAATACCAAAATTGAAGATGACGAATACTTAATATCATTTGATGTCACTTCACTATACCCCAATGTACCTATGAAAACAACCATCCTCCTCATTCAAGATTGGCTTCAAGCTTGTCATTTGACAAGTAAAGAAATTGAAGAATACATGCTACTTATTAATCTATGCATGAATCAAAACACTTTTCAGTTTAAAAACTTATTTTACTCCCAAATAGATGGAACAGCCATGGGAAATCCTCTTTCTTGCTTCATAGCAAACATATTCATGAGCCACTTTGAAAATTTAGTAAAAGAATCACTGTCATACTTCCCTAGAGTTTGGATTCGTTATGTTGACGACATTTTTGCAGTGTTTAACAAAAATGAAAACCTTCAAAATTTTATAAATCTGTTAAATTCATTTTACTCCAGCATAAAATTTACGCATGAAATTGAATATAATCATTCACTTCCATTTTTAGACTTATTAGTCATTAGAAACACAACTTCTAAAGAACTTGAATTTGATATATACCATAAACCGACGCATACTGATCGATACATAACAAATGACTCCAATCATCCACCAGCACAAAAGAGAGCTGTATTCCATTCTCTTATTTTTAGATTACTAAATACACCTCTATGAGAAGAAAGATTCAAAAAAGAACTAAATTATATCAAACGTGTGGCAATTTTCAATGGATATGATACCAATTTAATAGATTGTATGTTAAAAAAAGCGAAAAAGAAGCAAGAGAAAAAATCAAAAACAAAACTTATACCAATAAAAGAAAAAAATAATAATTGGAATAGTATAACATGGACAAAATATTCAAATTCTATCAACAAAACATTCAAAAAGCACACAAATATAAATATTTCATATAAAACTAAAAATAATTTGAAAATTAAATTAAAAAATCCAAAAGATACTGAGAATGACGAAAATAAATCAGGAATTTATGAAATAAACTGCAATGACTGTAACAGCAAATACATAGGCCAAACAAAAAGGAAAATTAAAAAAAGATTTCAAGAACATTTTTCACACATAAAATTTAATAGTGAAGAAAAATCTGCAATTGCCAATCACTGCATTAACACTGGCCATAGTATTACAAAAAACAATTTAAAATTATTAAAACATATAACAACACCAAAATATTTAAATGCATGGGAATCATGGTACATTAATACAGCAAATTCTGAAAATTTATTAAACCAAGAAGATGGACCTATTCAAAATTCTATTTTACTTTCAAAACTATAAACAATTAATTTATATTCAATGTATAATACTTTCAAATTCATAATAAAACTACCATTTAAAATAATAATAATATATTCAGCCACAAAAGTTAAAAATTTTAAAACATATGTTTATATAAGCTTATATTACTTTTATTTACTTTTTGTATATTTATTTGTGATGTGTCTGACGATGATAGCCTTGCTATCGAAAGGCCTCACTATTAAAAAGTTTTTATTGGTTTAAATTGTTTTATTTAAAAATTATATACAGAAAACCAATACAGCTCCATCTTCAACACCACCTTACCTGTATAAATGAGTGTGTTGGTCAATACCACCTTACTTGTATGTGTGTGTGGGTGGGTCAATACCACCTTACATGTATAAATGAGTGTATTGGTCAATACCACATTACCTGTATGTGTGGGTGGGAGTGTTAATACCACCTTATATGTATAAATAAGTGTATTGGTCAATACCACCTTACTTGTATATGTGTGTGGGTGGGTCAATACCACCTTACTTGTATGTGTGTGTGGGTGGGTCAATACCACCTTATATGTATAAATGAGTGTATTGGTCAATACCACCTTACTTGTATGTGTGTATGTGGGTTGGTCAATACCACATTACCTGTATGTGTGGGTGGGAGTGTCAATACCACCTTATATGTATAAATGAGTGTATTGATAAATACCACCTTACTTGTATGTGTGTGTGGGTGGGTTAATACCACATTACCTGTATGTGTGAGTGGGAGTGTCAATATCACCTTATATGTATAAATGAGTGCATTGGTCAATACCACCTTACTTTTATGTGTGTGTGTGTGGGTGGGTCAATACAACCTTACTTGTATGTGTGTGTGGGTGGGTCAATACCACCTTACTTGTATGTGTGGGTGGGAGTGTCAATACCACCTTATATGTAAAAATGAGTGTATTGGTCAATACCACCTTGCTTGTATGTGTGTTTGGGTGGGTCAATATCACCTTACTTGTATGTGTGTGTGGGAGTGTCAATACCACCTTATATGTATAAATGAGTGTATTGGTCAATACCACCTTACTTGTATGTATGGGGGGGGGGTCAATACCACCTTATCTGTATAAATGGGTGTGTTGGTCAATACCACCTTACCTGTATAAATGAGTGTGTTGGTCAATACCACCTTACCTGTATAAATGGGTGTGTTGGTCAATACCACCTTATATGTATAAATGGGTGTGTTGGTCAATACAACCTTACCTGTATAAATGAGTGTGTTGGTCAATACCACCTTACTTGTATGTGTGTGTGGGTGGATCAATACCACCTTATATGTATAAATGAGTGTATTGGTCAATACCACCTTACTTGTATGTGTATGTGGGTGGATCAATACCACCTTATATGTATAAATGAGTGTATTGGTCAATACCACCTTACTTTTATGTGTGTGTGGGTGGATCAATACCACCTTATATGTATAAATGAGTGTATTGGTCAATACCACCTTATATGTACAGTATAAATGGGTGTGAGGGTTATTACTAATAAATATTAACTAAGTGTGGGTAAACAGTATTAAACTATGCTACGGAGGTAAACAGAGAGGCCAGTCAGTATCCCCCTCCTTACCAGGGGCCATCTTTATATATGAATAATGTGGTAGTAAATACATTTCCTCTCATATTAAGTTAATAGTTTAGACTATGTTTCATATAATTCATTATCTCTTACTTTGTTTTATCGTTTAAAAAGTTAAAATAAATATAACTATAAATAGTTTAATCATATGAAATTCTCTTAAATACTTTTCAAATAATAACAGGAATCTAGGATTAATATAATTTCTGAACTGTTCATTATAGGAGTGCTAAATAAAAAAAAATCTCTTATTACAAATAAAGTTATTGGAAATCAAGATAATATTTTCAAAAATTTACTTAACGATGATTAATCCTTAATGCTATCTTATTTATTTAACATTTGATATATTTATATATTCGTTCCTAACGGCAGACAAATATAAACAGTAAGTGTGCATATAAAGAAACAGCTAACAATAATTGCAGAAACTTGAAATCAAATAATAACAAATAAAATGATCTAAGTAGTTTGATCGTTTTGCGTTTTAACTGTGTATGGAAAATAGTAATATTATTCAACCTAAATTTGTATTAAGAAAAAGACATTGAAAAGATCACTGAATCTGAATGAATTGAAAAAAGATGCATTGAAAAAAGTAAATTTGATCTTCTTAAAATCATATAATTTTTGGGCTCAATATGTTAACCAACCAAAATATATTTAAAAAAAAATGACTTTATACTATTTAAAGTTCAAAATTTACAGATGTAATATACACGTTGTAATTTGTCACAAAAACGCGTCATTAAGGATATTTCTTTGAGTGAAATGATGGGTGTTCTTGCATCCAACACGTGTCGAGGATCAATACTAGTCTATTGTCGGTTAGTAGGAGTGGGTGGGCTGGATAAATGATCCTGGAGACAGCTTGGTTCCATGATTGGTGACCCAGAAGAAGGACAGGTAATTAATGAGCTGCCTACCTCCACACAATAAATGTATCGGGGTTAACACCCTTAAAGTTACAAGTCCAAGGGGAGACTACACGTAACTAATTAGAAACGTTTTGAGTGTTAATCATAATAACGTTTATTATTGCACAAGCCTTTATACTAGTAGAATACATTTTCAATGCTTGAAATTCTTTAAATTCTCTAAATCAATTACTTCAAAAACATTACCTAAAATATTATAATAATGTGTTGCACAAAATTGGCTTTTTAGATTTGATTTCTCTCACACAATACGAATATAATATAAAACGTAACAAAATCAAAATGTAATCATCTCATTTTTCTGTTGAAAAGCTCTCTCCATAACAATATTTTGGATTATAATAAAAAAATTAAATTATGTTTTCTTATAAAACTAAATATCCATTCAAATTTTTCAAAGCTACTTTAAAAAACATTTAATTCTCGTAAAGAAAGGTATTATTTGCCACTGGCCTTGACCGGAGGGTTCCGACGTTATCGCTAGATAGCGGAGTCAAGCAACATCGAACTTGGATGAGTGACCGTCTGAGTGATCCCGTCCTTGCACGCAGCCCGCCTGCCCGGTCACTGGAGGTGGTTCGGAAGTCACCATTAAGCCGTTGGTCCTCAGGTTAAGTAGAGAGGGCTACTTGGCCCTAACTTCACTTGGTAAAATAAGGCATCCTTTTTTATTATAAACAAAGTTTGGTGAGGTTTGTTTATTCAGTCTTGTCGTCCAGTGACGGATCATTATTGTTTAGTAATAATCATTCATTTGATGAAATATTATAGAAAAGAATTCAACAGTTTAAAATATAAGTTTTAAAGTTAAAGATTGTCTCATTTTACCAAGTGATGTTAGGGCTAAGAAACTTTCTCTAACACTTATCCTGGGGACCAAATGGAGTGGCAGGGTAAAAAATTATAATGGTCATATTGGGAATAGAAACCGGACGAACTGGGTAGCAAGATACTGCGATATTCCCTTTGTTACGAAGGCTTTTTACGTGCTGTCGATAGTCTAGCAATAAACTGTAGATTACACTCAAGCTCTTTGAACATACAGTCGAAAGCATAAAGGAGGGACGCTCTCTGAAGATGCCCACCCACTTCTAATCTAATCTAAATTAAAAAGGACATGGCCTGTAGATTCCACTAAGACTCATTAACCTAACTAGGTCTAATTATTGTTTCGACTCAATAAACATTTTGTAAATCCTCGTCCTTTACATTGAGGACGGCCATTAAGTCTCAATGTAAAGAGACACGATCTAAAGATCCCATTCACTCTTATTCAACTTAGAGTTGAAAGGAAAAGGGATACGCTCTGTAGATCCCCACTAGACTATAAGACCATTTAGTCTCAATGTAAAGGGACACGATCTATAGATCCCATTCACTCTCATTCAACATAGAGTTGAAAAGATAAGGGATACGCTCTGTAGATCCCCACTAGACTCTACGACCACTTAGTCTCAATGTAAAGGGACACGATCTATAGATCCCACTCACTCTCATTCAACATAGAGTTGAAAGGATAAGGGATACGCTCTGTAGATCCCCACTAGACTCTACGACCATTTAATCTCAATGTAAAAGAACACGATCTATGGATCCCATACAGACCCTATGGCTATTTAGTCTCAATCTAAAGGGACAGAGTCTACATATCCCACTCAGACTCATTTACCATATAGTCAAAAGGTTAAGGGACACTCTCTATAGACCCCCAACAGACCCTACGACTTTTTTAGTCTCAATGTAAAGGGACACTCTCTGTAGATCCGCAACAGACCCTATGACTATTTTTAGTCTTAATTTAAAGGGACACTCTCTGTAGATCCCCAACAGACCCTACCACTATTATTAGTCTCAATGTAAAAGGACACTCTCTGTAGATCCGCAACAGACCCTATGACTATTTTTAGTCCCAATGTAAAGGGACACTCTCTGTAGATCCCCAACAGACCCTACCACTATTATTAGTCTCAATGTAAAAGGACACTCTCTGTAGATCCACAACAGACCCTATGACTATTTTTATCTCAATCTAAAGGGACACTCTCTGTAGATCCCTAACAGACCCTACGACTCTTTGTAGTTTCAAATTAAAGGGACACTCTCTGTAGATTATTTATTTACCATATACTATCTGCATATCCTCTTTCACACCTTTATACTTTGGAGCAAAATAGGAAACGGACATTGTTTAAATATTGGCACTCAGAAGATAATATTAAAATGCAAAGAACCCATGTCTCTATATGTCTGTATGTACTCTACCTATAACGACAAATGGCTTTAGTCGTAGACTGTGTACACCTACACGTTTTCGATATATGTGGTACGGATAAATAAGATCAGTATCTGTGGATCCACACACATATTCCAAGTCTAGTGATCAAGATGTGAGGTGCACGATATTGCATGAGCTTTGGAGTTTAATAGTAAAGCTACAATATCATTGGCTATTTGTTCAATACATGGATTATGGAAATGAATGAATTATGTGAATGGTAAAATATACATCACTAGCAGAGTACCTATCCTTCGTACGGGGTTTACGTTGATTTATATTGTGCTTATTGCATTCAGTAATACAAAACACGTACCTACTGGCATTTGTATAATGCAAAAGTGTGTTGTGGTTAGTTTTGGTACGGTATTTACTTCATAACTATTTAAGTTGCTTGTTTATTCCAACAGCTGATTAATGAAACTATTATAAACAATTATTATCGAACTTGAATTGCCATAGGGCTTGCATTGATACTTCCTAGAACCCTTAGGGTGGTGATCTGATGGAATTTCAAAATAAAGATAGTCCTATCTGTTAACCAGAGACCCTAAGAATGTCCGTGCTAAATTTCATCTGAATGAGTTCAGTAGTTTTTGCAAGATCGAGTAACATACATACAGACGGACGGACACCATTATATTTTTAAATAATAGTAAGATTGATAAATCCTATATAAAGTAAGTAATATACGATAAATTACGTGTAATAATGTAAGTATAGATGTGGAATGTAAGAGGAACACTCGGACATATATGTAAGGACCTACAAGGGGAGGGGGGTTGTGAGATGGATGTACGCCTGGATGTGCCACTTGAGGTCTAATGCGTTCTTAATATTCCCTCAAAACTACCAGAAAAACTAGTTTCCTTTTCATTTATATAATATTATATATACATTTGGGGCTAATTTTCATTCTATGAATTCACTATACAATTTTCAACGTAACTGTTGTTTGAGTATTTATGTCCCTCTTACGTACATTATTAAAATGTTAAGCTTACTCTATATTGTTATTCGTAATACAACTATACTTACTATAGTAGTCATTTAGGTGTATTATTATGGTTGTTGATAATATTATATTCATGTTTTATCTTCTCAGACTTTGTTCATATATCTAGAACATGCAAAATGTTGTTAATTTTTTTAACAACCCATGTACGGACCTTTGATTCTCAACGTATTACTTTGTAAGGTTTTGAAAGACAATAGAAATTCCTGAATTTGTATATCCATATGTATTTAATTATCATATAATAACAAATCATAATAAAATATCATGATTAATGTTTGTAATAAAAATAAATTCAAAATGAAAACAATATAGATTAAATGGCTCATAAAAATTTATTATTTGATAATTTTCTATGTACAAGATTTTATTACATGATGTTTTAATACTATGCAAAGATATTTCACCTTAAATTACATTAAGGTATCACTACTGCACTATAGCACTACTGTGCTGTTGTCAAGTATAAAGATACACTTTTATGTCAGTCCCTGCAGGCCATTTGTGTTTATACTGTAGGTAATATTCCTGCACCATCACTGACGAAGCCTGTTATACGGAAGTAATATACCTGTCATGTGTACACTCTGGTCACATAAAAGAGAGCAAATTACTTTTAGAATCATCCAGGCTGAAAATATGTCTTACATTTTTTCACAAAACAAACTCTTCTCGAGGTACAGTATATATTTATTTATATTGTGATGAAACAGAAAGAAAGATACTGCCGATTTGTTTGGCTAAAATGGATAGTAAATATATATGTATTTTAATTAGCAGGACATTTTCTCCAAATAAGTTTTAAAGTCGTGTGTATTTCCATAGGCAAAAGTAGAGTAATAATTTTATCTATGACTAATATTTATGACCATATTCTTCCGCTTCCTATAACAAATTATCCAGCGTTTCAGAATAATCACAGTAAAAGTTGAAAAATATCTGGGAAGGCAATGTAGTGATAAATTAAACATCGGCGGTGGTTTACTGACTAGACCAATACACAATCTACCAAGCCTTGCCGTTATTGCATGAGTGATTATCTTTATATAATTATACAACTAGTCTATGCTATTATATGTTCTATATTCTTCTTAATATCAAAACGGCGTTCACTAAATGGTTGCCATCGACTTGGAAACTACTACAGAATTATGGTGTCCATGTTTTGTGTTAGTCTAGATGTTGAGTAAAGAAGGGAACTGAGAGTCAGATTTGTCAGTCAGCTGTAAATCAGACCAATAGTACGTGGTTCGGATTCTACGCAAAGCTGTAGGTCCCTTAGTTTCCCTAGCTTTTGCGGTGTTAATAAATAGCTCTTTCTGCGGTGTAAATAAATTCTCTTTCTAACTATTTGACATTAGTTAGTAACAATGACTACACTTATTTACCTCTAATATTCGCCCATATATATTATATTCGATCGGTGTCTTATAAATGCATAATGACACCACGGTACATGTATGGGTGGGCGGATGGGTCAATACCACTGTACGTGTATGGGTTACCCACCAACCCACCCATACACGCACAGTGGTATTGACCCACGTACAATGGTATTGACCCACCCGCCCACCCATACACGTACAGAAGTAATGAACCACCCGCCCAACCATACACGTACAGTGGTAATGACCCACCCGCTCACCCATACACGTACAATGGTACTGACCCACCCACCCACCCATACACGTACAGTGGTAATGACCCACCCGCCTACCCGTACACGTACAGTGGTATTGACCCACCCGCCCGCCCATACACATACAGTTGTATTGACCCACCAGCCCACCCATACACGTACAGTGGAACTGTACCTGTACCTGTACCATTGTACTGTATGGGTGGGGGGGTGGGTCAATGCCACTGTACGTGTATGGGCGGGCGGGTGGGTTACCACTGTATAGATGTGCATTAGTTATAATCTATAATACTGCCCCTAAGTAGTTCGTTGTGCCCACAAGACATCGATGACAGTACCACTGTACGTGTATGGGTGGGTGGGTTGGTCAATGTCATTGTACGTTAATGGAGACGGGGTAGGCTATATTGTGGTATCTTTAGTTCCAAATTTTGAAAATGTTGCAACTACTGTACTTCTTACGACAGTAGTACGTGTATGTATAAGTAGTATAAGTAGAATAATCGATAAACAAAATACTGTTATTCCATTTTCTTAATTTAAATGTTTGATTTCCTTTCGTGCAGTAAGTTATATTTTATGTCACTAACTGTTATTCCTATGCTACTTAAGGTATTATAAGTGTTACAAATTGTACGTCATCAATGTTATTACGTCATGGATCACCTACACCTATTTGACGTATACAAAAACATATTTGACAAACGTTATAATTCATTCAACCTCAAAATAGTGCATGAAAGCCTCTACCTTAAAAGTCAGTGAAACGTATTTACATACATTCTGTATGGACCACGAAATGTAAGTCTTATTATTCCTAGATTTGTGAATAATGCTTGCCACATAATTTAATAACGTTGTCACAACTATGGGGGCTCGTAACAATGGTAATAATCAACAATTTGAAGAGGATTAAATAATGATAATATCAAAATAGTCATACATAACAATATAATTCATATATAGCTATATTTTATAAAAGATTCTGTTAGATACTTGTTCTAAGATTGCAAAACAATTGGAAATAAACTGCAACGTCATACAATCATATGTAATAACTATAGTAAATAGGAGCTATACGCTAGCCACAAAAAGGAGATGAAGAATAACACTACTCATGAACTTTGAGTACAAAATATGTGTCAAATTTACAATACAAACAAGACACAGGTCATTCCCATAAAGTAATTTTCTTTAAATGAAGTATGTTGCATTTTACTTTTGTGTTCTCATAGAGAAAGTATTATGATCGTAAGAAAAAATGTTTTTACAAGTTGGACTAAAAATCCATTTTAGGGTCCCCTGGACTCCAAAAAATTTCATTACCAATATTATGAAAGTTGGTATGTAGGTGTATTTATACCAATATCTCCAGATCATTTTTTTCACTTTTTTGAAATTTTATTTTTTTATTTTTATGTGTAAAAAACGTACAAAAATTAAATTTTCACAAAAACGGCCACAACGATTTTGATAAAATTTGTAGGAAGTATGTGAATTACAATTTAAAATATTTTAGTAAAAACTGAATGTCTCTAACTTGACTAGTTTTTGGGAACATATATGGGAATTAAACTGGTAATTTTCTAAGTTTTTATTTGTATTGTTTAAAATGGGGGAACATTTGAGCCTTTCTTTGAAACCATTTATTTTGTGTTGTAATCAAATAAAGAAAGCATTTAGTAAAATTTATATTCGAGGAACCAACCTATAATGGCAAGTTTTTCAAACAACGAACTAAATATTCGAGATAGTAGACAGTTTAGTAGAGAGCGTGGCTCTCAAAGCGGTCATGTCTTCCGGTCACCGGTTTCTATATCGATCTGTGTTTATATTTAGTTACTAACACAGTTTTTGACGTCAACCACTCCCATGTAGTACACTACTGTATTTCCATGATAAATTTCATAGAAGAATTGTTGTACATAGTTAAAAATATTTTCTTTAATACAAACAATCCATCCTACATCACAGTAGTTAGCAAACTAGTTGTACTTAGAATTTAAAATTACGAACTAGTTTGTCATATGTAATAAAGCAAAGATATCGCCAACGAAGTAACTCAGTGGTTAAGGTGGAGGGCAAGGTCTAAGGTTTGAATCTCCAGCTGAGCTAACAACATCCGGGACCTCACTCATTGATTAAAGTTTGCGCATATGTAAGCAGGCCCATGTAAACTGGCAAGTGAATGTTTTATTTAAAATAAACTATATAGTTTTCAAATTCATTACAGTAGTTAAATGTAAACAAATAATTAAAATTATGCCTTAAAGAAAAGGTTATTTGACATTTGATTTTATGCTACACATATTCCAGTAAAATTGAGTAAAAAAGAAAACAATATATAAAGAAACGATGAATGATTAATACCTATGTCAAAATTGGAACGTCCAGTACTTAGTATTTGATATTTAAATCGTTGAATTGAATTTAATTGACTCGTTGAAGCCGTCTTTATCTAAGTGTAAGCCTATTGGGGGCAGGTCCCAATTAGTAGCGTAGTTGGTTAAAGCCCGGCTTCAAAAGCTAAAGGTTCTCAGTTCGACCCCAATCAGTCATAATAGATTTTGAAAAGATAAGCTGATAACCACTGGCTGTTCATTTGTCATTGGGATATTAATTAGTGACACTTTATAAAGATTTTTCGGCCTTGCTTTGTTTTAATGACTACATCCACTCATCTACTACACTCATCACATTCATTCTAAATATACATCCACCCATATATTGACAATTGGTCTTTTGAGAATAAATAATAACAAAAATAAAATTAGTTGATAGTGAATATTTTATCAGATTTTATGGGCTTCTGGGAATAAAAGACGATATTTTAGTCCCAGACTAAAGGAAACAAACGAAAATCCACTTTTAGAGACTATGTTGTAAAACGTGACAAAGTGGTTAGTTCAATAGAGCTGTTGCTGAAAATTTTATTCTGGTAGTACTTTCTCCAATTTAATACTCCAATTTTTAATTTTAGTTCAAACCCAGCCTCTCCTGTTTCCAGGTACAGCCATGATGTAATACACCAAGAGGTAACCAAACTTCCCTCAGTACAACGGAGCAACTGGGTTTACTTGGCATTCCAAAACATCAGAAGAAGTAAGAGGCCAGCCTAAAAAAAGATAAACACATACTTTGTACATTACATTAATGCGTATTCTGCTCAATCAGATAACTTGTTAAGTTAGGACACAGAGAAGAAATAAATAGAGGTCCAATTCAATGGAGCACTAAATGTGTGTCGAATAGCTATACCACTCCCTTTATACGCCTAAATCCACAAGTATAAACGTAGTAATTATTACTACAGATGTACATTAGATGAACTCTTTATGACTGCCACTTATGCGTCTGCTGCAACCACAAGGAAGCTACCTCTGTTTCTTTCTACTTCGTGGTTGATTCACTTGTATTATACTCCATAATGGACAACTAATCTTAGCAATCTGATTCTTATTTTTTGTAATAATTAAATTAAAACGCTTATCTTTGTTTTAGTTTAAGCATTAAAGTGTCCAAAATTATTGTTTAAAAAATGATTTTTTAACGATTTTTAGAATAATTCAAAGTAAAGGGGAGATTTCACTAAAGGAAAGGAGATTTTCATCTTGTAATAGCTCATCATGCAGCTGAATAAGAAATAATCTTTTGAAAATAGATTTGCTGTGTCAGCCTTTGGCTTGAATTGTGACTTTCATAACACAATCTATGTACAGATACATTACAAGATAGACTTTATATTACCAGATACACAAATCTTGAAGTTACCGCATACGATACAAAGAGACAGCTCTTACGTTGTTAGTAGAGGTAATTTTATGGTAATATTTCATAAACGCAATAAGTTGTTTTTAAGGACCCTGGGTTTTAAAACGTTGTGATGTTAATAATCAAAAGGAAAGTTAGATGCAATTGAAACATTTTGGTTATCCAAGAATACAAAATAAAATCCATTCATTATTGCTCAAAGACTAAATCAAATTTAATTCAAACATTATATTTTATTTTATCATGAAGATACAGCATTTTAAAATTGAACAAAATCTCAATGCTTTCTATGTACAATATCTATTACTTAAATTGTCATACAATAAGTCGTTAAAACATCTATTTCACAAATGTTTGGATATTTGATATGTTTGTATATTTTTATAATATATTTATATTTCTTTTAGTTTGTATATCTCTAGTTTAATTTATAGTACAATTGATGACAATCTTACGAGATCAGAATCAATTTTATTATTAAAGATTTCTAAGTGTTGTCCTTCACAAAAATCTAAACTATTTAAAGCAATGAAGGCTAAAAATGTCGAATTATTGTTTATACTTCAAGTATAATAAATATTGTTAAAAGGTTACTGCTTTCTACACTAATAAATAGTTTTTACCAATTGGTTCTATATTTTTAGTTCTTTGACCCTACTTTTCAAGTAGTCTTGAGATAACTATCAGAGGTAACTATCTCTAGTATAGTTGTATTATAGTAACCTAAACGATTTACACTGTCGAGTTGTTAGTTAAATGAAACAGGCGTTTTTGTAAAATGGTGAAACAGGATCCTCACAAATCTCAATATGTCCGTATACTGAGTATCTTGTATAGTCATTATTTTGTATATAGAAAATAATGACTATACAATATCAAGAAGCTTAAAAGAATAATATGTTCTTCAGGCCCTTCGAAAAATGAGACAAATTTAGAAAATAAACCAATGTTACAACTTTAAGTAATTTTGACATATTTCCGTTAGCGTAATATAAGATATTTTAAATTTGATATATATTTTTGAGGTGAATACGAATTAAAAAACTGTTTCCGTTGATTTAAATTATTTATCGAGATATAACGGAAAAAATACTTTCACGATGAATCGTGATTAGTGGTCATTACTCTATCATTATAAACACAAACCATTACACGAAAACCGAATTCACACATATTTCCGCAATCGGGACGGCCGGCAGCCCGTTCCAGAGGCCAGGCACCGAAATTTAAGAGTCTGCAGAGGCGGTCGGCCATGTTGGTTTTAATCCCATGACATCAATGTTATTTGTGAATCCAGATGTTTTCATTATTTATTGGCCAAAAATTGTGTATGAGGTGTCATTTTAAACTTTATCATATTGCACATTTTGTTTGATTTGGATATTTTGACTATATACACAAAGTTTTGTAAAGTAGGTGAAAATAAAAACTTCAAAGAAAATATTTTTATATTGTTTTCCATAAAACTAAATAGGAATTTGGATATCAATTGCAACACGCAATTTCATTCTTTATCAAATGCGATTTGTTTGGAAAAAATACGTTTAAAAATATCTGTTAAGTTTGGATACACGTCATCGTATGTTCGGTTCAAAGATACCATTGTTCCAACATGGCCGACAGCTTCCAACAGCATCTGCAAATTTTTTACGCTAATTATGAATTTTTGTAGAGTAAATAGACAGTTAGGATAAGTTAGGTAATGTTTGGTAAGGTAGGCTAAATAAAAAGTATACTATCGGGCAGAATAGTTATTTTACTGAAAACCCAATTACTTATTTGTGTTTTGAGTAAAAGCCATGTAAAATGCACACAATTTTCAAAAATAACTATTTTTAAAAGTTGAGGTTTTCACTATCAGATAGAAAACTAAATTTTTAAATTTTTCGGTAAAATACAAATTTCCCTTGGGTTAAATAAACCTCCTAAACCTCAATATGCTGTTTGCTTTGTGAACACACCACTCCATACCACACCACTTTGTTCAGGTAATAACTCAGGCTGGGAACTGAGTATCAAGCTTGTCAGTGGGTCGAAAATCAGATTAATATACTACGTGATTGAGATTCCTGATTACCTCTAGGTCCTTAGTTACCTTAACTCATGAATAATCAATAAATGGAAGGATCAGTTAACTAGCTAGTAACAAATTATTCATGTCATTATGCCCATTCATAATACACATTCGATCTATATTTATGGTCGATGTCTTCGACAAAGAACTAAATTCATCCAAACAAATGCATATATTTGCTCAAACATGTTTGAAGATGCACTATACAAAAATATTAGTAGTATTAAGTTTATATATAACCTACTTATTCTATATATTTACTGTTTTCAGGATTATGCAATACAAATGAAAGTTGCAAACATGTAAAAGGTCTTTTAATACCATTATTATTACTTTTATAATATTATAACAATTCATGTCAATGTAAGGCATCTTTTCAGCCTGGATGATTCTAAAAGTAATTCACTCTCTTTTATGTGACGAGAGTGTACACATGATAGGTTTATTACTTCCGTACAACAGGCTTCGTCAGTGATGGTGCAGGAATATTACCCTGACACAGTATAAACACAAATGGCCTGCAGGGACTGACATAAAAGTGTATCTTTATACTTGACAACAGCACAGTACTTCACCTTAATGTAATTTAAGGTGAAATATCTTTGCATAACGTTTAAATATTATGTAATTAAAACTTGTACATTGAAAAGTATCAAATAATATTATTTTATTGTACCATTTATGCTTATTTTACATTAGTTTAAATATTGTTTAATTTTATTAAATATGACGTTTTGTCTTGATTAATTAGGACACAATAATAAGAAACATAAGAATTTTGAAATCCCTCCAGTATTCCTGAACTGTATATTGTAATTGGTCAGGAATTGATCCTCACAGGGGTTGGTAAATAAATGAACAGCAACATTTTTTTATTTTCTAGATACGTGGAAAAAGAATAAAAAGATAAAACTAAAATATTATACTATCAACAACTACAATAATACACATAAATTACTCTTATTGTAAATATAGTTATAATGATGTAACGAATATAACATTATAGAACAAGCTTAACATTTTAATAATGAACGTAACATGAACATACACACTCAAACTAAGGGGGCATCCTTATGACCATGATAAAACTATGTGGGCTTTATTCAATCACTTAAAATTGAAGACAATTTAGTTATTGACATCCTATTGAAATTGTATAATAATATATTGACAAATAAAAAAGTTATGGACATTTTTAAGATGTTCAAATCAGCTGTAAAACAGCTGTTTCTGACAGGTTTTGGCACCTCTTGTATCAAAATATAACTAAATATTACACAAAAATACCAAAATCAAGTTTTTTTATGTAAAAGTATATGCAGTACAAGTAAACGTCACACAACACAAATTTATTACAATATAAGCACAAAATGCACAAATATATTACAATACAAAGTACAAAATGCACAAAAATTATGGTGATCGATTTCAGTGAACCACGCACGCTCACCTTCCTCTGGCCAGAGGAATTCACAAAAGAATCAATATAGTCTTTTGTGACGTGCGCGCGCGCGTGTTTGACATTAGCTTTTCTATTTTATTTTTTTTTTTTTTTTGACAAAAATATATATTAGTACAAAGACGTATTATGCTAATTAAAAAACTAAAGTATATGTTGAGAAATGAGAATATAATCCTAAATCAATAAAAAGATTATTTTAAATTTTTCAATAAATGTTTTGAAGTGTTAACAGGACGTTGGCACTAAAAGGGTTAAAACGGATAAATCATAACAAATTAATATAATGCAAATAACCACCAAATATTTATATAATAATGTATAATATGAACGAAGGCGAAACAACAGTTCCTGATAGTTTTGAGGGAATATTAAGAACACATTAGTCCTGAAGCGTTACGTCCAGGCTTACAACCATTTCAAAAACCTCTCTCCTTGCAGGTCTGCATATAACATATAAGTCTGCTTGTTTACATCACACTCAAAAGATTTTTACCAATGATATTATACTTATTTTCATATGATATATACACGCTTTGTTTTATATAATTTAAATTTCTGTATTATAAGAACGTCTTACTTGTAAACACTTTCAAGGAGACTTTAAAACAAAAGGCTATCAAAACTCTCACAGTAAATAAAGATAATGTTTCTTTAACCTAAGACATTGGAAACTAGAGAATAGACAGACTGACCCAAAATCTCGAGCCTGAGCAAGGCACTGGTTCCAAAACTACGGTAATATTTTGGGAAATTTCTTTACATAGTGAAAAACCAGTTCAACTCTTAAGGAAATCCTAATCAAAGGCACATTGCCATAACGATTTTTAAAATAATACAGGTAAAACATGAATGCTCTCTCTGGGAGTATAAGTGATATAGGTGATTAGCAGTGTTATAAAAATACATTCATGGTTAAAATAAAATATGTTCTGAGTAATTAACTATGGAGAGGGAAGTATTCAATAAATAAATCAAAACAAAACCCATTGAAGTGCACCAGAAGCATAGATGAGAGATTAGGAAGAAATCAATTATCGTTCACAAATTTAAAGTGGTGAGTCACTAAGTCTCGTTGTAAGATTTATATACGTTTGTTGAAATTTTTCTTTCATAGTTAAATTTCTCATCGAATAATCGTATACAGAACTTTTATGGTTCATTTTGGATATAAATAACAACAATTCATAGATTAATTCATTGTTTATTACTTTTTAAGTTGGTAGACCAAATAACCGTTGATTTATATCATCATTAAGAAGCATTCTCAAGTTATATTTTACAAGCAGTGTATTAAGCATTGAACACCCCGTGAGCTGTAGAGATGGCCAAGTGGAGTGTGTTCAACGTATTTTACAGTTCAGTAATCACTTTTGAACCCTCCAAGTGTCTCTCGTTTATGTGTATATACTGTATGTTACTTTACATTTAATATTTTATAATTTTTAAGGATGATTTATCACAATAATTTACTTCATGAAGTAAATTTCTTTCAGTGTGTCACTGAAAGATTGATAGGACAGATTTTTATGTTTGGAGAGATGCCCCAACGTTGCTGAAATGTATATTTAATAGTTAATATCGAAGTAAATATACTACAAATGTAGTGATTAACGAAGTCTCGAGGACTGGTGCTAATTTATCATAGTTAGACTGTAAACCTACAGTTAAAAAATAGCCTAGCCTAGTAGGCATTTTCCATTCATTAAAAAAAATGTGAAATATTTATAAACTCTACACAATAAAAAGCACCTGACTGACTTACATGAATTAACATCACCTTGAATTAAATTCGAGTTAAATTAATGTTAATTTTGAAAATCAGGTCCAAGGTTTACCATGAAGATCCAGGGTTGCAGTTGAGATTATTTAACTAAAAAAATAAATAACAAAATTGTATAACTTATTTTGTACTTTTTTATTTACACATCATATTTTAACGATCAAGATTATTTGTAACTTATTTTTAATTATAATTATGGGAACTTTAACCTATTATTTAATTTCATAAACAGGGTATATCTGTTTAATGTTATAGGTGAAACAAACACTCCAGTAAATAGTTTTTAATTTTTTACTAGGAAATTCAAAGGACAAAATTAAAAAAGACGAAAAGTTTGGAATTTTCGAAATTGAATATGACAACAGTAAAAAAAATATATTGGCAAAAAAAGAAAGATTTCAACAAGATTGAAAAATTACCGAGAGGAGAAATCCACGATAGCAAAACACTTAATCAATTTCAACCATAATTTTACAAAATATAATTTACTGAAAGAAGTTCAAAATAAAGAACAACTAGATACTTATAAAAGCTTATATATAAAAAAAATCAAAGAAATTCTTGTTAATAACGAGCCAGGAACATTTAAAAACTCACCACTATTATTTTAAATACATGCAAGTTTTATGTTTATTTATATATTTTTTAATTATTTTTTATTTGAATTGTAATGTTTTTCAAATCATTTAAAAATGTAAACAACATTAATTTAGTTTGTGTGTCTGAAGATGGTAACTTTGTTACCGAAAGGCCTAACGAAATAAAAACACTATATACTGGAATGTTTGTTTCATCAATAACATTAAATTTAAACATCCAGTAATAAAACAGCTTGATAGGGCATTCCTGATTTTTCTTCATAGTAGATACATCATATGATCGTTTTTTAGAGAAAAATCCACATAAATTACGAAAATTAAGAATATACGTTGTGGGTTGCTAAATGCTGTTCTGATCATGAATATGGCAGTGTTTGCTATCAGGCCATTAGGCCTATTAAGCGTGTTAGCGCTTTAAATTTGCAAGTTTCAGAAAGGTTATGTTTTGATAGGATAGTAGATTGGGTATTGTTAAGTTAATACTACGTTATATGCAAGAGGGATGATAATACCCACAGCCCCTCCATACCGAGTGATGGTGATGACCCACCCACCATCCCATACAAGTACAGCAGTACTTATTGACCCATCCGTTCACCCAAAAACACCAACAGTGGTATTGTGCAAAGTTACAGTAGTATTGGCCCTCCTACTCAAATCCATAAACGTACAATGGTATTGTATAATTAATGTGTGCACTGTATGAGTATGGGTGGGTGGGTGGAATACAAGGTATAGGTTACAATTTTTTTTACCGAAGTTATGTCACGTTTAGTTAAGTTATGTTTGGTTATAGAAGGTTTGTTTAGTTTATGTAAGGTTCAGTTAGGTTCAGATATTGACTATGACGTTAACTAGACATATTGACTATGATAGTTACCCACCTACCCACCCATACACGTACAGTGGTATTGACTAACCCATCCACCCAGCCATACACATACAGTGGTATTGACTCATCCACCCACCCATGCACGTACGATTAATGAATCAAGTACTGGGCATTTTGAATGTAACATAATAGTGATTTTATATATTTTCCAATTTTACTTAGAATATCATTCAGTATCAAAACGGTTTTGATGGCAGTCACCTGAGTAATATTCCTTGAAGACATTAATTTTTTTTAATAATCATCTAGTGAACGAGTACTTTAATTTATTTTTTTAGTTTATTATAATATTTAACCTATACTATTACATAAAATAGCAAATAAATTTGAAGTTCCTAACGTAAAAAATAAAAAAAACTGTGCTGCAGACTGTATTTTAACGTGACCAATGAAAATAATGCTAATATTTCTAATAGGAAAACTCCATGAAAGGAAATGTTTTGAAAATGTATGCGAGTGGGAGACGATAATGTCAAAAAAGTGTTAGTAATTGAATATGAAAATTGATCGATCTTAAAACCAATGACCGGAAGAGATGACCGCTTTGAGAGACACGTTCTCAGCTCGGTATAAATTAAACTCTCTATCTCGAAAATACAGTTCGTTTTCTGCTTAACCTGAACAAAAATATCATATCAATAATCATCACCAATCTTCAAAAGTGATGCCATTGAAAATTCTAAAATTTGTCGTCTAAGATAAATGAAAATTGATAATAAATTTTTTTGCTTTCTAGGCCAGCTGCAAAACCAATAAAAAACTAAAAACCAGGTAAAAATAATGTTAAATAAAATAAATTCACAGTACTTTGGTACTTGTGTCTTAGTGTTAAAATTTGATCTCCCGTCGCAAAACTAAGTCCAGGATTCGTAGGCTTTCAACAGCTGCTTCTCCGATTTAATTAGGACTATTTAATCACCCTACGATAATTGACTTTGTGATCCACAGTGTGATGTTGGGAAGATGGATGTTCGAGCCCGCAGCAACCCTTAATCTGTACATGTCCTGTGGTGTTAAACGAACGACGATTTTTTAGCAGAATTTTTACAAGTGTAATCTCCGAGCTATGCCAGCTGTAACCCACAAATGCAAATGCGTGTATCAAATTCAAATTTGACATTGTCTACGCACAGCTACTTTACGTTTATTGTAAAAATACTTTATGTTTAAATCTCTTTCGGTGCAGAAACTATGTATACTCGGGTTCGAAGGTATGTACTACATAAAAAAGTCATATAATAAATCCAATCACACTATTTTTTTCTTGTTTAATAGTTCGTCATTACATATTTATTTTTTAGTTTTATCATAAGTTTTGATAATTTTTATCCTAATTGGAACGAAAAAGTACAGGAATTTAAACTATTTTCCACTGTACATTAAATTTAAACATTTATTCATAAAAAAAAACCATCTGTATAGCATTTATATTTCAATACGTGATTGACAAGATTGTTTTATGTAAATTTCAGAATTAATTTAACTTCTGAAATTAAAAGTCTGGTACTATTTTCGGTTCCAACAAGAATAACAATTATTAAAATCTATAATAAAATCTACAGATGCGTATGTTATTAGAGACAATTAAACGAGAAAAATAATAGTGTTATTGAATTATTTATAATCCTCTTAGTTTCTTAGTAAACTCGGGAACACAAAAATTTTGCACAGACTATATAATATACAGTATATATATATATTTATGCAATTCAATATACACTACTTCCTATTATTTTATGGTGTTTTAATTTGAGAGATCTTAAAAAATGACAAAGCTAGCAATATTTAACAAACATTTGTTTCTAGAAAATGGTCAAATATAAATTACCTACATTTTACTAGCAATATTGGATTGACAATATATTCATACACACAATATAAAGTTTGCTTCTGACTAATATTGCTAATGATCCACCCACGCACTCTATGTACTTTGACGACCTATGTGTTATTAGTTTGTAACAATGACTACATTCGCTCATCTATACTCACCACTCTCATTCTAAATCCATATTCGCCCATATCTTGACGATCGGCGTCTTATGAATAAATAAAAAAAAATTATAATGTCTTTTGGAGATATGATAAATATAGCGTTAAAATGTAGAGGTTGTTTTTGTGTTTTTCATTTGAATAAATTTATAATAGTGTATATAACAAGAAATTGTATTAAAACTACAAGATTAAATAATGTATTATGAATTATTTATACCATTTTTATTACATATAAGTAGATAATGATCATTTTACTAACAGTTCAAAATACAAGGAACAAGGAATTGCTATTGTATACAAGGAAAGAAAATTGATATATAGCAGAATGGTGTATAAAGTTATGTCTTTTCCACTTCACACATCATGAAACGTAATTGGAATAGTATCATACTTATTTTGAGAAATGTGTCTTACTTATTTAATACAACACCTTTTGTTTTGTATCTCCAGTCCCTTAAATTTATAAAATTTATCTTTCTTTCTACTTCATCGTAATATAATAAACTTTACTCATATTCTGAAACTTATTTGCTCATACGTTCTATTTTAACCATAAATAATTTTCAATTACTAAGTAGATTTCAATTTTCTTCATGCCTGGTAAAACTATAATTTGATATACTTATTTTTTTATAAGTTCCCCAACATAATTTTAAAACATAATTTTACATAAAATTGGCTTCACAAATGTACAAACCCATTCTTTGGTATTGATGAAACTTCATTGACCTTAATTATTTTCTGCTGATTTTCGTGTATCTATTAGTTAAAACGAGACTATATAAAAAGACTGTATAGGTATTTTCATCATAAAAATCATTTGTTCTCTTCCGTACTGCTTGCCTCAATACAATGTTTCACACACTATCTTCGTAAGTGTAAAAGGTGGGTGGGTCAATACCCAATACGTGTAAGGAGTGGGTGGTTGGCATGTATTGAACCGACAGATCAAGTTAACGGTGCTAGTAGTAACATGCCTAGTGTAAATGATTAACTGGCATGTAGGGTCTCCTGTTTAGTGCCTTTAGTAGATGAAGTCCTCACCAAATCAAGGGGGTGGGGTTTTAGTGTTTGCCGGCCTGGTTGTTGTGTGCACTAATTGACCCAGTACAACATACCTTATGTAACAGCAGCACTCTGACATTTATTGTATTCTTCATTATTCATTTCTAAGTCGCCGATCGTAGAGATATGGGTGAATATGAGGTGTGTATGAGTGTGATGAGTGTATAAGAACGGGTGTAGTCATTGTTACTATCTAAGTACAATTTAGCTCAGAAAGGACTATTTATTAATACCCTAATAGCCAGGGCAACTATGGGACCTACATCTTTACGTGGAATCCGTACCACGTAGTGTTGGCCTGACTAGTTTGACAAGTCTGACACTCAGTTCTCTTCTCTACACAACATCTGAACCTTGACTACAATCCAACATGGACAACCTAGACTTATCTAGCAGTGTCCACTTCGATGGCAACCATTGAGCGGACGTCATAACATTATTAGAGGACCAAACATCGAACCTATCGTCTACAATGTCCCAAACACTTTGTCTCTAAGTAGCTGGGTTACAACACTGCTCCACCAGTCCCGACTACTTCTACAGCTATTGTCTAGCTACATAAAGGAATAACTATTAACTACACTAACTGTGTGGAATGGTAATTCCTTTACACAGAACTGATCTTATGAACAATATTTTTCGAAGACACTGATTCGATATAACGGTTATCTTGAGTACTCTTATCATGTATATTATTATTAGTTCTTAATTTAATGCTCTTATTTTGTAGTTTTCAATTTAACAATAACTCGTTTTTGTTGATCATAATACTTTTAACTCCCTAAAATATTACCGAAACGAGTCCTAAAAACGAATGCTCACAATGATGTAGTTCTTACTCCTTATATACAGGGTGTCCGACTTCGAATGTAGTATAAAATGTATATTTGTAGGGTCAACCTTCATACGAAAATTCAGTATTGTTTGTCAAACGGTTTTGAGATATTCAAATTTTTGTAAAAAACACATACATACACACAGACAGAAAACGAATCGAGATAGGACACATGTTATATGGCATTATTTGCTTATATTGACCTGACAAACAATTCTCTAAAATGTGTGACAGTCGAAGCAGGATATCCGGTACATATATATTAGGCTTAAGTGGCTGGTGTCATAGCTATAATGTATATTTCTTGGTAACAGCCACCTGAACCTGCTAGCTAAACCATATACACAATTTACAAGATACGTCAGATGGAAGGTCATTGGCCGATCTCAGTCTCAGCGATACCACTGAGGATGCCACTTCATAGCATGGGTAAAACGTCTTTATAATGTACATTAAATAGTGTAAAAATCACTTTGACGTGATTGTCACCGTAAAATATAGTTTCTAATTGTTATAAATACAATTTATGGATTATGTTATTAGCAAAGACACTCAACATTTATTTTTTTGGTGGTATTCTTGGTTGCTTAAACAAATAAATTAAACATTATTTTGCAATATGACAAACGTAACAATCTTTAAATTACTAATACATAACTGATTTAAATTAGTAACTTGGGTGCTTTTAACAAAAAATAAATCAGCTTTAGACATTAATGAGAATAACATTATCTATGAATGCATTTATACTTATGTATGTAAACAAATTAAAATTTTTTGTTATGTTTTAGTTCAGTTTGAACTAAAGCTGAATGTGTTTTGGGTTTAAAAATAAGAAGCAGGCAATAAAATTACAATTAGTTGTATACAAGAGTGTTTATGTACGTATTAAAGGTGTTGAAATATGTATGAAACATGAAACATGGATGGAGTAAACAGTTTTGGCACTTTTATGTAATATAAAGAATATTAAACAACAAATATATTTTTTTGAATACGAAGAACTTATGAAAACTCTTTTACAAAACCAAACGTATTTTTTGAATGGAAAAATATAGGATTTTTAGATTTTTAATTCGTATATTCTCAGAATCATTTTCTGATATGCAATACAATTTACTGATTAACATTGCCACGCAAAATCACACTGATCTTTTTGGAGTATAAACACGTCGTTTGTTGTTAGTTATGCCATAGTTTTATTTCTTTGCACTTTTATGAAGATTTAACATGTACAGTAAGTTATCAGTTCTTTATACAATGACATAAGGTTTCATGAAAATAAATATTAAAAATAATAGATACACTGTTTTTATTTTCTAAAAGTTAAGTCACTGTTGATAAACAGTACAAAAACTACTAAAACACTCTTACTGTGGAAAGTGTATTAAAAGTTCCATAAATGTAAGCGTTTATCCGAAATAAAAGACATACACATTTTATGAACATTTTTAAATGAATTTAATTTAATTTTAGACTAAATGTTTGAACCAGGTTCTTTTTTGTAGTATTTATAGGATTGATAAATATTTCATGATTTTAGACTAATTTAAAAATAATTTGTTTTAGACAAAGAAAGGTTATAGTGTACAACAACAGTAAATTAACATTGTATTAAGTGTAGGTTGGAGTTATGGGAAATGCTGTTCTTACGGTCTAGTATCCGGCCAGCAAGAACTTATTCTTCATAAGATCAATGTTACATATTCTCAAATCAAAATTATAACTCCACTGGTAACCTTTTAAAGTATATATTTATTAGATTTTTGAATTTGTTAGTGTTTTCTTTTTAGTTAACTTTCTATATGATAGCAATCTTAATACAATTAGAATTAGGTACATATACTATAAACACTAAAATTAAAAAAGCTGAAATATGCTAAGTAACAAAAACTCTACATTACTGTACTAACAAAATAAGAATAAAATATAAGTGAAAAATCTAAGTATGGGAGAGTAAATACAAAAACGCCAACCACTCCTTAAGCTTATATCAATATTACCGTAAGTTGTACAAAATATATTTAAGCAATGTTTGGAAGGTCTAAAATCAATACAAGCTGTCTTAGTAATGGTCTATAAATCATTTTACTGTGTGAAGTAAAATAATACAGTAACAATTCACATAGTCTATAAAAGTGTTAGAATCGCAATACACATAAACATAGACAAGACACTTAAGGGTTTAACAGTGATTACTTAACAGCGAGATACGTTGAACTTCCTCCACTTGGCGATCTCTACACCTTATGGGGTGTTGAAACGATTAATTTTCTGCTTGTAAACTATAGTGGAATTATGTATGTTCGTGAAAGAAATGTAGCCTTATAGTTTTAAAAAGGATTAACCACTTAATTCAATTAAAATTATTGATGTCCAAGCTACAAAAACTCTCATAAACATACATATTTTTACAGCGTAGATTATGAAGATATTGTCTTAACAAAACTTAATGGGTACAACTCTACAATTACTTAGTCAACTTCAGTTCTTTTCATATGATAAGGTAGTCCTCACCTTACTAACACTAATTTTCTTAGTAAAAAAAGTGAAAATTAAGGGTCTGAAAGCCATCATTCACGTTGCAAAGCGATAAGAACGTTCAAAGTCCACGCGCTATCACTGACATCCTTTTAAATCGCGCCGCGGCAGTTATGGTTATGTTAGGTTATTACATTGGAGAATATGCTTCTATATCTTCTACTGACTGAAAAGCGGCTTGCGACAGTCAAAATACGTCAATACAAGTTCATTTATCAATATAATGACCTAACCAAAGTAGCCGCGGCGTGATGTAAATATATGGGGTTCGTTTAATACTAAAAATTGCTATTTCTTCAATCAAAAATAGTTTGTGACACCAAATTTGATGTCGGTAAAGCTTATGCTCATTTATCGTTTTGTATTGAGATTTATGATTTGAAATTTGATGTTAAATACGTAACAAGAATGACAATTACACATTTTTATGAAATCCAAAAATGGCTTAGCTCACATATGTAACTTCATTTTAAAATAATAGTTCAGTGTTATCAATAATTTAAATTAAAAATAATGTTTTGTCGGTTCATTCGCTTATCTAGTGCTTGGTAATCAATATATGACCAATTAAACGTTAATAGAGGTGTAAACATTCAGGAGCTTTCTATTTATTTGTAAACTTGAAAATTTTATTTTTTACTTATGAATAACTTTTATTTATTTATTTTGTATTTTTAGTAACACTAATAGTTTCGTAAGATCTATTAGTAAAAACAATGTTTCATAACATTTCAAAATATACAATTTTTCATAGTGTTAAAATTAAAGGTTAGCGAAAAACGTCGTTGCCAGTTTAGTTAGAAGGTACTAACCAAGTTTGTTATAGTAGAAATACTGTTATTGTCCTCTGCACTTTGTGACGATTTATCCCCAGACGTATTCCATTATTCTTTCTTGAGCAGATGCATTTCATTAACAGGAGCTGAAACTTAGGAATATATTTTGTAAAATTATAAAAGAATAACATTAATTTTCGTAAATACTAATTACTGTATATGGAGTTTTTCTGTGTTGTGTGTCAACATTAAAAAAGTTTTAAATTCTAATATATACATATTTATATTTGTGTTGTATAGTATATTAATATAGCCACCATTTTGGAACTGAATATAGTAACGAGTTGAGTATTTGTTGTTACACTACTCCTTTAATGGATAAATAATATATGACATTCATTTCACGGTTGAGTCACTCTACAATTACATAGAGTAAAAAACAAAGAGTGACGGATATAGGATAAAAGAAGCATTTTAGGAAAACCCTTTCCACTAATTTTTGTCTTTATTTTCTATATTCTTAGAAGTTGGTTTGAAAGAGTGCGTCAGTACAAGTTAAATCTCATCACCAGGTGAAAGGAATCCAAATGACATCATCACGGGTCTAAGAAAGCAATATCAGAGAAGAAAGAGGAGGGTCGATAGCTCATCACAATAATGTACAAACATCGCTCAGCCTGTACCTTGTTAGCACTCTGAAAAGAATAGTCTATGTAAATTGGAAAGTAAAATTGGGTAATGACTCATTTTAAATACATAAATATTTTGTAAAATATAATAGTATTGAAAAAACCCAAATTTTCTTGACTCAGGACAAAATTATTATTGATTTAATAAGCATGGAACTGCCAGTCCTTGATACCCCCTCATGAACCTCTAGTAGAGCCCTGCCAATCTGTGATACCCACTCATGAACCTCTATTAGAGCCTTGCCAATCTATGATACCCCCTCATGAACCTCTTGTGGAGCCCTGCCAGTCTGTGATACCCCCTCATGAACCTCTAGTAGAGCCCTGCCAATCTGTGATACCCACTCATGAACCTCTAGTAGAGCCCTGCCAATCTGTGATATCTCTCATGAACCTCTAGTATAGCACCATCAGACATTGATATCTCTCATGAACCTCTAGTATAGCACCGCCAGACATTGATATCTCTCATGAACCTGTCCGATCCTGTAATAGAGTACTGCCAGCCAGTGATACCCACTCATGAACCTCTCTAACCCTGTAGTAGAATACTGCTAGCCAGTAATACCCCCTCATGAACCTCTAGTAGAGCACTACCAATCAGTGATACCCCTCATGAATCTCTCTGACCCTGAAGTAGAGTACTGCTAATCAGTGATACCCCCTCATCAACCTCTAGTAAAGCACTGCCAGAAATTGATATCCCCTCATGAAACTCTCTGACCCTGTAGTAGAATACTGCTAGCCAGTGATAACCCCTCATCAACCTCTAGAAGAGCACTGCCAGACATTGATACCCCCTCATGAAACTCTCTGACCCTGTAGTAGAGTACTGCTAATCAGTGATACCCCCTCATCAACCTCTAGTGGGGCACTGCCAGAGATTGATACCCCCTCATGAAACTCTCTGACCCTGTAGTAGAGTACTGCTAATCAGTGATACCCCCTCATCAACCTCTAGTAGAGCACTGCCAGACATTGATACCCCCTCATGAATCTCTCTGACCCTGTAATAGAGTACTGCCAATCAGTGATACCCCTCATGATTCTCTCTAACCCTGTAGTAGAATACTGCTAGCCAGTAATACTCCCTCATGAACCTCTAGTAGAGCACTACCAATCAGTGATACCCCTCATGAATCTCTCTGACCCTGTAGTAGAGTATTGCTAATCAGTGATACCCCCTCATCAACCTCTAGTAGAGCACTGCCAGACATTGATACCTCCCCATGAAACTCCGTGACCCTGTAGTATAGTACTGCCAATCAGTGATACTCCGTCATGAACCTCTAGTAGAGCACTGCCAGACATTGGTAACTCCTCATGAACCTCTCTGACCCCGTAGTAGAATTCTACCAATCAGTGATACCCCCTCATGAACCTCTCCGACCCTGTAGTAGAGTACTACCAATCAGTGATACTCCCTCATGAAACTCTCTGACCCTGTAGTAGAGTACCTCCAGCCAGTGATACTCCCTCATGAACCTCTCTGACCCTGTAGTAGAGTACCTCCAGCCAGTGATACCGCCTCATGAACCTCTATGACCCTGTAGTAGAGTACTGCCAGCCAGTGATACCCCCTCATGAACCTCTAAGACTCTGTACTAGAGTACTAGGCCTACTAGACAGTAACACCACCTCATGAACATCTCTGAACCTCTAGTTGAGTACTGCCAGCCACTGATACCTCTCATGGCACTTTCTAAACCTACTTGTGGCACGATATAGAATAAAAATCAAAATAAGAAAAATTGTATGGACCTAATAAATATTATACAAAGTATGCCAATTTAAAGGCTAATCAATTTAAGACATTATTTATAAGCCATTACTATTATTTAAATACAAGTTTGTATTACAGTTTCTCTATAAACATTTTTAAGGCAATATATATTGCACTCATTACAATTGTTGAATGCTAGCGAAGCTCTTGAGCAAGACATAGATAAATACAATAATTAGCGCAATTTAAATTAGATAACTAATTGTAACTGCCTCTTGTATAGGGAAATCGAATTGTCATTGGCCATGTCAACAGTTCGGAATTATGTATGTTTATGAGCATTACATCAGTCAACAAACTGTAACTGAATTTCCAGGCTTTATTGCAGTTATTACGTAACCAATTAATCAATTAAATACTCCATTGTTCTAAAGTTTGTATAATACACTAATTCAGATATAATGTCCTTTCTAAATCATAGTAATGAAAATGCAAATTACGATCAAATATTAATTAAGAGTTTAACATTTTACAGTTATTTTTGCTTTAGTTAAAAAGTACATTTTATACTTCTATGCTTTTAATTTTATCACACTCTTTACTTTTTTTGTGTCGATTGTGAAATGTTGAACTTCCAATATAAATTATACTTCTTAGAACACAATACACCTTCCACCCATTTTCTGGTCTTTTCCTTTTCGTAAAGAATTAGACAATAACGCAAGAAAAATACGTTAGAATAAAAGTTATAATTTTGATTTAAATGTCAGATACAATTGGATAAAGTTTTTAATTTTTTATGTGTATATTTGACTTTGAAATATTTATACAGGCGCCATTTTGAAACTGATAATCTTAGACAGACAGTTTTTACATGAAATGTACTTTCTAAGATCAACTTTCATACCAAAATTCAGTATTGCAGTGAAATGGGTTTTGAGTTATTTAAATGTTTGTAAAAACACATACAGACACAGAGACAGAAAACGAATCAAGAAAATACACATATTATATGGCATTATCATTGATTTTATACATAAATCGATTTCCTATCCAATGTTAAATTTTGAGTCTCAAAATATCAGTTGTTTTTGTGTCCTATTGTCAAGCGCTAGTGTAGTCCCATGTAAATGTAATGCAGTTTAAACCAGCTGTGGTTGCGGGCCACACAAACTAACAAAATTACTGCCACAAATATTCCTATTTGATGGTTTATCTATTGTAGGTTTATATAATCAATGGTATTATTTGCTTGTATTGATTTGACAAACAATCCTCTAAAATATGTGACAGCCGAGACTGGACACACTGTGAATTTTAAAGATCTAATTCCGAATTCCTTGATTTTATGGACTAGCTTAGGTGTTATAAATATTAATGAATAATAAACAACCTATTCTGTCTCCTTATAAACCTAAGTATATCCTAAAACGTAGAGGATAATTTTGTTTATGTTGATTAAAGTGTCTAAAACAATTTTATATTTAACAACTAATTATTTAGAAACTCTGAAAATATGAGTTAGTTTTATTCATAAGGCATTAACAGAATTATGGATATTAAAACCGCATAACCACAATAGTTAATTATAATCATCAACATTATGATGTTCCTGGGAGTTGTAAAATGATGAAGCTTGATTGTTACGTGATTGCTTCAGGAATGGTCTAGTCATAAATCTGACAGTGTAACGTAAAACTCAGTTTAAGCTTATCGCCTCGTTAAAGCTAGTCTCTAGGGTCAGATAGAGTGGAGGTCTGTAGATAACTGTAACCATCTATCGCCGTAGTAAACCGGGGAGGTGTTCTCATAAACAGCAAAGTAATCCTCATATCTTTGTACACGTCTTCATACAATAAGGACAGTGACTTATAAAAAAGGCATATTTCATATTAGCGTAATCGGTCAGATTCCGTTTTATGCCCCCCAAATAGAAACTATGCTATACAGCTGTAATCATGTAACCTAACGTAACCTAATCCAAATAGAAACTATGCTATACAGCTGTAATCATGTAACCTTACCTAACCCAAATAAAAACTATGCTATACAGCTGTAATCATGTAACCTTACCTAACCCAAATAGAAACTATGCTATACAGCTGTAATCATGTAACCTTACCTAACCCAAATAGAAACTATGCTATACAGCTGTAATCATGTAACCTTACCTAACCCAAATAGAAACTATGCTATACAGCTGTAATCATGTAACCTTACCTAACCCAAATAAAAACTATGCTATACAGCTGTAATCATGTAACCTTAACTAACCCAAATAAAAACTATGCTATACAGCTGTAATCATGTAACCTTACCTAACCCAAATAGAAACTATGCTATACAGCTGTAATCATGTAACCTTACCTAACCCAAATAGAAACTATGCTATACAGCTGTAATCATGTAACCTTACCTAACCCAAATAGAAACTATGCTATACAGCTGTAATCATGTAACCTTACCTAACCCAAATAAAAACTATGCTATACAGCTGTAATCATGTAACCTTAACTAACCCAAATAAAAACTATGCTATACAGCTGTAATCATGTAACCTTAACTAACCCAAATAAAAACTATGCTATACAGCTGTAATCATGTAACCTTAACTAACCCAAATAGAAACTATGCTATACAGCTGTAATCATGTAACCTTACCTAACCCAAATAGAAACTATGCTATACAGCTGTAATCATGTAACCTTACCTAACCCAAATAGAAACTATGCTATACAGCTGTAATCATGTAACCTTACCTAACCCAAATAGAAACTATGCTATACAGCTGTAATCATGTAACCTTACCTAACCCAAATAGAAACTATGCTATACAGCTGTAATCATGTAACCTTACCTAACCCAAATAGAAACTATGCTATACAGCTGTAATCATGTAACCTTACCTAACCCAAATAGAAACTATGCTATACAGCTGTAATCATGTAACCTTACCTAACCCAAATAGAAACTATGCTATACAGCTGTAATCATGTAACCTTACCTAACCCAAATAGAAACTATGCTATACAGCTGTAATCATGTAACCTTACCTAACCCAAATAAAAACTATGCTATACAGCTGTAATCATGTAACCTTAACTAACCCAAATAAAAACTATGCTATACAGCTGTAATCATGTAACCTTAACTAACCCAAATAAAAACTATGCTATACAGCTGTAATCATGTAACCTTAACTAACCCAAATAAAAACTATGCTATACAGCTGTAATCATGTAACCTTAACTAACCCAAATAAAAACTATGCTATACAGCTGTAATCATGTAACCTTACCTAACCCAAATAGAAACTATGCTATACAGCTGTAATCATGTAACCTAACGTAACCTAACCCAAATAGAAACTATGCTACACAGCTGTAACCTAGCATGACCTATCCAAACCTAACCTAATATAACCTAGCCTGACCTAACTAAAACCTAACCTAGCCTAAAGTAACCTAACTAAACCTTACCTAACATAACCCAAATAGAAACTATGCTATACAGCTGTAATCATGTAACCTAACCTAACATAACCTAACAAAACCTATCCAAACCTAACATAACCCAATTTTATTTGTGGGGTATATAATGGAATCTGACCGCGTAATCTTTACTGGACAGCGTAATTTAGCTAAAATTACTTGTACTATACGACCTAGCAATATATTTACATATATCATTTAATTACATACATATTTATGTAAATTACTAGTTGTTGAGCGATCTATAAAGCCTTGTTCAAACGTTACACATCCAATATCTACACTGTAATTTATATGCATTTATATATTCTTAAACTATGAATCAACATTTAAATTTTATATTTTGTTTGTATTTATACTCGTTTGTAAGCCATGCTTTGATGGGGAAGCTGAAGTGGCTGGTATTCTTAGCGTTTTCAAACAAATCTTAATGTTACAGCTTTTGACCGATCAATCGAATTTTTAGACACGTCTTTAAAGCATTTTATTTAAATAATAAGTGTGCAAAGTAATGTATTTCACAACTTTAATTTTTTTTGGATTTTCTGAACAAAGTTATGTTTTTAAGATAAACTATGAACATAATAAATTTTATAATGATGAGGGTCATATGACAAAGTTAATATCAAAAAATATTTTTTTTAAACTGACATTTTTAATTAATGTCATATGGAAAATAAAAACAAAGCTAAACATTTTTAATAAGAACAAATGTATAGCCTACACAATAACAATGTACCTTGTACCTGAAAGTTTTTGCCAATCGTTCCTCAGGAGTTATCTTCATGGAAATTGGAATTTGCCTTTCCAATAACATCAGCAATAGAACGTAATAACTCATCGAAGCATTCCAGGTGCATTATAACATATATGTAAAGTCTTTTACCTTAATTTATCAACTGAGGCATGAGCTTACAGTACTCTGTAAATTGAAGACTTTCTTTATTTATGCTGAGTGCTTACGTTTTCCTGGGTTCTCATCATCACCTATAGCAAGCAACAATGATGTCTCTTCTTCATCAGAAGACGACATATTAAATGTATATTATAAACTAACGATAAGACTTTACTCCGTTAAAAATAAATCCTTTTAAGATTAACAATCATTGTACTTGCTCTGCACCTCCCAATGTAACTAGCTCTTACCAAGCGACCGCTCCCGCACCAGCGATCTTCCCGTGTACAAAATTCCAAGAACTAGAACGCAACCGTGACCGATCACGCTCCCCACGTCAGTGTGTGCAAGGCTTAATAAGGTGCCAGGACTTTTAACCTGACTTAAAGATGACGCTTGTTTGAGTCCCGGTCTTGACTGTTAGTTTTTATCAGTAATGTTTTACCTTGTATTGTGCTGGTTCCCCCTTACTATGTCTGAATAAATTCTTCACAAAGATCAATAGTCTATGGAAAATGCCCAGAATAAAGTGAAAAAGGGAGTCTCCTTAAAATAAAATGTTAGTTTATACACTGAGTTCACTTTACTTAGACATAGTATTACAGTTATTTTGCGTGTAAAATATTATAAATACTGAAGTAAATTGTTACATTATCTGCTGCATTTTTTTAGTAATTTGTAATGATTTGCATTGTTACATAAGGTAGTAAAGATCGTCAAATGGCAAATATATTTTACATACACGAATAATATTTGTTTATTCACAAAATTTAAACATACCATAACCTAACCTAACGTTATGGTATAACGTCACTTAATAATAACGGAAGGCATTTATTAAGTGATATACATAATTGATGAAGTATGGTGTATTGATAAATGTTGATAAATAGTATCAATGTATTTTGTAATGTATTAATAATACATTTTAAAATATTTTATAAACGTTAATGTAACATTTATAAATTAAGAAAACATATTATTTGAGTAGTTTATAATTTCTGTTGATTTTTTATTTTTATTTTTTCTGGTATTTTCTACAAACTATCTTATCATAATAAAATCAAACATTTTGAGTAAAGAAGTTCAATTTATATAATAATATATTTTAGTAAAATATTATTGGATTTTTTTAAATAAATAAAAAAACAATCGCAAATAAAATTTGAAAATTTTAATGATATAAACAGACTACATTATATTTAATTGACAAATAACTACTCTTTATTTGTTAATAGCATTTAATTTGCCTTATTTTGCTCTCATCTATTCAAATATAACCTTCAAAGTTGGCCAAGTTATTTGAAAGTGTTTCATAAAGTTGAACTCATGCTTTCATAGTTCAAACTTACATTTCCACTCAATATAAAGTGAATAAGACAGAATTTCAAAGCCAACTTTTCATTCTGAAACCCTATTACCAGCAAATATTGGAACATAAATCATCTGAACTTTGCAATTATATAACACATAGATCAACTAATTATAATATATTCACTACTATTATAACTGGGCAATACATTTAGAATAAGTTTAGAAAGTAAAAGATATTAAATGTACAAGTAACAAAGTCAAATTCTTGAAAAAAAAGAAAAAACTTAATTCCAGCCTCTGGATTTTACTAGTAAAACAAAACTAATTCGACAGAGTTCTTTCATAGTTAGAACAAGATTTATAACGATTTATTAGAGTATATTCCACATCTTTATCGTAAAAACTACTTAATGTCCTGAAAAAAGGTAAAAATAATAATAAAGAGATGAAGTAATCATATACTGCTTTGTGGTATTGTAGACAGTCTAGAAAGAAACGGTCCAATGACGTTCCAGTTTATATTCCTACTCAAATATAAGATATTTTGGGTTACAAATAACCTATTGCTTTCATACATGTACTTTGGAATAAATGAAACTGCTAAATACCAACCAACTCGTTAATCTGTTTAAATCAATAAGTTTACGAATTAATTTCCCTATATAACTGGTGAAAGGTAAATAGTGATTCTGAAAGGAAAATTTCTGTAAAAACATCCTGGATGAAGTGTGCATATAGTTGAAAAGTGGCCTTTTCTTCAATAATGTACTTCTGTACTTTTTTTTATATAAAAACAAAAAAGTTTAATATTAAAAAAAAAACAATTAAAGTAAGCAAATTAAAATTAGGAAGAATTTATAACCTAACGTGAAAACCATTGAAGCGGTTTGTTAGGTTATTTAAAAATATAAAATAATTCTTCAATGCATGACAAAACTCCATGGTTTGATAAAACAAGTTAGTTTTGCACAGTAAAACTAAAAAAATAAAAAATAATACTGATTGTCTTTTGCACAGGTATCAACAATTTCTTAAGGTGTATAAATAAACTTGAGTAAAAGCTTGACTAACAACTATCAATATAACTCATAATAAATATTTAAATGACATGAATTTGGAACTTATGTTAAATTCAAGTTGAATTAGTTATTGTTATTTGTTATACAGTAATGTAGGGCAAAGCAGGCATCAGCAAAAAATGTAATGTAGGGCATCAGCAAAAAAACCACTTAAAATTTGATGATGAGAGAAAATGGCTGCTGAAGTTTCATAAAATGCTTATTGGGTAAAATGTCTTGAACCCACAATCAGCAATATACCACTGATATTTATACACCTCATACTTGCTGAGAAATATTATAAAAAGTATATACAGCATATTCTCTGAGATAGTGTTAGTAATAAGTCTGATTGGTAATTTAAATACCTGAATTATTCATCACTAAGACGTCGATCGTAGAAATATTGGTGAATGTGAGGAGCGAATGAGTGTAGATGAACAATTTTAATCATTGTTACTAACTAAGTTTGACCATTCCATAGAAAAAAACCTTCATTATTGGTCCATTAAGGGACCTAACGCTTTACATGGAATCTGAACCACATTGTATTGTTCTGATTTTCAGCTAATTGACAACCCTGATACTCAGTTCCTGAACTACACAACATCCTAACCCTGACTACGACCCAAAATCGACATCTCAGAATTCTCTAGTAGAGTACACGTCGCTGGCAACCACTAAACGGACGCCGTTTCGGTATTCACCGACGGAAAGGACCGAGCATAGAACCTATCGCCCACAATCTCCACTACACTTTGTCTCAAAGTAGCTGGGGGTTACTGCACCCCTCAATAGTGCCCACAATCTCCACAACACTTTGTCTCCAAGTAGCTGGGGGTTACTGCACCCCCCACTAGTGCCTACAATCTCCACTACACTTTGTCTCCAAGTATCTGGGGGTTACTGCACCCCCCACTAGTGCCCATAATCTCCAGAACACTTTGTCCCCAAGTAATTGGGTTACAGAACTGCGCCACTAGTGCTTACAAGACACTATATCCTCTGAAATTGGACTCAGCTGTTCTTAGTTGGACACATCAATCCACCAGGGGAGCTATATACTGTTGTGTGATTAATATACAAAGGCCGCTTAAAAAACAACCTTTATGTGAGTGAGATGCAAAGAGAGGTGCAAGTGAGACAGAGACCTACTCTTTACCACTCCGTAATTACATTTAAAATTTGTCTTGGCAACCAGAGTGGTAAGCCACGTGCTGACAGCGCAATGGAAGGCTCCGCCCAATTTGTCATTAGCAGCAGTGACAATTGGTTGGTTTGATTAACACTAATGAATCAAGCTTAGAATTATTAAATTACATAATTAATTTGTATTCAAACAACAATTAATTATAGCAATAACCCAATGAATAATAATGTAAACAGCAAATATCATTTAAAAAAACTTGTACAGTTCGTTGCAATTATTTTTCAACTAAAAACTGTTGCGGAAGTTGAACACGGGACGGCGGAAGGTAGTCACGCCCGTGAAGTAAGGCAGCTCGTTGGTGGTACGATTCCACTCCGCCACTGACACCCCTACATACGCTAAATATAACACTTAAGTCGTTTTCTGCTCGGCCTAATTACACCATTACTTCAAATATTATAAAGGAAAGTACTGATGTAAAACAATTTCAATATACTTGTACAGGCTTAATAATTTTGAAAGAACTTTATCAATAATCAGATTGTCCGATTTCGAAATATATCTCAAATTCATACACACTCATTTATATTAAATGATACCATAAATAAACAGTATCAATTTATAAGATAAGGTGATTATGAACAGATATAAAATTGTTGTGGGAACATAAAACTAATGCTTAAATTGTTTTCTAACAATTATGTTCCAATTATATAAAATTTATAGAACTAAAATTGGGTATTATACAATTGTATAATATCCAATTGTATAGCAAAAATAAAATTCTTTACCACTTATACAGCTGTTAACTAACTCTATTTTTATCTGTAATCCAGTAAACTATAAGCTAAACTACTAAAAAAAGTTTTTTATATAAACTTTACTGACAACTGGCTAGTTCACATGGACCTGAAGGCAAGTGCTTGAACTTTATTCAACGAGTGAATTACCGACTATTACCAGTACCAGGATCGTTGGTTTGAGAAACATGATTTACATGTTATGACTCCAGTATTACTATCAAAAAATTGTCTTAAAAAATTAAAAAGATTACTGAGTGTGGCTCAGTTGCTAAGGCCTCTATTTGTGGGAGCAAGAGTCCAACGTTTAAATTACCAATTGAGCTAATATGAAATGAAAATGAAATGAAATGAAAAAATAAAGTCATTGTTCATTTTATTTCGTTTTCATTTCATTTCATTTTCATTTCATATTAGCTCAATTGGTAAGTGAAACGTTGGACTCTTGTTCCCACAAATAGAGGCCTTAGCAACTGAGCCACACTCAGTAATCTTTTTAATTTTGGAAGACAATTTTCAATAGTAATACTGGAGTCATAACATGTTTCTCAAACAAACGATCCAGGTACTAAACAGTATCACGCTTTTCTGAACCATTTCATTGGATGATAATACATTTAGAGCAGAAAGCTTTCTAAGCACCTATCTCCCTACTGGAATACTTAAGAGCACATTTTATAGGCGATGCTTTTATTAAAACGCATCAGGCTGAAAGCCTTTCTGTGATATGTTTCATGCTGAAAAAGCAAAGAAAAACACCCGTCTAGTCCTTATGTAAATAAAAACTTATTTTTTGTACGAGTAAATTCGTATGTAAATTTATAAACTATGGTGTAAGGAAAGGGGTTTGATAAGCATCGCCAAGCAGAAGACAGTATGTTGTTTGCTCGTCCAGAAGTAAAACAGATCTTAGTAGTTATGAGCATGTTCGATAAGATCTAAAATATCAAATTAGAAAAAAATCCTTACCTATGATTCCAACTGACAGGAAATAAAATAATGTTGAAAATATCAAGCTACAGTTGGAAACATCAAACACTTATATATAGGTTGATTTATATTTTAAAAGGCATCTGTCATTCTCAACCTTAAAATTATAAGAAAATAAAAAAAAACTACATTAGTAAAAACATTGAAAGAGATTTTCACTAGAGTTACATAAAAACAGAAGATGATGAATAAGAATAGTTTTAATTCCTTGAACTATTGAAACTGCGCAGGAGAAAAGTGGAAGCAAGCATAAAATGAAATGTATAGCAATAAAACAAAACATTAGACTTCGTTAACATTTTCTGTATACATTTTATGCTAAGATAGAAGAACGCATTTTTAATGGAAGGATTTATTTTCAAAAAGTGTTTAGTAATCATACCACGAAACAAAACAAAAATGTATAATTTAGTTAGTTTAAAATATCTTAAATTACAGAAACATTTAACTTAATTCGTATCAAAGTATTCACCCCTGGCAAGGGATGAAACCTACTCAATGGATTTAAGTTTTCAATCAGTCAGGGTAGAAATTACGTTCAACGATTGTCATTTAATTATATTTGATTAAATTTCATTTAATAGATGATTAGCCATTAAATACCGTGTGATCATAATTGCATCTATGATTAATGTTTTGCAGTGGAAGTGCGTGTTTGTTGTTGTCCAGAATAGTGCAGAACTGCGATATTAATTTATGTACATCAATCACTCTAACAAACCGGTTTATACTAGAAGTCCCTTGATTAAATCAGGAGAGAGAATGGTTTCCAGAAACTTCCCTATGGAACCCGTCATATCCAATATTCGGGTCTGAATATAATTACTTACCTTTAGGTACAATACAACTTTGGGCCACAGTAAGGTGAGCTACCAGAATAGATTATTGCATATTATGACGTAGGTATTATAATAACCTATATAAAATATGTTATAATATATGTGAACTATATAATAACTATTCACATATATAGTTATTATTTGCATACATATAATATATTAATTATTGTTTTGTATGTAAATGAAAGTAAAGAGTTTCGTTTACAATCAATCTACATAATTCGTTTAAATTATGTAGTTCTTTTTTATTTGTGTTAAGTCAATATGTTTATTTATTTGTATTTATTGTTATTATTTTGTTGTATACAAAGATATAAATTATTTTAAGTTGTTATTATTTTTCTTAAACCTTTTACTATATATATGTACTATTTTGTTTATGGGGTTAAGTGTTAGAGAGGACTTTACAGGCCTAACTTCGCCCCTTTAATAAAGGCATTTTTCATACTTAAATTTTGGTGTTTATCAATACAATCGTGTATTCAGTTATACATAATTATAAGATTTTGTTATTCACAGCTTTAGTTATTATAAACAGATTCAACGAAAAATTATTCTCAGACCCTCCTAAGAGACAAATATCACTTACATGTTTACCCTTTTTTAAACCTACTAGTATAGTTAATAAATATTATTCCATTGATAAATTAAGATATTAAATTTTTTATAAGTATGTTTGAAGCTTATAGATTGTAACATTTTAAATAAATCACGATAAAGACGAAAATGTACAATTGGTTTTTTTGTACGAAAATGTACATGGAGGAAGTTTATATACTATCCAGTGTGGTGATCATTTTCTCAACTGAAAATGCGTAATACAAACTAAATTACTCAATTCAAGCATGTATTTAAAAGTCTACTCATGAATTACGAATACTTTTTAACGCTGAAACATTTTAAATTAATTCATATGCCCATATTCAAAATAATCACTTCTTCAAAAAATATTATTTTGAGAAAAACTATTTCAAAAAGTACAGTACCTAATTTTATTTACTGTAATATGAAAAGTATTATTTATCTAAATTGTAACACATATTCAGATTTCAGAAAACTTCTAAATTTGTGGGTGCAACTACAACAAAAGCTATTGATAGTACTAAATATGAAATAAATAAATTATTTTCCGAAATCCCAAATATTCAGAAATTTGGAACTACATATGGTAAAGAAAAGTCTACATATGGGTTTTATTACATAAATATCTGAATATTTTAGTAAATTATTTTAAAACTACCAGATTTTAAAAAGATATATGGGATGGAAATCAAATAAAACCTAATTTATACGTTGTTATGAAAAAATAATGGATAAAGTCTGAAATAATCAATAGTAATACTGAAATAGACAAGTGCAAATGTTATCTCCTACCGAGATAGGCAAGTGTGTTACCTCCTGCCAAGATAGGCAATTGTAATTGTTATCTTCTGCCGAGATAGGTGAGTGTTTTCTCCTGCTGATACAGGCAAGGAAACGAGTTGTCTCATCCAGATGTAAGTGTTACACTTATTATTCTACTAAGATAGATAAGTGTAATTGTTTTCTCCAGCCAAGATTGGCCAGTGTGTCATCTCCTGCTAAGGTAGTCAAGTGTAAGTGTTATATTATGCGGAGATAATCGTTGTCACTTAATAAATTGTATTTACAAAGGTTTAGTTACAATTATTTGTAATGTTTAAACAATGTTATTTATGTGTATTGTAGTATTCAAGAAGATAGTTTTGAGATAGAATTATAGTTTTTATTCTGGAGTATGAGCGAAAATGTAACTTTTGTGCGAATAAATGTTAAGTACACTGATAAGTATCAGCATGTGATAGGAATAGTTGACCTGACTTTACCAAGCTAATAGTTCAACGTGAAATACATTGCAAACTCACAATCGATAGTGGAAGGTAGATGTCGTAAATAGCCCTGTTACTATTTACGACTATTCCAGTCATTAATTATTACCAGTGAGCAATAACCATTAATACTAGACTAAACAGCTACCTAGGTTGTGTGATATTACGTACTTTATTACTTAAATATACATAGCTCTCGTAAACCTGAGATATTACTGTCACATAGTGTGATGTGAGTCATTTCTGCACGCCCAACAAAACCTGTTATCGGTATACTGACAATATACACGATTTTTCAAATATATGAAATATAATAAAGTTTCTCATCATAGCAGCATTTATATTTGGATTATATAAAAACAGCATTGGTGTTATTTAGGGGGTAAAACCTAATCCAGTTAGACAAACTTTGGTGCAGATATATATAGGATTACCTTCATATTTCGTACGTTAAATCTGAAGAATTTTACGTTGATAGTACTCTATCGAATGATCTCTAGTATAGTAACTTGTTTCATCTTTATTAATCCTATAGTGTTGTTACCACACTATAATTACACTATTGTTGTATATTGCTCGATAACTCATAATTTGTTCTAACTAAACTGTAATGTGTTTAGTAAACGGTTACAAAATACGTCCAGTTTTCTAAAAATAGGTGCTGAAATACACCTGCCCACCCAGAGACATTGATACACTCATACACGTACAGTAGTAGTGATACACCTATATACGTACAGTAGTATTGGCACACCCATACACGTACAGTAGTATTTACACACCTATACACGTATAGTAGTATTGATACACCTATATACGTACAGTAGTATTGGCACACCCATACACGTACAGTAGTATTTATACACCTATACACGTATAGTAGTATTGATACACCTATATACGTACAGTAGTATTGGCACACCCATACACGTACAGTAGTATTGATACACCTATATACGTACAGAAGTATTGGCACACCCATATACGTACAGTATTATTGGCACACCCATATACGTACAGTAGTATTGACACACCCATACACGTACAGTAGTAGTGATACACCTATATACGTACAGTAGTTTTGGCACACCCATACACGTACAGTAGTATTTACACACCTATATACATACAGTAGAATTGACACACCCATACACGTACAGTAGTATTGATACACTTATATACGTACAGTAGTATTGGCACACCCATATACGTACAGTAGTATTGACACACCCATACACGTATAGTAGTAGTGATACACCTATATACGTACAGTAGTATTGGCACACCCATATACGTACAGTAGTATTGAAACACCCATACACGTATAGTAGTATTGATACACCTATATACGTACAGTAGTATTGGCACACCCATATACGTACAGTAGTATTGACACACCCATACACGTATAGTAGTATTGATACACCTATATACGTACAGTATTATTGGCACACCCATATACGTACAGTAGTATTGACACACCCATACACGTACAGTAGTATTTACACACCTATACACATACAGTAGAATTAAAACACCCATACACGTACAGTAGTATTGACACACCAACACACGTAGACCAGTATTGACACACCCATATACGTACAGTAATATTGACACACCATATACGTACAGTAGTATTGACACACCCATATACGTACAGTAGTATTGACACACCAATATACGTACAGTATTATTGACACACCATATACGTACAGTAGTATTGACACACCTATACACGTACAGTAGTATTGACACACCAACACACGTAGAGCAGTATTGACACACCCATATACGTACAGTAATATTGACACACCATATACGTTCAGTAGTTTTGACACACCATATACGTACAGTAGTATTGACACACCCATACACGTACAGTAGTATTGACACACCAACACACGTAGAGTAGTATTGACGCACCCATATACGTACAGTAGTATTGACACACCCATATACGTACAGTAGTATTGACACACCCATATACGTACAGTAGTATTGACACACCCATATACGTACAGTATTATTGACACACCATACACGTTCAGTAGTTTTGACACACCATATACGTACAGTAGTATTGACACACCCATACACGTACAGTATTATTGACACACCATATACGTACAGTAATATTGACACACCATATACGTACAGTATTATTGACACACCATACACGTTCAGTAGTTTTGACACACCATATACATACAGTAGTATTGACACACCCATATACGTACAGTAGTATTGACACACCCATATACGTACAGTATTATTGACACACCATACACGTTCAGTAGTTTTGACACACCATATACGTACAGTAGTATTGACACACCCATATACGTACAGTAGTATTGACACACCCATATACGTACAGTAGTATTGACACACCCATATACGTACAGTATTATTGACACACCATACACATTCAGTAGTTTTGAGTATATATTATAAACTAAATAATTATAATATGTCATTTATAGTTGAAATAATGATAATATAATAGTTTATATGTAAATCCTCCATTTTAAATCCTCAATGGTAATAGCTTTTACATACATTGGGCTATATTATGCCTCGATATTTTTTATTTGACATTTCGTTTTAAATAAACTATTGTCTCTGGAATTAAAAAGTGTGGTATACAAGGTGTTTCTAAACTACGTTCTCAACGTAGTAATCTGGTTTCTTAGGTGAAAATTGGAAAGCTAATTCTATTAATATAGATCCACAAACCCCGTTGTTAACTGGCTACTAAGCTTTTAATACTTTTCGTTGAAAACGATATATCTGTTTGACTGAACTAACTGTTTTACATAAAACTTTATTTTTAACAGAATAAATTGTATGGTTATGGGCTAGAAAAAAACAGAAAACTAATTAAACAAATAAGATTTTTAAATAGCGGCTAACTCGTAGGTTGAGATTTGTCCAGGCTAAGTCTGATATACAAAGGTCACTTTTTTAAAATTATTTTTACAACAATCAACTTTTAAAATTTTTATTAAGGTTATAACTGTAAATTATTTCGGGAAAGTTTTGTTTTGGGTCAAACAATTTTTTGATAGATTGTTTTTTATAAAAATAAACAAATGCAGCTGGCTAATTAAATATGGGACTTTTTACTTATATTTACAAGAAATACATATTTGAAGTCGAAACATAATACTTTTCAATTAAAAATCCAGAATATTAAACATTATGTGAGGACGATAAAAGCGGAGAATATCCTTCTTTTTTTGGATTGTAGTTTAGTTATAAAGCAGTTTGGAATGTACTAAACTTGTTTGTGTACACAAAAAATTACCCATAGCTATCTTCCTTTTATATATTTATCAAAGTAATTTAAAAACTATATAAAGATTTTAAATACCTACAGAACTGTCATAAGGTAATGTTTCCCAGTTATTTGGACTAAGGTAATATATTATTTGCATCGTAAAGAATACGATGTTTTTGTAAGGAGTTGAAATTGTCTTGGCCGGTTGCGATTTAATTTTAGAAAGCATAAATACATATTTGGTTAGTTCATGGCACATATAGCCTATCTAATTACACAGTTCATATTTTGAAGAAAACAGCAATTTTGAACAATTCTTACAACAAAACAAGTAGGATCTAACAAATTTAACTCAGTGTAGTATCCAAATGTAGAGTCTAGAAGTTTAGTTTAGGAAGTAGTTTAGGAAGTAGTTTAGGAATTATTATCATGCCCCTAAATCTGTTCAAGAATATTTCAGTAAATAAAAATATATTTTAAACGGTTTAGACAGCACATACCATATAAAATTATGGCACGACTCATTTAAAAAGTTCATTCTAGTGATCCTAATTTAATTTCTTACAGCTGATCTACAACAATGATTTATATATTATTTTAATTACATTTATGCATGTGGGGTTAATATATCATGCCAAAAGCTCTCATAAGCATGGAAATTATTGCCAATAATCGTTTGCTAGCGCTTAGTGTATTGTCCATTATTGGCAATTAGTTAGTTGTTAACCTCCTATTTATCAAAATAATTATTTATAGAGTTTATGATAAACCTCTCGCTAAATAAAACGGGAACGACCTTTTAACTATGTACAATAATTTATCGTAGTAATATAAATTTATGAAAATTTTGTGAAAAAACTCCTCTTGTTTATGGTAAATTGATGTTGCTCCTTAGATACTAATTGACTGGTATAAAGTTTGCCTTCAAAAAAAAAAAAAAATTAAGGATTTGTGATAATTTTAGTTGTCAAAAATTATCATCTGTTATGTGGCTGGAAAATGTTGTCAAATAACTTTAAAATGACAGTTAAAGGATTCTTAAGGCAATGGACCAATTTCGTGCATAATAAAACAAGATGGACGCCTCAATTGATCACCTGATTGGAAGGGTGTCGTTATGTTGCTTCATGACGGGTCACGTGATTGGTGTTGCCCCTCAACTGTAGAACTGGTTTGACGAGTGCAGGTTATATAGGCGAGACGTAGGATTGCCATCTCAGTCTCAGTGATACCACTGAGGATGCTACATCAAGAAGAAGAAGAAGAATAAGAATAATAATAATAAGAAGAAGAAGAATAATTTATTCCTTTAAACATGGTACAATGCATGCAATTGGAAACGTCAAAAACCAAATTATTAAGACTACACTTAACCTAGCAGGTTACAAGCAATTTGTGATTGAGTATCCTTCTTAACCTATATTATTAAAAAAGCTACTTACAGTAGTGTTTGGCAGGTCGAAAAACTCTTGGAATGAGTATAAAGGATTTGCCAATAATAGTCCCACTACACCTCTTTTAAATTTAGAATCTGACAGGTTCCGAGCTGTACAAGGCAATTTGTTCATTAGTCTACAGCCAAGAATAAAAGGACCTCTCTGGGTATGTCTTAATCTAAAATAAGGAATGTCGATCATGTGCCTCTGCCTAGTTCTATGTGTGTGGATGTCACTTCTCAGTTCAAGATCAGTTAATTTAGACTTTGTTTGTAGGAGCAAATTTAACACAACAAGACAGTAAACTGTAAGACAAGACATTTTAATGAAAATAGGTTTGCAGTGTTCATCCACCGCAGCGCCGATAACAACATGAATAGCTCGCTTTTGAAGCAGAAGCACACGACTGACACCTGGAGCACAGCTCCACAGTTCTAGGCCATAAAGTAAGACACTCTGGAAATAGGCCATATAGGCCATCCTTAAATAATCATTTGCGACACAGTCCCTTAATCTCCTTAAAAGGTAAATTACCCTGGATAGTTTACAACACACTTAGTCAATATGAGCATTCCATGTAAGTCTAGAGTCAAGATGGACACCAAGTAATTTTACACTATTTACACTATGTACAATATGCCTCAAAGTAAAAATAATTTTATGTGTTTTATCTTCATTGAGCAAAAAAACGAATTAGCCCGGAACCATGTCGAGATATATTCCAAGAATCTTTCCATGGAGGCCTTGAGACTCTCTAGATTCTCTTCCAGACTAAACAAAGTGGTGTCATCTGCATAGCAAATCACACCAGAGTCAAGAATACATGAAATATCATTTGTCATTATTAAAAATGGAACGGGATCAAGAATGGACCCCTCTGGCACTCCATGCTTGATTTTAGTAGCCCGAGACCATTTACCACCAATATAGACTGCCTGCTCACGGTCACCCATATATGATCTGAATAGATCAAGGTCAGAGCAACTGTAGATCCAGATGATATGTTCTCATTATTTTTAAATTTTTTAAATTATTATTTTGAACTAGCGTTTCCTTATAAAGTAAAAAAAATAAATCTCAGTTATAAAAAAAAACCAAAAGTGGATTATTTCGGACTTGCTACGTAAAAGTGATCATATAAACTTTTTAAAGACCCTTCCTCCAACAGTTGAAATTAATCAAATCATAAACGAAAAAGTAAGTGCTTTTAAAAAACGTCTTAATGACAAGAAAAGGTCTTTTCAAGATGACAAAATTCTAAACTCTCAAAATCGTTCTAAAACAATTTGGGAAACTGTCGATAATAACATTACATTTAAATCACCAAGGACACATGAAGATATAGAACTTATAGTAAATAATGCGCTGGTAAAAAATTGTAGTGATGTAGCTGAGGAGTTAAACATATATTTCTCAAAACTGGGATTTCATACGTTGTCTGGTACCAGTAAATCGTCGGATTTTCATAAAAATATACTATCACCAAGAGGAAGTCTCTATCTATCTGAGGTTTCTGTTTCAGATGTTGAGAAAGTGGTGAAGCAGTTAAAGAACACTAACTCTGCAGGAATAGATGAGATCCCCTGTTCTTTGTTGAGGAGGTGTTTTCCCTATATTCGCCATATTTTTACTCATCTTTGTAATTCATGTATTAAAGGTGGAATATTCCCAAAACCATTCAGGCTGAGTAAAGTCATTCCTTATTCAAAGCTGGAAATAGACGTTTACCAGAAAACTACAGGCCCATTTCAATTCTATCTTCATTTTCTAAAGTCTTTAAATTACTACTATGTCACAAGCTTGTAAATTTCTTAGATACTAATAATATAATATCTCTCCAACAGCATGGCTTCCGAAAGGGTAAATCTACGTCTTCAGCAATTTTTAGTTTTCTCAATGACCTCACATTACCTTAGACAGAGGCCATCAATCCCTTGGTATTTTCTGTGACTTAAGTAAAGCGTTTGACTCCGTAAATCATAATATTCTACTTCAAAAACTTGAAACATATGGTGTGCGGGGTATGCACTCAAATTGTTTCAAGCCTACATTTCAGATCGGAGTCAAACTGTTCAGATCCAGTCAGGTCATCAAACCATTTATTCTCCTTATAGATCGATTACGTCTGGAGTACCCCAGGGTTCTATTCTTGGCCCTGTCCTATTTCTAATATATATATAAATGATCTCCCAAAAATTTCAAGTGATCTAAATATAATTATGTTTGCTGACGATTGTTCTATTTTTATTTCTGATAAATCTCCAAACTCTGTTACTTCAATTGCCAATCATCAGCTTGATATTATTAACAAATGGTTTTCTGCAAATAAACTTAAAATGAATATCAATAAAACTAATTTCATTAACTTTCACCTGAGCAATTCCAAAATGACACAAAATCAAGTCAAAATTAAAGTGGAAAATGATGAAGCCAAACAAGAGTCATTTGTCAAATTCCGTGGAGTTCATATTGATCAGAACCTAAATTGGAACAGTCACGTTGAGCACGTTTGTAAGAAGCTCCGAAGTATTTGTTTTGTTCGTAGCCTTTTGGCCATGGTTTGCAGTCATGAGGTCCTGCGTACTGTATATTTCTCACATGCAGAATCAATTTTACGATATGGTATTATATTTTGGGGCCCTTCAAGCGTAACAAACTTTAATAGAGTTTTCATTCTCCAGAAATGGTGTCTGAGAGTAATGAGTAATAGGAGAAGATTTGATTCCTGCAGGTCACTATTCGGAGAGTTGGGAATCTTGACGCTGGCTGGTATTATTGGTTATGAAGCGTGTATTTTCGTGAGGCAGCATTCACATAACTTTATTACAAATGGCACTTTTCATAAATACCCAACTAGAAATAGGAACATGTTTTCCGTCTTGGAACATTCTACTTCTGTGTTTGAGAGAGGCCCATACCATATTTGTATTAGTATTTATAATAAATTGCCACTTAACGTCAAGGTTGAGGAAAACCTACCATTATTTAAAAAAAAAGTAAAAACTCATTTTCTTGATAAATGTTTTATAATTTAAGTGAGTTGCTGTAGTTTATACCAATTTTATTTTATTTTTAGTTTTTGTAGTATTAGTCATGACGTGTTTATAACATATCTGTAATTGTTTTAAACGAATAAAGATGAAATGAAATTTGTTTGTAGGAGCAAATTTAACAAAACAAGACAGTAAACTGTAAGACAAGACATTTTAATGAAAATAGGTTTGCAGTGTTCATCCACCGCAGCACCCGTAACAACACGAATAGCTCGCTTTTGAAGCAGAAGCATATGGAGTACAGCTCCACAGTTCTAGGCCATAAAGTAAGACACTCTGGAAATAGGCCATATAGGCCGTCCTTAAATAATCTTTTTGGACACAGTCCCTTAATCTCCTTAAAAGGTAAATTACCCTGGATAGTTTGCAACACACATAGTCAATATGAGCATTCCATGTAAGTCTAGAGTCAAGATGGACACCAAGTAATTTTACACTACTTACACTATGTACAATATGCCTCAAAGTAAAAATAATTTTATGTGTTTTATCTTCATTGAGCAAAAAAAGAATTAGCCCGGAACCATGTCGAGATATATTCCAAGAATCTTTCCATGGAGGCCTTGAGACTCTCTAGATTCTCTTCCAGACTAAACAAAGTGGTGTCATCTGCATAGCAAATCACACCAGAGTCAAGATTACATGAAATATCATTTGTCATTATTAAAAATGGAACGGGACCAAGAATGGACCCCTGTGGCACTCCATGCTTGATTTTAGTAGCCCGAGACCATTTACCACCAATATAGACTGCCTGCTCACGGTCACCCATATATGATCTGAATAGATCAAGGTCAGAGCCACAAACACCATAGAATTTCATTTTTGACAAAGGAATACTGTGATCCACTGTATCGAAAGCCTTACTGAGGTCACATAGTGTCACCCCAGCCAGGACACCACGCTCAAAACAATCCATTATTACATTACACAGTTCCTCAAGAGCATTTAAAGTACCCAACCCGGCTCTAAACCCGTACTGAGAGGCCGCAAGCAGGCTGTTATTTACAAAGTATTGATACAGTTGGTGCTTAAGAATACTCTCAAAAACCTTCGAGAAAGTAGGCAATATAGCTACTGGTCGAAAGTTCTCAGGGAGATCCCAACTGCCCTTCTTATGAATAGGGATAATTTTAGCACATTTCAAGACACTTGAAAAAATAGATTCAGATATACAAGAATTTATACAGTAGGTAAGAGGCATCACAAAATGATTGATTGTTTGTTTAAGAAAGTTGATTGATATGTCATAAATATCCTTACTGGCCGATTTTTTTAACTTGCTCACCACTTGCAAAACCTCATTACAAGAGACATGACTAGTACCAAAAATACAATTTGGCCTTTCAACGTTCAACAGTAGATCCTCTGGGGCCACATGAGATGAAAAACAATTCTGTCTTGCATAAATCACAGAGTCAATAAAGAATGAGTTCAGATCATCCGGGGACAGAGAAACCGTGCGTGGCCGAGGAGAGACACCCTCGGACCGTATAACCTTCCAAGTGGCAGCGCATCTGTTTGAGGAAGATTCAATAAATTGAGCATTTGCATTTCGCTTAGCCTGGTTTAACTTGACCCTGTACTCCTTTTTCAAGGCAGTATATATTCTTTAGGCCTCAGCAGTTCTGTTTTGTCTAAATTGGTCATATGCTAGCAGCATCCATTTCCTTAATATATGTACTTCATCATTCAACCAGACCTTAACTGGTCTCTTTGTACAAGTGTTCATATTTTTAATGAGTTTGACAGGAATGTTGATTAAATATATTTTGAAAAGTTTTAAAAAATAAATTGAACTTGTAATCGGCAACACCATGATCCAGAAGGTCTTGCCATCCAATAGTATCGAGCTCCTCACAGAAAAGAGATATTCTCCGTTTACTGATTAATCTCACAGATTTCTTTACAGAATCAGTACTGGTGTTGACAGTTTGAGGGTTAACTGAGAAACAGATCACTTCATGGTCACTAATGCCATATGATCTTACACTTACCGAGAATTGATTTTTCGGAATATCGGTAGCAACATTATCAAGACAAGCATCAAACCGAGTGGGTTCCCAGACAGCACAGTAAAGGTCAAAAGATCTCATAAGGTTAAGAAAGTCAACAATCTTCCCGTCATCCCTTAAGTTTAGCACATCCAGATTGAAATATCCGCCAATTATTATTTTAAAATCAGGCCTGTGTCTGTTCAAATGAAACATAAATTTTTCGAGAGCATCAAAAAAGGGGACTAAATTACCATTTGGGGAGCGGTAAACACCAATGATAATGATATTTATGTCTTTTAATAAAACACAGGAGAACTCGTGATCGATTTCTTTACAAAACGAGCCAACATCAATGATCTTGCTTTTGTCAAAAAGTTCATTCCCAACAAGAATCGCCACTCCACCGTTTTTATGATTTTGTCTGCTAAAACCGCAGGCCAGCTTGAAACCTGATACACTTAACAAGTTAAGTTCATCCTCACAAAGCCACTGTTCAGTGAGACATAGGACCTTATAATTGTTAATTGATAAAATAGCTTCCAATTCAAGTGACTTATTTCTAAGACATTGAATATTTAAAAATAAGAAAGAAAAACAAACCAATGAAATATGCATTTTTCTAGGTAGAATTGGTTTCCCTAAAAAAACTCTACTATTTACAAAGCTGTCTTTACGCTTTTGAATAAATCTCTTAACTAAAGTCCCTATAGGCCAAAACTTTGCCCTTAATACTTCGTCACTATAGCATGCAGTTATAGCAATTTTAAAATAGGAGTAAGAACCATATCTGGATGTCAGTTCTTCACATTCAACACAATTCAAGATATTTGCTTGTTTAAAATATTCAATCACTTGCTCCTTAGATACAGTTGGATCAAGTCTAGAAATAAATAACACAAAGCATGGGTGAAACGTTTAGTGATGTATATATTTTAAATAACACCTTGACGCAGTCGGTGTTTTTGTTTACAGGAAGCTTTAGTTTTTAGTAATTTATGTTTTTGTTAAAATAGAAAGCATTTTTCTTTAGGGAATGTATTCGCAAACGTCTTTAAGACACAAAATAACATGTATTGATAGGGGGCTGATACTGGAGAGTTTACACAGAATCACCCAAATACATTATCATTAAACTGACAACTACTTCCCCATGTGACATTTAACAGAAGCAGCACTTTTATGTATCGAATTATATAACTCCTGCTAAAAGCACTGTAATTTCTGTACAATGTCAAATTTATGACCTATTCCGTTAATTCACTACAACTACATTTTCCATTACTTCACTAAAATTACTTTTTTATCGCGATTACGTTTAGGTTAGGTCAGGTGGCTACTAAGGTTGATCACAAACTGGTCAATCCAATGATTGACTTACCGTCGTATGCGCTCTCCGTGTGTAAGTTCTTGGAAAGCGATAAGATAAGGCCAGTGATATCGGATTCCTAGTGGACAAGGAATACCACAGTAGACGTAAAAACGAGTGGAAAACATTTTTTTACAGAAATAGAATATTTTATTAAGTAATAGTGAATTAACGGAAACAAATAAAGTAGTGGGAGAGAATAAACGGAAAATATCCCAATTCTATTTCCGTTCAGCAAACATTCATCATAGTGTGTGGATACTAACCACTTACCGTACACTCATCACAGTGTGTATATACCAATCACTTACCTAACACTCATTACAGAGTGTAGATAGCAACCACTTACGGAATAATCATCACAGTGTGTGATTCCAACGATTTACTGAACACTCATCACTCTGTGTGGAAACCAACCGCTTACCGAACACTCATCACAGTAAGTATATACAAACCACTAACTGAAAAATTATCACAAGATGTGGACACCAACCGCTTCTGGAACAATCATCACAGGGTATGGATACCAACCGCTTACGGAACAATCATCACATTGTGTGGATACCAACCACTTACGGAACACTAATCACAATGTGTAGATACAAATCACTTTCTGAACACTCATCACAGTGTGTGGATAACAAACAGTTACCGTTCACTTATCACAGTGTGTGGATACCAACCACTTACCTAGCAATCGTCACAGTGTGTGGATACCAACCATTTACCGAACACTCATCAGTGTGTGGATACCAACCTCTTACTGAACACTCGTCACAATGTGTGGATACCAACCACTTACGGAACACTCATCACAGTGTGTGGATACCAATCATTTACCGAACACTCATGACATGTGTGGATAACAATCACTTACCGAACACTCATGGCGTGTGTGGATACCAACCATTTACCGAACACTCATGGCGTGTGTGGATACCAACCATTTACCGAACACTCATGGCGTGTGTGGATACCAACCATTTACCGAACACCAATGGCATGTGTGGATACCAACCACTTACGGAACACTCATGGCGTGTGTGGATACCAACCACTTACGGAACACTCATCACAGTGTGTGGATACCAACCATTTACCGAACACTCATGACATTTGTGGATACAAATCACTTACCGAACACTCATGGCGTGTGTGGATACCAACCATTTACCGAACACTCATCACAGTGTGTGGATACCAACCATTTACCGAACACTCATGGCGTGTGTGGATACCAACCATTTACCGAACACTCATGGCGTGTGTGGATACCAACCACTTACGGAACACTCATCACAGTGTGTGGATACCAACCATTTACCGAACACTCATGACATTTGTGGATACAAATCACTTACCGAACACTCATGGCGTGTGTGGATACCAACCATTTACCGAACACTCATCACAGTGTGTGGATACCAACCATTTACCGAACACTCATGGCGTGTGTGGATACCAACCACTTACGGAACACTCATCACAGTGTGTGGATACCAACCATTTACCGAACACTCATGACATGTGTGGATACCAACCACTTACGGAACACTCATGGCGTGTGTGGATACCAACCATTTACCGAACACCAATGGCGTGTGTGGATACCAACCATTTACCGAACACCAATGGCATGTGTGGATACCAACCACTTACGGAACACTCATCACAGTGTGTGGATACCAACCACTTACCGAACACTCATGACATTTGTGGATACAAATCACTTACCGAACACTCATCAGACTGTGAAGATACTAACCACTTCCTTATGTTATTACAAGCCAATTAATTTATCAATACTTTATAATAATTTAATGTTGTAATACTTTGAGCCCAAAGTGTAAATGTTTATTTTTGTTATATTAAACCATAGTTTGATATAAACTGAAATTATATATAACTCTTAATGAAGAGTTATAGATTACTAATATTATAGTTTACTAATATTTGTAAACTAACCATATTTAACAGAAAAGTAAATTCAATAATTCAAGATGTTCTACTTGTTTCATTATTCAAAATTAATTGTTACCACTGAATAATTATTTTCTGAAGAATCACAATAGACGGCTTTTCCCAATTAGTCTTTAAAAGTTGTCTCCTTCTCTATACATTTTCCCTTTGTAAAATTAACTCTGAAAGAAAGACTTTGCAAAAATAATAATGTGCTTTTACTAGGAAATGCCTGTCTCAAACACCTTTTAGTGCCAATCAAAAAATATTTGTTTGGAGAGCCAGCTTTAGGTTTTTTTTTGTAATTTTAATTGATCTGTATGTTTTAAGGTCATAAACAAAATAACTTTGTCAAACTAAAAATATCACCCAAAATCTATGATGTGTTAAAATACTATGAAAATAAAAAAATCTATGAAAATAAAAAAATACATATCTAAAAATATATTACTTCGTTGATGAAAAAGCCAAATAACAAGGCTACGACAGTACCCCCTGCTTTCAGTAACCCATTTAAGATCAAACTTGCTTACTATTTACGAAATTATCTTACATGTTACCATATTTGAATGTCTTAATTAATTAAGAACAAATACCCTAAACAACAATCGATTTGTAGAATTTTCAATCTTTAATCGTTGTGTAGGATATATTTATCTTAAAATATATTAAATATTAAATGTGTTTTTTATAATAGGACTTAATTATTGGCCCTTTGTGATATTACTACCCTTAAAAACTACTATTTTCATTTAAATTTTGTCAAAACAGTTTTTAGTCCTTCTCGAGTTGGCTTGCTTATTTCTCTCGAAGTTCGTGTGCTAAGTGGCAGACTACGAATTGCTGTCAGTTACACTGCGGACTATTAATTCTTTTATAGTTAAGTATCCGTTGACAGTATCTCTATGATTTATTCACCACTGAAATAAAAAATATTTGTCTAACTTGATGGTATATTTTGATTGTTGCTAAGATAAGTTGTCATCGATAAAGTAGAAGACAAAGACAAACGAATCATGGAAATGAGTAGAAAACCAAGCCCAAACTTCTAGGCTATATGTTTGTAAATATAATCTTTCTTTGTATATTTAATTTTTATTAGTCTTTTTAGTTTTTATATATTTCATAATGTGTTCTGCAGACTATTATTGTTTATAAGTATTGAATTTAGGGTTTGTATAGGCATGTTAAAAAACAAATTGTCCCTACTCAATTGGTCGTCCTTGAAAATAACGACATGAAATATATGTAACTAATCCTTATTAATTATATATGTAAGTAACTTTATCATTATAAATTTTATGGAGGCTTATTAATTTGATAAAATAATATTATTATTTTAAAATATATAATAGCTAAACAATTGATTTTGTTATACAATAGTCTTGATGGGAACGAATTTTATGGTTTATACTACACACAGTTTAAGTACATATCCTCATTTATTTGATATTTTCTTTCGTATATCAATTTACTTAGTTAGGGTCTGAACGTGTAGAAGAGAGCTGATTATCAGTCTAGTCATCAGTTAAAAAGGTTAGTCATTAGCTGAAAATCAAACCAATAATGCGTGGTTTGGTTTTAAGATAAAGCGGTTGGTCCCTTAGTTGCCCTAGCTATTGGGTTATTAATAAATGACTTTTTCTAAGGAACAGTTGATCTTAGTGGTAATCTTAGTTAGTATCAAGGCTACAATTAGCATCAACACACTATCGTTTTCCTCATTCATATTCGTCTAAGAATACACACATAGATTTGTGTCGGCTTCTCAAATCTAAATAATGTGAAAATAATCTATACTTAGGTATAAGGATGAATAGGTCTTTGAATACAATTTTTCTAATTTCGGAGAAAATTCTTGAGTCATTTCAGTACAGCCTGAAAATCTATTAGAGAATTATTCAATAAATAACAATACAGTTCGTTAAATACACTGTCAATTTTTTATTTTCGATGTTGACATTTGTTTGATGTATAATCATGTTCCTTAAATATCTACTCTAGTGAACACGCTGTCTGTACATTCCCCATTTTCTTGAATGTAAAAAACTGCCTTCAGTTAAACTTTTAAAGTTTAGAAGTATCTTTATATATTCATTATATAAATTATTCTAATACGTAAATAATGAGTGAGTGGTTAACTCTAAGTCATATATTGAGAATATTTATATATGTAGTACAATTTGTTGTCACTATTTTGATGAGAAATTTTATTAAGATTTATGTAACAAATAAATGTATAACAAGCGTAGGTGTGTGCTGAAAGTTTTGTATACATAGAATCTTCTTCATACAACATCGTTACACTAACAACAATAGCTGCTCTTTTACAAAGACTATGTGTTCTAGTGTAACTAGAGTTTACCCTTACTCAACAGGGTACATAGTGTAACAGGTCCACAAAATTGACGATAAAACTTATTAAATTTAATAAAATACAAATTATTTAAATGAGGAAATAGGTGCATTTAATTAAAACAAATACAGAATATTTAAATAAATTCGGAAATTATAACAAATTAATAGCCAACAAGTATAGAGAATTGGGTAGACAGATTTATTCCATGGCAGTCTTCCGAGACACATGAGTAAACAAAATTCCAAACATTGCAGTCGAGACAGATAACAGACCTGTTCAGTTTGCGTCGTCTGGGACGAGCCAATTTCAAGGGGAGTCTACATGACAGTTGAGTCGAAGATAAATAAAAGATATTGTTAGTTGACAAAAGGACCACTAGAGGCAGCACCAACCAGAGCAAGAGCACATGGACCGACCGGAAGTTAGCCTTGAACCCAGAGCCCTAGTTTCTAACGGACAGACAAAAAGCCACGCCAGCCTCGTCCAAGTCTCGTTCACTTCAATTCAGTCTAATGTAGAGTGCACAAGTCACCGCCGGTGGTCTCTTGACCCCAAACCCGAATAATTAGTTTAAATATTTTTCACCAAACATATTTTAAAATACCGGTAAACTATCTAAAAAAGTTATACAATATCCAAGTTAGAACTGTCATTATATCGGTTGTGCTAGAACTACATTATATTCAAATAGAAGAAAGCAGACCACGAGGAGCAACAAACAAAGAAAAAACTAAAGATACGTTTTAGTTTGTAAATTAGTTTAATCATGTTTCTAAGAAATCAGTAAAAAGTAAATAAATTCATTTTTGTAATATTGAAATTCATATATAAATTAAAAGAATGTAATAAATTAGCTTTTTCAAACTAGAGTCTTATTCTTTGTAATTTACAGCCTCACCGATTTACCCATAAAAAACGACTCTGAGATATTATAAAATAAATTTTAATTTGAGTAACAATTTACCAAATTAACAAAAACTTAATCTGATGTAACTCATCAAGTAGTAGTAGAGAGGTTACAATAGTTATTAGGTAAAAATAGAGAGAATATTATTAATACGATAATTTAAAATTTTAAAGCTACACTATTGCAGTGTATAGTAATACTTTTAAAGTACAAAAAACTAAAGTGCTATAACATGAAAAAAGTAATAGTTTTGGTAGTGACTATTTTTATTCACAACACAATTTAAAAATAATCGAACAATTCGTAAATAAATTAAAACTTTAGTAAAAATGTCAATGATTAGTAAAGGTTAGATACCACAAACCATTTTTAGTGAGGAAATAGCGAGTTTTAGTTTTAAATGGATGCTATCTATTTAGATCGCACCGTGGCTTGTACAGTGAGGTTATATGGTAAAAAGGACTGGTATTGAGGTATTTTGATCATCAAAAGCCATTTTCAGTCAAGAAATATCGATCGATTGATGTAAATACATGTTCTACTGTATAATTACATAATCTAACCAACCACAACTAGTTGACTAAACAATTGCTCAAAATAAGCTTTTATCTGTTAAAATTTAGCTAAATAAATGTATAGTTTAAATTATTAACGAAAATTAAAATATGAACGATAAAATGTGAAATAACCTACATTTTCTTTATTTTGACAAATTTACAAATCAATATGTAAGTTTAAATAATAAATTAATATATGCTAAAAACACTTTCAGAGATGTGCATGTAAGAGTGTCTTCTCCAAGGAGCACGCTTTGTGTAGACCACAATACTAATCTCTGTTGTGTGTATATAGAAAATAACATAACTGACTCACTGCTGCATCTCCGTAGTGGCCAACAAATGAAGGTCACTTTTCCCGGATATTAAGTTCACTAGCTATGCCTTCAAAATATATTCTATTACTTGCCACTGCCACTATACATTTTTACAATATTCACATTTTTCAATAAATTTTTAAATTATACAATTGCACAATTTGAAAGTAAATTAATATTATCTTATTTTATTTTAATTATTACTTTTTTTAGATTATTATAATTTTTAAATATTTATTTTTAACGGGTAACTATTTGAAAATTGCTGTAATTGCCATTTTGCTTTGAGCTCTGCTCTTGTTTTGTTTTTTAAACTCCACATACTATATCTTCGTTTGACCTTGTTTTTGTATTGTGATCAATGTATGGTCTGCCTGTTCACGATTATCCATTATCACACATTAATTATAAAAAGTGTATTGCCGTTAGTAAATAAATAAACCACCGATAGTGAATCATCACAAGGATGCAGCAGTAGTATAATTCATAAATAGATCAAAATCAAACTGATAAAGTTATGAATAACTCATTTAAACAAAACGTTGAATTAACAGAACTTGTTTACTTTTAGAACCACTCAATCCTTTTCACAACAATGAACAGCAAATCTCACTTTCACCGATGAGTGTTTTTCCACAATGACGGTTGATAGAGGAAATACGATTATATTCCATAATGACGGTTGATAGAGGAAATACGATTATACTCCACAATGTCGGTTGATAGAGGAAATACGATTATATTCCATAATGACGGTTGATAGAGGAAATACGATTATATTCCATTATGACGGTTGATAGAGGAAATACGATTATCTGTACCAAACTACGTAGAAACTATACATGTATTGCGAGAACCACATATACGAAAATAGTAGAGTGTTACACTTTCCCGGATGTCATTTTGGTTTGGAGGTTATTAAAAGGCTTTAAATGGAGGTAATGGGCCTTTGTGTAAAGTAAATACATAACATCGATCAATATATTTGGTTGTTCTTGTGTAAAAAACAAACACACACACAGAAAATTATAAAGAGTAGTATTTGATAAAAACCAAGTTAAGGATGACTAATAATATTGCTATACTGATTGACTAGTGTCTAAAATATTTTTTATTTATTTATTTGTATAAAGTAATACTACCTTTTTCAAATTAAAAAAAACAAAATTACTAACACTAGTATACAATTGTAACAAGCACTGAAATATTGCAACCCCAAACATACAATACAATACATAACAGCATGCAGTGATAAATCCCGAGCAGAGGAAACACGTTAAATAATATTATTACTACGCTGTTATATAATATAACTACTTAGATAGTCAAATTGTATTTTTTATCGTTATAAAATAATATTCTTACATTCTTACATGTGAGACGCCTACATTGTGCGTATTTTAAGGCGAACACGTCATATTATGAATGATAATATGAGTGTAGTCTGGTTACTACGTGAGTTCAACTGTTCCTCAGAAAGGGAAATTTATTTATAGCCCAATACCCAGGCCAACTAAGGGATCTACAGCTTTACGTGGAATCCAAACCACATAATACTAATGATACTCAGAAATTTCATATTGTATCGAATCGAGAACACGAACACGTATAACACAGTTTAACAAAATTAAGTGAGGTTAACACAATAAATTATCAAAAAATAACAAGGTAATGTACTAAAAGAATTAAATATATATATATATATGCTAAATCAAAAACAGAGTAAGTTGTGTACTTCCTCAATGATTGTATTTTATAATTTTTGTTGTAATTTTGGTTGTGTCATAATTTAATATTTTTAAAAGAAGAGAACCGTTCAACCTTACAACATTTTACCACAAGCAATAATAAAAATATAGTAATTCCTTTCTTAAATTTATTAAATTATACTCCTTAAATAAATTACTCATCATAATTATTTTCGATAAATTACGGTAAATTATAGCCAAATGTTCATGTTTTAAACATAATTTATCGCTCTTGTGTAAGTGATATATTGATATAGTAAACTCTACATATTATATTTTAACTGGCGTATTTAAAGTGTATGTTGACAAATGTTCTAAGCGTAACTTGTCATAACTCTGTGTTTATCTGCTGGTTTATGAACATTCATAAAACTACAAACTGCATATCATTATTCACGACGCACTATGTTTTTATTAACTTGACACTTTACAAAGCTGACTAACACCTCGTATAATTTACGTTTTACTAAGTAATTAGTAGAATTATAACTGTACTATAATAACACATCCCTTGATATGACCAATAATGCTCTTTTTACAAGCTTTTATTTTATTCTATAAAACAGGTGGGCTGAATGATTGTGGAGAAAGTGTTGTTTCAATATTGGTGACCCAGAGGACAGATATGTAATTACCTAACCCGTAGACACAGATTTAGTGATGTGATTAACAAGTTAAAAATTATATTAATAAAAAAAAACAACAAAAACAATAAATGGATAGAAACAAGAAAATGGAGCCAATTAACCTTTCATATCTTAAATTAATTTAAATTTAATTTTTTGTGGTGAAATTATTTAAAGACAACTCCCTATTCAGACTGCAATCTCTTCAAGTACCAAAGAGCGTCAAAATACAGATATAAGAAAACGTTTATTTAAAATCATATAATCCCAAAAATCTCTCCTTTTTGGTGTTTTAAAAATTAAAAAAAACATTTTGAAGGTACTTAATTAATTTGTGTAATATATATAAATATGGCTGTTCGGTTATTAATAAATATGTATTTCTAAGGAACAATCTACCTTAGTTAATAACAGTGAGAACACTCATCACACTCATTCGTCCATCATTTTCGCCCCTTGCATTCGCTCCTCACTTTCACACCTCATATTTGCCCCTCACATTCACCCCTCACACTCGCCCCTCACATTCACACCTCATATTCACCCCTCACATTCGTCCCTCACATTCACCCCTCACATTTACCCCTCACATTCGCCTCTCACATTCACCCCTCACATTCACACCTCACATTCGCCCCTCACTTTCACCCCTCACATTCACCCCTCACATTCGCTCCTCACATTCGCTTCTCATATTCACACCTCACATTCGCCCCTCACATTCACCTCTCACATTCACCTCTCACATTCACCCCTCACATTCAACCATATCTTGACGAACGGCGTCTTACTAATGAATAGTAATACTAATTATTAATCATTCTAATATTTAAATACTGTTTGTTTTAAGCGTGGTATTGATTATTTAGAACTACGATTTTCTAAAAAAATCTAACTCCTTAAAAACGTGATCATACAAGCCACCTACAGGACCACCTACGTTGTAAAGGTTATGCAGTTATTTTAGCGAAGAAGACATCCATAACGCCACAAACAGCGTTGCTCTACAGTGAACTTCGCTTCTTGTGACCGTTAGCCAGAAGGGATGATGCTTTGAGACCCAGACACCTTGAGCAGTGATCATATATGCCACCTACAGTACCACACACGTTATAAAGAATATGACGTTATACAAGCGTAGAAGACATCAATGACGTCACAAACAGCGTTGCTCTACAGTGAACATCGCTTCTTGTGACCGTTTGCCGGAAGGGATGATGCTTTGAGACCCAGACACCTTGAGCAGTGTTAATATATGCCACCTACAGTACCGAATACGTTATAAAGAATATGACGTTATACCAGCGTAGAAGACATCAATGACGTCACAAACAGCGTTGCTCTACAATGAATATCGTTCCTTGTCACCGTGGGTGGAAGGGATGACCACTTTGAGACACAGGCACTCTGATCACGTGACCATACAAGCCACCTACAGGACCACCTACGCTTGAAAGGATATAAGCCGCGTATGAGAATTTATGACGCTATAAAAATGAACATTTGCTTTTGTAACTTATAGCCTATGAATTTATTGTATATGAATTTTCTATGATTTTATATAAAATATATGCTTTTTTATTTTGTTATATTATTTGTATTTTAACATTATGATAGTAATTGATTATCTACTACTGTACTATCTAAATAAATACGAGGTAAAAATGAACAGTCAGTAAAAATAATACTTTAGTACGCCCGACACACTGTTAAAAATATTAACATGGAATTTTAATATTCCAAAAATAAATTTAAATTAATTAATATCATAGTAATAAAAATAGTAAATAATAATCGAAAACACAAAATATGAATCAAAATCCATTATATTCTGTTCAAATACCTCTATAAAAGCTGGTATCAAGGGAAGAACCAAACGAAAAAAAATACAACAGAGCTGACTTCATCACATCGTGTTTACGTCTATCATATCGAAAAAATTCAAAGATGACTTTTAAGCCACAAGCGAAACAATAAACATAGGACTACTTTGTACGAAACGGTTACTCAGGAAAACGACAATGACAACATTTTTGTTCTTCAAATGACAATGACGAAGTTTGGCAATGGTAACCTTCTCACTCACTCGCGTAAGTCAATGATAATCTTTCTGTCTACTCACACACACGTGTGTCAATGAAGAAATTTTCTGTCTACTCACACACGTATGGCAACGATGAATTTTCTGTCTACTCAAATACGTATGTCAATGATGACTTTTTCTTTCCACTAACACATGCGATTGTCAATGTTGACATTTTCTCCACTCACACATGTACGCTAACGACGGCCTTTCTGTCTACTCACACGTATGTAAATGATGACCTTTCTGTCTACTCACACCCTCGTGTCAGTGATGACCTTCCGATCTACTCACAAACGTATGCTAATAGCTTTATTCTAACTCACACGTTTATAACACTGATTTTGTGAACATATATATGGTATTGACGGTTAATATTATTTCTTCTGTTCACGGTTTTATACTCCAAAATGGTATAAAATGGTTCTTAAATTATCAAGACCACATAATTTTCTTGCTATCTAGACAGATCCATGGAGTAAGATTGAATGAGTCATCCAAAATACTCAAACATTAGACGACTAACTATGGTCTTCCAAGTTTAGTTTGAGTAAGAAAAGGGTTGAACCATAAGTATACACACGTCTGGGCAGATTATATTTTCTATTTAGAAAGTATGTGTGAGCTCCAATACTCCTCCATATATCATGGGTAGACTATTATGTTGATCTATGTGGGAGGAGGAGTGTCAACAATGTTCAACCTTGTAAAAGATAAACCGTAGTTCATGTAGAGAAAGTGGGTGGGGACCAATTTATTTTAGTGCGTTCAAAGATATGTTTGAAAAGTCAACGTTTGAGTGATTGTTTGTTGGAAGAATGTTTTGTAAAATACTTAATATTTCATCATTTAACTGTACAATAGTACATTTCTTGTAAATAACATTGAATTAGTTAGATATCGTAAATTGCATTCCAGGTGACACAAAATAGGACTAAAATCTAAACTAATTTTGTAGTGTGATTGTTAATAAAAACAGTAATAGTACGAATATTCTTTATAATTACCAATTAATTTACTTCTGTTTGGGCACTTGTATTGCAATATATTATATTAAAAGTCCCGAAACTTCCAAGGTTAGTAAAACATTATGATGTTTAAAAAAATACATGTGCAATAATGTTTTATGAATATAAGAGTACTGATACATACTTACACCGTAACACAGATTAGATTCAACAAGAAAACCTCAGAAATCAATTCAGAAGATTTATAAATTTATAAAAGAAAAATCAAATAAATAGTAAAAGAAGAGGCTGTTGAGATATAACAACACTTTCAAAAGCTTTAATTTCCGGTAAACACTATTAAAACCAGTATAAATATGTTTTACTAACATATTGTTAAAGGAAGTGTCCAGGTTTCAGACCAGGCCTAGTTATTTATTATTTTTATTCAACAATATCATAAAAGTACAATACTATATTTATTATTGTATTGCTAGTTGACTAAAATTTCGTATTGCTATAATTTTCTTATTTGAACACTCATTAAATCAATTAATATATAACAACCTAAATTTACTAAATATAGAATTTTTAATAGTTTTACTGAGAATATATTACTGCAAGGATGCATTATCCAACTATTTCTGGTGACCATAAATTAGTTTACCCAGTGTATAACCAGATTTAAGAAAATTAACTGTTGCATTGTTACATTAACCGTAGATTGTTAGAGATCACAGAAAGGACATTATCATTCTAAGTTATGTTTATGTTTACCTACAGTTATTTTTAAAGTTAATGCTAGCTTGTTGAAACAAGCTGAAGGTATACTCGTCCTGGACCATATGTAAGACAGTATACATACTGGCTTGTCGATACATCCTGAAGGTATACTTGTCCTGAACAATATGTAAGACAGCATCAATACTGGTTTGTGGATACAAGCTGAAGGTATACTTGTCCTGAACCTTATGTAAGACATTATCCATACTGGCTTGTCGATACATGCTGAAGGTATACTCGTCCTGGACCATATGTAAGACAGTATCAGTACTGGCTTGTGGATACAAGCTGAAGGTATACTCGTCCTGGATCATATGTAAGACAGTATCCATACTGGCTTGTGGATACAAATTGAAGGTATACTTGTCCTGGACCATATGTAAGACAGTATCAGTACTGGCTTGTGGATACAAGCTGAAGGTATACTCATCCTGGACCATATGTAAGACAGTATCAATACTGGCTTGTCGATACATGCTGAAGGTATACTCGTCCTGGATCATATGTAAGACAGTATCCATACTGGCTTGTCGAAACAAGCTGAAGGTATACTCGTCCTGGATCATATGTAAGACAGTATTCATACTGGCTTGTCGATACATGCTGAAGGTATACTCGTCCTGGACAATATGTAAGACAGTATCCATACTGGCTTTCGATACATGCTGAAGGTATACTTGTCCTGAACCATATGTAAGACAGCATCAATACTGGTTTGTGGATACAAGCTGAAGGTATACTTGTCCTGAACCATATGTAAGATAGTATCCATACTGGCTTGTCGATACATGCTGAAGGTATACTCGTCCTGGACCATATGTAAGACAGTATCAGTACTGGCTTGTGGAATCAAGCTGAAGGTATACTCGTCCTGGATCATATGTAAGACAGTATCCATACTGGCTTGTGGATACAAGCTGAAGGTATACTCGTCCTGGATCATATGTAAGACAGTATCCATACTGGCTTGTGGATACAAGCTGAAGTTATACTCGTCCTGGACCATATGTAAGACAGTATCAGTACTGGCTTGTGGATACAAGCTGAAGGTATACTCCTCCTGGACCATCTGTAGGACAGTATCAATACTGGCTTGTCGATACATGCGGAAGGTATACTCGTCCTGGATCATATGTAAGACAGTATCCATACTGGCTTGTCAATACAAGCTGAAGGTATACTCGTCCTGGATCATATGTAAGACAGTATCTATACTGGCTTGTCGATACAAGCTAAAAGTATACTCGTCCTGGACCATATGTAAGACAGTATCAATACTGGCTTGTCGATACATGCGGAAGGTATACTCGTCCTGGATCATATGTAAGACAGTATCCATACTGGCTTGTCAATACAAGCTGAAGGTATACTCGTCCTGGATCATATGTAAGACAGTATCTATACTGGCTTGTCGATACAAGCTAAAAGTATACTCGTCCTGGACCATATGTAAGACAGTATCCATACTGGCTTGTCGATAAAAGCTGAAGGTATACTCGTCCTGAACCATATGTAAGACAGCATCAATACTGGTTTGTGGATACAAGCTAAAGGTATACTCGTCCTGGACCATATGTAAGACAGTATCAGTACTAGCTTGTGGATACAAGCTGAAGGTACACTTGTCCTGGATCATATGTATGACAGTATCAATACTGGCTTGTCAATACGTGCTGAAGGTATACTCGTCCTGAACCATATGTAAGACAGTATCAGTACTGGCTTGTGGATACAAGCTAAAGGTATACTTTGCTGGACCATATGTAAGACAGTATCAGTACTGGCTTGTGGATACAAGCTGAAGGTATACTCGTCCTGGATCATATGTAAGACAGTATCCATACTGGCTTGTGGATACAAGCTGAAGGTATACTCGTCCTGGATCATATGTAAGACAGCAGTATCCATACTGGCTTGTGGATACAAGCTGAAGGTATACTCGTCCTGGACCATATGTAAGACAGTATCAGTACTGGCTTGTGGATACAAGCTGAAGGTATACTCGTCCTGGATCATATGTAAGACAGTATCAATACTGGCTTGTCGATACATGCTGAAGGTTTACTCGTCCTGAACCATATGTAAGACAGTATCAGTACTGGCTTGTGGATACAAGCTGAAGGTATACTCATCCTGGACCATATGTAAGACAGTATCAGTACTGGCTTGTGCATACAAGCTGGGGATATACTCGTCCTGGACCATATGTAAGATAGTATCAGTACTGGCTTGTGGATACAAGCTGAAGGTATACTCGTCCTGGATCATATGTAAGACAGTATCAATACTGGCTTGTCGATACAAGCTGAAGGTATACTCGTCCTGGACCATATGTAAGACAGTATCAGTACTGGCTTGTGGATACAAGCTGAAGGTATACTCGTCCTGGATAATATGTAAGACATTATCCATACTGGCTTGTGGATACAAGCTGAAGGTATACTCGTCCTGGATCATATGTACGACATTATCCATACTGGCTTGTGGATACAAGCTGAAGGTATACTCGTCCTGGATCATATGTAAGACAGTATCCATACTGGCTTGTGGATACAAGCTGAAGGTATACTCGTCCTGGACCATATGTACGACAGTATCAATACTGGCTTGTCGATACAAGCTGAAGGCATACTCGTCCTGGACCATATGTAAGACAGTATCAGTACTGGCTTGTGGATACAAGCTGAAGGTATACTCGTCCTGGATCATATGTAAGACAGTATCCATACTGACTTGACGATACAAGCTGAATGTATACTCGTCCTGGACCATATGTAAGACAGTATCAGTACTGGCTTGTGGATACAAGCTGAAGGTATACTCGTCCTGGACCATATGTACGACAGTATCAATACTGGCTTGTCGATACAAGCTGAAGGCATACTCGTCCTGAACCATATGTAAGACAGCATCAATCCTGGTTTGTGGATACATTCTGAAGGTATACTCGTCCTGGACCATATGTAAGACAGTATCAGTACTGGCTTGTGGATACAAGCTGAAGGTATACTTGTCCTGAACCATATGTAAGACAGTATCCATACTGGCTTGTCGATACATGCTGAAGGTATACTCGTCCTGGATCATATGTAAGACAGTATCCATACTGGCTTGTGGATACAAGCTGAAGGTATACTTGTCCTGGATCATATGTAAGACAGTATCCATACTGGCTTGTGGATACAAGCTGAAGGTATACTCGTCCTAGATCATATGTAAGATAGTATCCATACTGGCTTGTGGATACAAATTGAAGGTATACTTGTCCTGGACCATATGTAAGACAGTATCAGTACTGGCTTGTGGATACAAGCTGAAGGTATACTCGTCCTGGATCATATGTAAGACAGTATCAATACTGGCTTGTCGATACATGCTGAAGGTTTACTCGTCCTGAACCATATGTAAGACAGTATCAGTACTGGCTTGTGGATACAAGCTGAAGGTATACTCATTCTGGACCATATGTAAGACAGTATCAGTACTGGCTTGTGGATACAAGCTGAGGGTATACTCGTCCTGGACCATATGTAAGACATTATCAGTACTGGCTTGTGGATACAAGCTAAAGGTATACTCGTCCTGGATCATATGTAAGACAGTATCCATACTGGCTTGTGGATACAAGCTGAAGGTATACTCGTCCTGAATCATATGTAAGACAGTATCCATACTGGCTTGTGGATACAAGCTGAAGGTATACTCGTCCTAGATCATATGTAAGACAGTATCCATACTGGCTTGTGGATACAAATTGAAGGTATACCCGTCCTGGACCATATGTAAGACAGTATCAATACTGGCTTGTCGATAAAAGCTGAAAGTATACTCGTCCTGGACCATATGAAAGACAGTATCCATACTGGCTTTTGGATACAAGCTGAAGGTATACTCGTCCTAGATCATATGTAAGACAGTATCCATACTGGCTTGTGGATACAAATTGAAGGTATACTCGTCCTGGACCATATGTAAGACAGTATCAATACTGGCTTGTCGATACAAGCTGAAAGTATACTCGTCCTGGACCATATGTAAGACAGTATCAGTACTGGCTTGTGGATACAAGCAGAAGGTATACTCGTAAGACATTATCCATACCGGCTTGTGGATACAAGCTGAAGGTATACTCGTCCTGGATCATATGTAAGACAGTATCCATACTGGCTTGTGGATACAAGCTGAAGGTATACTCGTCCTGGATCATATGTAAGACAGTATCTATACTGCCTTGTGGATACAAGCTGAAGGTATACTCGTCCTGGACTATATGTAAGACAGTATCAATACTGGCTTGTCGATACAAACTGAAGGCATACTCGTCCTGGACCATATGTAAGACAGTATCAGTACTGGCTTGTGGATACAAGCTGAAGGTATACTCGTCCTGGATCATATGTAAGTCAGTATCCATACTGGCTTGTCGGTACAAGGTGAATGTATACTCGTCCTGAACCATATGTAAGACAGCATCAATCCTGGTTTGTGGATACATTCTGAAGGTATACTCGTCCTGGACCATATGTAAGACAGTATCAGTACTGGCTTGTGGATACAAGCTGAAGGTATACTCGTCCTGAATCATATGTAAGACAGTATCCATACTGGCTTGTGGATACAAGCTGAAGGTATACTCGTCCTAGATCATATGTAAGACAGTATCCATACTGGCTTGTGGATACAAATTGAAGGTATACCCGTCCTGGACCATATGTAAGACAGTATCAATACTGGCTTGTCGATAAAAGCTGAAAGTATACTCGTCCTGGACCATATGAAAGACAGTATCCATACTGGCTTTTGGATACAAGCTGAAGGTATACTCGTCCTAGATCATATGTAAGACAGTATCCATACTGGCTTGTGGATACAAATTGAAGGTATACTCGTCCTGGACCATATGTAAGACAGTATCAATACTGGCTTGTCGATACAAGCTGAAAGTATACTCGTCCTGGACCATATGTAAGACAGTATCAGTACTGGCTTGTGGATACAAGCAGAAGGTATACTCGTAAGACATTATCCATACCGGCTTGTGGATACAAGCTGAAGGTATACTCGTCCTGGATCATATGTAAGACAGTATCCATACTGGCTTGTGGATACAAGCTGAAGGTATACTCGTCCTGGATCATATGTAAGACAGTATCTATACTGCCTTGTGGATACAAGCTGAAGGTATACTCGTCCTGGACTATATGTAAGACAGTATCAATACTGGCTTGTCGATACAAACTGAATGTATACTCGTCCTGAACCATATGTAAGACAGTATCAATACTGGCTTGTGGATACAAGCTGAAGGTATACTCGTCCTGAACCATATGTAAGACAGTATCAATACTGGCTTGTGGATACAAGGTGAATGTATACTCGTCCTGAACCATATGTAAGACAGAATCAATACTGGATTGTGGATACATTCTGAAGGTATACTCGTCCTGGACCATATGTAAGACAGTATCAGTACTGGCTTGTGGATACAAGCTGAAGGTATACTCGTCCTGGATCATATGTAAGACAGTATCCATACTGGCTTGTGGACACAAGCTGAATGTATGCTTGTCCTGAACCATATGTAAGACAGGATCACTGATAACTTGTGGATACGAGCTAAAGGTACACTCATCCTCAACGCTAACTTGTTACAAGCTAAACTATACGCATTTTAAACCGTATGTAAGACATGTTCACCACTGACTTGTAGATACTCTCTGAAGATATACTCATCCCAAACCATATTGTAAGATTATGGTTGTATAGAAAGCTTTCCATTACCCACCATTCGTGGGTGAGAGGGCGATTACCACCGTACGTGTAAGGGTGGGTAGGATTGCTACTACCTAAAAAATAACGATTATATAAAAATAACAACACCTGGAAATAATTAACATATTTATAAATAGCAACAAACACAACAGAACCACCTGACTTGATATACTATTATTTTTGTCTTTTTTTAGTCGAATACTTAAAAAAGTTAATATATCTTGCTATCAATGTAAGAGGTTACATTCATTTATTAGTGTGAAATTCTAATCGAAAAGAAATTGTGTCTCAGCAGTTAAATTTACAAGACGAGTTATCCACCATACATATTCTTTGAGCAATACAAACATGCACTCCAGTCAAACATAAATATTGTTTGATTTGTTTCAAGCTGATTTTATTAAGTTACATTTGTTATTGCACAAATTATTAATATTGTATTATATATAATAGTTCCTCTTTATATCAAGTTTGAGGATGTAATACATCGTTTGACTTTAGGGTCAAATATATACTACTTACAAGGGCATAGAACTTAATAAAAATAAACTGATTTACGTTAGACATTATATTTATAGTCTTTACATTACGTACCGGAGTACAAAAGTTTCGTATTTTAAGTAGATATTTTTCTGTAATAGTTGTGGAGGTAACAACAATGGTTATGCATGATAATAAATAAAACCAAAAGCATAAACGAATTGTTAAATATTGATTATGATCCCTAAAATAAACAAACATAACAGGAGAAATATAAACAATTCTAAACAGTTAAAAACATATCAAGATACAAGAAAAAAAGTCAGCACTGTTCTTCACGTTCGTAAGGCTGACAATGTTTTTAAATATTTCACATGTGATGTTCAAATAAAACAATACTGTCAGAGAAACTGATTGATGTTTGAAATGCGCTACCTCTTGGTAACATTTGTATAGTTATTTTTGTAAAATGTCACTGAAACAAATGCTCGTTCTCTGTCAAAACCATCCTTGTGTATAAAGAAATAAAACCAAGCAGTTTTTAGTAAAAGATGAAAATATTATGCACATGTCCACTTTCATGTAACACACAAAACATTGAATAATGTTAATCATTAAGCAAGGACATTTAGTTGTATTTATTTTCTACGATTTAATGCTTTCTAATAAGTGTCAACGAGTCCACATGGAGAAAATGTATAGTTTCTCTGATATCTCATCTGTCACATCCACAGCAACATTTATTTTTCAACATCGGTGCCAAATATAATATCTTGGCCAACAATAACTTGTAACTGTTTAATCCATATCAATAACTTACTCTTCCAAAGACTGTCCATCACTTCAGCGTGCGACTTCTCGGGAGCAGATTGAATAGAAAGTGTCCTTCGAGTGGGAGCTTGGAAGAGTCAGTGGCTAAATGTCTAAGGCATAAGGACTTTGTAGGCCTATATGAGTTTAGGGGTAGCGCAGGTTCGAATCCTGACCTTGACTGTTAGTCTTTATCAATAATTCCACCTTCTACTGTACTGGTTCCCCCTCTTACTCTGTCTGATTTCCAGCACAGATAAATAGTGTATGGAGAATGGACAGAGATGCCTTGTAAAGGAGATCGGTCTCTCCTTCAAAAATAAAACAATTCTAATTTGTATTCTGTTCTTCACTAGCATCAAATTCTTCGACTTCATTTATAGTTCTCATTCATTGTTAAAGCCTTCTGAGCTGATAAATATAACAAATAATAAGGTTAAAGTACCTTTGTCGTCTTCAGCTACAAAATATTTTATTGGACTACCGGTTTCAGAGCAAGAACTCCATGTTCACATCCATTGTACGTTGTCAAAAGTCACATTAAAAACATTATACAAAAATTACATATTTACAAAAATAAAAATAAAACCCATGATAACAATTACGGTTGGTATGATGGTTAGATCCAGATTAAGTGTGCAGCTGGAACGATGTTATCCAATGCTTACTTGACTTTGAACAATTTTATTTCTATCTGGCCGTCTGTCTTCTTTCATCGTAATCAAATTTATAATCCGATCAAATAAAATATATGTAGATAATTTTAATTTTTCATTACAACAGTGTTGGGTTACTCTTTATGGCTTTATATATTTCATATGTCTCTAGAATATTTATTGTCACACATTTTTTACATTTATGGAGAATATCTAGGTTGGTGTCAATGTCCTTAATGTTATGATTATTATTAACTAAATGTTCAGCAAAGCGAGATGTTTTAGGCTTATTAACGTTCTTGGGTAGGTGTTCATTGAAACGCTTTGTGAAAGAACGGCCTGTTTGTCCTATATAAATATTCGGACATCTGAACATTTGATTTTATATATGCTAGTAGTATCTAAGGAAATAGGATTTGGTTTATTTCGGAAATGTAATAATTTTCCTATTTTATTAGATGTTTTACAAGATAAAGTGACGTTTTCTTTTTTTAGTTGTGATTTCAAAGTGAAGTATAAATTTTCACCGTATTCTATTGATGTTTACTTTTGCTTGGGTTTTTCTGAAGGAGCGAGAATTTTTTTATTTTTAAATTTACTAACTAGGTCATCAACCATTTTAATATTTTTATTTTATATGTATCAACCCAAGCAAAATTCCATATCAATAGAATATGGTGAAAATTTTTACTTCACTTTGAAATCACAACTAAAAAAAGAAAATGTCACTTTTGTTTGTAAAACATCTAATAAAATAAGAAAACTATTAAATGTCCGAAATAAACCAAATCCTATTGCCTTAGACACAACTGGCATACGTAAAATCAAATATTTTGATTGTCCGAGTATTTATATAGGACAGACATATTGTACGGCCGTTTATATGGCCGTTCTTTCAAAAAGCGTTTCAATAAACTCCTACCCAAGAACGTTAATATTAATAAGCCTCAAACATCTCGTTTTGCTGAACATTTAGTTAACGACAATCATAACACTAAGGACATTGACACCAACCTAGAACGGCCAGATAGAAATAACATTGTTCAAAGTAAAATAAGCATTGGACAACATCATTCCAGCTGCAAACTCAATTCGGATCTAACCATCATACCAACCAGCACTGTTATGGGTTTTATTTTTATTTTCGTAAATATGTATTTTTTGTATAATGTTTTTAATGTGACTGTTTTGACAACGTACAATGAATATGACCATGGAGTTCTTGCTCTGAAACTGGTAGTTCAATAAAATATTTTGTAGCTGAAGACGACAAAGGTACGTTAACCTTATTATTTGTTGTAGTTCTTAATCTTAAGTGAGATCTGGAGGTGAACGGAAAGACGGTAGGTTTCCATAGACTATTATAACATTAATATCCTCTCTCCTTCCTTGGGTTTGCTACTTTTAAATTTCTTTTTAATTTAACTCCAACTATTGTTAAAGTAATTAATCTTATTATTAAAAAATATCAAATACGTAATCAGATTCACTGGAAGATAATAAGTGTAATACTTGTAAGTAAAACAAAAATTATGATATTTGAACATTATTGGTGTTGAATTCGAGATGGTTAGAACTAAATTAAAGATTATTCATGTATAGTGTAATATAATGTAATATCCGATAGCACTCATATTTTTAAAATCTATTACAAATTGTTATTTGTAAAATATGTTAAGTATTTTACACCCAACCCCTTTAAATAAAGGTTAAATAACAAGCAATTATTTAAAGTAAAATTATGACCTATTTATCATGGTTACAACATTCACAACTCGTCGGTTATTAATCATTAATTAAGTAGAATTAGTAGAGCTAAAAAGTTAAATAATATGAAGAGAATATGTATTGAACTTAATTAATATTCCATACTTTAGTATAGTTAAGTTTAATTTATCTACTGAATATCTAATTAGGTAAGTAAATTCTGAGTAATCAATTGAATACACGTTTGATCACAAACAAAGTATTACATTAAAAGTTACAAATATAAACTTCTTACTAATGAGAATCACTTAGTAAAGTAAATAACTTTCAAGGTCGACCCTTGTCCTTCTTCAGAAAGCAATTAAAACTTGGCAAACTTGTAAATAAGAAAGAATAAAGAACTGTAGTGCTGCCTAGTCATCTAGTACCGATGGTCTTTCAATATTATCACTCTTCTCTTGTGGGCGGTCATCTTGGCATTCATAAGACCATCGCTAAGATTCGTAGGTACTTCATCTGGAAGGGCATGGACCGGGATGTTGCGGGCAGAGTGCGGGCTTGTCACCTGTGCTCTCTCAGCAAGCCTAGTCAGAATGCAAGGTTAGGGTTGTTATCTTCTGAGGTGGCCGAGCGTCCATTTGAGAAGGTGTTCATCGACTACGTGGGGCCTTTTCCCCGTAGCAAGTCAGGTAGCTCCTACCTACTTGTTTGTGTGGATGCTTTCTCGAAGTTCGTTTGGCTTTTCCCACTTCGGAGTGCCACGGCTAAGCTCATCATCCGTGCTCTCCAGTCCCAACTCTTCCAGCACTTTGGTGTGCCTTCCACTCTTGTGTCCGACAACGGTAGCCAGTTTACCTCACACGAGTTTCGTAGGTTCTGTTTTGGCAATGGTATCAGGCATGTGACTACCTCTCCTTATTACCCACAGCCTTCTCATGCAGAGCGGTTCAACCGCAATCTTCGGTCTGCCCTTATTACCTTCCATGCTGAGAAGCAGAACACCTGGGATGAGAGTCTCTCTTGGCTCCAGCTTGCTTTTAATTCTTCCAAGCATGAGAGTCACAATGCCACTCCCTTCGAGATTCTACATGGCTACCCTCCTAACAACCCTTTGTCCAACTTGTGGAGGTTAGAGGATCTTCTACCTACGCCAGGTGCCACTGACGTAGTGTCCACGTGGCGGGCTGCTCGGCGCAACCTGCTACGTGCTAGAGAGAGAGTAAGGAGGAGGTATGATAAGGGTCGTACTCCTAACCCTTTTCAGGTTGGAGATCTGGTTCTTTGTCAGGCTCACCCGGTCAGTTCGGCCGCGGAACGAAGAGCTGCAAAGTTGTGCTATCGGTGGTCTGGTCCCCACCGCATCGACAGGTTTTTGTCACCGGTGACTGCTCTGCTGGTTGATCCCCAGTCAGGCAGGGTGTTTAGGAAAGCCCATGTGTCCCAGCTTAAGGCTTTCCGGGGAACGGTTGGTCCAGGAGTTGGTGTTCCTGGGGGTTTCTTGGGGCAAAGAGATTGATCACCTCTGCGCCCTAGGTGGCTGTTCTGAGAGAGTCTTCTTTCTCTCTTTTCTTGTCGGGCCCGACAGTCAGGGTAGTTTGCTCCCTGTTCGAGGGGTTTCCCCTCTCAGTTTCTCTTGGACGTCCTTTGAACACCACTCTTCGGAGGTCTTCTTCGTCTTCTGTTTGGTTCCCTGAGGTACCGAGTTTTCTCCCCTGCCTGGGTGTGTTGAGGTTTGCAGAGGGAGGTTGTACCGGGTCTTTGACCGTTTTTTTTCCGTCGTTGTCTGCCAGGCTGCCTGAGATTCGCTTTTCCCTGCGTTTCGCGTAGTTTGGTGGCTGTTGGCCCAGTTCCGTTTCGTTCCGTGTTCCAGCAGCTTCGGTCAGGTTGGCCTGGCTGTTCAGTTGTCTTGTGCTGCCTGCAGAAATAGACATGTTCGGCTAGACAAACTAAAACGTAAGTGTTCATTTTGTAAGTTTTAATTTCTAATCACCCTTTTGGTGAAAATACTTTGGTTTCATTGAAAATATTAATCGGGCTTAGTTGTGTTTTCAGGGTTTTGTTAAATTTGTATTTTCTTTGTCTAGTTTTGGTTAACCTAGGTTGGAGCCATGCGCTCCAGGTTACTTTTTACCGTTAATTACCGTTAATGCTTTTTATATCTGCCTTTATTGTCAATAGTAGTTCTGTATAATGTTTTGTTGAGCCTTTTTACAGTTGTAGTTACCGATTTACCATATTTTTTGTTCTTTGCCAATAACCTAGCCTAGCTGTACCCTTTGATTTTCATGTTTTAACCTATTGCTCATGTATCCATAGCCTAGTTTTCAGTTTGTCATTTTTAGTTCCATATACGTAATTACGTCTTTTATAATTTGTTAAATTTGTAAATTGGTTTTAAATCTAGTTTCCAACATAATTATTCATAGCCTAAAAATTGATCTTTTATGTTTCTAGTGTGAGCCAATCATGTACAATTTTGTCTGTTTCCGTTTTGTTTTGCCATGTCTGTATTAGGGGTTATGTGTAGTATTTTTGTTGTGATGGCTGGACTGTGTTTAATGGCTGTGTTTGACCTTGCAGTCCAGGGTCCTCGAGTGGGACGTTCAGCCCTCGGCCTGCCGTCCGGGGAAGGTCGACCTTCGGCACTGCCTGCCTGGCCTGAGGACCAAGTCGTAGAGCATATGTTGCGACTAAGCTGCCATTCCCTACATCTGGGTGTTTTCTTCAGTCCTCAGGTCAGTTCGTTCCATCTTTTTTTCCCGGCGGCTGAGCTGGGGGTGATTTGTGGAAAAAAAATAAATAAATAAATAAAAAAGAAATAAAAAAGGAAAATGGTGCGGAACTTTATGTGGCCTAGGCCTAAAACTGGAACTTTTGCAGTGATTCTATTCCACACAGACATTGGGGGGACTTATATATTTTTTTCCACAAATCACCCCCAGCTCAGCCGCCGGGAGGCGCAGTGGAAGCGTGCTGGGCCCATAACCCAGAGGTCCGTGGATCGAAACCACGCTTTGCTACCAATTGAGACCCATCCCCCCCACCAAAGCTGGTAAGCGTGCCAACCGGGGGATGGCTCAAAACAAGTCGAGCGATGGGATCACGGGTGGTAGTTGGAGGGTCCAAAATAAAACTCGGCAGCTGAGCAAAACTACTTTTAATTATCAAGAAAGCAATAAATTAATTAATCAAAAAAAACGGCAGAAGGCCACAATATTAATTCGCACTTCAATAAATAACAATAAACACTAAAATAAACAAGATACTACACATTAATAACAAACGCTATAAATACCACAATGAACGATTAACAACTAAATGGCCTATCTGCAGCCCAGCCAGAGACACCCAAAACGTAAGACAATTTATTAGGCCCCAAATAAAAGTGAAAATTTAGAAAACGTCTGGAAAACAACCATTAAACCGGCAATTTAGCCCAAATCCCATAATTCCACCGGGCCAGGGAGTAAGCCGGAATCCCTGGGCAGCTCCGAATTAGAAATTAAGTAAAAGTCCCATAATCCCCTTTTGGTGAAAGTTTAAAAATTAAATAATTTAAAAGAAAATATAACACGGTACCGTTCTATTATCCCCTGACATCAATAATACCAAACACGAAATAAATAAAATAAATAACTAAATCACTAGGCCTAAAGCATAAAAATAAATAACAACACAATTTAACAATTGGGACCTAACAAATATAAACTCTAACATATCTAACAACAAAATAAACTAATTAAACTAAATAACAAGAAATATTAACATTAAAAGTTCTTGGTATATTTTAACGGTTTTTATTCCTTTAGTAAAAAAAATATATAAGTCCCCCCAATGTCTGTGTGGAATAGAATCACTGCAAAAGTTCCAGTTTTAGGCCTAGGCCACATAAAGTTCCGCACCATTTTCCTTTTTTATTTCTTTTTTATTTATTTATTTTTTTTTTCCACAAATCACCCCCAGCTCAGCCGCCGGGAAAAAAAGATGGAACGAACTGACCTGAGGACTGAAGAAAACACCCAGATGTAGGGAATGGCAGCTTAGTCGCAACATGTGCTCTACGACTTGGTCCTCAGGCCAGGCAGGCAGTGCCGAAGGTCGACCTTCCCCGGACGGCAGGCCGAGGGCTGAACGTCCCACTCGAGGACCCTGGACTGCAAGGTCAAACACAGCCATTAAACACAGTCCAGCCATCACAACAAAAATACTACACATAACCCCTAATACAGACATGGCAAAACAAAACGGAAACAGACAAAATTGTACATGATTGGCTCACACTAGAAACATAAAAGATCAATTTTTAGGCTATGAATAATTATGTTGGAAACTAGATTTAAAACCAATTTACAAATTTAACAAATTATAAAAGACGTAATTACGTATATGGAACTAAAAATGACAAACTGAAAACTAGGCTATGGATACATGAGCAATAGGTTAAAACATGAAAATCAAAGGGTACAGCTAGGCTAGGTTATTGGCAAAGAACAAAAAATATGGTAAATCGGTAACTACAACTGTAAAAAGGCTCAACAAAACATTATACAGAACTACTATTGACAATAAAGGCAGATATAAAAAGCATTAACGGTAATTAACGGTAAAAAGTAACCTGGAGCACATGGCTCCAACCTAGGTTAACCAAAACTAGACAAAGAAAATACAAATTTAACAAAACCCTGAAAACACAACTAAGCCCGATTAATATTTTCAATGAAACCAAAGTATTTTCACCAAAAGGGTGATTAGAAATTAAAACTTACAAAATGAACACTTACGTTTTAGTTTGTCTAGCCGAACATGTCTATTTCTGCAGGCAGCACAAGACAACTGAACAGCCAGGCCAACCTGACCGAAGCTGCTGGAACACGGAACGAAATGGAACTGGGCCAACAGCCACCAAACTACGCGAAACGCAGGCAAAAGCGAATCTCAGGCAGCCTGGCAGACAACGACGAAAAAAAAAAAACGTAATGTACCGGTCAAAGACCCGGTACAGAACCCAGTTGGTCCAGTTTCGTAAAAAAGGCATTAACATTTTAAATGTCTTCCCCTTAGTTTAATAATGTACCGTGTATTGTAAAAAATGGCCCTTGTTTGTTTGATTCGGCTACATCGAGATGCTATTACATCATACGTTTAAACCACAGAGAATAAATAAGCAGAGGTAGCATCTAATAGTACGCTAATTATGTGTCGAGTACTTATTTCTCCAGTTCTGCATGAGCGGCAGGACCACAACCTTGTGAGAGCCTCTCTTATTCCCTCCAAATACACGAGAATAATCGACTTAATTAATAAATATGTACAATAATAAAGGTCAATTTACCTTTAGTTTAAAAAAAACTAGAATATCATCAAGCTGATGGTTAATTTTTCCATGTGACTAACTGAAATCCAACAATTGGTCTTTTTATAAAAAAATGGATTTTGAAATTAATATTATTAAAGGAATTTATCAGCCCTTTATAAAGCACATTATTAGTACACTAGTAACGTTATAATCAATGCTAACAGGCACAAGCAGTAAGGCGCCGTGACATCTAAAGGGTAGGCAATATGATTGCTGTACCCATTTTGCGTTCACTCCGTGTGGCAGGCGCTCTACAATAAGTAGAAGCAGTAAAGAACACCCGTCCTTGCTTTGTTACAGCCTTCACTTCTCCAGAGTCCGTCTCCAACGCACGATGTAGTAGGTAACGAGTAACCACATGATCTGACATCAATATTCACAGAGAGACAACTGAGCACTATTACCTGTACTGCACGCTATGAGAGGGAATTGTATTCACGACTGAAGCTCCTGCCTAGGGATGGCAAATATTCTCAACATTTAGATATATAACATTATCGATATATTGCTAACCAAATATCGATTTAACGACAGTATCGAAAAAAAAGTCGATATATCAGTCACTGTAATTTTAAAAAATTTATCTGTTTAAAATTATGCACCTACTATTATCTCATGACAAAAATAGGTACCCTAATATTTTGCTGTCACAATTTAGAATAACTTAAAAATCGTATATCTTCATGAAACAAGTTGGGGTCTGTGGGTTTGAAAGAGAAAAATTTAAAATAAGAATAATTATACCTTTAACTAATTTGTTAATTATAAAAGAATAGTGTAATGACATTGTTATTTTCGCTATTACATTTGAAAATTCCATCAGGATTCTTACAAACACTATAAGCTAAACACATTTACTAAAATTACTTCTTATAGGCATCTTAGAGTCAGCATTGCCAACTCACACACAACTTCATTTACCCGTCTTAATCAGTTGTCTAAAATAAACTATATTTAATGTGGTAACTTTAAATATAAAACTAAATAAAGTTACTTTATTATTTTAATGCATGTTTTGTAGACATAAGAGGTAATTTAAATGTATTTTTCGGATTGTGATATGATTTTGAGGAGAGAGAATAACGTCAATATTTAGAGATATGATATATCGGACCAAAATATGACTGATATCATCCAAAGAAAATATCGATACTAATATATCGATATATCGAAACATAATAATTGATATATCCTATATATCGATGTATCGTTGCCATCCCTACCTCGCACTATTCAGGATCAAGATCAACTCCTTCACTGAATAAGCAAACTTCAGCTGCTCATACAGTGCATGGTAATTCATGGTGCCTATCCGACTATTTAGGACCTAAATGGCAATAAATTAAAAGCGTTTAATTGAATCTTCAAAGCGAATTCAAAGTTACTGATTGCCTTTTGCTGACCATTATACTGTTGGGATCTCTATATAACGGCTATTGAGACGTTCGCTGTTGCCATAAAAAGTGACCTCTGTTTATTTTTTCTCTGTTTTCAAACTAAATCAATTTAAATATATTGATGAACGTATCATTAGTTTTCTCATGACATTAAAGTAATGAAAACCTAATTGTGATTTGGATTGATTAATTTTTTTGTCAATGGTGATTTTTTATGACATTTACATGAAGAACGGTTGGTATTCATACTAAATAATATGTGATAGATATGTTCTGCTTTCTCAAGTTTATAGTTCTGGTATGTTACTGGAGCCAGGAGGAAGATAAAGTAACTTGATGGGATTTATTTTAAAGCTTGAAGGTCAAGGACGGGGTGGGGGGAATATCAGAATTACAACAATTATCTGTGCTCCACCTCCAGAGATTTCCTATACATACAATGGTACTGACCCACCCACCCACCCCTACACGTACAGTGGTACTGACCCACCCACCCATCCTTACACGTACACTAGTACAGATCCACCCACCCACCCCTACACGTAAAGTGGTACTGACCCACCCACCACCCCAACACGTATAATGGTACTGACCTACCCATCCACCGATACATATACTGGTATTCTTCTGAAGAGGCATTTCATCAATCCCACAATTATATTTTTAATCACACTCAAATTCCTAATATCGAACGAGTACGTTAGAAAACAGAGACATTCAATTAACTGAAAGGTGGAAACAATGCAAGACGTAAAGGCGTTGTTATGATTGCAGTTGGCTTATATCGTCACTCCATTGGTCCTAGCATTCTCAAACTCCTTGTAGTTCCAGCGTTAGCTATAAGAGCACTGTAGGGACATTCAGACCCCACCCACCTCTACACGTACAGTGGTATTGCAGTTTAAAAATCATTTTACTTATCACTTTCATGGCAAATGCACGTTCTATATTTAATACACTTTCAATACTGGGGTAAAATATTTAAGGACTGGCGCACTTATAATCTTTTTGTAACACTTGTAATAGTAGGCATACACAAGTAAATGTAAGATAATAGAAACGTCTTCAATAACTCTCCCGAGTAACGTTGTTTGGGTTAAATTGTAATGACAATCTCTCCCAGCAAGAATATTGTTAATGATACAGTTCAAGAGGTATTCTGTCTCCAGCAGAAGCCGTTCTGTTTTATTGAACTGTTCAAGATTATTTTTCCGAAGTAGATTTACTATACCAGATATTTTGTTTCACGATGAACTTGTCTTGTATTTTTGACTAATGTAAATATTATACTTATAATACTTATGTAATTTACTATCTCTAATTTTAATTTACAATTATAGTTAAATTGTTCAAAATAGAATACAATATTATTTTTTATAAATAGCGAATTTCCTGTTATGAACAAATTATTATACTTGATATATAATCTTGTAATTAAATATTAGTTTTATTTTCCAATCAGTCATTAATCAGGAAAAGCGTCGATTTCAACTGTCGCAATTAATCAATGTCAATATCAATTGATAATTGTAAGACCGCATCTTTATTAATATCCTTTGAATTTTTAAAATACGTAAAACGTTTATAAACGAAGTAATTCATTTATATGTTCTTACAGATATTTTAATTTACAGAGACATTAGATTTTCTAATATATTTCCAACAATATTCTATCTAAAAGGAATGATTTTGATGTAAGGAGCTTTGAGTAATAGCCTATCGCCTGACTGATTTGGGATTAGTTTTTCGCAGATTTTTGCAGTGATAATAACGTTTGGTTTGTTTTTACATTTACAACGATGAACATAAGCAGTTGTACAAATTGAAGAGTAAATATGAATTTGTACTAAAATAATTACACAAATACTGCGTATAAGTTATACAAGTTCATCGCAGAACAGCTTAACAGTTAATCTAGATTATTTTTGTTCTGAAAATGTAATATTTATTTTAACACCGATAATTCCTCAAATCGAGATAAAATCTTTAAATGATATAAACTGAAATTTTTCGTGGAATTTAAACGGCTTTGTAACTCAATGAGAACTACTTTATTTACTATTCAACGCAACTATGAAATACACGTGTTATGGTATTGATATTGATAAATACCACTTCAATATCATCACTAAACGCGTATGGGTGTGTGGAAGGGTCCTTAATACCACACGTGTATGGATGGGTGGGAGGGTCCTTACTACCACACGTGTATGAAAGGGTGGGAGGGTCAATCCTACCATATGTGTATGGTTGGGTGGGATGGCCCTTACTGCCAAACGTCTATGGATGAGTAGGAGGTTCCTCACCACTGCATGTGTGGAAAAGTGTATAGGTGGGTGGAAGAGTCCTGACTACCACTAGTATGTTGGTACGTGTATAGGTGGATGGAAGGGTCCCCACTACCGCTCCTGTATGGATGGGTGAGAGGTTACTTATTTAGATTGTGTTAATATAAAACATTTCAACTCACTCAATATTTTATTTTGGGCAGTATTTTGTTTTCCAATTTGGTTTTACTAATGACTTTCCTTAGCAGTAATTTCCTGGAGGACATGTCAAACGGTTAATGTCTTGTTTTATCTACATCAATGACAGTAACTCCTGTTTCCTTACTCTGGTTCTCAATACATCCTTACCTCTTGGTGTTTTATTGAATAAATTGATAAATAAGATTTCAGCATCGCTTCAGTTAGTACTGAATGTGTTGGTTGAACGGAACTATCCGCAGCAGATATCAGTAATCGATTTGCACTAACCGCTGAATTATATAAAAGTACTGAAACTTTCTTCCTAGTTCAAGAAATATTTATTTAACACGAGTTTGATTTTAGTGTCACTTAAATAATACCATTAGTTTACGTTAAAGAATATGTTGTAAAGCGTTTGTCATACCGTAAGACTTTACAAAGGTTTACAAAACAATTAATTTCTTATTAAATTGTTTGAATTTCAAATGAGTCTTATACCTAACTAATCACAATGCATAAAACTTTCATCCATCCACAAGAAATTATTTTACTACTATTATTCTCGCTACAGTGACAGTTTAAGATAACTCACATGCAATTTCACTCAAAAAATGAGTTCTTAAACACAAATATCACTGTAAAAAAAAATTTGTTTCAGCAAAATTTCCAGATAATTTTTTCATAAAGAATATAACATGGTGGACACTATACAATTAGTTTGAAAATTATTGCTTACTTATTTTAAGTTTTACAGCAAATTAAAACTAAGAGTTTTGGCATTTCAGACCAGCGGCATGCGCTCATTCCGCCAGTACCAAGCTTATTTTATTCGGACAATAGGATCATTCATTAGGGACTAACTGTTAAACCGACAAATGGTTCGGTCACTGGAACATCCATGCACCTGCACACACGTGTACGCGCGCACAGACAAATATTCTTTACGTACTAGTTTATTATTACTTTTATTTAAAATATGAAAACACAACACATTAATGGAGCTACTCCATTTTATTTTAAATGAGGAAATGTAATGAGTTAATTTCTTTTAGCGAAAGATATCAAACAAATTTAATTTGAGAATACGTACTGTATTAGTTTTGTCCACTAGCCTTGGGTTCTAATGTTATAGTAATCTACATCAAGTGTGGCTGTTCTTTGTGTAGGTGCCGATGAGGAATTCCGTCCCTACCGAGTCTAGTGATAGTTAATAAGTCACCTTTAAGCCGTTTTAAGTGGGGGCCTAACTTCACTTGAAAAAAATAACGACCATCTTTAAATTTTAAGTTTGTGGAGAGCTAGCGGCCATGTAGTCTAAGGCATCAAACTTTGAAACTGAGCTAGAGATAGCTCTGGCTCGAATCATGGCCTTGACTGTTGGTTTAGACTATTGGGGACTGGTTCTCCCCCTTACCCCCTTACCCCCTTACTCTATCTGATAAGTTCTCCATACAGATGGAGAATGGGCAGAATAAGGTTGGAAAGGAATTCGGCCTCTCCTTAAAAACAAATTGCATGATTTCGTAATATTAACGAGATACTAATACATAAAAAGTTGTGGTCTTCTAGGTTTAAACGAGTTGGTGGCTTGTGTACGGACAGTATAGACTTTTCAGAATGCCAGAGAGAGAGAGAGAGAGAGAAAGAGAGAGAGAGAGAGAGAGAGAGAGAGAGAGAGAGAGAGAGAGAGAGAGAGAGAGAGAGAGAGAGAGAGAGAGAGAGAGGGAGAGAGAGAGAGAGAGTTTACTCTGCCCTACATCCTCTATCCTCTAGGTTAGGCCTGTTGACACAGTTTGGTATATGCATGTTAACAAAGTGACAAATTGTACCGGTATAATAACCATGCTTAAGTACAAAGCCCACTTACAAGCATGATACCCCTCTTATGCCATAGAATACCCCTGTTCTGCCCATAGAATCAACATGTTGTGTACATTCAGATGACTTTTAAGGGTCACCCTTAAGGGGTTTACAAACAGGGAGATGGTCATTATCTATATTAGAGACATGGTAGGGAGTTTATCATTGCTATATGAATTTTAATAATGATTTTAAAAGAGTTGATATATTTCCGTTGTAAACCTTATTAATTGAAGAAATCTGATATAATTTAATTTTGGTTTGTTAAGCCAATTTAATATTATAATAAAATATTCTATATATGACCACTTGAAGGAGATTTATTTAAGTTTTATTTGCTTTAAGTGTAATAGAGTAATTATACCTTCTGTCGAACCCTTTCAATATTATATATCAAATGGCCAATCGTAATAATTCTGACACATTTATGACACAAGAGACTTGATCTGGTTTGGATATTTCACACATAACACTACCACAGTTTCTTGAAAGTGTCTACTTTTATGCAACTTTTATGTTCCTAAGCGACTGAACATAACAGTTTATAAACTACTGATTTATGTAATATAAAATTGGATATTCGTCTGTCAACGTCAAGGGAATAAATGTCTGTTTTAATAGAAATTGTAAGTATTATTTAATAATTGATATTGCACTATTTTTTCTATGACTGCAAGCACTTCAGAATAAGAACCAAGTAAAAACATAACTTAAATGGTTTATTTAATAATTTTAGAAAATTTGATACCATTCCAAAAATAAACTATACAAATGACCGTAATTACTCACCTTCAAGTATTTATGTAAGACCATTAATAATGCTTGAGACCATTAATAACTTATAGATGGTCTTAATAATAACTAGCTCTAAAAAAAGAAAAACAGATAATTTATTCCAAGCACAAACGTGATGTTGTATTTTTAAGTAATTTTATAGTGTACTGATGTTATTTATGTAAAAATAGTTCATTCTTGTTTAAGTAAACATCACTATTTTCCCTTTTTACTCCTTTCTTCAATTTATTCCTTACTTTGAAAATAATTTATTTAAATTATTTATATATAAACAAATAATTAAAAAAAAATATAGGTTATGTTAAAGGAATAGTTGAATATGGACTTGTTTGTTTACATGAGACGTTTTTTACATTGAAGCTAAATCTACATAGAGAACAACATTTTTACTTGTTGCAAATATATATGTCTTATGGTTTTTAATCAGCTAACATTCAGTAATTTTTATATCTTTAAGCTGTGATATATATTTGGATCAAGATCCAAAAGTCATGGAATATATAATATAAAATAAAAGTGGTCTCTTGTCAAAAAGTTAAATACAATCCATCGAGCCATTTACGACCTGCCTCACTTGTTCTGTTTATACTAGCCAACCCCTCAGTGAAAGAACGCAGGAAACACTCTGTAATTAAGTGATCCACTGTTTGGATAGACTCCCCGTAATCACATGACTGATCTAGTATTAATCCCCATTTACACTTCTAGTAGTTACATCTACCCACGCCAGTTGGGAACCGATTCAAAAGTGTCCATTCACTCCGAGAGAGGTTCATCAGACCTACGGTGTCTTCCGTTGAGTGGCAAGGTTTTCTAGTTTGTGGCTATACACAACATATAAGTTTATTACACTAATACTCTTCATAGCTTAGGAGTACTGATTGTATTCCTAAAGAAATATTTGGTAAAGTCTGAATGAATTTATATGGACTAACAAAAGTGTTGTGCAGAGCATTTAGTCTCTTTTTGATTGTTTTAATCCTTACTAAAGAGCTGAGGATATCTATAAAATGAATTAAAAACGGCATTCATTGCCAATATGTAAGTTTAGGATAGTGAAACTATGTAAAAATACATACACTCCTCGTTTAATGTAGCTGTTTTTATATTTCATTTTTTAAAACACAATACTTTATACTGCAAAGCTATAAACATTCAGGACTTTTGTCCCAAATAATTTAAATCAGAGCCACTTGTTTATCTGAGAATTCGTGAATAGCATTTATTTATATTAATAAAATTATATGAAGGTAGGCAACATGACATATTTCCCTTATCTTCGTATGTCCTCTGTTCACTATTGTTGTGGTAAAATTACCACACGAATTGTGTTTAACAGTTAAAATAGAAACACACAGTCTACTAGTTTTGTGAGGAATTATCTTAATGCTCTTCAAGTCTATTTCTTACCTGTCATCACAATCATGCAAAGCAATAAATATTTAAATGGTGTTGCATGGTTTGAACATAGTAACATTATTAAAAACTGGGGGACACCCTTGCAATTTTTAAATCACTTAGTAGTTAACCACGTTACAGCAAAAATCCAACTGGACTCGACACGTTTCTTGTAAATATAAGTCAATGCTGTCGACTTATACTATGTATTTAAGGGTGGATTTTTTTATAATGTACCAGAGCGATTGGTTTCTTATACGGAAATAACATTTTTAACTACAAAGTAAGCCCAATAAACATCATTGTCATGGCCAGATGAAAATTGAGTATTTTTACTATGGTTTCACTATCCTAAGCTTACATTTTGGTGGCCCATGAAATGTTTAATGCCCTATATAGATAGCCTCAGCACTTTAGGAAGGATTAAAAAAATTAAAAATAGACTAACCGCTCTGCACAACACTTTTGTTTGTACATATAAATTCTTCCAGACTTTAATCAATATTTTTTAAAGAATTTACGTAGTCATAATCTTCAACTATGTATACTGATAAAAGTATTAGTATAATCAACTTATATTATGCTTTTATCCACAAACTAGAAAACCTTACCACTCAACAAAGTCGGCTCTTACCTGTCAGCCCCCCTCCTGACCCTTGTTAATGTGAATGTGGCCGCTCGACGGAGGTAACCCCACCTACAGGTATTGATGGAGCGTTAATAAGGAACATATTGCATCCATAAAAACTGTTCCACGCTACGGCCCAGCTAGTATTGGGCTAGTTGCATAACAATTGAGGGTGATGCCCTTACTACCCTCAACAATGCTGTTGCATATATGTACCTGTAATGATGACTGCATTACAAATGAGGGTGATGCCCCCACTACCTTCAACAACGATCGGTTGAGTGAAGGACTAGTTAGTAAACTCATAGTAGGGTAACATTCGTGTAAAAGGGTAATAACATCATGAAGCCACTACCGTCATTGGTATGAGCCAGTGCAAAGTAGTTAGTAAAGTTGATCTGTTAGTTACTATTTTAAATGATCAGTTACTTAGAAAAAGGATGGCATGGAAGTAAAAAGACTATTTTATATAAATCATACTAAAATTAAAGTATTAATAGTTCAATGTAAGTATTCTTAATATATTTGTGAGCTAAAAAAGTAAAACAAAAAACATAAAAAATACAAACAGAAGAGTGATTAATTATTTATAATATCACTCACAATCATGTTTTTGTATTTTACAAGTGCTAATATTTACTGATAAATGTATTATTTTAAATAGGGGTATCTTGTTAATCTTAAAGCTATGTTATTTTTTTATAAGAAGCCGATCTTATTTTTCTTAGACTCACTCTACACATGCTCCATAGACTGTTGATATGTGTGAGGAATTTATTCAGACATATTATAACCAGTACAGTAACAGGTGAACATCATCAATATATATTTTAGTCTGGGCCCTAGCGCAAAAAAAAAAAAAAAACACATCAAATTAAAAAAGTTAATTAAAACATCATTTAAATTAACGGAAATATGTCAAAAGTACTAAAAGTTGGACACATTCGTTTTTTCGAAATTTTTCGTAAAATACGTGATTTCCGCAGAATTAAAACACAGTACGTGATATAGTAAATTGTTGAACCATTTCAGGCAAAGTAATCAAATTTTGTTTCATAGCAAGAAAATGCATAATATCCAAAATTTACTATCTAAGAACGTTCTTAAATTATTAATTTCTATTGATTTTAAAATATCCAAAACAATCTTAATATTTTAATAAAAAATTTTGTGATTAACGAGTTAAAACGCAGAGCCAACTATGGCTAAATGCACTGCTACGTTCGTTAAACAGTAAACTGTCAACCTCCATTGGCAGATTGTAAAATTAGATTAGGTAAATATAAGTCAGCTGTTCCACAAAAACACGCTGTCATCAGCAAGTTAATAACTAAACAAACTTGTGTAGAACATTAATTAATTAACTAACCATATATTTCACGACGGAAGTAAAGACTTTTTTCACTACATTTAATTTGACTATATAATCTGGTCGTGTAACATATACCAACTTTTTAAGGGGTTTTTTAAAGTTAAAATTATACATCTGTTATGTTAATTTCTAAGTATATCAATTTTAATCATACCACATAACAGGACTTAATCCATAGGACAATTGGGTAAGTTCTAGGGAATATGAATAAGCCATGATGGTTGAAGTGTGTGACAAAAATTTAAATAAATACATAAATTTTTAATACAATTTTGTAAACTTTACATCGAACTGTTGAACACTTGTGGTCAGAACAGCTTTGAGGCTCAAAAGTGCAGCATTTGAGAAAAAGGGATATACTGACCAAGTGTGAGTTTGGTCACACAGTCAAGGATTATGTGCTGATTTCAAATCCTTACAGTCGACCATTAAGGTTGTTGTACAAATCTGAGCCTTGTTTGCAATGCTAGCACATCTGACCACTGTTATCAGGCAATGGCATACAAAATATTCCATATTTGATCGAAACGCAAAATATCAAAGTTATTATTCTTTTGTAAAAAAAACCTTGAGAACTACATTCATTTATATTGATAATAAATTATATGAGCTTGTTAATGTGTCTAAAACAACACAACGTCACCAGTTTCAATTAAATGGTAATAAACATTGCACTCGTATTATTCTTGAAACATTTTCGACGCTTACTCCAATTCAAAAATTTTAAACTTAGTGACATGAATGTCAATAAATTATAATTTTTAATATGTATTTATTTATTTGAAATAAATAAACACATCACAATAAAAATCACGATTTTTGAAAATGAATTTGACTCCAATGGTTATTTTTTATTTTATTCATCCAGGGGCCTTCCCACCGACCTGTTGAGTGGTCTTCGTGATATAAGTGATAGCCTTCCCAACCATTAACCCAAATTAATAATGTTGGTGCAAAGGATACGTTCTTTCATGGAATAGAACAACTTTTAGGTGATTGTACCTGGTAAATAACTTTGGTTTTGAAGAAAGGAACGTAATATCAAATAAACTTTCCCCGGAAGTAGGCGAGAATATGGATATTTTATTCGCATTAGAAGTAATAAATTATCCATCTTTCTTTAGTTGTTTTAATTCAGTTACACACTGCTAAATAAATAAAATTGTTAATTGATAATTGATTGACAGATATATGAAATTTATTTGTTTACAAAAAAACCTCCACAGTTGACGCAAGCCTGGCCAAATTAAATTGATCACCCTCACATTGGATGGTGCTAGGGCGAATGGATTTAAATCACTCAGGCGTCTCAGTAAACCCTTTAACAACCCCGAATTGAGGAAATTAACTCTTCAGACACGTTTACCGAGATTAATTCCGCTTTGCCTACATGTTTTGTGACATAACCCAGGGGTAACTACTAGATCCAACTATTGGAGAAGTCTGCAGGGTTGTGTAGCGAAGATAACTAAGTGTCAGGCTTGTCAGTTGGCTGAAAATCAGACTAGTAATACGTGGTTAGTATTCGACATAAAGGTGTAAGTCCCTTAGTAGATACTAATAACTGACTCTTTGTAAGGAACAGTCAATCATAGTTAGTAACAATGTCTATACTCGTTCATATACACTTATTTCTAAGATTGGTGCCATAATGATGAATAATGAATTGCTCAATATGCGTAAGGAATGTTGATATTAGAATAAACCTTGTAACAATCTCCAACCGTGTAAGATAACATAGTAGCAGCAGGTGCTCTATCACCTACATCCTTCTTTTTAGCCTTGCTTTTAGAAAGATCCATTTATTAATACCCCAGTGGCCAGGCAGCTAAGAGACTGCTGGAATCGGAACCGCGTAATATTGGTCTGATTGTAAGCCAACTGACAAGTCTGATATTCAGTTTTATTTCACACACAACATCCGAACTCTGACAACCACCCAACATGGACACTTCAGACTTCTCTAGTTACAGTACTGCACCACTGGCAATGAATAAACATCTACAAGAAATGATAAGTCGATATTAAAAGTAGACTACTCTAATTGCAATCTTGGCACGCTCGCTGCTAGGTGAGCTTTTTGCGCGGCAGCCTAGAGTGAGACGGAGAATGACAAAGAGGGGAGCTCGTTTAGTCTGCTACAGGAAGTCTGTCTATTTTTATATCTCTTTTTTCATATAATAGATGTGAATTGATTGCCACTAGTGCCAACATCAATAAAGACTTTGAATTATTACTCAAACCAACGATGAATAAGTAATTTTAAAATACGTTTTAGTAATGCTAAAAAGGATGTAAGTGAAACATTTATGGACTATATCAAACGACTGACAATTGTTGCCATCGACTTCGACACTACTAGAGAAGTCTGAGGTGTCCATGGATTTCTGTCCAAAATTAATGTCTAAAATTTAGTTAGACAATTACAAATTTCTTATGAGAATTCGTCAAACATTTTCTTGGCTTTAGTATGATATTCGTCTCGTAAAAAAATTATTGAACATGAACAACAAACCATTTACTTCTTATTTCTTTTGAAAATAGTACAAACATGGGACCATTTCTGTTAATTCACTACTATTAAATTTTTATCACAATTACGGTTAGGTTAGGTTAGATGACTACTTAAGTTAATCACCTCCTGGTAAATCCAATGATTGACTTAACGCCGAGCGCACTCTCCGTGTGTAAGTTCTTGGAAAGCGATGAGATAAAGCCACCTAGGAAGATATCGAGTTCCTAGTGGATAAGGAATACCACAGTCGATGTAAAAATGAGTGGGAAACAGTTTTTAGAACAATAGAATATTTAACAAGTGGCAGTGAATTAACGGGAACAAAAAAAGTAGTGGTATAGTATTTTTGTGGATACATGATGTTTGTTCGAGAAGAAGTAAAATAATCCTAACTGTTCAACAAAGATAATAATGGTTTTATCAAACTATATTAGTCTAGACATTTTTCATTTTAAGAAATACAAATAATTTAAAACTTTTTTTACAATAAACGTAAATAACAGTTTTAAAAAAATTATAATTTTAGTATTATTACAAACATGCGTACTTACGTGATCTATCTGAATATTTATCAAAGTGCCAATTACATTAGATTCAGCTTGGTAATTGAATGTATTCCCAACTCGATAAATACTGGCTAAGATTGGAGTTCCCGATCTGTTGAACTGAGTCTAAATACATTATAGAGGTCATTTGGCCGTTTCCTCCCTAATTGCTGTCATTAAGTCCAGTTTAAATCATCCCCTCCGTTTTCCGCAATATGGCTCGTGAAATCCCGTCTCGATCAATATTTTTTGTATCTTGGAATTCTAAGAATAAAGAAATATATTTTATACCGATAAGGAGTACTGTCTCTCAGGAATTTTGTAATTATAAATATATTCATTTTATTACTTTAAGGATGGGGTTTCTTTTTAAAGGAGTCATTAGTAATTAATAAAATATTTAAGTTTAAAATGAAATGTATATTCATTTATTGTTCGAATCTTGTTATTATTGAGCCGTTGATATGTCTTAAAATCACAGTTATTATTTATTTATGTTTACAAGTGTTATTACTTATTCTATATTTTTATTATTATATATTTTAATTGTTATTTATTTATTTTATAGTTTGTCAATATTACCAAGTTTATTATTTGTAGACTATATTATTTCGATATATTTCAAGCTTTTTATTACATTAGGACATCAAATTAAAGATTATGATGTATTTCGTTAGTTATAAATTAGACATTGTTTATAGTATTTTTTTCAAATTCTAACCCATTTGCAGTCTGAAAAATTTTTCTATTTATTATTAGTAGATTTGTCATAGGTTTTGCATTTTGATTATGATAATGGACACGTATGTACTGCCCCAATGTTATTGGGTTTATAACCTGTGTTGTGGCAAGAAAATAAAAAAAAGTCAACAAAATCAACAACAAACTCTTTAACAGTACATCACTGTTTAAAATGATGTATTTGATGAAGCGAATTACTCATTCTACTGGAAACATTACAGCTTACAAACACATTAGGAAATAACTTCTTTACTGTTGTTGTAGTATTTTTTTTGAAACTGAACAAATATATCGTCATGACCCAGTCATCCGGCAAAAAGTAAGAAAATATTAGTATGATTAAATACTCATATTTCCATTCAAATTCTTTAACCAGTAACAACCAGTAACATTTTAGTTTAATCTACTTTGTTATTGAAATTTTTGGACTTGTTACTACTACAATAAATTAAATTATATTTTGATAGACCATTTGGCCAACTTAGTTTTGAAGAAATATCATTAAAAAAACAAAAATAATACTAATAGTACATTCAAAATATTTGGAACATTTTACCTGTTCCAAAATATATTGGAATATATTAAAAATAACGGAATCAATTCATAACAGATTTTTTAATTTTATTTGTAAAATCCAAATATCACCATGGTTACGTTTTGGATTTATATTTTCTCAAAACCAAACCGTAATAAAATAATGAACGGTAATTAACTGTCAGATGTAGTTTTGCGAGAGAATACACAAGTCTTTAAGTAACCCCTGACAAACTAGTGATCATTTTTACCTCCAATAGCCAATGATCACTAGTTTAGCCCAGTTTAGACTAGTTTAGACTACCCAAGAGACTTTAATACTGTTCAAAGTAAATATAATGTTGGTTATTGCAGGATGTCAAATATTATAGGATAATGTACTTTTCTTTAACATACGTCTAGCTTCTTTTGCTTTATATAATACCATTCAAGTTAATGTAGGTTAAGGTTAGGTATATTTACATAAATATAACTTGTATTTATTTGATTCTAATTTATGTACATGTTTGATTTCTTTCATATATTAATGTAGATTAAATATTTTGTTGTAATATTCTTCATTACTAACAATATCTAATTATGAAATTGTTTTTCTTTGAACGTAATTTTACTAAAATACATATCTCAAGTACGTTAACATAAATATCAAACTCAAGTACATTTGAAATGAAATGAAAATTTGATTTATTTCCTAAAATAGAACAAAAAGAAATCACACAAATGATTTATACTTAGTAAAAAATAAAATGTAAGCATCATAAGTGGAAATATGAAATAAAAAAACTAAATACAACATATTTTCCTAGCTAAATGTCACCCTTTCCGTTTCGTTTCTTAAAAAATCCAGTAAATATAAACAGCTGTAGGTGTTTCTATTAGAAAAAAGGTTTACCCATAAGTGCAACTCAAACGTATCTACGTGCAGATTTGTTGTCAGCTAGTTTGAAAGTCATGTTATTTAAATATTTCAGAGTTTGTACAGTAATGATGTTGTATGTTGCATTATGTAAATAATATTGTATGATTATTGAACTTCAAGAAGTGATTTGATCATTTGTCTACTGTCTCATACTGTTAGGCTAGTCACAACAGAAACATACCACATTGCCTTAGGCAATAATCCAATTAATAAAAGAAAAAAGCTGGTTCTTCCGCCACCTATACTCAAGAATTATAAATCATTATATAAATATTATAAATCAAGAAAATTAATACATTTCTGACAATGTTGGACTTGTCGTTGTTCTTGTGTTTTTTTGTTTATTTTTTGTTTGTCTATTTACGTCAGTGGCAATTTTTAACTTAGTGTAACATCGTTGTTACTGGACAACGGTCGAAACCCCTCAAACAAATGTTTAGTGTCTCTCCGGGATTTGAACCTGTGACCCTATACATATGAAGCAGTAATACTAACCACTTAGCTAGCAAGAGGTCTAGTGTTGTCATTCAACAAATTATTAAATAACAACACTAGTTGAACCTCCAGTCCATCCTCACACGTGCCGTGATGACCCTCCCACTCACCCATACACGTACAATGATACTAACCCTCCCACAAACCTTGCACCAGTGGTGTAATTATGCTTTAATTTTCTTTAGGAGGTAAATGCACCGAAAAATCACTTGTAATCTGATACCAAAGGCACATATACAATGCAAAAATATGTGTGAATTCTATGGCTTGAAATTGTACAAAAAAGAATGTATATCCATTTATCGCATATTTTATTGAAGCCGTAACAGGAGCTCCAATTAGGTTTCTACTAACCTTATTCGGTTCATCTTGCACCTTCTACTATTAATATAATATGCATTATCCCATACTATTGTTATTAATCACAAACTCTTTAGGGTCTATGTACTTTAATCTATTAATGATAGCACAACTGTTTGAAGGACGTTAGAGACCCCGTTGTTAGTTACATGTTTCATGTAAAACTCACCCTCGAACCTCCATATGTTTGGATATGATCTATGGACAATGCTATCCTACATATATTTAACAGTTTTGAAGCTGTACAATATAATCAAAGAACAAGTGTTTTCAATAGTAAAACTACCAAATTGCTGTAGCAGCGCCATAGTAATTAAACATTTATCAATATTAATTTGTTGGGATTTAAATATTAACGTTTAGAAAAACCACAAAAGGACCTCTTTGATAAACTTAATTATAATTGAGGAAAGCTCTCTAAGTGATAGCTTAAAACTTCAACTACAGCTATTTTGAAAACTATACTCTTGTAAGATGTTAATTGATCAATATAAAAATCATTTTTTTTTTTTAATTTGTTAGTCAATATTAAAAGTATTACAAATAAAGTGGATGAGGAGTACCGCATTATTACTAAACGTTTAAAATATATTTCAATAACTATATTTTAGTTTGCTAAGGCTAAAATGTAGCTGTTTACAAAGTCCACGATCGACGTTAATATTTTTGACTTTGACTAATATTTGTATTCATTTAAAAATTTCTTTTGTGTGACAAAAATTACATTTTGATGTGGTCGTTCTACATAATAACCATATGCAATATCACACTTTAACGAGTGGTGATTCTTTCTTGCTAATAGTTATCTCACTCCCGAAAACCATAACAACTGATTGAGACAGAAATAAAAACAGGAACTACTAATTTTCACCATGTATACTAACCGAATACCATAAAATCACAAAATGTTTAGATAAAAACAATTCATAAGTAAATACTATTTTGGGACTATATATTATAATTAAAACAGTAAAATCACTAAAGGAAGATGGAATGTTCAGTAAAATATGTCCTCCGTAATGTTCTCGGACTTAGAGCAGGGGGTCTTAGAAAAAATTATAAAAATTGTCTAAGACAAAATAGTTGAATAAATCTCCTTTAACATTCCAAGCCTACAGTTTTTCCTATTTCTATATTATAAGAAATAAAATAAAATAATTTATATTTTTAGCAATATACTACAAGGGGAGTTAAACAGAAACCTGTATAGTTTCTCTTATCGTAAATAACTCATATTGAAAAAAATATAGTTTTGTCAAAGATGCTTGGTTCTCATAGTGCTATGATACTAACTAGATTTAATGTTTGCTAAATTATCAGTTGCTATAACTAGTTTTGTACTAAACCAAATGTATCTTTTCTAATTTATTTAGAATAAAGCTATTAATATCTGATATTAAATTTCTCCGAAATAACATTAGTTCTATAAGAATTAATATAAATGTAAGTGTAGACGTTCTGGATACATCAACAAGATCAGACCATCTTAGACTTAAGGGTGTTTAGTTTGGTAAAAGCCTATTCCAGACCTTCCTGTGTAGAGATAACTTTATTTCAGCATCTTCAACGGTTCATTAGCATTTGAGAATAGTGTGTATTTTCCGAACCTGGATGAAGTTGTTTTTATAGATACTTCAGTCTAAAATACGTTTCAAACCTAATAACCCTCTAAGACATAATTATATAACCTCTTAATGCAGTAATATTTACTGTTTTTAAAATTTAAATGAGCAACATTAGATTCATTGAATAAAAAATAAGCAAAGTAATCTATGAAACAACAGTTTCTGGCGTTACAAATTAACGGGGTTTTTTTGTGGAGATTACCTCTTCATAATTTTGTTAACATTATTGTGTTTAGATCCAAGCGACGTATAAAAAAATAAATAGCCATAAATTACAATGACTTTCAAATTAAAATAGTAAATCTATTCATTAAATAGGATACTTAATGGGCCAGCTCGCCCATACACGTACAGTGGCGTTGACCCATCCAAACGCCCGCCCATACACGTATAGTAACATTGACCCACCCATCCGCCCATACACGTACAGTGGCGTTGGCCACTATACATTACCACTGTACGTGTATAGGTGGGCGGGTGGCTCAATATGGGTGGGTTAATACCACTGTACGTATTGAGCAACCGTATATGATATAACAAAAGAGGTTTTGAAACAGTACATCTCACAACTGATGGTGCAAATGAGCTTTTTCAGTAGCAATCGATTTGAAGATGAGCGCTTTAAATAGATGAATACTGAAAAATCAGACTTTCATACGAGTTTTTAACGATATTTGTCACAAAAACATGCAATAAAACTCTTATAGTTTTAATAAAAAAAATTACAATGTATTAAATAATCCTAAAATAATAAAAACCGTTCATTTTAGTAATTGTAAAAGTATCATTATTGCTCGATGATTCCTTCTTAGTTATTTTCATGGTGTTTTCACAGGTAGTATATAAGGTGAAAAACAGCGAATAACTTAAAAAATTCCCCACATGGGCTACAGGCTATGGGTGGGGAATGAGCTCAGCTATAAAATGTAACAATTGTAAATAAATTATAATAATTTTAAAAGGATATTCAGTTTATAAGTATATATTTAAAAACAATAATAATATTTATATAATATAAAACATAGTTAAGTGTCAAAACTAAACATATGTTTATAAGTTAGAGGAATCTCATGTTTGATTGTGAACCAAGTCCATCTTATAGAGATTTGGAAACGCAAACACACCCTACTCACGCGCGCACGCACGCACGCACGCACGCACGCGCGCACGCGCGCACTCACACACACACACACACACACACACACACACACACACACACACACACACACACACACACACACACACACACACATCCAAACACTAAAAAAATTCATCGATAGCTTATCATTGTTTATTAATAATTCCATTTCTAAATATTACCTGTCTTTCTAAATCATTAAAACTAATAAGAACTGTTTCTTAATCGTCTGTTTTGAAAAATATTTTTGTTATAGGCCTAGAATACATTACTAATAAACATTGTTAGCTATTCCCTAATAGTAACATGTAAATACTGCTAATTTAATATGTATCTTAATTGTATAAATAATCGTATCTAAACAAAAAAGTTGTGTAAAAATAAAAAATAACATATGATTTTGAAATGTTTAAATAATATGGTAAATGTTATTTTTTTGTTACATCTGAATAAATATAGCGTAATATTTTCGAACAATAAATAAAACTAACATTTCTTTAGTGATGTGTAATTTATTTATTAGTCTTTGAACACAAAAATAAGTAGTTCTACGTCGTGAGAACGTTTAGTTCAGTCAAGTGAATGTTTTAATTGTTACAATCTAAGGCCAACCATTCCTTAGAAAGAGTAATTAATTGAAAGCCCAATGACAAATGAACAGCCTGTGGTTATCATCTGATCCCTTTCAAAATTTATTACGACTCTCATTGGGGTCGTACTGAGAACCTTTATCTTACGAAGCTGGGTTTCCATCAAATACGCTACCGGCAGTGGAGTACCAAACATGGTGTTATTATTATTAATATTTATTTCTGTTTCACAATACCAAATTAAACATTTCATTTTTTGGCATTTATAATATATTATGAAATGTATTACGAATGAATACAAACTATTCATTGATTTTTATTTGTTATTCAATAACACAAACATAAGTTATTTACGTGTCATGTAATACACGTAAGTCTCATACCCCATACTCTTATGAAAGTGTAACAATTTGTGGTGTTTTATGCTCCGTATAGCATCATAAAAGAACGTTGTCATGTGAAGATGGACTATCGAGAAGATTTTCAGCATGGTGGCTCATTTGTGTAGTGGTTTCATTTTTTTCAATTTTCCATAGTTCAATTTTCCACCTGCGCTTACGGGGGTGCACTCATCAGCCTGCACCCTCATGTAAACTGTCAAATAACGTTTGGGTAAATATTAAAGTAGGGGGAACTAATTATTTTAAGTTCTTAGTCAACAATTATTTTATATTTCTGAACAAAACATCTGAATAATCAAAACTGCATGCATTAAAAATTTGCTAAAAACCTTAATTTCTAAGGGATATAAGGTTTTTATCACTAACAAACCATTGAGTGCTTTTGGTTTTAATCTCTCCGATAATGAGACAAAAAAGTAGCGGCATTATTGTAAAATCTTCATGTTATAAATTGACTTGAGAAATTCTTTTAAAAAGATGGTAACAAAATAAGATTTTATATTTACACTTCATATCGTATTTTTTTTATTATTGCTTGTACTGATAGTTACAGACTTAAATGAATGCGGATTCATCAAGTGTACAGCCACGCGTCACATGTAGTTTCTAAAATAATAAAGGCGTTTTTATGTTCATTACGACAAACTAACATATGCGACCTAACGAATTGATGTAGTACACATTTAAAATTAAACACAAACTAATATTTTACATTCTTTTTTATTTTATAAATATACAAAACGTTTGATTTAGAGGTAAAATAAAGCACTGTATGTGTATTTCAACTGTAAACCCTTGGAGTATGTTTATGTGGAACTGAAATGTTCACGTAATGTTCCTTTAAAAAGGCAGTAGATTATTTTTAAGTAATATTATAATATTAAATTGTACAATGCTAACATGACGTGTTCTTTAACATAGTAGACTACGGAGTTTTTTCATGACATGATATAATAATATAGATATAAAATTGTTCAGGGAAAAATAAGTAGTAAAGTTGTACAGGGTTGATTTTCACAAATTAATTAAATAACATTAGGTGATTTGTTAAACAATGTATCAATTTGAAAAAGTGTTTCTATATGTAAAAAAAGGCCTTATATAGAAAATATTTAATAACGGCATCATTATCATGCGACTTAATAGCCCGGTGTGCCCGCTACAATACGGCCTGCGAACCAAAGTTAGGCAAGGTGCCGCGATCATACAAGTCTGCAACTATCAGTACTTTAGGTGTATTTTACACTATACAATTAGGCTGAGTTCTCCAAAGTCCAAGATCAGTATCTCAGTTAACATTTTAACAATTGGAATAACTGTTTATGCTGCTGGCATGGTGGCACAGTAGTAAAGGCGTAGGACTGGGGAGAGCGCTATCCAAAGTTCGAATCCCTGACAGAGCTAAAAGTTGGTACTTCACTCGATGGATAAAGTTCACGCACATCCCTGAATGCTTTGAGGACTAGCAATTGTAGTTTTATCTAAAAAGATTATGAAAACTCTCATTACTGTCCTTGGAAATATTTATTTATGCAAAATTATAAAATCTGGGGGTATTTTAAAAAGTAAAAAAAGAAAAAAATTGAAGTAAAAATTTACCGGTAAATTTTTTTCATTTTTAACTAGGTTAAACACTTATATCAAATAAACATTTTTGGAATCAGTAAAAAATACAAGTAAATTATATTACTTCGAATAGTAATAATTTTGTCCAACACCATCCTTTAAACTTATTTTATTTTAAGTAATCGTAAAATTTTAAATATTTATTTTTAAGTGTACATTCCAGTCAAAATTAACTTTAAATTGTGGTATATTTTTTACAGACGTAGAAAGTACCAATTACATTAGACTCAGCTTGGTAATTGAATGTATTCCCAACCCGATAAATACTGGCCAAGATTGGAGGTCCCGATCTGTTGAACTGAGTCTAAATACATTATAGAGGTCATTTGGCCGTTTCCTCCCTAATTGCTGTCATTAAGTTTAGTTTATATCATCCCCTCAGTTTTCCGCAATGAAGCTCGGGAAATCACGCTCCGTTCAATATAAATACATTTGAATAATCTGATTAAATAAATATATTTTATACTGGCAAGGAGTACTATCTCTCACGAGTTTTGTAATTATAAATGTATTAATTTTAATTGTATTACTTATAGATGTTTTTTAGAAGAGTTTTTAATAATTTATAAAACACTTGAACCATTAAAAAGTGGTTCCCCCATTGCAACCCATCAATCATGGCTTCCAGTTCTGTGCAAAATAACCCATCCGAATATAAGACAAAAAGAGGAACTTTTCTGAGAGTTCAAAAAGATCCTATCTATTCCAAATATACCTATTTTTTAAGTTATCCAAAACGTTCAGGGTGACTTCATTCTAAAAAATCCACCTCCCCCACTGGTTTTCCAGTTAATCTGAAATAAAAAATTAATAAATTAATGAAATAAATTAATCCCCAAAACCAAATCAGCGTTAACTTGGGATATGTAAGACATTCGAAACAAGTTTTGGTATTAGATGCTATGACTGTCATCGGTGGTATGTACCTTCCTCGTAAGGGATGGACTATGCTAAATCACATTCGCACAAGTGTGGAAAGAACCAACTACTGGAAATATAAGTGGAGAATGACAAATGATCAGTCATGTGATTGTGGAGTTGATGTTCAAACTATGGATCATATAGTTAATGATTGGCCATTGCGGTCTTTTCTAGGGGATTAGCTGGTCTTCATTCAATCGGAGAAGCAGGTGTTGAATAGTTTCGTAACTTGGATGTAGCTATGTGACGTGAGATAAAAATTTAAAACTATGACACAAGTACTTTGTAGTTTAAGTTTTATTTATACGTTGTTAAAGGCATGTTTTAAATGTTTTATTAGTTTGGTAGCTTGCTTTGAAAGCTATACGATAAATACAAAGTTAAAATAAAAAAAAATATAAAAAAACAAAACAAAAACAAGATTACTACAATCAATGTTCATAATGTGTTTTGTTTATATGACAAATTTCCTTTATGGTGTGTAGCCGTATACAAATAAACGACAAAACAAAATCAAGTCGCTTGGTACTCTATCACCGAGTAAATGTACATTTGAAATGCACAGTAAACTACTGTAAACATTGGAGTTTACAAACACATTAGCGACAACTTCTCAATCATTATGCTGTACATGGACAGTATTATTAACCCATATATTTAAATAACGAAATATTCACAATTGTACCATGCAAGTGAATAAAGTAGATAAGGTCACGTATTTTTATTAAAACTAATAGAAATGTGGTAAAACTAATAGATGGATAATATTTCGTAAAAATGAATTATTATAACTTGTTGATGTTGCAATATACCGATTTAGACTTTATTATATTTACGTAGTATTTGGCCACATATTTGTGAAAGAGCTGTAATAAAGTTGTATTATCACTATTGTAACACCGTTACTTCTGGGAAATTGTTAGTTTAAATTTATGAAACAGAGTGATTTCTGCAGTATTATTCAAACACCAAAATACAATCAGTAATAAACGAAAAAAATTAACAGTTTTATGTGTTTTAAATTTATGAATGTATAAAGTTATAATAAATTAATTTAAGAAGAGAAATTATGGCCTGTAACAATTATATAGACTCTTTTTTGGATGATAACTATTTATATAGATGGGAGCCAGTTTTACAGTATACACAGGGTGGAAAAAGTATAAAAACTCTTTCATAACAGCGTTATTTTTTCCATAAGTAATTTTATAATTACATTTTTTTTGAGTAATTGATAATTAAAAATCACCACATCCTTTTCGAATTCTGATTACGTTATCATTTTCAGTTTGACATGGCAATGTTAAATGACATGTCGTATGACCACGTTCTTATTTAACATTTTGAAGTTGACTCCTAGATCATGGACTCCAAGTGATCCCTAAGATCATCGACACTCTCTAAATATAGCGTGGTTTAGTATTAATTCAATGGAATATTCAAAAAGCAAAACTTTTGTAATTAGTGGAAACAAGTTAGGGGATGACTTACTTAAAACTTACCCTATATATATGTATAGTCTATTTGAATATTAAACTTAGTTAGTATTTGAAGGTTATGTTTTACAAATAGACTTCCGTGTCCTAGATGTAAACAGCAGTTAAGGGGTTAAGAAGACACGAAGTACAACTTAACAGTAAACATTCAAGTACACTTACTTGAACGGCTTACGTAATGAGCTTATTCGTACTTTGTGTTTGTATAACTACAGTTTGAAATGTTTGCCAGACATTAACTAGACTCAGTGTGTTCTTTAGTTTGGATATAAAGACTTTAAATCATAACGTGGTATCATAAATTGTTTCATGATATATGTCATAAACTACCAAAATAATAGTTTTTACGTATCTATTTCGGTTTTATATAAACAAAAACACATATTTAACTTCAAAATAAAACGAATGTCACTTGCTTTACTCTTCGTTCAATATGTTTTTTGTCTTTCGGTGGAATATTTTCAGCTACTGGAGTGTTTAAGAAGATTTCGTGATAGCACGAAAACGAGGTTGTCTATATTCATTGAAATACTGACCACTGGGTCTCATGTGTTTCGTGAAAATATGAAATATGATTTGTTCATAGTAATCTGTGCATATACAGAGAAAAAAGAAACAGAGCCGCTTTCTTATGGTCACAGCGAACGCCTTAGTGGGTGTTGTAACGAGATTACAACATAAGTACATGTTTGTAAATCTTTATTAATAATTACAACGTTTACCCTATAGAATGTACGAGGAGTAAGGGGGACCCTGCCATCGTATTGCATATTGGAGGAATGACTACTCAACGCACATTTTGCAGACAATTGGATGCAACCTCTATTTATTTCGTCTCTGAAACGTACAAAGTTGTTCCCCTTAGTGTCTAATATTTAAAATTAAAATTTAAGTCATGACTTTAAAGACATTTTAAAGATTTTCTCTACGACTGATACATCGTCTATGTGATGCAAGTAAAAATAGGTTTATTTGCCATGTTTTGGGGGTTTTCATTTTATAAATATTCTGTTTATATCAAATATCTGGAGTAATTACATAAGATTTTAGTCATTTTATCCTGAAACTATCATATTCGCTGTACCCTCATGTGCAAACATTGCATAAGTGCTGTTAGTTCAAAGTTTTTTTTTTGAAGTTTTACAGATTTAAAATGTGTTGTTACATCCTTTGGGGGAAAATTAGTTCTAGTACAAAAAAAATCTTCTGAACTCTAAAAACAGTATATTAGTGCGTCGAGACTGTAAATTACACCCAAGACTGTAATGAGACCCCAAGGCTCATCAATAACACATATTTTAAGGAATGAGTAAATAAATAAATAGATAGAAGTTAACTGTCTAAAAGTTAAATAAGTTTCCCTTAAACAGAGTTTTAGAGGCTAATTAATTTGGAATGTCAAAATAATGTGATAAAAACCATATTAACACGCCAATAATAAAAATGCGCTGTTTAGGCTATTCCTATGATACAGTTCTGTGTATTGAACTGTAATGCTCGACCATTGTCTATTGTACTTGCCCTACTTTGAGCTATATACACTTTGAATTACTGACTAGCTTCTAGTTCTGTTTGTGTTCTGAAAACAAAACAAATCAAAGCCACAAACAGGCATATATATATATATATATATATATATATATATATATATATATATATATATATATATATAGGGTGTATCTGTAAAGCGTGGACATATTTAAGGAACTGATTCTATGGGCCATAACAGAGATAAAATGTCCTAAAATGCTTCTTTTCCCAGATATCCCCCATTTGTTTCACTAAATAATTTTATATCTGTAGAATAACTCAACCGATTGAGTTGAATGTATATATTCAACAAAGATAAATTTCACACAAAATTAAATCACTGTTTTATGCCATTTTTAACTGGCACATGTCTAGGTATATAAACAGTAAATGTCATACATTTACAGGACACATTTCTTTATTTTGGTCCAGTTTCTTAAATATGTGTGCACATTACAGCTACACTCTGTATAGCTTTATAACTTCATATAAGTATCAAAGTAATTAATGACATTACATTAGAATTAATGTTTTTAGAATTAATGTAATTAGAAAAATGAAACATTGTTTTTACTAATTTCGGTTGGTTAATATAATATTGGTATTTGGAATAAATTACTTCATATTATTTTTATTTTATTTTAAAAATTATCTATCATTTTTCATGTTGCATTAAAAGTTGATTAATTTTACTTATTTTTTTATAATAATTAATTTAAATACTATTACAAATGAAAGACGATATTTTTGTTCGTTTTAGGAAATAAAAATAAATCTAGACATCAGCGGATCTTTAATTCACTACCACAACCATATCTTAGGTTAACCTAACATAACATAAGAAAATTTAGCATAACCTAACCAAACCTAACATAACTGAACCAATCCTAACAAAACTTAACCAAACCAAAATATAACCTAACCAAACCCAACATAACCTAACCAAACGTAACTTAACCTAACATAACCTATCAAGCCTAACATAGCCTAACCAAAATAGTGGTAGTGAGTTAACGGAAAAGGTCTACAATAGCTTATCAGATGAGATTAGGGGTGTTATCTACGACTCAATAAACCTTCATATATGTAGTTTTGTGACTAATCAGACAGTCAATGAGTGTTAATAGTGACACTCCTACTGTGATAGTGTTATTGAGGGATACATTATATTATTCTGTGTCCTTTGACATTAATCGATACTTCGTTAATTAAATTAACGTGGCTGGATCACTTATTAACTACACTCCCTACCTTACAAATTAATACCAATAGGTAAAAATTAATAAATAATTTTCCAAAGTCTAATTTAAAACAAATATAGATTGGGTTTTATTCAGTTACTCCTTAAATTGCTTCAACAGTTTATAAAGGGTTTACATTTTGAATAGACCGTTGAATTTATACCAACCCAGACTGAATTTACTGAGAGAGTTTGGGGTCACTCAGGATTCAAGATCAAGGAGTCAACTTTAAAATTTCAAATATGTCCCTGGTCATGTAATATGTCATTTTACACTACCATTTTAACCTAAAAACAATAGAGCAATTCGTTCTATGACATGACCACACTTATACAAGGTAGAAGAAAATATGGAAACGCTTTCACAACTTCTGTATGACTTCATTACTTGTGAAATGGTTAATTTTTTCAATATATGATTTGATAATTTTTGTTTTTTTAATTATGTTCCTTAAAGTATAATTTTTATCACAATAATATACTAAAAAACATCATATAGTGGATTTTTTAAATAATCTTGTCAAATTAATTACTTTGAAATTAAAATTACCGCTACTCAGGAAAGGATAAACCTTTCGAAGTCCGGTTTGCGGCAGTTAATTTATTTTCATTATACCTTTATTTTGATACGAAATTTGACTTAGACTTAACTTGGAGATATTTATTCAACTCCTCGCCCCCCTGAAAAGATGAAATTTCACTAATAACGTCAAAAGGTAGGTTATTTGTAACCGTTATGATGAACAAGATTTCATTTTTACAAGTGAAGTCATACACAAGTTTAAAAAGCGTTTCCTTATTTGTTTCCACCTTGTATATACAATTTTGAGATTGACTCCTGGATCTTGGACCACAAGTTAATAATAATAACACTGAAACACTCTAAATTTAGTTTGGGTTAGTAATAATCTAATGGCATATCCTAAAAGCAAATCTTTTACGTACTATGGAAACAAGATAGGGTAGCTGACTCAAAACTCACCCTGTATATGTTAAGGAAATAATATTCCTGTACTTCAAATAGGATAAAATATGTTATATACTCATTAAAACAGGAGACAATAGTAGATTAAATGTCTATTTATTTCTATTGTCTTTCGTCAAGGCTGGAAGGTCTTAGCTCAAAATAGCTTTAAAATTGAAAGTTTCATTCCATCTTGTCCAAAACAGATGCTTGGGAGAGATTTTAATCCTGGAATTAAATACCAACCACTTTTATTTAAATTTTTATGTCTGGAAAACAACCGTAAAAAACATAAGCTGTTTATCTGCAATATTTGTATATTTATGACTCTCTAAACTTGAATAACAATTAGCCATGTAGATTTACCACTAGCGGGCCAACACATGCTGTTCTATTTCAACAATATCGTTATTTTTTTATTATTATTATAAGTTATCTTGAACATTGCATGATATTAAAGGTCCGATATGGTGAACCATAAGTTGATATTATTTGATTTACAATCGCCAATAATAACATGTAAAGTTCCACATCTTAGAACTTGGGCTTAAGAGTGTTCGTTCGGGCGGCCAGTTTAGCAGTATAAGGAATTTTGTTCTAGATTTTATCGCAACTGCCGCTAAGAGTATTAAAGATCCTGACTCACTAACGAACTAGCAATGAATTTCCCTCCCCTCTCTCCCCTCATAGCACCTAAATTTGATAGATGGGCATAACTCCCACATTTATAGTAAACTCTAGCAATTAATTTTTATATATTATAATCTACTTTTTTGGCCAAATATGACTGTACAAATTTCAGCTAAAAGTTTTAACAAATATCATTTATAGATACATAATTGGTAACACTAAAAAAAAGTTGATTAGTACCTTTTGTCCACTATATTCTCAAAATGTTAATAAATTATATCACGGTTTGTTCAAGAGTTATGGACCATTAGTCACTTTGGGCAGCCATATCTCCACAACGAAATTTGTTAGAACTGTTTCTCGTAACACATTTATTACTTACATGGAATACTAACAATTTTATTCAAAATATTTTCAAAAATAAAGTTCGATCGAACACCCTTAAGCGGCTGGTGTCAATATATAAAATATAAACTATAAACTATATAAACTATATAAAATATAAACTAGAATTTATATTTTCTGTAGACAACTGTGTCAAGTTGCTATCCACACTATATACACAATTTACAAGATACGTCAGCTGGAAAGTCATTCGCCGACCTTAGTCTAAACGATACCACTGAAGATGCCACTTCACAGCATGGGCGAAACGTCTGGTTATCTTGTACAGTAAATAGTGTAAAAATCACTTTGATGTGATTGTCACCGGAAAATATAGATTCTAGTCATAAAGTTTCACATTTGTAACTAACGAAAAATCAAATCAATACTCAATGTTTTTAAACTTATGGTCCTCTATAACAGTTCTTCACCTATTAAATGACACTTCAAGTCATAAGTTTATTACGAACGGAATCGTTGAAATATAAACCTATGTATATGATGGAATCGTTGAGCGAAACGCCCTCTTAAATTAAAGTGTTCTAATTATCAATAGATTTAGGGTTTAAAGTGGTTAGCTACATGATATTGTGCTAAAAGTTGCAAAGATGCAAAACCAAATTTGATTATTTCAATTTATCTGAAACAAACATATTAATACTGGCAGTCAATTTGCGATTAAAACATTTCTAAATTATGTTTGACGAAGTTAACTAAGCCATTTTAGTTTTAAAATAATTGATGAATGTAAGTGTATACTGTTCTGGGATATATCAACAAGATCAGACCATCTTAGACTTAAGGGTGTTTAGTTTGGTAAAAGCCTATTCCAGACCTTCCTGTGTAGAGATAACTTTGTTTCAGCATCTTAAACGTTCCATTAGCATTTGAGAATAGTGAATTTTTGCTAAGCCCTGTACTAACTAAGTTTGAATGTGTTTTAAAAATAAAATACATTTTTAACAGTTAACATAAGTGTCTTTTATTTAATTTGAGTAAAAAGAAGTATATTTGAACCAACGGAAAAGTTTGTTTTGTTTGATTCATAACAAAATATTAAATGTATAAATCATATGGCTTGTATGTCAGCTACCGTTTATTAATTTAAAAATGTACTTATATATACCGGCAAAGTGTAATATCAGGCATTGTATAGAATACCTAGGCATTCTATACATTGCCAAAAGTAAGCAGGCAAAGTGTGAAATTTTAAACATTTCATACTTTGCCTAGGCATTCTATAGAATGCCTGCTGGAGTTCAGGCAGAGTTAAAAATCTGTCTGTTCCATTGTTTTCAAGTTACAACGTGCTTGCCTCACCTACTCCCCCCGCCCATCCCCGCTATAACGCTGCTCTCAGTTCTGTTCCGTCACGCCACAGTATTGTGCTAGGCCTACGCTTCAGTTCTGTTCTGTCGTGCCACTGTATTGTTGCTTGAAAATGTCACAAGTGAACAGTAGTATCAGCAGTTCTAGTGATCGTTTATCGCTAATGAAACTTCGTTTTAGTGCCGAACTTGTAAAAATTCGGAATGCAAGTGCTAAAAATAGTGTTTTTTTGACTGAAGACGACTATAAGAAGCTGGTGTTGGAGGTCGAAGATGCCAAGGCCAAGCCCAGAAAGGAACCTCGTCACTACTGGCTACTCAACAGGTATGATATAATGATCGTAGAAAATGTGCAAAAACTAATACACCCATTAAAACAAGGAGACAGTGTTGTAAAATTTTATGTCCACGATTCAGATTTATTTACTGTTCTCCATGAAGCTCATGTAGCTATTGGTCATGGTGGAAGAGATCGAATGTTAAAAGAGCTAGATATTAAGTACAAAAATGTTACACGTCATGATGTTGAGCTATATATTAGTTTGTGTGAGCCATGTCAGAAGAAACAAAAGGGTTCGAAAAGAGGAGTGGTAGTAAAGCCCCTGATTTCATCAGAATTTAATTCTCGTTGTCAAGTAGATTTAATTGATTTCCAGTCACAGCCCGACAGGGAGTTTAAGTTTATAATGGTCTATCAGGATCATTTGACAAAATTTGTGATTCTTAAGCCTCTCAAAACTAAAACCGCTGAGGAAGTAGCATATCACCTAGTTGATATTTTTACTCTCATTGGAGCACCAAGTATATTGCAGTCAGACAATGGAAGGGAGTTTGCAAACAAAATAGTGTACAATTTAAAAGATTATTGGCCTACGTTAAAAATCGTTCATGGCAAACCACGTCATTCTCAAAGTCAGGGTAGTGTAGAACGTGCAAACCAAGATATTGAAAACATGATTTTGACTTGGATGCAAGATGAAAAAACTGACCGTTGGAGTGAGGGATTGAGATTTGTGCAACTTATGAAAAATAGAGCTTTACATTCAGGAATCAAAAGAACGCCCTATGAGGCTCTCTTCGGCTGTAAAGTAAAGGTCTGTCTTACAACATCTTCTCTGCCTCGAGACATTTTGGATTCCATTAACAGCGAAGAAGATTTGGAAAGAGTGGTTAATAACATGCACACAACAGAAACACAAACAATGTCAAGTCTAGAACCTCCACTCCAAACCGATCATAACACTTCAGAAGTTAATGAGGCAACCGTTGATGTCTCGGTCAGTTCTAGCCTTCTACAAATGTGTAGCGTTTGTTTGCAGCAAACTAATGAGAAACAAAACTGCACAAATGTTTAGCGGACATACATATTTCATGTGGCCATTCAATTCAGGGGTGTGATGATACTGAAAAAACCCTGTTGTGTGTCCCTTGTTTTAATTCGGAAAATATTGATAAAGAGAGGAAGAGGTCAAAAGCTTGTCTTGAAAAACAAGCTAAGAAAATGAAAGCTAATTCCGATAAAAAGTTTCCCCCCGTCACCAAAGGAGTCACTGTTCGTGTTCCAATTCCTGACGTTGACAAAGGAAGAGGTGACTTGAGAAATATTCTGGCAGTGGTCATGGATACGACAGAAGATGGGTTTTACAAATTAGGGACCGCCAACGGATTTTTGAAACAACTGTACGCAAGGTCACAGTTTACAGTTTGCAAAAAAAGCCTAGTTCGAGTAGAAGACGTGCCTGATCAAGAAACAGGACTTCGTACCGTTGCAACAGCTCAGTCAACAGGAAGCGGCCAAGGATTTGTGAGATGCACTTGCAAAACTAAATGTCAAACCAAACAATGTGCTTGTGTTAAAAACAATCGAAAATGCAACTCGAAGTGCCATAGTTCTCTTTCCTGCTGTAACAAGTAATTTCTTAAATTAATATTTCACTTTTAAATTTTACTCTAGTAAAATATGAGGATTTTCAGATCCTATGTTTAATACATTTCATGTTTGTTATTTGCAATAAACAATTTTTAACAATGTTGTTCATTTTATACTTTGCCTGCAAAACTTTCGACATTCTATATAATGCCTAGGCATTATACACAATGCCTAGGCAAAGTTTGTACAATTGTTAAGAAATGAGTTTATTTCATACTTTGCCTGGATTCACTCGGCAATGTTTACAATGCCTAGGTATTCCATACAATGCCTGAATTGTACACATTGCCGGTAACATATATATATATTTAGTAAAGACTAAAAATTTATGTCATATATTAATAAAAATAAAAATATATACAGGGTGGAAAAAATATGGAAACGCATTCACAACAACTAAATTTTTCCCATAAATAATTATTTTATACTTACATTTTTTTATAATTGGGTTTAATAAAGTTTATACTGATCAGAATAATTTACTTGAAACCGTTAAGTAGCGGAGGAATAATAGTGTTAAAATTAGTTACTTTGAAATTACCGCTACTCTGTAAAGGATAAACCTATCGAAGTCCTGTTTATGACAGTTAATTTCTCTTTAGTAGACCTTTTATTTGGTACCATCTGAAAAGATGAAATGGCGCCAAAAAGTGTGTTCTTTGTAACCAGGATGATGTACAATATTTAAGTTTTGCAAATGAAGTTATACTAAAGTTGTGAAAGAGTTTCCATATTGTTTTCCACCATGTCTAGTGATCTCATTTCACTAAGTAAATCCAAACCATCAAGCCATTTAAGAACTGTATCAATGGTGGTTCAATTCATGCTGGCTAATCCCTTCGTAAAAGAGCGCAGGGGGCAATCTGTAACTATGTGTTCCATTGTCTAGATGAAATTCCCACATCACATGACTGAGGTAGTGACAATCACCACTTATAATTTCAGTAGTTACATCTGCTCACACCAGTTCGGAACTGAGTCAACAGAGTCCATTTCCTACGAGGGAGGTTTATCTCACCAGCAGTATTGACGGATCGTTAATAAGGATCATTCCTATGCTGTTCCTTCGTTAATAAGGAACACACAATCCTTAGACGGTGTTGTGCGCGTCTACACCAAATCTTTAAATAACCACCATAGCTATTGCTACAAAATGTGGTTTTGTTATACAAATCTGACGAGTAGGTTACTGATCAGCATTTCGTCAAAACCGACAAGACCTTTTGGACCTACAGCATAGCTGCTAGTTTGGAGGGGTGGACCCTCAAGTCTAACTAGACCATTTGGACTCACAGCATAGCTACTACCTTGAAGGGGCGGGCCATCAAGTCTAACTAGACCATTTAGACTCACAGCGTAGCTGCTACCTTGGAGGGCCGGACCATCAAGTCTAACTAGACCTTTTGGACCTACAGCATAGCTGCTACCTTGGAGGGGCGGACCCTCAAGTCTAACTAGACCATTTGGACTCACAGCGTAGCTGCTACCTTGGAGGGGCGGACCCTCAAGTCTAACTAGACCATTTGGACTCACAGCGTAGCTGCTACCTTGGAGGGGCGGACCCTCAAGTCAAACTAGACCATTTGGACTTACAGCCTAGCTGCTAACATTCAATGGCACTTTTGTTTTTACTCGCAGTTCATGTTGCTCTGCGATACCAATAGCGTAACGCACCGAATCCGTTACTGTAGTGGAAGCTCCACCTTGCTGCTATGTTGCGGCCTACTTGCGTAAGCTTGAGAGGCTAAGGTACGGATGGACGACTAGTGTAATTGATGTTTTGACGTTGTTACGTCTCGTCAGGCACAGATAGACAGCTGTTTACAGCTGTCCCTCTACTACAGCGGAGAAAGTTAAAAACTACTTTGTATTACCATTGATTTTACTATACATAGAAGATAGTTCCATCCAATGTTAAATATTGAGGCACGGAAAATGGGAGCGACCGTGCTGCAACCTGTCGTCAATCAAGTTAAAGAGGTCGAAATTGCCTCCAGTTTCGACTGTTCGGTTGCACAACCTGTGAGCAGTAAAGGAACTAATCACTCCCTCTCATTCCCCCATTCTCTCTCTCTTTCTATCGAGACGCTCATCTTGAAGTACTTGTCTACGTCGCCACTGCACCTGTACTGTCGCCGATTGGCTTTGATAGTGGGTCAAAGTGGGATATTATTCCTTGCTTTGGTTTGTCTTGCACGGAAAGGAATCGCGATCTTTTATTTAGGCCTTAGGGGGTTGTGAATATGAAAAATGTTAGGGGACTTTTTTTGTTATTTGTCAATGTAAATAACAGTGTGTTACAGATGTTTAGTTAAAACATTATACATTATCTAAAATGATGTAAATACTGTTTGTATTATAAGTTTATTGATATTTTAAGTAATTGTATATTTAGAAGTAGCAAGAAAAATAGTGGTAGTTCTAAATTGTTAAAGGCTAAATTGTTAAGTCCCTGGATAGCACCAAACATTTTATATAAATTTGAGAGACGTAAAAAATTATATAAAATTTCTACGAAAAGACCAAATGACAGTTTTTCAAAATTATTTTGCAAAATGTACTAATGAATTAAACAATGCGATAAATTTTACAAAAAAGCAATTATTATTCAACATTATTAGAAAACTGTAAAGGTGATGTATCTGAGCACTGGAAGGTAATAAATAACTTAACAAGTGGTTCCTCAAAGAAAATAGTTGAGCTAATTGAATTGCCAAATGGCAAAGTTACGCATGAGCCTTCCGTCATTGCTGATAATATAAACAATCACCTTATCACAATCCAGTCTAGCCGTCCAGACGTTGTTCATTCCAATGCCCTTCCACCTTTACGTACTTAATGTCAACATTCATTATTTATAACTCCAACAGATTTAGATGAAATAAGAGTATTGTTAAGCTTTTAAAAAATAAAAAAATAACTGGCTCTGACCAAATTAATATACATTTACTGAAAAATATAAATGATGAGATTGCACCAGTTTTAGTTCACTTAATAAACAGTAGTTTTATCAAAGGCATTTTTCCTGAGAGCCTGAAGTTAAGTTCAGTGGTACCTATTTTGAAGGACAATAACTCTATAAACTAGATAACATAATAACTATCAGCTTGTTATCTGTATTCTCTAAGGGTTTTGAAAAAAACAATGAATAAATGACTCCATAGTTATTTATCTAAGTTAAATTTTCTTAATCCACGTCAATTCAGTTTTATCAAAGGAAAGTCATCTGAGGATGCGTTATTAGAAGTATCAGAAATAATTTATAACAATTTAATTATTCATTAACTTATCATCTGTCATATAGTTCACATTTAATACTAGAATTAACCCTTTATATTATTGAAATCATTATTCATTTTTTATCAAGTAATTAACGCTTCTTGTCATTATTGCATTTTATAATTATTGTTGTATTTTTAACTATAAATGAATATTCCTTTTTGTTTAAAAGTAAATTGAACTATAACTATAACTATATAAATACCACAATATTAAAATCTGCTTCCGGGTCACGCCGTGGACAGGGAAATGTGTGTGGTAGGCCTACCGAAAGTTTTAATATTCGTTGTTTTCCTCGTGTGTGAAGTGTGTTTGTTAAGTTTTAATTAATTTGTGACGCGTCCCACTTGGACTTATTTGTTTTCTTTAACCTGAAGATGCCGTCTGTATTCACGGCGAAACATGTAGTTGTTATCACCATCACACGCTGTGAACTGTTTGACGGAAGGTAAAGTAAACCTATTTTAGTCTATACCAGGATAGGCATTTTTTCTTTTTATTTGATATAAAGAGATGGAGATAAAGAGAAAATATTTCCTGTATTGATGATTTCATAAATAGTGGCGGAGTCATAAAATGAAAAAGAAAAAACATACTTGCACACAATTCAGTTCTTCAGTCGCGTTGCCGAAAATCGTGTAATAGGCCTACCTCACTCTCTGGCCGTTAACGAGTTGCGCGCAATCCTAGCTGCGTTAATTGCGATGTCCCAAGAAGGCCCCAAACCAGTACTCGAGTTGCGCGCAATACCGATCTCAGGTAGTCTGTCCAGTCTTGGCCGCTCAAAAATGCAACTTAGACCTCAAGCTGTGCTATAGAAATATTTCGGTAAATATCACAATCCGCCAAAAATAACTTGAATTTTCACTGGTCTGATTCCAAATAGCACCAAACTTATACTACAAAATAAGCACATATCTGCTTATATTCTGTGCTTGCTATATTCTCAAGAAGTAATAATAGAGTCACAACTCTTCATGATTCCGAAAAAATAAAAACTGACCATTCACCAAACAATGAAATATTTTACAAACAATCATGCAATTACTTGGAACCAAATAATATGTTAATGTTACAGACAGTAATAATAAAACATATGTATATAATAAAATTAAAAATAATGCTATTTTAAATTAAATGCCTATACACAGATTGTCTGAATCAGGCCATAAGATGAAAGCTATTTTTATCTTGTATAGAAGTAAATTAGTGGTTTTGTTATGATTTGTTCCAAGCCTATCATTCAATTTGAATCTCATTTGGGTTTTATATTTTGCCCAGTATTATTCTATATAAATATCATAGGCCTATTTCAATATTTATTTTGTCAAAGAAATAAATAATGTCACATTTTTTAATATTTCACCATAGGCTATTATACATTCCTGGAATATTTGCAGATTAATTTCATAATTGAAAGGAGAGTCATTGATTGGATTTGAAAACAATTTATTTTTTAATCAATTACCACATATGAAAAACTAATGAATGAGTACAACAGTCGATTTAATCACCTAATCGATGGTTAAAATGCAATAAATCAAGATTTTTCAGATGGGCTATATAATATGAAAATTTTTACTTAAATCAGCAGTAATTATCGCCAGCATTGCCGATAAGTTAGAGGTCTATTCAAGTGTGTCTATTTACAAATACACGGTGTGTTAATCATATAAATCAATATGGTGTTTTAATTTATTCAGTTATAAATATTTCTTTATTCAATATGAATGTCACACTGAGTTTTACTGTAATAGTATCAACACAGTATTCTTTATTATTCGAAAGAGATGCAAGCAAATATAAAAACAGAGAACCCGGATAAACGTTGGCCATATGGAATAACGTAAACTATTATCTAATCAGGACGTTGTTTGTGTGTGGGACCTGAGGAAGGAGAGGGCGGGGCGGCTGTCTGGAGAATGGGAGAGTGGGTTAAGAGGAGGGAAGTGAGAGAGAGAGAGAGAGAGACGGAAGAGCGTGCGAGAGAGAGAGGAAATAGGGCTATGCGCAGCGCAGCGTGGGGCCTCAAAACAGTTTAGGGGCCTCGCCACAACTCTCCCATATGGATGGAGTATCTCTTTATATAGTAAAATCAATGGTATTACTCAGTTCCAATACAAGCAGGAGAGAAGAATAAATTCAACTCTTTAAATATCTAAAGTTGTAATTGGGTAGACTAGTATAGACTAGTAACAAACCTGGTAGCTGGACTGTCACGGATTTTGTATCTCCCAGCCTATAGCAGCTACCACACAAAATTTTTAAAATAACAATATTCAAGACACTAATTCAAAGTTTAATCGAAAACACAAATAACTTCTTTATTGTAATATATATTTTATGTTTAATAAATGGTTACACAGAATTTGCACAAACGTTCCTACATATAAAAATGAAAATTACCAGTTTGATTCCCAAATATGTTTTTTTGCCATAACTAAAAAACTAGTCAATTTAGAGACATGCAGTTTTTACTAAAGAATTTTAAATCCTAATTCACATATTTTCTGAATATTTAATCAAAATAATTTCCTGTTTTTAAGATAATTTCATTTTTGTAAGTTTTTGCCCATAAAAATAAAAATAAATAAAATTTCAAAAAAGTGAAAAAAACAGTCTGGAGATATTGGCTGAATACACCTATACACAAAATTTCATAAAAATTGATACATCCCTTTGGTCTCCACCGAAGTGCACATACACACAGACAGACACACATACGGAGAGACACCATATTTTTTTTTCGAAAACACCACTTATTTGGGTTTAGGGAACCCTAAAATGGAATTTTAGACCAACTTGTAAACTTTATTTTGGACGATCAAAATATTTACTTTATGCTAATTCATTTAATTACTATATAGGAGAAAGTAATAAAATGTGAGTACAAAATAAATTATTTGTTATTATATTTAAAATTCTATTTTTTTAACAGACATTCAATGGCTGTTATTCGAATCAAGCCACTCTTGTGGTGGTAGTCACATTTTTGTGGTAAAAGTCGATATCAATTGCCGATTGCACTTCCTCCATAAATCAAATAACACCCAATATAATTTTGAACTCGGATGATATGTATAGAGCATAATAATGAAGTTGTGCAATTGCAACCTTAATATATAAAATCCAAAAACGATGTACTCACTCATAATGCCACTTTCGGAATTTGAAGGTAAGATAATGTATATATAAAAAGACACTAAAAATGAAGGTAACCTCTTTCCTTAAATAAAAACAAATCAAATAGAACAATTATAAATTCTAGTACAGTGTTATTATAACCACACCAATTCATACCCATCAAGTATGATCATTGAAATAATATTTTATTTCAAAGAAAAAACAATATTTTATAACAAAGAAAATATTTTATTATTAAAAACTAGTCGCCAAAAACAGATTATACTGATTTTTGATTGTTATTGTTGCTAAGATTAATTACTTAGACACGATAATAATGGTTGGAATTGAAAAGTATTCCGGTGGCAACTGTCAGAACTACAAATGTCTTTCATAACTCATTGTTTGTGCTGTGTCCTTTAGAGAGAGGGCAAGGTAGTTCTTTGATATCGGAAGACAATTTGAGTAAAAGTCGTGAATGATATAAACCACATATGAGGACATTTTATATTTTATTAAAAAAAAAAAAATTAAATTACAGAATACTTGAATGGTTATTTTTATTAATTAATTTGACTATCGTAAAACCTACCATTGATTCTAGATTCAATACCATCCGGAAGAATCGGATTGTACGACATCAGTCTTGTGTTTACAGGTGCTGCAGAGAACAAAGATCCCGGACAAACGCTCAGCCATCAGTTGAGTTGCTTATATTCTAATTATAGAACATTTTTCGTTATCAAAATGTCTTATATGTGCATTCTTCAGGATAATTGACGGAAAACAGTGGAGCATATCTGATTATTTGTGCAAAAAATACTTTAAGAAAAGTTGTCTGAATTGACAGGGTTAAAAATTAAAATCGTTATTTCCATTTAATTTATACATATATTTAAGTTCTTAGGTATATTTTATTTTCATGATATTAAAGAACTTCAAATTCTTTATTTCAGTATGTTAGGCTACGATCTTAAAATCATGTTTTAGAGTCTTGAGATTATTTGGTAATCTATATTTATAGGCAGTATATTTTTTACAAACTTTCTTGTAAACACCATTTAGGTAAAAAATATGCTTTTTTTAGATGGAGTTTATTCCTAAGGGCACAGAGTAACGTATTTCTTGTGTCTTGGTGTTTTTCATAAAGTTCAGTCCAAATTTCACAACTATTCAAACATCTGCTTCTCAAACTTATTGAAGGCCAGTTTATTCTCATTGAGAAGAGCACAATGAGGAACCTCCTTTTCTTAGGTTAAAAAAAATTATTAATGGTTTTTCAATTGTTCTCTCCCTCACCTCATCTTGGTTGCAGGCATTGAAAGCCAGACTTTACACATATGTATACAATTACATAACGTATTATGCTGAAATAATTTGCGATTAACAACGAAGGAGTGCTTGTGTGAGATTATTGGAACGTGAGTACTCGCATGGACTAATATCGCAGTACATTTTGAATTTTTTCTTGTTACGATATTGATTATAATCGTTTAACATTCGATGTATGGATTTTTAAACAGTATAACATGTGTTTAGGTAGAACAAGTAATTTCATTGTACAAAGAAAAACAAATATGAACTTTATTTATAAACCGCAAATGTTTTCTTCTAGTAAATGCTTTTTTTGCTATAAAAAAATGTTATTGAAGTTTAAATCTTGCATTTCCTATTTTAAAAATTATAGACGATACTGATAAATGATAAAAAAACATAGTTTTAAGAATAGTGCTAATTATTTACAACGGAAACATATGATGATCAAGTTTTCACGAGACTGCTCGCACGGACTACAACAGTTGACCACGCTAATAAAAAAACCAGTAAAAATCGATGAGCTCTCGCTGGCCGCTACAACTCCAACGAGTGTGGTACTCTGGCGAAGGTAGTGAAACGTTCACACAGCCTCAAGGTCGTGCACCGTGACCCACCCACCTGGCCTACACTCTAGTGTTAAATATTTTTAATTATTATTACTATAGTATTGTGTGTGTAAAATGCTTATAACCATTTTATGGCCATTAAGTTTGAGGTAAAAGTAAAACGTTTATTTTATTGTTTTTATATCTTACTTTGTTTAGTGAAGTAATACTTAAATGGTTATTTTTTTAAAAAAAATTTTGATTTCTGTAAAACTTACCATTTATTTGTAAGGATGATTCTAGATTGAATACCATCCGGAAAATCGGATTGTACATCAGTCTTCTATTTACTTTGATTAATCAGATGCTGCAGAGAACAAAGATTCCGGATAAACGCTGAGCTATAAGTTGAATTGCTTATTTTCTAATAGTGGAACATTTTTCGTTATGAAAATGACTCACATGTGTATCCTTTAGGACAACTTTTGGTGTAGGATGATTTTTCAAAATGTAACAAATTGAAAAATATACTAAAGCTAACGAATATCAACTCGATCTCAAAGTCACATAAGTAAACATGTTCTCATACCTTTATATTACTACAAATAATTAGATTTTGTAATCTAAAATATTATAGTAAATTTGTTTTAGTTTAATATCAGTTAATTTCTTCAACTTTCATTGTTGTGGTTTAAAACTGAGTGGATTTATACTTTTTAGAGCTTTAACATTTTATATGCCATGTTTTTGTTATAAATGCTTCATTTAATTGTCGACACTAGATCACAATATATTTTATTGAGTAAAATAAGACTCAAATAAGTATATCCTAAATATATTAATTTAATAATAGCATATTTATAAAGCTAAGATGAGGCTGAGAATAAGTTTAAGATGGGTATTGTGGATTGAGTAAATTCTTGCTCTGTGGCTTCTGACACTAAAGTCAAATTTCAAATAAACGTTGACACCACTTTGTAGTATGTCTTAGACTTGACTTGCTTTGTAATAACGAGTACTGTATATAATAACATGAGAACTGATCACTTGCCTTAAATTACACTTTAGCACCTGTGAAAATGTTAATATATTTTAAAGTAGATTTTAAGCTGTTATCAAGTTTCCTTACGAATGTTACATGTAGATTTCTTCAACATTTTAAATAGCTAATGCACTATTGGAATAACACTAAAAAATGAGACTTTATAGCATAAAAAGATAAAGAAATTGAAAAATTACAAATGCAACGTTGAAAAATCTAAATTAAAATTAAAAATTGAGTATAAAAAAAAGAAATGCATAGTTCAAAATCGTATTGAAAATTCTAAATTCTAAATTCTAAGTTCTAAGTTCTAAGTTCTAAGTTCTAAGTTCTAAATTCTAAATTCTAAGTTCTAAGTTCTAAGTTCTAAGTTCTAAGTTCTAAATTCTAAGTTCTAAATTCTAAATTCTAAATTCTAAGTTCTAAGTTCTAAGTTCTAAGTTCTAAGTTCTAAGTTCTAAGTTCTAAGTTCTAAGTTCTAAGTTCTAAGTTCTAAGTTCTAAGTTCTAAGTTCTAAGTTCTAAGTTCTAAGTTCTAAGTTCTAAGTTCTAAGTTTTAAGTTCTAAGTTCTAAGTTCTAAGTTCTAAGTTCTAAGTTCTAAGTTCTAAGTTCTAAGTTATAAGTTATAAGTTATAAGTTATAAGTTATAAGTTATAAGTTATAAGTTATAAGTTATAAGTTCTAAGCTCTAAACTCTAAACTCTAAACTCTAAACTCTAAACTCTAAACTCTAAACTCTAAACTCTAAACTCCAAACTCCAAACTCCAAACTCCAAACTCCAAACTCCAAACTCCAAACTCCAAACTCCATACTCCAAACTCCAAACTCCATACTCCAAACTCCAAACTCCAAACTCCAAACTCCAAACTCCAAACTCCAAACTCCAAACTCCAAACTCCAAACTCCAAACTCCAAATTCCAAATGCCAAATTCCAAATTCCAAATTCCAAATTCCAAATTCCAAACTCCAAACTGTAAATCCTAAATTATATATTCTAATTTTTAAAGTATAAAGTCAAAATTCAAAATGTTTGATTATAATTTGTAAATCTAAGATATAAAAGAAGTATGACAAATCTAAATTGAGGTTATTAAAAAAAATAAACTGTGTTTATTTTATTGGGTGAGGTAATCTCATACAGGATTTTAAAGTATAGGATAATGAAAATATTTACCAGCTAGCAACTGTTAAATACACATACTTTTAAATTAATTCATATCAAAGTTGTGCGAATCGAATAGATTATTGGTCCAAATTAAGTAATCATATTTTAATTTGATTAAATAAATATTTACAAGTAACACTTATTTGGTTTACATAGACAGAATGTTTGTTATTACAGATCCAAACAACACTTCAAAGCTTGTTTTATTTGATCAGTATGTTCAGTAGTGAATGTAAACAGCCAAGACATTGCAGTTCTCTCACCAACTGTATATTTTGGTCTTTGATTTAATCAAAGCAGTTAAAAATTTTACAAATTGGACAAATCATTTTATGGTTATATATTATTGATATTTATGGTGTTTTCGTAAAATACTATATGTGTTTGTGGTCTAAAAGAAAAACACTGTTATTAAATTTCTTTTACAACAAAGCATTAGTATTAAAAATATAATTTTCTCATTCGTTTGAAAATTTAGCAGTGCAAAACGTACAATTTAGTTTAATTCATTTGACTAATATATTTGTCTTGGCCTTTATAAATATTGGCATACAGTTAATGTAAAACCTATATTCATTTTGATAATTTTCAATTCACATGTATTCCCATTATTCTTTTGTTTTGGACCTAATTGTTCATATCATAGTGACCAGCATTTGATTGCAACAAAGTATTACCTATATTATTCAGGTGTAGTTGAGTTTAATTAAACAAATTCATCACCGAAGAAAAAAGTTAATTAATTTATTTATAAACTAACTGTATAAAAATATTCTAAAATATTTTATACAGGGACGAATTTAGGGAAAAAATTATATTTTGTTTGGCAAAAGAACATTTCTTTACAAAATATAACAGTCTTTGAGTTTACACGATACGTGTTAGTTCTCCATTTGGATTATGCCAAGATACTATCAGATATGCATATCATTCAGTGGGGTATGTGAATTGTATAAATGGTGAAAGAAGGCGTCTGTCTAATCTTAACAAGTGTCAGAGTTTACATTACACAAATAAAACAGGTTTTTCGTAATAATTAAGTTTTGTAGAACAATATTATTAATTAGAAATTGAATGGGATGTACGAAGTGCAATATATTATAACTGTTCGTACATAACCACACTAAATATACAACTAAATGTATCTATTGTATTTATCAGTTACCATTGGTTATGCCAAAGTATAATTTAAAGAAGAAAAAGATTTTCAAAATAATCTGGTAGGAATTTGTTTATGGTTTAGTAAAATATAAAAGAGTTTTGACCAGTATATAATTGGTGATTCAATACAATGTAAATTGGAAGATCAAGCAGTAATTTTCTTGATGAATTACCTAATTAAATCACTAATTTTAATTTCTTTAATAGAGTTACCCTTTAAATTTCTATATTTGAAAGAACATTAAATTTGACACCATAATTTCAGATGTCTGGATTGCATGAGTAAGTTTAGCTTATCCATTCGTTATAGAGGCTATTTATATTTTCCGGTGACAACCACATCAATCTACTATCTACACTGTTTAAAAAATAACCAGACGTTTCACCTATGCTGTCATGTTGCATCCTCAATGATACAAAAAATAAATAAATAAATAAAGATCAATAACGAGCAACAATTACGATTACGTTTCTATTCTATTGTTACCTGCTTAGTTTATTTTGTAATAATTATGTTATTTTTTTCTTATAACGTATTCTAGGAGTAGTTAGTTAGTTAGTTAGTTTGAAAGGGGATATACCAGTTGGTCCAGCCAACCCTTGCAACGAAGCCTGAGGCTTTTTGTGCGGTGCCTAATCGTCGTAAAGCTGGCAATCCTTGACCAGGTCAAGGAGCTTCTTCACTAGATTAGTAATTTCCGACTGTCCCAGAGGTGAGCCTTCAATAAGTACTCTTCTCCTGGCACCAAGAGCCTCACACTCCAGGACAATGTGTTCTGCCGACTCTTCGTCCTCCCCACAGAGGTGACAGATGGGATCCTCCGTAAAGAGTCCCACTGTTCTTAGATGCCTTCGGAATTTGCCGTGACCGGTGATGAGTCCCACCACCAGCTTGACGTGCAATTTACTCAACCCAAGAAGTGACTTTGTTAACTTCTGGGAAGGATTTTTGACAAGAACCTTGCCGAGTCTTTGCCCTGGGAACCGCCGCCTAGGAGTAAAGAACATGACTGCTTTTTTTTTAATGAATGGTAATAAGCAATCCAATAACATAAATAACACAACTGATAGTCTAGCATCAATTTCCAGTACATGTTTTGCATTTAAACTTGATCTACTTTTCTTCCTACTACTATTGAAAATGTCATGGGTTTTATAGACGTAGTCCAATAATCATATTATATTAGCTGCATCATGTCCTGTATAAATGACGCCTAACACACAGCTATAGTAAAAACATTATTGGATTTGTCTGAACCTTATTAAATATTGAGCATTAGATGTTTACTTTATCAGTTATTTTAATGGTAACTCACAATTGATTGTTGATATATAGAAATTTGAATAAACAATGTTGTAAGTAATTACAGACACAAATATGTAAGCTTGTGAATTCTGTTGCAGAGCTTTCGGACGAATCCTGTGTGTCTGCTGTCCAAGAAGAGTTCGACGACGACACAGAGCGGTTCTGAGAGCAAAGCGCAGCCAGGTAAGCGAGTTATTGTTTAACACATGTAAGTAAAGTTAATACAGATTTAGCATTATTGAAAGTGAAAATATTGGAGATAAAAAATTGTTCTATTTTCAGCCTATTTTATTAATTATTTAGTTGAACTAATTATGTCATTTTCTATAACAAGAGTTAACTCACCCATAAAAACTTTGTTTTAAACGTAATATGTATTTAGAAACAGTATTTTGGTGGATAAGGCTTTGGTTTGCAGAGGACAATGTCTAAGGTTCGAATCCCTACTAATCCAACGGGCGATTCCAAAAAAAGTTAAATGAAGTGAGTATATGAAATCATTGTTGTACTATTCAGTAGTGTAAATGGCGGAAAAACTTTTAAACGAACACTCTGAATAAAATTGTCTTGTTATTTGTTAAATTAACATGTTATTATTTTATGAATATACTAACTGACAGCAAGGGTAATTACAACTCACGTAAGAAATGTCGTAAAAATACAACAACAATTTATGTATACAGTACATGCTTGTCTACAATTGCTGGTACACAAACATAGACTTTTGGCAGGTACGGACATGTGTGTTTAGTGGTGTGTGTATGATCACATGATAAAGGTTGAGGAAAAATAATTCGACATTCACTGCAGGACAGAAATTGAATATAAATAAGGGAATTTAAACTAAATTTTAAAATCCAAAAGTACGGTGATGTACTTTACAAAGTTTCTAAATATACTCAAGTCATGTAGGTATACAATTATCATAATATTTTAGATGATTATTTTATTAATTAATCATGGGAAAATGCATTATTACACACATTGTTTCTATGTATATTAAAGTAATAGTATTCAACCCATGATAAATGGCCTGTGAACTGCGCATGTGTGACAGATTGTGTCTCCCACCACTCACTGTCATATGTTCTTAGAACAGACACTGCTAGAAGCTCTCAGGGAGCTTGGTTTACTTACTTTACCCTGTATATATATCCTTGAGGTAATTGTGTTCTGCCAATCGGTAAGTGTGAACTGACTCAGAGTGGTAATGTACGTACATACAATATCAGAGGCAGGGACAACTATTTTAGTTTCTTAGAAATAGTATTTTTGATAAACTTCCATCTCAAGCTGGAGTCAGATTAATCAACCAGCTTCCTAAGAAAATCAAAGAGTTCGCCATTCCAATTCAATTTGATTGTCAACTAAAACGCCCTTTGGTATTAAAATCATTTTACTCTGTTGACGAGCTCTTGGATCATCTGTGGGAATAAGAAAGAGAACATTTCATAAGCAGAACTACCACTAAGAGAACATTTCATAAGCAGAACTACCACTAAGAGAACATTTCATAAGCAGAACTACCACTAAGAGAACATTTCATAAGCAGAACTACCACTAAGAGAACATTTCATAAGCAGAACTACCACTAAGAGAACATTTCATAAGCAGAACTTCCACTAAGAGAACATTTCATAAGCAGAACTACCACTAAGAGAACATTTCATAAGCAGAACTACCACTAAGAGAACATTTCATAAGCAGAACTACCACTAAAAGAACATTTCATAAGCAGAACTACCACTAATTCCAATGTAACAAAGTTTTGATTGTTGAATGTATATTGATGTATGTATGAATGGTGTATTTAATAATATATTTAATGACGTTTACATTACAATAAAGATATGTTACTATTATGTTGCAGTATTTTGGCGCGACGCAGATGGTGCTGGCGCCGGCGTCTGTCACGTACGCGACCGTCAGCAGGCACGAACGCTTGTGACGTCATCACCAACTATAGACTCGAAGGAACGTATATCACGTGATCCTACGGCTGGCTGAAAGTGGAGGGGGCAGCATTATCTTCCTACAGGCAACCGACGGAGGGACTCTTCATAGTTACTACAGTGTCAGTGATATAGCATATGTCTTGCACATAACTGGACATGAGGGTTTTAGACGAACAAGTAGAAAATTAGTGTAGCTAAAGGAAAACAACGGTAAAAAGCTGTTGTAGATATAAGAAGCTGGTTATCTGTAACTTTGTAAGACGGTAGAATATGAGTGTACTTTTTAGTAAAACACTAAACTACATGTTAGATAATTTGTATTTAAATTTTATAAATGTTTCTTCAAAGAAAATAATGATAGATTAGATAACTGATGGCATAAAGCTCCTCCACGAATACTCACAAAAAATAAAGAAGTCTTTCAAAAATATTTTTAGTAAATGGCTTATATGAATAATATGTTTTTTTTTTTCAATTAAAACTTTACCTACCAGTTCACTTAGACCTGCAGGCCTGGGTGTGAATTTTATTCAACGAGTGAAGTACCGACCGTTAGCTCAGTTGAGATTTGAACCTTTGACCTTGCCCTCCGCAGTCCAAAAATTTAGCAACTGAGCCACTATGCCAGCAAATTTCTTCATCATATAAAAGCAATGCTATCCATTTAAAAAGATGCTTTAGAAAACTTTTCTATGAATAAATAGTAAAATTGGCAATATAAATCTTTATCGCGGGGTGTTACTCACCCACCAACCCATCCAATCGCGCGGGGTGTTATTATCCCACCAACCCATCCAATCACGCGGGGTGTTATTATCCTACCAACCTATCCAATCACGCGGGGTGTTATTGACACACTAACCCACCCATACAAATACGGTGGTTTTGACTCACCCACCCTAAACTAAATGGTACCATTGAGATTTGTTTCTGCGTTCGAATGGTATTCGTTAAACTTCACAAAAACAATATTATCCATCCTACAAAACAGTATTTGCAATGTTTAAACAAATCCAGTTCAAGTTGGAATATATGGAACAAATCCTGGTACAAGTTACATTTGGTGAACACATATGTTAAAATAACAAATACTGTATTTACAATAACACTATAGATTCATAAGACAATAGAGGTTAGAGAAGTCTAGATAGAAGGAGTACCAATATTATTTTATTGGTTTGTGGCTACCAGTATTTCTATTTTTATTTAAGATGAAATATTGTGTTTAAAACTGAACCTTCATCACGCAGTTTTGACTTTTTTTACTCGGAAACCTATAAAATTACTGTATGCGTATGGGTGAGTGGGTGGGTCAATATCACTGTACGTGTGGTAAAAACCAAAATAAACTCATTAGCACATGGTGGTGATGACCTGCCCAACCTTCCTTACACGTATAATGAGGATGAACCACCCACCCATCCATAAACATACGGTAATGATAACGCACCCACCCTCCCATATCCCTAGGATGGCAGTGATTGGAACAGAATTTTCTTCAAGCACGTATTAAAGATTGAGTCTAATAGAAACGAGTCTTATCATTAGGATGCAGATATCTCAGTTATGAATTTAAGCTATATAAATCTGTCATTATTTAAAAAAGAAATTTATTTATAAAAAATTTTATGAGGTCGGGTTTCCGTCATGACTAAATTTTATATATTATATCTATTCGAAACTTACCTGTTGGAAGAGACCCAGTTTGTATGTAATGTATCTGTTAATGTATTGAGACGCTCCTAATCACCTAGAACGTATTTGACGTGTACTTAGCATGTAATTAAAATCCCAAACAATGTAATAAATTTAAGTTTAGCCAAATTAATTTAACTTGGATAAATTTAACTCAGTGCTACATCAGCATTTAACAACACGTCAAAATGTTTACTATTTCAAATTATCAATAAACACTTTGAACTTGTTGCTCGATATAACACCTAAATAAAACTTATTTAGCTCAAAATAACATCCAAATAAAACTTGTTTAGCTTAAAATAACACTTGAATAAAACTTGGTTAGCTCTAGATAGCACCTGAATAAAACTTATTTAGCTTGAGATATCACCTGCGTACAGCTTGTTTAGCTCGCTATAACACCTGAGTAAAATTTGTTTAGCTGAAGATAACACCTGAATTAAACTTGTTTACCTCGAGATAACAGATAAATTAAACTTGTTTGGCTTGAGATAACACCTGAATTAAACTTGTTTACCTCGAGATAACAGATAAATTAAACTTGTTTGGCTTGAGATAACACCTGAATTAAACTTGTTTACCTCGAGATAACAGATAAATTAAACTTGTTTGGCTTGAGATAACACCTGAATTAAACTTGTTTACCTCGAGATAACAGATAAATTAAACTTGTTTGGCTTGAGATAACACCTGAATTAAACTTGTTTACCTCGAGATAACAGATAAATTAAACTTGTTTGGCTTGAGATAACACCTGAATTAAACTTGTTTACCTCGAGATAACAAATAAATTAAACTTGTTTGGCTTGAGATAACACCTGAATTAAACTTGTTTACCTCGAGATAACAGATAAATAAAACTTGTTTGGCTTGAGATAACACCTGAATTAAACTTGTTTACCTCGAGATAACAGATAAATAAAACTTGTTTGGCTTTAGATAACACCTGAATTAAACTTGTTTACCTCGAGATAACAGATAAATAAAACTTGTTTGGCTTGAGATAACACCTGAATTAAACTTGTTTACCTCGAGATAACAGATAAATAAAACTTGTTTGGCTTTAGATAACACCTGAATTAAACTTGTTTACCTCGAGATAACAGATAAATAAAACTTGTTTGGCTTTAGATAACACCTGAATTAAACTTGTTTACCTCGAGATAACAGATAAATAAAACTTGTTTGGCTTGAGATAACACCTGAGTATAACTTGTTTAGCTCCAGATAACACCTGAGTAAAAGTTGTTTAGCTCGAGATAACACCTGAGTAAAAGTTGTTTGGCTCGAGATAATAGCTAAATAAAAATTGTTTAATATGTAGCCCTTGATAAAGTACGGGTTTGTGAATTATCAAGGCAGTGTCAATTGTACATGTAGCAAATATTGAAATATGTTTTTACAATGATTTTATTGAAGGAGATTTACTAAACGAAAGCAGAGCCAATATATTTTCCAATGAAATTGTGTTATAATCAGTATACACATTTAAACGAAGCTTTTATTTTATAAATGTTTAAAATATCAATGTTCATTTTAAGAATATTTGAAATAACGCAAGTTATAGAAGTTGGGAATACTATAAAGTTTTTGATTCATAAACTCTTTTTCATTTTTATATCAAGTAAGAATGTTACCAAATTGTCAATTAGAATGTTATACAAATTGGTATTTTTAGTTCAATTCAATTAAAACTCAAGTTGAAAACATGAAACACAAAATGTCTTAGTTATGTTTTTAAAAATAAGCGATATAACGACTATCTTTCTATATAAGAACACATAAATTGTACTTTCTCTCATGCTTTGTATGTGAATTTCTTTGGTCTATGGATGGTGAAATTAGTACTGAAACACTCTCCATAATCCACTAATAACTTCTTATTTATAAACCATAGTAGTTTAACATTACGTTTAATACTTCTGCTTTACGAATTTACTTGTATAAGAAATTAGTATTTAAACATTTTTATAAGATTTTTGTTTGTTTTGTTAACAAATTTTAGTACATTCCGTGTTTAATTCAAACTTAATTAAATAAACTATATTGAGTGTTTTAAAACAACTAATATACAGGGTGATTCATGACGTTCTCCCCCCACTTCTATAGCATATTCTACTACTAAAAACAATGAAAAAATGTCATATAAACATAGGTCCAAAAACGCTTCGTTAGCGAGTTACAGCCATCGAAAGATTTCGTCATGGTTCATGGGCAAAAAATGAAATAATATTGTACATAACTTATGGAAAGGTATATTAGGATTGAAATTTCATGATTTCATATGTATTTTCACATGGAAAAGCTAATAGGTTTGAGAACTGTACCTTAAGTAGTTTTTGAGTAATCCGGGTTAAAATTGGGATATTAGGACAAAAAATTCAGTTTTTCTCAGTTTAGTGTACAGAAACGTTGTTAAATTGGTTACAAAGGCACACAACTTTCGTACATTATTTGTTTAGAATTTAATTCTGAGTAGATTGATATAAGTTGTGTAAAAAATACTACAGAAATAAGAACAGAAACTCAAATTTATTAAATTAAATACATTATTAATGCAAAAGAAATTACTATACAAATTAAACAAAATCATTGCTTTGGTCTAACAAATGCAATTATTATTATAATTGTTATTAAGAATAAAACTAAGAGTAAATAATAAATGATAAATCCAAAAAAATAAACAATAAACATTGTCTAGCATCATTTTACAACCAATAACAACGTAATATTGTACGCAAAACCTTTTTCTAATTTGTTTAATTTTTTTCCTAAGTTGGTAACGCATGAACAACAGCTGATCAACAATTATTTCCTGATCCGGTTTGTATATAACCTGTTCATTACAGTATAACAGTACTGTAGTAGTGTTTTGCAAGTTACAAAAGCTATTTGTGTGAAGTGCATTGCAATAATAATTGTTTTCTGCGAGTTGTCTATTGGTTGTTTTGTCAGTGAAATAATGCCTTACGTATTTACATCGGAAGAATATGCTGATATGGTTTTTATTTTGGGTTATTGTAATGGTAATGCTAAAGCTGCTAGAGATGAATATGAACTACGTTACCCTAATAGGAGGATTCCAGATTCCAAAACAATACGTGAAACTTTCCTCACTCTTCGGGATACAGGATCACTACCAAGTATTCGTACTAGTTATGAACGTGCTTTCCAACATGATGATAATAACATTATTAACGCTGTTCTCCGAAGTCCAGGTGTAAGTACACGGCGTCTCTCTAGGCGGATAGGAGTTTCACAGTCAACTGTGTGGAGATCACTCAAGCGACATCAATTTCATCCATTTCATAAAAAAAAAGGTTCAACATCTACAGCCGGGGGATGGCTCACTTCGCTTGGAGTTTTGCTACTTTTTAAATACTAATCAACAACTGTACAAGCGTATTCTCTTTACTGATGAAGCACAGTTCACTAGGGATGGGGTCAACAACTTGCACAATGAGCACTCATGGGCTCAAGAAAATCCTCATGAGGTAATTGAACAGAACTTTCAACACCGATTTAGTGTCAATGTCTGGTTGGGTCTTATACACAATTGGCTGATTGGACCATTCATACTACCTGCACGACTAAATGCTGAGTTTTATTTGCACTTCCTTCAAGATGAGTTGCCACAGCTGCTTGAGGATATTCCTTTGCATCTCAGACGAAATTTGTTCTTCCAGCATGATGGAGCACCTCCCCACTTTTCTCGGGCCGTTATTACTCACTTGAATGATCTATTTCCTGGACGATGGATTGGCCGTGGAGGGCCTTACCCTTGGCCACCAAGATCACCAGATCTATCTCCATTGGATTATTGTATCTGGGGATGGATGAAAGATCTAGTCTACAAGACAAGAGTTAATTCACGAGAAGAATTAACTGCACGTATTATGGATTCTGCTACACAGCTAAAGGAACACCCAAGAAAATTGAGAAATTCAACAAAAGCAGTACACAAACGTGCTTTAAAATGCATCGAAAATGGAGGCCACACTTTTGAACATGTACTGTAATAAAAAACATGTCTAAAGTTGGGAAAATCAATTTGTTGTTCTTTTAAGGTAATCTATGTATTTAATTTAATAAATTTGAGTTTCTGTTCTTATTTCTGTAGTATTTTTTACACAACTTATATCAATCTACTCAGGATTAAATTCTAAACAAATAATGTACGAAAGTTGTGTGCCTTTGTAACCAATTTAACAACGTTTCTGTACACTAAACTGAGAAAAACTGAACTTTTTGTCCTAATATCCCAATTTTAACCCGGATTACTCAAAATCTACTTAAGGTACAGTTCTCAAACCTATTAGCTTTTCCATGTGAAAATACATATGAAATCATGGAATTTCAATCCTAATATACCTTTCCATAAGTTATGTACAATATTATTTCATTTTTTGCCCATGAACCATGACGAAATCTTTCGATGGCTGTAACTCGCTAACGAAGCGTTTTTGGACCTATGTTTATATGACATTTTTTCATTGTTTTTAGTAGTAGAATATGCTATAGAAGTGGGGGGAGAACGTCATGAATCACCCTGTATTATCATTTATTGAATGACACCTAAAAATATTGAATGACACCTAAAAATATAAAACAATAAAATATTCCATCTTTATAGGCATGTGATTTAAATTAATTCCTACAGTTTTTAAAAGCATTTATTAAGTTTTAATTGCAGTATATTTAAGCCATAATAGCACATGAGTCCTGACATGACAGCCCTAATGTCTTCATTTATCTTAAATTCTCTGTCCAGCTTGAATAACACATTTAACAAGGACAACATTTCTGCCGGTGTGTGTATGACGTATTGTCATATATAAATATCACTGTACGAGAATGGGCGGGGTTGTGGTTAAATACCACTGTACGCAAATAGGCGGGTGGTTGGGTAAATACCATTGTACACGAATGGGTGGGTGAGTGGGTGGGTAAATACCACTGTAATCACTGTAATTACACAGTGATTACTGACATTTAAGTTATCTGAAAACTACCATTTGTGTAACAAATGAACTATAAAATACTGTGCTGCTGATTTGGATTTTATAGATTAGCAAAGAATTCAAAATACTGAAACTGAAAATTGTGTAAAGCTGAAATTTCAGTCGTAATATACAAAGTTATTTCTACTTTGTTAAATTCAGAAAATATGTATAAAATAGGTGTTGAATGGTGTCATCCTCATTACAAAACTTGATACATAGAATACAAACCAGAATATTGTTATTAATTTATTTATTTAATAGTTTTCTGAGTGTTAAGGCTCATAATTTAGCATCATACAAGTCAATTAAGAATTAAATTTGTATATTGTATTATTAACATAAAAAATTTTAACATTTTAATTTAACAATGCTTAAACATTTTAAATGTTATTATTCTATTATTTCCATAACAATTGATTTATAGTTAATGTTAGGTTTTGAAATTATATAATGTAAAATTTAATATATGTTTATAAAATAGCATAATTAACTATACAATTGATGTTCTTTGTAAATAATATAGATCAATGTAAGACAGAGCAGAAATAAACGTATTTTTAGTACATATGTGTTATAAATGCTCCATTATCAGTTTAGTGAATATGTTAATAATATTTATATATTTTCCTTTGATTATTCCCCCTATAAATTAATGATTTAGAATGTAGTATATTTATATGAAGTTTTAATTATTTTACATAATTTAAGAAAACATTATTTAGTAATTCACACTAATATTAATACATTAAATCAGAGATTACCAAACTAAGAGGTGGTCCCAGACTGAGGGACGTAAGTTAAGGGGAGTGCGAGAATAGTTGGAAATAAGACATGAAATCAGTAAAAACGCAAGCTCATCCAACTCAATAAGAGACGAACTTCTTTTTCTCTTACCACTTAATCTGTAAGATAAAAACTAGTCTACCGTTAATTAATACTTCTTCACCTAGTATCATGATTCTTGTGAAAATTTTATTTTTTATTATATTTGTTTTTTTTTATCATTAACCGAAACACTCCATATAATTATTGTGTAATGGGGCATGGGAGGTTTTCATTTCAACTTATGGGGCGTGGTACAACAAATGCTGGAACCCCTGCACTACCCTTAAAATTTTAACAAATTTCAGTATTTTAAAGGTTTTAAAATAACTGTTCGAAAATTACTTAAAAGTAACTTTCATAATACAACAATAAGACGATCTAATTATGAAAGCCAGTAAAACAGCTACTAACCATAGTTACGATTAAATTTAGATTGTTTTTAAGTCATTATTATAAGTAGATGAATCTCATGTTTAGGATGAAAATATTAACATTCCGTTGAATCATTAGTTTAAGAATTATGACAATGTAATTTAGTTTAAGAATGTAATTATGTCAATTATGTGAATTATGTGACTTAGAGCCGAGGGTAAGTTTGTTGTACTTGAGCTATTAAACAGGATGTTCCAAAACTACGTTCCAAGACTACGTTCCAAAACTACGTTCCAAGACTACGTTCCAAGACTACGTTCCAAGACTACGTTCCAAGACTACGTTACAAAACAAAGTTCCAAGACTACGTTCCAAAACTACGTTCCAAGACTACGTTCCAAGACTACGTTACAAAACTAAGTTCCAAGACTACGTTCCAAAACTACGTTCCAAAAATACGTTCCAAAACTACGTTCCAAGACTACGTTCCAAACCTTAAGATGATTAACATTCATTGGGTACAAATAATTATATGTATATTTCATATAAGTCCTAATATGCTTCGTTTCCAATATGGCGGCCATTTTCGTATTTTCATTAAATGATTTGTAATTTCATAGCTCCTTACAATACAGTGCTCAAATTTGGAATGAACGTACCGGTTATGATTTTTTTAAAAGGTGTAATAATATTATTTTAATATGTTCAACATTTGAAAAAATGGTGGTCTTTTTTTTTTATCTTTTAGTTTTAAATAGCGCAAAAACGCGTAATCTTAGTAAAAATACGCAAGACATACAAAGTTTGTAAAATAATAGAAAATATAACGAGTTGAATGGTATCCGTTTATAAATAAAGGAGTAACACTAATTTAAGCAATACGATGTATTCTTTGTTTCATTTTGTTGCATATTGAATCACTGGTGTTAAATGCATACAAATGAGTGTTACTCCTTTACTTACAAACGGATTTTATTCAACTGGGACTTGTTAGATTAGTAATTACATTTTGCAAAAAGATTACGCGTTTTTTGCGCTATTTGAAATTAAAAATTTGTAATTATAGCCATTTTTTAAATATTAAAAATAAGATTATTACATCCTTTGAAAAAACATAACAGTTACTTTAATTCCAAATTTGAGCACTGTATTGTAAGGAGTTATGAAATTACACATAATTTAATGAAAATACGAAAATGGCCGCCATATTGAAAACGAAGCATATTAGGACTTATATGTATAGAAACATTTGTACGTATTTTTACCCAATAAATCGTAATTTTAAGTTTTAGAACGTAGTTTGGTAACCCTGTATTTAATACAAACAATTATCGACACTGATGATCTCAATAATGTCAAAGAAGTTTTTTTTATGTCTTTTAGAGACTAAAATTACTAACCATAAAAACACATAACTACACTTTCAACTTAAATATGTCAATTTTAACACAATGCAACTACCAACACACAAACAATTTCTTACATCAAAATATAAATAAATTTTCGTAGCATTTTTTTTCTGAAGGTTGAAATAATTCGTTTCTATTTAAACTAAAAACATAATTATATAACGTTATAACGAAAATAAAGATTTTTATCTTCCCCAACATTCCCTCTGTTTTTTTTTTTTTTTTGTTTCATATGCACTAAAAAAATACCATATTCAGTCATAATAATGTATATATAGACGATAGACATCCTATTCTATACTCGGTATTCTTAATACCGAAATGGCGCCCACTAAATGGTTGCTATCGACGTAGTCACTACTAGAGAAATTTAGGGTGTCCTTGTTGGGTGGTAGCCAGGATCCCGGTGTTGTGTAGGGAAGAGAACTGAGTACCAAGCTTGTCAAGTAGCTGAACATCAGACCAATATTACGTGGTTCTGATTCGACTTTAACTGTAGGTTCCCTAGTTGCCCTTGCTACTGGGCTATTACTAAATGACTACTGTGTTTATAAGGAACAGATGAACTTAGTAACAATGACTACACTCGTTCATCCACCCTCACCATACTCATGTTCCCCTATATCAATACGATCGGCGTCTTAGTGATGAATAATATCACTATGGTTTTAAATATTCATGTGGTTGTGCAGACTAGGTAAAAGGGTAATATTTGTTGTAATGCAAACTTATCATCAAAGAGAATCAAAGTCCTGTGGCAAATAAAAACTTTACTGACTTTAAACGATTCACTTTTTTGTTTGCAATCTGCTAATAATATGCTGGTAAGACGTGTCGGATACTAGCAGATAATAACTTAGCTTTAATGCCTGTATCAAAACGCCATAAAATTATAACAATTCCAAAATATCAACGCCACTTATTTAGCACAAAAAAATATTGACTTGTTTCTGGATTATCGTATTATTCAATGAAATAAATGACACACTTCATTTATTTTATGCATACAAACACATAATGTCCACTAGGATTAACATGGTTTAAGATACATAAAGTCTCTTAATGTCTTCAAAGGGATATTAAAAATACATTAGGGTACTCCACTACAACCAAGAGGAGTTACATATATCACATTTCAATGGCGTATGCAATCTATGAGGTTTAATGTTACTGTACATAATATACCATGTAAATAAATTAGTTTTGACTTAAATAATTATAGTTGTTTTGGTTATTTTATTAATGTTAAAAGTTTTATTAGACCTTTGCCGTAAATTCACTCACAACCACTACTTTGGTTAGGTTATGTTATTTTTGTTTAGGTTAAGTTAGTTTTAGTCTAGTTATGTTTGGTTTGGTTATGTTAGGTTAACCTTAGTTATGGCTTTGGTAGTGATTTAACGGAAGAGATACGTTTTATTTAATTACGTTTTATTTTACTAATACAAGTGGATAATATTTTATTTTACATTGATATTTATGGAAAAAAACACATACATACTATGCAGTTACAATACTAACCTACAAGCCTTAATATCATTAAGTACTAATTTACATAAATCACTCAATTCTATACAGTAACGCTGTACCACATAAATGGAACGCATATGACAGTAAAATTAGGTGTGTACACTCAGAGTTAGTGAAAACTCTTGGAGGTATCGTAATAATATGTTAGTATAAAAAGGACAACAAACCTACAATGGGTTTATATGTCATAAGGTATAGAAAGTCAAATCGCATCACCTGACCCCTCCACTCCACCTTCGTAAAATCAAATGCTGAGCCTACTGAGGGTTGGTGCGACGGCACCGGACTCAGGAGAATTAAAAAAAAAAAAAAAAAAAAAAACGCACACACAAATTATGGGCAAGATATAGTTTATTAAAAAAAATTAAGATAAAAGAAGTTATTTAAAATGTTTAAATTACATATTACAGTAGAAGACAAATGGAAAAAAAGACAAACCGGAAATATGGCCGGGAAGAAGGAATGAAACACACAGAACGAACTAAGACAACGAAACACAAATGAAAACATAGATGAAGGCATGGCAATCTCAGAGACGATCAAAATCTGTGCCATGGCACATCCCAAACTCCAACTAATTTCTTTAGCAATAGCTACTAACATATCTTAGGTGTTCAGCTATTTGGAAGGCAAGAAAGGCTTCTATCAGTATCGTTTACTCTTATCTGGTTGCGTAAACGAAATGTCACGCCACACTGCTTTCTCTACTATAACGTACGCCGATTTGTATTCATGTTTATGTTAGGTTAGGTTATTGTTGATTAGGTAAGATCGTGTTAGGTTCGTTTGGATACTTTATCACTTTTAATTAATATGTTTCTTTAGATATAATTTTAGTTTGAGGGGCATCTAAAAGAATTTTACCAAAAGGTATGTTAAAGACAAATCAATATTTTAAAACCAAATTTCAATCCTGTACTCTTCTTAAAAAAGATACAGTCTTAATATCTTGTAAATATCTTAATATCTTGATAAAAAAAGATACTAGTCCTTTTTTTAATCTAAAAAGGTTAAAAAAGGACTAGTAGGACATATTTAATGATTATATACCAACACTAAACTTAATAGTGAAAAAGTTTCTTTCCAATGTATATTTATATAGTGATGAAAATGTATTTCTTGATAGCCTCTTTGTAATTGTTTTCGTAAAATCCATTACATAAACTATTTTCGTTTTGACGAAACAAGTTACACTATTCACCAATAGACAACGACGTATTTTCCGAAGGCCGTGTGTGCTTTATCAGATACACTTATTCACAAACTCTCATAATATCTTATTTAAATGCATGGCTCTCTGTTTCTATTGTATATTTTAACAAGTTTTACATAAACGAAATAACAAGGTGACAGAGAAAATTAGTGTTTTTACACTGAGAGAGCTCAGTGCCATTACATCTCACTAGAGAAAGAATTGTATTTTGTATTGGGCTGAATCTAGGTTAATTATTTTTTCTACATCTGAAATAACATCAGCAGATACATTTGTTTATTTTTGATTACATTTTTTACTTTTTAAATAGCAATAATTTACTTAAAAAATCATTATGAGTAGGTAAATAAATAACTATATTTGATTATCTACTTCTATTAAATATACGCAAGACCTCCTAATTGAGTTCAATGAACTTAATTTTGATTTAGGTCTAGATTATTTATATAATATTTCTGTTTATCATCCAGCCCAAAAACATTCTTATTGATTGCATCTTTAACAATAGTTTTAATATGCTTAATTACATTTTAAATATGGGAAATGCCGGGGAATATTTTGTCATAGCATGTGAAAACAACACATTTCATAAAAAATATTTTATTTGAGATAATATAACCAACAATAAAATAATATATAGTAAATGTTGCTGCAACAGTAGACTTATATAATGATTAATACAATAATTGAACCTTACTTAGTCAGGTCGAGAAGACTGACTTAACACATGTTGGCACAGTCAATTCACAAGAAGCACCACCGTACGTGTATGGGTGGGTGGGTGAAATTCCCCTCCCTCATACTTAAGTTTGTTGGTGCCATGTCTATCACGACTATCAATCAACCGAAGGCTAACTCTAGTTTTCTGAATACAAGATTTTTAAACCTTATTAAAACAATGAATAGCAATAAAATTCTTAAAGTTGTGATAACAGCTATTAAATAGTTAATGTAATTGTATTAGTAATGTGTATATAAAGAAATATATTATCATTTGAAATCATTCATTATAACATGGACTGTACATTAAAATTTTGCTGTTGGCTTTTCCTGGAAAATAGTAAAAACGTGTCACCAATATTACAATACAATTAATTAGTAAGCAATAAAATAATATAATATTTTACTATAAACAATTATGATATTAATTATTATTAAAATGTAAAATATGTTATCATAAAATCATAATTTAATATTATAATAACAAAGGTAAGGTAATATTCTTATCTTCAATATTTGTTATAACTTGGAACAATAATTTATGTCATTTCAAATGTAAGCCGTCAATTTAAACCAAATTTTACTAATAAATAAGAGGGAACATAAGTTAAATAACTTGATGAACTTCAAGATAACATTCATCAATAACCTACAATAACACAAGCTAAGAGTATTCATAGTTTGCAAAGGCTTACTTTCTTATTGTAAATATATTTGGCGTGCTCGATATCCCACCAGGGTTAATTTTGAAAGGGATCAGCTCTAGAAATTTGTACGCCGTTGGTCTCAAAAGTTAATGACATAGTCAATGAAAAAGATATCCTTTGAGTGTAACAAAGTCTACATTTTCCTTTTTCACTCTTCACACGTAATTGCAATATAACATTCATATATCCCTTATTTTAACAGTTCAGGGCTACATAATAGTGTCATTGAAGTTTATATACATAAAACTAACAATAATATCAGCTTAAGAATTGTGCATATGTCAATGAAGAGTAAAAATTAAATAAAAATGAAACTGGTAAACCAATTACACATAAAATATTAACCAAGTTATCTCACAAACTATATTTAAATATTGCCAGAAGCTCCCTGCCTCTGTAAGGGCAACTCTCACGTAGAAGCAATTTTACACTCCCAGAAAACATTCTTGAATCATTCTCCCCCTTATTTGGTCTGGAGAAGCGTTGTAGAGTCTAGCACCACTATAAGAAAGATGGCATTGAACAATTCATTTTCATGAGATGGTGCTTTAATACCAAACATATTTAATATCAAAATACTGTAACTAGATACAGTACACCATCGTAGAAAAAAAGAAAAAAAACTATCGAAAGAAGCTATCGTAGTCATCCCTAAGAAACAGGGGATGAGCCGACAGACTAATATATGAGTAATGTTTTTAAGAGTTCTATAACCACAAATTATGTTAAGACAAAATTACATTTCTGATAACAAATAATTAAAGAAATTATTATTTGATCTATTGTGGGTATCTGGTTAGACACAAGCGTATCTTAGCAACAAGATCTTGAGCGTGCGGTTGTGTTTAACTCTTGGCTTAGATGGGATAGCTGTGGTTCTCTTATCTGATTGCATTGGTTGGTTGTAACTAACTGAATGAGTTAGATTCTCGACAGAGAAAACAACTATTTACATATAGTAATATCACTCATGAATTAATTGGAAGGTTAAATAATTTGAACTTAGAAGGTTTGTACAATTTTATAGTCTGTAGTTTATGGATATTGATTAAAAACTAAACTCCATTACAAACATGGTTAACAACTAATTACTAGTTTTACGGTTGGTAATATCGTAACGTAGACTACACTAGTTGGCTTCATTACGAATACTATTGTGTTGAGATTACTGCGTAGGATATCATGTATGTACATAAATACCCAAGTAGGAACTACGAAACTTAAATGACAAAACTTATTTTAATTAAAAAAGTTGTTTCAGTACAAAATCAGTTTACACAGTAAAAATATCTCAACTTGTTTCTTGATTAGTTCAAATCAATTAAAATAAAATAATTATTCATTCAATATTTTTAGAAGATTAAATATTTTTCAGAATTATCGTTTTTCATTCGACAAAGTAATTATTTAAAGTTACAAGATAAAAGAGGTCTTATTTTACCAAGTGGAGGTAGATTCAAGAAACTCTCTCTTAATGCTTATAATGGAGTCTTACAAATTAAAGTTGTTCGGCCGGCATTAGTTACAAATGAATTCCGCTGCGCAGCGCTGGTTGCGGTTTACTCATACACACACACCCTTTTTCCCCTCAAGGTTTGGAATGGAAGGAGCGTGATTGCAGGAAGTCATTGAAGCGCGATCCTGCGGGTGCGGGTACTGTATCTTGCTGTACTTTTTTGTAACGATTGGATTGTAATATAAAATGCGGGTAAAGTACATTCACCAGTTGAGTATATAAAGTTAATAAATGTTGATAATTTTGTAATATTAATAAGCATAAGATGCCAAACACGATGTTGTATGTCTCGTCATAATAAAATAAAAAACAAATTATAATATAATTATTTATTAAAAATTTCATAATCTGTAGTAAAATTATGTAAGTCAATATAAATTATGAGCAAAACCAGTCCTGTAAGGGTCTGTTTTTTTTTTTTTTTTTTTTTTTTTTTTTTTTTTTTTTTTTTTTGGGAATAATTGGGGAAACAGTAACAGTTCATGAATAAGAAAGCTCGAATTCGCATATTTGTGGTGATGTATTCATAACTATAAACATAATTTTAACGAAAGAACTATTTGGGAGGCGTTTAGTAGCTGATATAAAAACATTACAATCGTATAAAAACATTACAGCTTTAAAGGTGATTTCCGAACCACTATCAGGTAACCGGAGAGGAAGTTCTAGTAAGACAGCAAGGATGGTTTGCTTCAACGATCGCCTTCATATTACTGAATGCTGTTATCATGCGATATGTCGGAACCTCCGGTCAAGACGACAGGTAATTTTCGCAAAACATACGCGTTTTCCTAACTGCAGTAGTTCTATTCAAATGGTTTCGTGACAGTGTTTGCTCTAGAGATTTATTATTTAAGACGAACGTATTCAAGAGCATTTAAATAAAAAACAAGAAGTGGTTTTATATAAATACGAGTTTTAGTTTTGGGAATATCATAAAAAAAAAAAAAAATTGAGTTGAAACCCCTAAAAACATGCCTCATGAGGAAGAAAATGATCAAAGTCTACTCATAAACCCTACTCAACAGGAGGAAGTATTGAGTGAGAGGAGGCTTTAAGGACCGGGATGGTGTCCACACAGAGAATAAAGGATCAGAAGTCGCATCCAATAGTGCACTGATTGTGTTTCAAGTTACTGTATCGAGTCGTTAGTTCTCCAGTTCAACAGTTCATCTTGTCAGTCTCTCCCTTTATTCCCTTCAGATCCTCAAGGGTAAATGTAGTAATTATTACTACAAAGATGTGCACAAATTGTAGTATATTTATAACTGCCATTCGGATGTTTTCTGTGGCCATAAGAAAGCGACCTCTGTTCCAGTTTTCTCTGTGGTGTCTGATTATACTGTCAAGTATAGCTTTGGAACGTGGCAGCCTCCAAGTAAATCAAATGTTGTAGCACCATCCTTGATAACGACTCTAAACATCACTAGAGTGAACGGAAAACTGTAAGTACATCAGAGTAATTGTCTTCAATAGTGTCATATTTACTAAAAGCGTACGCTGTATCTACAATAAACAGGAAAGCTGATAGAGACAATAATTCATCAGTGTTTATGAAGTTTTGTACAGAAATTTATACTGATTATTCATCCAGATTTGTACAAATTTTAATGAAATCAACGAACAACGACTGGGCGAATGATCAGTAGCTAGATTGTAATTTTCTATCGTTTTTATTATCTAACTAATGTGTATTCATGGAGAGCTCAAAATGGTGAATGCTGAGAGATGTAACTACGATTGCTTGAAGTATAGTACACTAATGTGTTTTTAATATTCCTTCCAAAACATTAAGAATCTTTATGCTCATAAACATATTCTATGGATATTTCTTGACAAAATATACCCTTTGAAAGCTATTTCTTTGTTGTATGCATATGAAAACATAGAAACTATATAGTGGTAGTAGATTACCTGAAAGCCCTTGCTTCGCTGCGGGATGGTTCTCTACACTTCATTACCTGAAAGCCCTTGCTTCGCTGCGGGATGGTTCTCTACACTTCATTACCTGAAAGCCCTTGCTTCGCTGCGGGATGGTTCTCTACACTTCATTACCTGAAAGCCCTTGCTTCGCTGCGGGATGGTTCTCTACACTTCATTACCTGAAAGCCCTTGCTTCGCTGCGGGAGGGTTCTCTACACTTCATTACCTGAAAGCCCTTGCTTCGCTGCGGGAGGGTTCTCTACACTTCATTATCCCTCCCTCCATAGTTATCTCCAGACCATCACATCTATATAAACACTCAATCTGCTGCCACTCCACTAGATTATTAAGTTTTATAGAGCAATGAAAAGTAGTAGTCAGCTCATAGTTAGAAGATATGACCTTAAATATTTCACAATGAAAACCATTTGAGCCAAGCTTTTATGTCATGTTTATATATTTTGTATCAACTGTTTGAAGTTACCAACGTTACAATTATGGAAAAAGGAAACGTTGCGGGACTGTTTGTACTTATTAGAAATGGAATATTGAGAAATCATTTCTTAGTGGGACTCTATGTTATACAAACTGACTTTCAATAATGCAAAACATTATACAAAACATATTTCAATAATGTATGTGTACTAGTTCCGGAAATGTTGTAATAATTGAGTATATCGTTTTTGGATTTTTATATTTAGATAAACTCTGTTTATTTTCTTGAAGTGACATTAAATATCTGTTATTGTACTTTGTAACCAGTTCCAGATATTCTAACAACTGTAAAATGTAATGTGGCTACGTATTGCGCTACTTACTGTAACAAAACTGAAGAAAAATAGTTCGAAATAGTCTTACTCTCACAAACTAGTGATTATAGTGAGTATAAGCAGTTAGTGTGTTATGGCCGTAATAAAATATAAAAAGATGAGTTGCTGGTGGAAAATTATTATCAAGATAATGAGAAAGTTGCTAAAAATACCTTTCTAGAATAGCCTTTGATGGCGTGGTGGTTCAGAGGCCAAGGTTTCGGACTGCGGAAGGCAAGGTTCGAAAACTGTGCCAACGGTCGGTACTTCACTTGTTGAATAAAGTCACGCACAGGCTTGCAGTTTCATGTGAACTGGCCAGTGATGTAAAAAAAAGTCATTCTAAATTCTTTATTGCTGTAATGTATAAAAATACATTTATAGCAAGATGGTTACGAAATTATTAGTGTCAGTTTAGTTACTAAAAAAGTATGTCTGAGATCTATTTCTTCCTTTATTGTAGACCACTAATTAGTACTTCTTATAACTCACTTACTTATCAAATTAAAAAAAAGCAACAGAAAAACATTTAAGTACCGATGTTATTCCAAAAATAAAAGTAAGCTTTTTCAAATGTTGTACTTTAATAAAGTCTAAAATATTTTTCATTTCTTCTCCAACTATTATTAAATTAGAATCCTGTACAAATTGTTTAAGATCATTTTGCCACAATTATTTACGAATTTGTAAGTATTTATATATGTAAAGAATTCGTGGTAAACTATAGTTTGTAAATATGCGATTTATATTTGCGTAATAATTTTCAATTTTAAATTTCAATTCATATTTTGTAGAGGATACCTACAAATAAAATTCCTAGCAAAAAAAGTAATTTAATGAACTTAACATGGGATAACCAGAAAAGTTCATTAACTAACACAAAGTAACTAAGGTAAAACACGACTTTTCATGTTTTTAAGGACATGCTTCTAATGACTCTACATTGAAATATACGCTTAATTAGACGTTATGACCCAAGGCCTAGAAAGAAATTAATGGTCATGTAAGAGGATTGTAAGAGCCTGTACCGGCTAAGCTGTATTGTGTACATGAGGCCATTAGTATTTATGTCTCTATTTATTGTATTTATAAATGCTGTTTAGTATCCTGTCCATATTTGGGAAGTGTATACATATTAAGTTACTGTTAATGTCTTTATATAAGGCAGGTGGGAAACTTTGCAACTAGTTTTTTATGTGAGTTAGTATTTAGTGATATTGTAACTAACTTAGGAGGAGGCCAATCTTACTAGATACTAGATAGTTTTTAGAATGGATTTGTGGCTATTATTGGTCTACGTGGTTGTGGTACATTAGGTGAAACAGTGGAGTATAATTTATAATAGGTAACCTTGAACAATTTGATACACATGAGGAAATTTGGCCCTAGTTTAATCGTTACTAGCCTAATCTTAATATATAAAAGAAAAAAAGAAAGAAAAAAACCTATGTACTCACTCATCATAAAATTTCCGAGACCACTGAACAGATTTTTATGAAAATTTGAAGGAATTATCTTTTGTTAAATAGAGTCCCAATAGGAAATGATTTTTGGAAATCCCATTGCCAAAGGGTAGAAACTACGTTGCACCCCCTAAAGTAAACTTATACTGGTTTATTGACAATGAATCTGGGAGAACGTCAGCAAGTTGTGCTTTTACATTAATGTGATGGTGTAGGAAGAACCATGGATAGATGGGTATGCTAGTGTGGAGAACAATCTTGTAGCGAAGAAATGGTTGACGGGTAGTCTAAATGTAATAAATTTAACGACGGATTATTTAAATACAAAAATGTCATCAATTGCATTGATTTTTTAAGCACACAGATAGATAGATGGGTATTACCCATACACCTAAAGTGGTAAATACCATCCCGCCCACCCATACACCTACAGTGGTAAATACCCTCCTGCCCACCCGTACACCTAAAGTGGTAAACAAATTACACCTACAGTGGTAAATACCATTACTCGATTATTCTAGCATTCTATATCATAAGGACTCCTCATCCAATCTATGTAAAATTTTGTGTTTCAAATTATCAGCTGTTTTGTGGTCTATTGTGAATCGCTAGTGTAGTCCCATGTTAATGTTAATATAACCGGCTGTAATAGCAAACCTTGCTAACTAACTAAATAACTGGCATAACTATTTCTATTACATGGGATATCTATTTGTACGCAATAAAACAATTAAAGTGAACAATATACACATTTATGACTCAGCAATAAAATAAATTATATCAAAATAACAAATATTGTGTCCTCTTACATTCTCCCATCCACATAACATTGTGATAACTTTCATTGACTGATGAGTCATTTATTTTTTTAAACTAAATATTTTTGAATAAAAACTTTATTTATAATCATGTAAACTTTAAATTGTTTGAATAGTAATAGAATTCCTTAAACATTTTTCAAATCACAGGATTATAACATTTCCCTTTCACAAATCCAATCCCCATTCAGCCAGGTGATGGGCTATTAGGCAAAGCTCCTTACAAGAACATCTTTCCTTATGGATCACATTTTGCTGGAAGCCATTCAAATGTGAGGCTCCCTGTTCTTCGTAAGAAAATAAATATTTCTTCATAAAAAAAATTTTGAAAGTTCTGTAATAAGAAGGAATAATATCCTTAAAAACAACATAATTTAAAATAGTAAGTAATTTAGTTTTCTGGGCGAATAAAAGTTACAGTGATTTTTCACAATACAATTCCACCTAAAATTTTCCATATGGACTTTGGGCCATGTTATACCAAATGTTAAGTACATTACTTAGAGTTTTAAAAATCTTTAGGATAAGCAATGTCTTAAAACACATATACACATGTATAATTTAAGGATTAATTGAAAATCAAGTAATGTATTTTATTATATATCTGTACAATTAATCATTTTTAAGGATTTTCCTAGTAATTAAACCATCCACATTAAAATATATGTTTCAAGAACACGTAGTCTATATTATCAACGAAATAAAATGTATGAAGGTGTATTACTAATTAAGGTAAATTACATTAACTAATATTTCCTAGGCAATACATTACATTTTTTTATAACCTTTGACACTTTATAAATACATTTATACATCACAAACACATAAATGTAGATCTCTTTGAGGTAGTAAACTGCAAAGGTTGGCTTCAGAGCTGTATATTATTGTGGTTTACGACGCAATAAATTAACTTGTATAATAAACGGTTGTATGTTTTCAAATAACAGATAAAAGTGAGGGTTCTGGTTACTAAAAGGTCACCATTTTATCGGTGTGTTCGTCTGAGCAAATATTAAAACTTATGAGTTTACCAATAGTATTAAAATTTCGTATGTACATACATTTAAAAATCCCCCCCCCGCCCCAATATAACACGGCAGTTATGAATGTGAAAAGCTAACTGAACTTACCTATAATACAAAACATACAACAATTCTCAGTATTTTACACTATTTCGGAAATTTCAACGAAATACTGAGGCGAGAACTACGACTATATGTACTACTACATCACTATGTTTTTGAACCTAATAGTCATTTTTTGAAAATATAACATCAAACTATGACTTTCTATATCATTCGAACGAATAAACCTCCTGCCCACTCATACACATACAGTGGTAAATAACCTCCCGCCCACCCATACACCTACAGTGGTAAATAACCTCCCACCCACCCATACACCTACAGTGGTAAATACCCTCCCACCCACCCATACACCTACAGTGGTAAATACCCTCCTGCCCACCCATACACCTACAGTGGTAAATAAATTACACCTACAGTGGTAAATACCATCCCGCCCACCCATACACCTACAGTGGTAAATACCATTCCGCCCATCCATACACCTATAGTGGTAAATACCATCCCGCCCACCCATACACCTACAGTGGTAAATACCATTACCACCCACCCATACACATACAGTGGTAAATACCATCCCACCCACCCATACACCTACAGTGGTAATACCATCCCACCCACCCATACACATACAGTGGCAAATACCATCCCACCCACCCATACACCTACAGTGGTAAATACCATCCCGCCCGCCCATACACATACAGTGGTAAATACCATCCCACCCACCCATACACATACAGTGGTAAATACATCCCACCCACCCATACACATACAGTGGTAAATACCCTCCTACCCACCAATACATCTACAGTGGTAAATACCCTCCTGCTCACCAATACATCTACAGTGGTAAATAAATTACACCTACAGTGGTAAATACCCTCCTGCTCACCAATACATCTACAGTGGTAAATAAATTACACCTACTGTGGTAAATACCCTCCTGCCCACCAATACACCTACAGTGGAAAATAAATTACACCTACTGTGGTAAATACCCTCCTGCCCACCAATACACCTACAGTGGAAAATAAATTACACCTACTGTGGTAAATACCATCCCGCCCGCCCATACACATACAGTGGTAAATACCATCCCACCCACCCATACACATACAGTGGTAAATACCCTCCTACCCACCAATACATCTACAGTGGTAAATACCCTCCTGCTCACCAATACATCTACAGTGGTAAATAAATTACACCTACAGTGGTAAATACCCTCCTGCCCACCCATACACCTACAGTGGTAAATAAATTACACCTACTGTGGTAAATACCCTCCTGCCCACCAATACACCTACAGTGGAAAATAAATTACACCTACTGTGGTAAATACCCTCCTGCCCACCAATACACCTACAGTGGAAAATAAATTACACCTACTGTGGTAAATACCATCCCGCCCGCCCATACACATACAGTGGTAAATACCATCCCACCCACCCATACACATACAGTGGTAAATACCCTCCTACCCACCAATACATCTACAGTGGTAAATACCCTCCTGCTCACCAATACATCTACAGTGGTAAATAAATTACACCTACAGTGGTAAATACCCTCCTGCCCACCCATACACCTACAGTGGTAAATAAATTACACCTACTGTGGTAAATACCCTCCTGCCCACCAATACACCTACAGTGGAAAATAAATTACACCTACTGTGGTAAATAGCCTCCTGCCCACCAATACATCTACAGTGGTAAATACCCTCCTGCCCACCAATACACCTACAGTGGAAAATAAATTACACCTACTGTGGTAAATACCCTCCTGCCCACCAATACACCTACAGTGGAAAATAAATTACACCTACTGTGGTAAATAGCCTCCTGCCCACCAATACATCTACAGTGGTAAATATCCTCCTGCCCACCAATACACCTACAGTGGTAAATACCCTCCTGCCCACCAATACACCTACAGTGGAAAATACCCTCCTGCCCACCAATACACCTACAGTGGAAAATAAATTACACCTACTGTGGTAAATACCCTCCTACCCACCAATACATCTACAGTGGTAAATACCCTCCTGCCCACCAATACACCTACAGTGGAAAATAAATTACACCTACTGTGGTAAATACCCTCCTACCCACCAATACATCTACAGTGGTAAATACCCTCCTGCCCACCAATACACCTACAGTGGAAAATAAATTACACCTACTGTGGTAAATACCCTCCTACCCACCAATACATCTACAGTGGTAAATACCCTCCTGCCCACCAATACACCTACAGTGGAAAATAAATTACACCTACTGTGGTAAATACCCTCCTGCCCACCAATACACCTACAGTGGAAAATAAATTACACCTACTGTGGTAAATAGCCTCCTGCCCACCAATACATCTACAGTGGTAAATAAATTACACCTACTGTGGTAAATACCCTCCTGCCCACCAATACACCTACAGTGGAAAATAAATTACACCTACTGTGGTAAATAGCCTCCTGCCCACCAATACATCTACAGTGGTAAATAAATTACACCTACTGTGGTAAATAGCCTCCTGCCCACCAATACATCTACAGTGGTAAATAAATTACACCTACTGTGGTAAATACCCTCCTACCCACCAATACATCTACAGTGGTAAATAAATTACACCTACTGTGGTAAATACCCTCCTGCCCACCAATACACCTACAGTGGAAAATAAATTACACCTACTGTGGTAAATAGCCTCCTGCTCACCAATACATCTACAGTGGTAAATAAATTACACCTACTGTGGTAAATACCCTCCTACCCACCAATACATCTACAGTGGTAAATAAATTACACCTACTGTGGTAAATACCCTCCTGCCCACCAATACATCTACAGTGGTAAATAAATTACACCTACTGTGGTAAATACCCTCCTACCCACCAATACATCTACAGTGGTAAATAAATTACACCTACTGTGGTAAATACCCTCCTGCTCACCAATACATCTACAGTGGTAAATAAATTACACCTACTGTGGTAAATACCCTCCTACCCACCAATACATCTACAGTGGTAAATAAATTACACCTACTGTGGTAAATAGCCTCCTGCTCACCAATACATCTACAGTGGTAAATAAATTACACCTACTGTGGTAAATACCCTCCTACCCACCAATACATCTACAGTGGTAAATAAATTACACCTACTGTGGTAAATACCCTCCTGCCCACCAATACATCTACAGTGGTAAATAAATTACACCTACTGTGGTAAATACCCTCCTGCCCACCAATACATCTACAGTGGTAAATAAATTACACCTACTGTGGTAAATACCCTCCTGCCCACCAATACATCTACAGTGGTAAATAAATTACACCTACTGTGGTAAATAGCCTCCTGCCCACCAATACATCTACAGTGGTAAATAAATTACACCTACTGTGGTAAATACCCTCCTACCCACCAATACATCTACAGTGGTAAATAAATTACACCTACTGTGATAAATACCCTCCTGCCCACCAATACATCTACAGTGGTAAATAAATTACACCTACTGTGGTAAATACCCTCCTGCTCACCAATACATCTACAGTGGTAAATAAATTACACCTACTGTGGTAAATACCCTCCTGCCCACCCATACACCTACAGTGGTAAATAAATTACACCTACTGTGGTAAATACCCTCCTGCCCACCAATACATCTACAGTGGTAAATAAATTACACCTACTGTGGTAAATACCCTCCTGCTCACCAATACATCTACAGTGGTAAATAAATTACACCTACTGTGGTAAATACCCTCCTGCCCACCCATACACCTACAGTGGTAAATAAATTACACCTACTGTGGTAAATACCCTCCTACCCACCAATACATCTACAGTGGTAAATAAATTACACCTACTGTGGTAAATACCCTCCTGCCCACCAATACATCTACAGTGGTAAATAAATTACACCTACTGTGGTAAATACCCTCCTGCCCACCAATACATCTACAGTGGTAAATAAATTACACCTACTGTGGTAAATACCCTCCTGCCCACCAATACATCTACAGTGGTAAATAAATTACACCTACTGTGGTAAATACCCTCCTGCCCACCCATACACCTACAGTGGTAAATAAATTACACCTACTGTGGTAAATAGCCTCCTGCCCACCAATACACCTATAGTGGTAAATACCATTATTCGATTATTTTAGCATTATATCTCGTATGGACTCCTTATCTATATATATAAAATCCAATGTATGTTTGTTTGTCTATCCTTTATGCGCTACCAAACCGTCCAGCCGATCGCCATGAAACTTGGGGAAGTTGTTCTATATACCGCAGGGAAGGTTTCTGTCCTATTCCTGTTTCTTTAATCCCTCAGGGCTCCATCCCTTGGACTTCTAAAGTTTCGATGTTAATCAAATAGCAGGATGCATGAAGGTATAATAAGTCAAATATAAAAAGAATATCAGCTGTGGGTTTTAAATATGTCAAAATTATACTGTTTATATTTTTATGTTTTGATTTCTTGTGAAGCTATACTAATTGATTGATTTATTTGATTAACAGCTGTTAAGTAAAAACAAATATAATAAAATTGTGGTAGGCAAAACTTTCAAAATTAAAAATAATTGAGTATAGTAGTAAACTACACAAATCATCAGCTGTTGTAAATTGGATACTATGTAAACTGAAAGGTTGCTGCACATTTCAATGATACAATCAAAACTCAATATTATGACCGGCGAAGCGGGCGGGTACAGCTAGTATTTTAATATAAGTAATTAATTATACATTATATTCAAAGTAATTTTATAAAATTAGAGGACATACCATAAGTAAGTCAGCTGATCCTTGTTCTATTCCCGGTGTGACCAAAAAGTTGTTAACTGTAATCCATTGCTTTAAAATTCATTCAAGACTTTACTCTGATCACCTTAAAACAAAACAAATAACTTTACAATTTATAGGTGAGCTGCACTGTGTTGTAAAAGGCTACACGTTAATTACATTTGTATGTAAATAAAATTTTGGAAACACATAAAACGTACAAAAAAGTATAGTATTGTAAAATAATGTTTCATACAAATCGTAAAAATATTAATTTTTAAATATTAATCTATTACTGCACACCATTATAAATTAAATAAAAATCTGCATACCATTGGCTCACGTGTATTTATTTCCACTTATTGTCTCTTCATTCTACTTCTTGTTTGATTTAATCCAGCCATGTTTTTCTTCCAATCGTTCGCAAAAATTTCCTTGTAAAAACATTTTCTTGCTGTTCTAGTCCGTTCCATCCTCATTAAATGTCCACACAATACATTTGGAAAAAAAACTTAAAAATGCAATAAAAGGAAGATAATCTGTTGATAGGTGAATTGGTGAATAGAAGCGTTTTTTACGAGAGTGCCAAGTACACACAATAAATGTTGGTAGTCTGGGGAGTAGTAACTAACGGTTATCTATAAAGTGTGTTACCCAGCTTCCTCAACTACAGAGAATGGAAGATGTGTGAGAGACACTGGTGAGATGTGAAATACCGAGTACCAGCGTATTCCACGAGAGTGCCAAGTACACACAAAATATTTATAAGAAACTTACAAAGACAAATTTAGAAAAATTTTGACAACACCAATTAACCGGTAATTTAGCCTACATCCCATGATTCCAACGAGGCCAAGGAGTAAGCCGGAGTGCAGTTTCAAATTAAAGCAATGTAAAAATACAATAAATAATCCCCTTTTGGTGAGACTAAAAAAAGTAATTAAAAATAAAATATAATATGGTTTCGTTTCATTACCAAGTGACATCAATAATACAATTCACGAAATAAATAAATAACCCTAACTAACTTAACCACTAGGCCTAACAACAATATGAACAATCTCATAGTTAATCAGTGCCCCAAAATATTTTTGTTTTTAACTTAGCAACAAAAACAATTCCTACAAACAGATAAATACTTTAAAACAAGAACGAGAAAAATAAACATCTAAAAACTTAATAAATAACAAACAAAATTAACAGGTATACTCTATTAAAAAAAATATGGCCTAAATAAAAATCAGTTTTCTGCATTCAAGTTTAACGATAACTTTCAGTTTATTTTCTGGAGGGTGTAGCCTAGTTGGAGAACATCTTCTTTTTTTATTTTTCTTTTTCTTTGGGAGATGAGTGAGAGCAACTGGTGAGATCTGAAATACTGAGTACAAGCGTATTGCACGAAAGGGCCAAGTACACACAATAGGTGAAGGTGGTGTAGAGTGGTAGTTAATGGTTGTCTATAAAGTGTGTTACCCAACTTCCTCAAGTACTGAGAATGGGAGATGAGTGAGAGACACTGGTGAGATGTGATATACTGAGTACAAACGTATTCCACGAGAGAGAAAAGTACACAATAGGTGAGGATGGTCTGGGGGGTGGTAGTTAATGGTTGTCTATAAAGTGTGTTACCCAGCTTCCTCAACTACAGATAGTACGAGATGAGTGAGAGACACTGGTGATATGTGAAATACTGAGTACAAATGTATTCCACAAGAGTGCCAAGTACACACAATAGTCGAAGCTGGTGTAGAGTGGTAGTTAGTGGTTGTCTGTAAAGTGTGTTACCCAGCTTCCTCAAGTACTGAGAATGGGAGATGTGTGAGAGACACTGCTGAGATGTGATATACTGAGTACAAACGTATTCCACAACAGTGCTAAGTACACACAATAGTCGAAGGTGGTGTAGAGTGGTAGTTAGTGGTTGTCTGTAAAGTGTGTTACCCAGCTTCCTCAACTACAGTGAATGGAAGATAAGTGAGAGACACTGGTGATATGTGAAATACTGAGTACAAACGTATTCCACAACAGTGCTAAGTACACACAATAGTCGAAGGTGGTGTAGAGTGGTAGTTAATGGTTGTCTGTAAAGTGTGTTACCCAGCTTCCTCAACTACAGTGAATGGAAGATAAGTGAGAGACACTGGTGATATGTGAAATACTGAGTACAAACGTATTCCACAACAGTGCTAAGTACACACAATAGTCGAAGGTGGTGTAGAGTGGTAGTTAGTGGTTGTCTGTAAAGTGTGTTACCCAGCTTCCTCAACTACAGTGAATGGAAGATAAGTGAGAGACACTGGTGATATGTGAAATACTGAGTACAAACGTATTCCACAACAGTGCCAAATACACACAATAGTCGAAGGTGGTGTAGAGTGGTAGTTAATGGTTGTCTGTAAAGTGTGTTACCCAGCTTCCTCAACTACAGTGAATGGAAGATAAGTGAGAGACACTGGTGATATGTGAAATACTGAGTACAAACGTATTCCACAAAAGTGCAAAGTACACACAATAGTCGAAGGTGGTGTAGAGTGGTAGTTAATGGTTGTCTGTAAAGTGTGTTACCCAGCTTCCTCAACTACAGTGAATGGAAGATAAGTGAGAGACACTGGTGATATGTAAAATACTGAGTACAAACGTATTCCACAAGAGTGCCAAGTACACACAATAGTCGAAGGTGGTGTAGAGTGGTAGTTAATGGTTGTCTGTAAAGTGTGTTACCCAGCTTCCTCAACTACAGATAGTACGAGATGAGTGAGAGACACTGGTGATATGTGAAATACTGAGTACAAACGTATTCCACAAGAGTGCCAAGTACACACAATAGTCGAAGGTGGTGTAGAGTGGTAGTTAGTGGTTGTCTATAAAGTGTGTTACCCAGCTTCCTCAACTACAGAGAATGGAAGATAAGTGAGAGACACTGGTGATATGTGAAATACTGAGTACAAACGTATTCCACGAGAGAGAAAAGTACACAATAGGTGAGGATGGTCTGGGGGGTGGTAGTTAATGGTTGTCTATAAAGTGTGTTACCCAGCTTCCTCAACTACAGATAGTAAGAGATGAGTGAGAGACACTGGTGATATGTGAAATACTGAGTACAAACGTATTCCACAAGAGTGCCAAGTACACACAATAGTCGAAGCTGGTGTAGAGTGGTAGTTAGTGGTTGTCTGTAAAGTTTGTTACCCAGCTTCCTCAACTACAGAGAATGGAAGATAAGTGAGAGACACTGGTGATATGTGAAATACTGAGTACAAACGTATTCCACAACAGTGCCAAATACACACAATAGTCGAAGGTGGTGTAGAGTGGTAGTTAATGGTTGTCTGTAAAGTGTGTTACCCAGCTTCCTCAACTACAGTGAATGGAAGATAAGTGAGAGACACTGGTGATATGTGAAATACTGAGTACAAACGTATTCCACAAAAGTGCAAAGTACACACAATAGTCGAAGGTGGTGTAGAGTGGTAGTTAATGGTTGTCTGTAAAGTGTGTTACCCAGCTTCCTCAACTACAGATAGTACGAGATGAGTGAGAGACACTGGTGATATGTGAAATACTGAGTACAAACGTATTCCACAAGAGTGCCAAGTACACACAATAGTCGAAGGTGGTGTAGAGTGGTAGTTAGTGGTTGTCTATAAAGTGTGTTACCCAGCTTCCTCAACTACAGAGAATGGAAGATAAGTGAGAGACACTGGTGATATGTGAAATACTGAGTACAAACGTATTCCACGAGAGAGAAAAGTACACAATAGGTGAAGATGGGCTGGGGGTGGTAGTTAATGGTTGTCTATAAAGTGTGTTACCCAGCTTCCTCAACTACAGATAGTACGAGATGAGTGAGAGACACTGGTGATATGTGAAATACTGAGTACAAACGTATTCCACAACAGTGCCAAGTACACACAATAGTCGAAGGTGGTGTAGAGTGGTAGTTAATGGTTGTCTGTAAAGTGTGTTACCCAGCTTCCTCAACTACAGTGAATGGAAGATAAGTGAGAGACACTGGTGATATGTGAAATACTGAGTACAAACGTATTCCACAACATTGCCAAGTACACACAATAGTCGAAGGTGGTGTAGAGTGGTAGTTAATGGTTGTCTGTAAAGTGTGTTACCCAGCTTCCTCAACTACTGTACAGAGAACGCTGAAAAATCCACAGGTTTTTAACTGTAAAAATTTTACCCCAACTTATTTAGAACCTAAGGTGCGCAGTAAAATCTAAGGTGCACAATTGATTTTATGTTAAAAATGTCATATATATCATACGTATAATTTATGTAAACTATATTTAACTCTACGACTTATTGTAAAACTAGCAGTAATTTTAGATCATATACTAAAACGTTAACATAAGCTATTTTGTAAACTACATACAATTTTCATTGCCTCATTTAATAAATACTAAATTCTTATTTTAAAGAAAACATTTTTTTAACGTGTTTTCTGTATAATATAGGTAAAAATATATACTTCCTTCATATGAATTTTCGAAAAAATTTAGATGATTTTCATTCGTGTAAAATGATTTTTCAATTCTGTTGTTTCCTTTATCTTCCCATAGTGTTCTAAAGAGGAATGACAACTATTTTATTATTCCTAGTTTTGAGAAAGTTTGATGATTACTATCATAGAACGTAATACGTGTATGCCTAAAGTTTGAAGTTATAATCACTAGTAAGAAAAAAAAAAACTTTTACATAAAGGGAAAGGTTGGTGAATACTAATTACCTGATTAGCGTTAGACATATTTTCTGTAAAATATATGAACATCTATTAATCATTTTAATTTACTTGGGGTGTTTTTTATCATAACTCAATAGATAATAAGTTGTAATCTATAAATATTTATGCCTTGAAATTATCTCTTTATATAACTAGATTTAAGGTGAACCATTTTACTGATTGGTATATTGTTTACGATTATTAACATAAATTTTCTTATATAGGTTAAGTCACAAGTTATAATAAATAGATCATATATGTTTTATCTCATAAATATGTTGTAATTGTATGGCAATCATCTTGTACTAAAATTGTCCACTCACTCTTACACTATACTCCCTTTCAAACTTACAATTTAGGCATTCACTCTCTTCTATTCATTGGAATTGATCCACCCTTTCCTCAATCAGTTTTCCAGTTCTACGCCATGAACTCGTTTATGCTAAAGAATGCGTGTGAGGTTAATGTAGTTGTCTTAAACTCCTTCAGAACCATTGATCGAATACGACAATTTGTTGATATATTGAAAGCCTACTGGGAGAGTAAACCCTTGTGAGGTAGGATACGGCAGAGGGAATCAATGCATATATATACAGGTGAGGGTGATCAACTCAAGGTGGCCACAATTGGGTTCTCAAAAAGTACTAATTTTAAAGAAAATTTAAATGGGGAACTTTGCTTAAGTTTTTTGTCTATTAGAACTAAGCAGCTCAAATTTTAAAATTCTGTCGCCATTTTAGAATGTGGTCAACTTTGAAATTATGTTTTAAAATCTCCATTTTTAATATAGATTTAGGTTTTACTAGTGATTCTAAGACTTTTTTAGTCTTTTTATTATTGTGATATACTTAACTGTTTAGCCACTAGGAGCGCTGACAGTTATGATATTATATCTTCAATTTATTAAAAAGGCATGTTTTACTATTTACAAATAAAAAAGGCTAACTCAGAGAGTGTTATTTTTATTTAATTAAATGATGAAAACTTGTTGCAATTTCACAAATGCATTATTTTATTCAAAACATACTGAAACACCTTGTTAATGCAACGACTGTGTATTGAGTATGTGCAAATAAGTACAGTAGAAGTAGTACAACAGATGAATGTTAACAGTAATGATTCCTGTAACAGAGCAATCAATGAGTTAGGTGAGTTAAAACTAAAGTGAAATGTTCCAACAATGAAACAGCTGATTATTGCCTAGCAACACAATCATGTGATATTGTTTTGTCCTGTATTCATTTATTACTTATTATTACTTCTTCTACTGTACTTGCACTTAACCAAGACACAGTTGTTGCATTAACAATGTTTTTTAGTATTTTTAAATAAGATAATGCATTTGTGAGATTGTAGCAGATTCTTATCATTTTTAATTGAATAAAAATAATGAACTCTGAGTTAAGCTTTATTATTTTTAAATGGTTAAATTTGCCTCTTTAATAAATTGTTGAATTTCCGAAACGTTCAGTGCTGCTAGCTGCTAAACGGTTAATTATATCAAAATAATAACAAGAATAAAAAAGTCTTAGAATCACTGGTAAAACATTAATCCACAATAAAAATTGGGATTTCCATAAGAAATTTCAAATTTGATTGCCATACTGGATAGTGGCAACCGAATTTAAAAAATTTGAATTGCTTAATTGTAATGAACATAAAAATGAGGTAGTTTTCCCATTTAAAGTTTGATGTAAAATTAGTACTTTTTGAGATCCCAATTAATTTTGGCCACCATCAACCTGTATAATTATAACCAACGAATTCTGCTATTACCTGTGCATTGATACTGTGCTTAATAATGCTAAGTATGTATCATGTGGATAAGTAAGTGATTGAACTCGATTAATAGGAGATATTGTTCTTGAACTATTACACTGACAAGGATAATATAAAAAAAAACAGCTACTAATTCCTAGAAAAAGTAATTTCTGCCTCTTCATGCTCCTGTTTTGACTCAACAATTTTGCAATTAATAAATTATATTTAAGATTAAACATAAGCTATTACCATGCATAAATAGTATATGTTGGAGGCATACTTTGAATAAAAAACATCTCTTATATTATTAATTATATGTTTTTTCATTTAGAGTACTCGTATTTTAATAAAAACAGAGTTTTTTGAAATAAGAGCAGTTTAGGTAAAAAAAAATTTAATGGAGCTTTTGAACTTAATAAAAACAAGTACAGAAGCACGCTCCTGGTTTAGTGAAATGCTTCTTCCACCACTGCGAAGGATTTGAAAGAGAAATCATTTATCATGCAAGCTTTCTTTTTACACAGCATTACGGGATTTTTGTTTACAGACAAAAATCGCTGGTGCGTTACATTTACTTAAACGTGGTTTAGTTTAAATAAAATTTTTGTGTAAAAAAAGATCGCAATATATCGTAATAATGATATTCTACGTTTGCATTTTGCAAACGTAGAATCTCATTTTGCATTTGTTTATTACAAGTAATAAACTAACATTTATGATCTATTTTGTAATGAACAGCTGAAAATTATTTCATAAAACAATACAAATTATATTATTAATTGTTTTATACACAAACTACGGTGTCTGAATTACTTCCTGGTTTAAAATTAAATAGAATCGTTTAGAGTTTTTTATAGTCAAAAAATGATGTTGTATTTTAAATTTCACGTAACAAATAGTCAATAAACTTAACATGTTTGCAGCAATGGCGTAAATTGAATTTAGGCTACACTAACCTCCTTGATATACCAAAGATAGGTTGGAGAGCAGTCAACGTAGTTTGAGTAGGTCGGATGGCAGTCAACGTAGTTTGAGTAGGTCCGAGGGCAGTCATTATAGTTTGAGTAGGTCGGAGGGCAGTCAACGTAGTTTGAGTAGGTCCGAGGGCAGTCATTATACTTTGAGTAGGTCGGAGGGCAGTCAACGTAGTTTGAGTAGGTCCGAGGGCAGTCATTATAGTTTGAGTAGGTCGGAGGGCAGTCAACGTAGTTTGAGTAGGTCGGAGGGTAGTCAACGTAGTTTAAGTAGGTTGGAGGGCAGTCAACGTAGTGTGAGTAGGTTGGAAGGCAGTCAACGTAGTGTGAGTAGGCTGGAGGGCAGTCAACGTAGTTTGAGTAGGTTGGAAGGCAGTCAACGTAGTGTGAGTAGGTCGGAGGGTAGTCAACGTAGTTTGAGTAGGTCGGAAGGCAGTCAACGTAGTGTGAGTAGGTCGGAGGGTAGTCAACGTAGTTTGAGTAGGTCGGAAGGCAGTCAACGTAGTTTGAGTAGGTCGGAGGGCAGTCAACGTAGTTTGAGTAGGTCGGAAGGCAGTCAACGTAGTGTGAGTAGGCTCGAGGGCAGTCAACGTAGTTTGAGTAGGTCGGAAGGCAGTCAACGTAGTGTGAGTAGGTCGGAGGGTAGTCAACGTAGTTTGAGTAGGTCGGAGGGCAGTCAACGTAGTTTGAGTAGGTCCGAGGGCAGTCATTATAGTTTGAGTAGGTCGGAGGGCAGTCAACGTAGTTTGAGTAGGTCGGAGGGTAGTCAACGTAGTTTGAGTAGGTTGGAGGGCAGTCAACGTAGTGTGAGTAGGTTGGAAGGCAGTCAACGTAGTGTGAGTAGGCTGGAGGGCAGTCAACGTAGTTTGAGTAGGTCGGAAGGCAGTCAACGTAGTGTGAGTAGGTCGGAGGGTAGTCAACGTAGTTTGAGTAGGTCGGAAGGCAGTCAACGTAGTTTGAGTAGGTCGGAGGGCAGTCAACGTAGTTTGAGTAGGTCGGAAGGCAGTCAACGTAGTGTGAGTAGGTCGGAGGGTAGTCAACGTAGTTTGAGTAGGTCGGAAGGCAGTCAACGTAGTGTGAGTAGGTCGGAGGGTAGTCAACGTAATTTTAGTAGGTCGGAAGGCAGTCAACGTAGTGTGAGTAGGTTGGAGGTTAGTCAACGTAGTTTGAGTAGGTTGGAGGGTAGTCAACGTAGTTTGACTAGGTCCAAGGCCCTATTATGGTTTGAGTAGGTCGGAGGGTAGTCAACGTAGTGTGAGTAGGCTAGAGGGCAGTCAACGTAGTGTGAGTAGGTTGGAGGGTAGTCAACGTAGTTTGAGTAGGTTGGAGGGCAGTCAACGTAGTGTGAGTAGGTCGGAGGGTAGTCAACGTAGTTTGAGTAGGTCGGAGGGCAGTCAACGTAGTTTGAGTAGGTCGGAGGGCAGTCAACTTAGTTTGACTAGGTCCAAGGCCCTATTATGGTTTGAGTAGGTCGGAAGGCAGTCAACGTAGTGTGAGTAGGTTGGAGGATAGTCAACGTAGTGTGAGTAGGTCGGAGGGTAGTCAACGTAGTTTGAGTAGGTCGGAGGGCAGTCAACTTAGTTTGACTAGGTCCAAGGCCCTATTATGGTTTGAGTAGGTCGGAAGGCAGTCAACGTAGTTTGAGTAGGTTGGAGGGCAGTCAACGTAGTGTGAGTAGGTCGGAGGGTAGTCAACGTAGTTTGAGTAGGTCGGAGGGCAGTCAACTTAGTTTGACTAGGTCCAAGGCCCTATTATGGTTTGAGTAGGTCGAGATCAGTCAACGTATTTTGAGTAGGTCGAGATCAGTCAACGTAGTTTGAGTAGGTCGAGATCAGTCAACGTAGTTTGAGTAGGTCGAAAGGCAGTCAACTTAGTTTGATTAGGTCGGAGAGCAGTCGACGTAGTTTAAGTAGGTCGAAAGGCAGTCAACTTAGTTTGAGTAAGTCGGAGAGCAGTTGACATAGTTGAGTAGGTCGGAGGGCAGTCACTCACTCTGTTATTTATGCGAATGAGTTTTGCACACTTGGATGTAATTTAAACGGTCTGAGATATAAATGTGAGATCTTGACCATACCTTTTATAACATCATTTTTTTAATGTTTCAAGTTGTGAATCATTTTGCTCCCTCTTTTCTAAAAGCGCGCAAATGGGGGCAACTAAAAATTTTCAAACTCAATCTCTTTTAAACTGTTAAGTTCATCAATTTTACACAACAACAATAATGGTTTGTTAATTCTATTACAAATCTACGGGTACCTTAATGTTTATTGCAGTTCGATTATTTGTTAAAAAATTACGTTAAAAATTGTATTTTACCACATTCCTCTGGATGCTTTAACATAGTAAAATAAACTCCACCAATGACTGACCGTGAATGTTAAGGTAACAATAGATTTGTACAAAAATTTACAAGCTATTTTAATTAGTACAATGTAAACAACCACCATTTTTGAATTGCCAATGATAACTCAATGGCAATGTTATACTATGTAATAGTATTAATATAAAGAACTGTGAAAAAGTTTTAGTCAGTTAATCGAACCACTCTTGAGTGATTCTTTTTTCTTTCTTTTTTTTAACACAAACAGATAGATTCTAAGCAGAGCGGAATACGATAAAACTTAAACCTTAATTTTTTGCTGTAAATTAGGCTTAAGATCCGAAAATATATAGCCAAGACACCACCTTTTTAGTTACACCTTGTATATTGTTGAGATTGGGCTCGTATATTGTTGAGAGATTGAGAATATTATTATCTAGTGAATTTATCATTGAACAAAAAAAAACTTACAATTCATGATTGAAACCTATTATTGTTTTAAATATTGCACATTGTAGGAATAATTCTGTTTATTTAGTAAATATTTGAAAAGCGAAACGCTCTTTCTACAGTTGTATCTGTCGTACTACCAACAAAGTACCTTGTAACAAATGACACTTCAGAATGACAATTGTTCACGTCGGAAACAAACACTCCGACGAAACGTTCTCTCCAGGTGTTCCTTTAGATTAGAATGTCCTTAAGAAACGTATGTATTTTGTCTTGTTTGAGATATCATTTTCCTCTAAAACAGAACTGGTCTTGTATATATATATATTTGTAACTTTATGTTCTTCTTTCTGTCAGAAACCTCGTATACCATTTATAGACAGTCAATAACTTTTTAGCAAAGGGCATCGTTTTTATGTATTATAGCATTGATTATATAAACCTACCTTGGTGTATAAAATCAAGGATTATAGTATGTATTTCATAATGAGTTAAGGATTGCTGTATGATATAATTGCCAGATAATGGAATTGCTATTCATAGACGATAAATATTTTTAAAGGCCCAAATTGTTTTAAGAAACGTATACTGTATATATTTTTTTAATAATAGTTTAAAGAAATTTAAATATTTATGATACTCTTAACTATTTAATTTTGACATAAATATCAGCATAATAAAATGAATCATTAATCTTGATTAGTAACAATGACTATACTCGTTCATCTACACTCCTCACACTCATCCACCCACCATATTTACCCATATCTCTACAATCGGCGTCCTAATAAGGAATAAATGATTTTTACTTAAAACGAACATCACCACTTCGTAATTTATTCAATAAGTTATTACATGTAATGACGAATAGTTGGTATAGTATACATCCTTTAACAATATTATATTCAGGATATGTATCAGACCAAATATAGCGTTTCTACGTTTGTGTATATCTAATTAGAACAGAATGCTGGTCAAATAGTGTACACCACACCAAAGTAGTCCAATGATAGCTATTGCATGTGAAGCCCCCCTCCTCACTTCTCGCCTATTAATTTTGTCAGTATAAATTCATTGAAAAATATAAGTGATCTATCTAAACATCTATTGCAGTAAACAAAAGTCATAATTAGTTATATAATAAACAAATGTACATGTTTTGGTTATGTATATTTTGTGTAATTAATATGTTTATATTAGTTATTGTTTTTAATTTTATATTTTATATTTATTTATTAATATTTTCGAATATGTTGTAATTTTATTTAACTCTTAAAACTAACAGCGACAGGAACTGATCAACTTGTTTTCATATGAAGAATAAATCTAAAGCTAAGTTTTATGAGTGGCTTGACAATACTATTATCAATTAATTTATTATTATGGCATGAATGAAATAAAAATGTTTAAAACAACAAATCTTATGCAATGAAAAATTGGATATTTAAAATAAATATAAGGTTTATTATCAAACTATTTTGAGTAAAATCATAAACCTGTCAATAATAAAACTAGGCCTGCTTCTTCGAATCAAAAAGGAAGATAAGTAGAAATTCTCCTTTTATTATTTTTTCCAAGTATTCTGTGTATTCATGTACCAATGATATCGTTTATGAACCAATAATGTCATTTTAATATTTTAAGACAGTTATACATCTATTATACATATAATATTTGACCAAATATAGTTAAATGTTGTACTACAACTATATTCAAGATTCTGTGTCGTTCAGAATAATATATATCCAACTGTGGAATTGCATGCCAGTGTTGTTACTGTTTCAACAAGAGTAAAAATGAAGTTTCTAAGAATTTACCACAGAAAAATCAAGTTCTGAGAACTAAATTATATCTCAAATAATAATTAATAAGATTGAAACCACTTCTTTCTCGAAAAAAGAAATTATTAAAGCTCCAAGCAAATAAACAAAATTCACTAATGATATTCAGTAAACTGTCTTTACAAGACTGAATTCTAAGAGACCTCAGTGTGGATTATTTTAAGACTGCCAACTTTGCTGGATCTCTGAACTTCACTAATGGACGAGAATTATTCATGGAAATATTACGATTTAAATTAACCTGCATTTGTATTGCTAATTTACTAAATATACTTGAAAAATCTTAGAATTTTTCATATTGTTTTTGAGTCTCACGTAGATTCAAGTGTTTATATATATATAAAATATGATTTTTGACAGTCATCATGTAATAAATTATGATGAGTTAATTTAATTCAACCTTTAATACAAAGTCATAAATGTAGATTAAACTAAAAATACATTAATAAACAACATCTGTGATAACTCTGTCAAAATGAAAATTAACATTGATCTTTTGTTCTGTCAAGATTAATGGTCTATTTAATTAAAATTTTTAGTTTACATATGTCTGCAAATATTTAATTTTAACTTAATGTTAATTATAATAAAATTTTTAAGTTTTTGAAAGTAAAGAAAAATGTTTAAAGTGTTTTTATCAGATACTAAATTTAGTTTTATATATTTAAATTACAAGAAGGCATCCATCAACTATATCAATTGGAGTTTCTTAGTTTAATGACGTTGATTATAATTATAACTTTCATACAATAATTGTTACAGACATGCCTGCTACCAAAAATTACGAAAATCATTTAGAATAGTTTTTGTGTTCACATAACGTTATTTAATTGTGCGAACACAATAATTAAATAATGTTATGTGAATTATGAAATTACAAACCTTCACAAATTAACATAATTATTGTAATTTTGGCATACTGCTATTTGTTAAATTTGCAATATTTTAATGCGACAAATACTCATTTGTTACTAAACAAACGTTAAAAATTATAACTAGTCATTGATAACTTATTTAGAATTGAAAAATAAACAATTCAAACAAATCGGATCAGGAACAATATATTTAAAATAAATTATTCACAATGTGCTAGAGTCAATGAAATATCCTAGTAAGTACAATTATTGATAAAGGAGTCCTGAAGGTTCCACATGCTAATGAATACAGTTTTATAACTGGGGATCGGTTGTTTAAATTTAAGTTCATCACCTAAAGGCCAAGTATGGAAACATAATACATTCTGAAAAATGCACATGTACTGTAATTGATAGGTAAATATAGGTAAAGTTGTTTTATAACTTGGACGTTGGCTCTACAAGTTTAACTTCGTAATTTAATTAAATAGCACATGTACTATGTTCTGAACAACGAATCGTGTACTCTAATTGATTTCTGCTGTCACAAAGTTTGTGATAAAGTCAACTTGCAGGTATCAGCTAGATATGAGTAAAGTTGTGCGACTTAGAAGTTGGTTATTAGAGTTAAAGTTTGTAATTTAAAGGCCAAGAATGGCACCCGTACTACATTCTGAACAGTGGTTCATAAAGTCTAATTGATTTTTACTGTCACAGAGTTGGATATGAAGGTGACATGAAGTGTCAGACAGATATGAATAAAATTTTACATCCAGAAAGTTGTTTATTAACTTTTAAGTTTGTAATGTAAAGGCCAAGGCTGGCTCACATACTACATGATGAACAATATTTCATCTACTGTAACTGATTTGTTGTTACTGAATTTATGATGAAGGAGGTAAACTTCATAAGAGTTAAAAAATACTAAGAACTGACTTTTAATTTACATATTTGATTAAAAATAAAATATGTAATTATGTTTTCGTTTTTAATTATTTATATGTCAGATGACTGTATATAATGTGATATTCTTTCAAATTAAGTCAGATGACTTGATTTGAAAGAATAACTGTTTTTTTTATTTCAATATATTTAATTTTTTTTAAAGTACTGTTTGTGCTCCCAGAAGTCTGGTAAGTGGAATTCCTTAGCATAAATTGTCTTGACTCGAGAATGCAATGCTTAAAATTAAAGTTGTATGATAATTGAGAAAATGTTTATTTCCATAATAGGTTCAGCATTTAACCCTTAACTAATATGCTTGTTTTGACTAACGTAAATTTTTTCGTGGGGTCTAAACCGATCCCAATAGAAAAAACATTAAAATCTCAAAAAATATTATTTTAACAGCTTAAATGATAATGACCCGTTCTATATATTTTCTTCTTGTAAATAAACCAGTATTTTAAATTATTGTATAGATACAAGAGTTTTATTTTAAATTTTCTTTAACGTTACAACATTGTTTGATTGAAAAACATACTCTTAGTAAAATAATATAAAAGCCAAAACTATATATTTTCTTTTACAACTAGACCTTTATTATAAGAAATTATAGCATTTGGCCAAACAACTGCTACAGTAAAAAGAGGACCTCCTGTAAAGTTGACGCCTTCTTCTTGTCCAATTCCCCTTACTGGCACTCTTCACATGTAATACTCACTTTGTAATGGGTTATGTACACTGTCTTTTTGCAATTAACACAAACAATTGAATAATTTCTGTCATTTCCTCTTGTTTATAGTTGTTATCTTCTTTTAGTTGGATTATCTTAACAAGGTGGAATTTCATAACACAACTACTATAGTGGGGTCACTACTGACCCCAGAAGCTTCACAGCCAGATATGGAGTGACCAAACAAGAAACCACCAAATGCACTGTGGTTTCTTAGTGGCTCTCACGAATAACTTCAGCTATGTCTCATTAGCTGAACAGAGATTAGATAGAGATATATAACAATCCTGAAAGTACAAAAGATATAACAAATATAATTACACTCTGGGGTCAAAATTACTCTGGGGATAGTAGTTAAGGATAAAAAATTAGGACCTTTTCCGATAATTCACTACCACTAATTTTCCGTTACTTCACTAACACTACTTCTTTTATTGCAATCACCGTTAGGCTTGGTTAGGTGGCTACTAAAGTTGATCACAAAACGGTAAATCCAACGATTGACTTACCGTTGAATGCACTCTCTGGTATCATAAGTTCTTTAAAAGCGTTAAGAGAAAGCCAGTGATATCGGATTCCTAGCGGATAAGGAATACCACAGTGGACGTGAAAATGATTAAGAAATTTTTTTAGAGCAATAGAATATTTATCAAACGGTAGTGAATTAACGGACACAAAAAAGTAGTGGTTGTGAATTAACGGTAAAGATAAAAAATTGTAAACATACCAAACACTAAATACATTCCTAATACATTCATAACCACGAGCTTGATAGACACGTATGTTGAATAAGCTTGATAGCTTATTAGTATGTTGAACCATCGTATAATAAATCAGTAATTTGCAAAACATTGATGATTTGCGTAAAAGTCTATTTTGTAAAGCAAATATCAATACTTAATCACGTAAGGGGAATGGTCCCCGTGGAGTCAGAAAAATATAACATAAAGAGAAAAGGTCAAGTTGTATTTCAGATTAAAGACCTTTATAACGAGAACACAAAGCAACAAATCTGACAATAGAAAGTCCGTGAGCTTATTCCGTTAATTCACTGCCACTAACTTTTTATCGCAATTACGCTTAGGTTAGGTTAGGTTAAGTGGCAACTAAAGATGATCACAAACACAATCCAATGATTGACTTACCGCCTAATGCCCTCTCCGTGTGTAAGTTATCAGAAAGCGATATAGCCAGCGATATCGGATTCTTAGTGGATAATGAATACCACAGTGAGCGTAACAATTATTGGGAAACAGCTGTAAGAGCAATTGAACATTTTCCAAGTAGCAGTGAATTAACGGAAAAAACTTAATGGTGGTGAATTAACGGAAAAGATCCAGGCCCGTCTCACATAAAATGGCAGTAGCCGTGCAAAATTAAGCTAATTGGTAATGGGCTACATTCTTGCTAAAATATTGAGTACACACTCTGGATACGAAGAAGGGTTTCCAAATAGGGATTGAGGTTTACTTCCATTAGGAGCACTTCGTAAGAACTACAGTATAACCCATTTTGTTTAATATAGTGGTAAAGATATACAGTTACCCTATTGAAGTAATTAACTGCCACAGGCAAACATTTTTTAGTACCAACAATCTTATAAATATCTGCTTATCTTATAAATAATTGAAAATGCAATTGCTGTACGTCTTGAAAAACTCTATCCTTTTTAAAAGCTCAATTGTGATTTATCCAGACTGGAAACGAATTAGCCCAAGGATTGAGTCAAGCACTCGCGGTAAACAGTGTTGCAATCTAATGCTCTCCTCGGAAGTAAATAAACAGCGACTTTAGAACAATATTATGTATTCATAATTAACCTGTAACTAGAGGAGTAACAAGAATAAAGAGGGAACTAACCTTAACTCCTTTAATTAGCCTAATTCACAGAAGTTATATATTTCGTTATATGTGTCCGTTTTCTGTGAAATTACAAAAAACAGCTGGTCCTTAAGTTGGAGAGCTTACAGTTGTAAACTGTATTCATAACTTAATTGACACTGAACTAAAACATACAATGATGATCCGATAATATATTGTTTCAGGTAGGTAAAGTAAACGTATTTATTTATATTAATATTTAATATAATAATAGAAATATTACACTTCGATGTGTATATTTTTAGAAAACAAAATTGAATAAATCAACCTTTTGGTTTAATTCAGTATGATATTAATTATATTACATTATACGTCTCTTAAAATTGGATTATGGATTCTTAAGTATTAAAAGCTGAATGTTATAATATAAAATCAAGTTTTAATTTAATATTCAAGAAATGCATTTTCCCAATAATACTAAAATATTACATAAGATTATATGGGTTTTAGAGGATAAGATTAATAGGTTCATAATCTTCAATATTATGACAATAGAAGTTTTTTTGAATGCTCTCTTAAAGAGATCGTGTAACAAGTTTTAATATTGAAATGAAACGTTTCTACACAATTTAAATATAATATTATATATAGTTTTATAGGCTTTGGAGAAGTGTTTTATTGGGGTTTTCGTTTGCTTTAGACAACAATATTTGCAAATATAGTAACGTATATCCTATTTTGTTGAATAAATGAACCAATAAACTTAAAAGCAGACAAACCAAGAGAGTAGACGATACTCCCAAGAAAAACCAAGAGAGAGACGATTCTTCCAAGACAAACCAAGAGGGTAGATGATTCTCCCAAGACAAATTAAGAGGGTAAAAGATTCTCCCAAGACAAACCAAGAGGGTAGACGATTCTCCCAAGACAAACCAAGATATTAGACGATTCTCTCAAGACAAACCAAGAGGGTAGACGATTCTCTCAAGACAAACCATGATGGTAGACGATTCTTCCAAGAAAAACCAAGTTAGTTGACGATTCTTTAAAGACAAACTAAGATGGTAGGTTATTCCCCAAGACAAAACCAAAAGAGTAGGTGATGCTCCTAGACAAACCAAGAGGGTAGGGGATTTCCCAAGACAAACCGATGGAGTAGGTTATTCGCCAAGAAAACCCAAGAGTTTTAAATTAAACATGTTTAATAATTTTACAATTTTTAATTTTTTATTAATGTATTTTCGCCAGATTATAATGCATTCAGATCATAATAACCAAATTTTACAAAAATATAAAACATATGTTAAAAAATATAGAATTTGTAAATATTAAATAACATTGATGGATAAGTTGTTACCATTTAAATACAAGGTTTTGAATTGTTTAAAATGTTTTCTAGTTCATTTCTAACTACACGTAAAAATATATTATTAAAATTAACAGATGGCTGAGAAATGCAGTCATTTTTTTAATGCTATGAACACACTTTCAATTTTACTTCTCTTTTACCTTGATTTTTCTTTATATATAATAGACGACTTTTCAAATGTTATATAATGCTTGTTATTAATAGCATTTTCTACTAATTTTAATTGTTCAGTATTTTTAGTTTTAAAATTGTTTGATTTATATATGTTCCTTTATTCTTGTTTTAACAGGTCTTGATGTTTGGCCGAAATATGTTTTATTGCAATCACAATTAATTTTGTATATAACATGTTTTGTTAATTGGTTTTAATTTTTTTGTTTTAATTTAGATAATTTACTATGAAGGCTTATGATGATGTAAAATTTGTTTGAATATTAAATTTAGAATTATTTTGTTCAATTTTTTCTGGCAGATTTTTAACGTAGGGTATGACTATAGTTGTTACATTTTTGTTTTCATTGTATTGACAATAGCATGCTTTTTTTATGTTTATTTTCTCTCTTTAATTTTTGAATAAGTTTATTAGGATAGTTGTTTCATTTTTATAAAATGACACAGTTCTTCTTTTTTGTAATTTTTATTTTCACTTTTAGATGAAATAAGTTCTACTTTTTGGAATAAACTTCTAGCAAGTCCAATTTTAACATGTTCAGGATGGTTAGAGAAATAATTTAAATACTGTCCACTGAATGTTTTTATTGTGATATAAAGAGATTACAAGTTTATTTTCTTTTAGTTTTGGTTAATAATATGTCTAGAAACAGAAGTTTTCCTTCTTCTTCTTCTTTTTCCATGGTAAATATTATCATTGGTCGTAATCAATTAATAAAACTTAAAAATTGAATATGTATATCATTTTGGTTTTCCCAAATACAAAATATATCGCCAATATAAGGAAGCCATATATTAGTTTTGATAGTCCATTTATTAAATGTTAATTCCTAAAAAAATCCATAAAAAAGTTACTTATAATTGGACTAAGGACTCCTCCCATTGGTAAATCAGAAACTTGTTTACAACATTGTTCATTATTTTGGAAGTAGTTATTATATACACAGACTTCTAGTAAATTAAAAATATTATAAATAGATAGATTAGTTCTTGAACTTAAATTTTCATCTTTATCTAGTTTTGATTATATTACTTTTAAAGCTTCAGCTACAGGTACTTTTGTAAAAATGCTACACACATCATAGCTAACCATAATGTCTGATTTTTTTACTGTCAAGCACTTTGGTTTTTTAAAAATCAAATTAGTTTTTAACGTATGAATAAGAATTGCCAATTAAAGGAGTTAAAATTGAGAGGAGAAATTTAGAAAGTTGATTAGTGGGGCAGTCAATAGAGCTTACAATTGGTCTTAAGGGAATTCCGTCTTTATGCAATTTAGGAAGACATAAATATGGGGTGGTTTAGAGAAATTTGGATTTAATTTGTCATGATTTATTTTAATTATCTGGTGTTCAACATTTTTAAGAGAAGTTTTTACTAGTAATTCGATATTTTTAGTAGGATATTTTATTAATAATTCATATTCATCAGTAGAAACTAATTCATTCATTTTACTGATATATTCATTTTTATCTAACACAACGGTTATTTTGCCTTTATCAGCTGGAAGAATAACGATCGATTCATCACTTTGTAGTGTCTTAAATCCAACAATTCCTTTGTTGATAAAATTCAGTTTTGGTTTTGGTGAATGTTCAAGGACTTGTCTTATTTGTACCTTCAGATGGAAGTAAATACTGAACAATCAAAATTAGTTGAACATGCTATTAATAACAACATTTGAAGAGTCGTCTATTATATATAAAGAAAAATCACGGTAAAAGAGAAGTAAAATTGAAAGTGTGTTCATAGCATTAAAAAAATGACTGCAATTCTCAGCCATCTGTTAATTTTAATAATATATTGTTACCTGTAATTAGAAATTAACTAGGAAAACACTTAAGTAATTCAAAACCTTTTTTTAAATGTTAACAACTCATCCATCAATGTTATTTAATATTTAGAAATTCTGTATTTTTTTAACATGTGTTTTATATTTTTGTAAAATTTGGTTATTATCATCTGGCGAAAATGTATAAATTAAAAATTGTGGAATTATTAAAAATATTTACCATTTAAATCCATTGAAATTCCACCAAGTACCAAATAAAGAAACAAACCAAGAGAGTAGGTTATTATCCAAAGACAAACCAAGACAGTCAGTTTAATAAGTTAATTATATGCCTGTTCGTGCATACTTTGTTACAGTTAATGATCTTAAATGAGTTAAACACAAATCATGTAAGACTCATCATGTATTTTTCATATTAAAATACATAAATATGGCACTTTTATTAAACTTTACATAATCAAGTACTTGATTATTGTTGTAAAGTGGCAGCTATCATCATTAAATTGATAGTGCCTGGTCATGCTAAAAGAAATTACAACCGTAAACAACATACTCAGACGTATTTTTTCTCTTTATTGTGAGATATTTTATATTATATTAAAGGTCCAGGTAAAGACAGTTAGACCTACCTTCAGTTTAAATTTCATAAGTTTACGAAACTTCAAAACGGGTAAACATTTATATCAATGAGTCAGTCAGTATGTGAGTGATCCCAATCAAGCATTATATATTAGTGACTAGAGGATACCCATGCACGCTTCGCGTGTCAACCCCGTCGTCACTCACTACGAGGTGAGGTAAGCTGGGCCTGCGGCATCGCCTGACAACTCTACCTTTAGCCCCCTTGTAGAATGCAGCCTCGCCAAGATGCTCTGCTACAGGCCCGTTTGTGGATATCGGCCTACGGCCTCGCATAGAAAAGTTTGGTCTACGGCCTCAACAACACACTCTGCTACAGTCCCATTGGTTGATCTTGGTATGTCGCCTCATGAGGAAAATCGGCCAACGGCCTCGCCAGGATTCTTAAGCAGTATGACCATGAATTTTGGTTTTTGGTGTAGTTGAGCCCATAAAAATTGTATTTAATAAAATCTGATGATATATTACTCCTAGTAATTAAAAAGGAATACCTATAATTAGATACCCCACTTAGGGGTATTAGTTTAAAATTGGCCAATTTTGTGTTTTGGAGCATATTCTTTTAATTGGGGGAAGGGCAGAGACCTTAAACGTTTTCTCTTATAAAATATATTGGTATTATGTCATTTAGGACATGAATACCTATAGTTTGATACCCCACTTGAGTGTTTTATTATGGGTTTAGGAGATTCTTTTTAGTATATACCCCTTATTCTTTGCCATGTTCAAAATCTGATGGTATATTTGATTTATGAAGAAAAATATCTTTAAATTGGGTATAAAATATCAGTATTGAAAAATTATACTTTTTCAAACATTTCAGTTTTTGGGCCTCCCATATCCCAAAGTTTTCAAGCTGAGATCCATGAACAGGGTCCTCGTTTGTTACAAGTATATAACTGTGAAGTTTATAACACTTTACTCAATCTTTTTCTCAAGTTAGGTCATAAAAACATTTATTTTGCAATTTTTCTACAAGAAATACATTGGAGCTATTTTTCAACCTCCTTCTTGTTTATAAGGGAAAAAAGTAAACTTTTGTGAATTTTCCTGGAGGTTTCAGACCAAGAGCTTGAATTCAAGTATACATATGTAGGGGGTAGTGCCGGGAAGTGCCTCAACATTTAGTATTAATCAGTCAGTGAGTCACTACATCCAGCTTGATTAATTGATTAATTTGTTAATACATCATTATTTACACCAATGTAGGCACTAGTGGTATATTGCTGTAACCTATCTAATTGGGGACAAAGTGTTGTTGACATTGTAGGCAATAGGTACTATGCGTGGTCCTTTTAATACTGATACAGCATCCACTCAATGGTGGCCATCGACGAGGATACTTCTATCGTTTTGCAACCATTAGCAAAAGACCCTCCAGAAGTTGACGAAATGGAAATGGAAATTTATGCAAAACTAACGATTTGAAAGGTATTTAAATTTGACGTTAGTGGGTTGACAGGTGACTTTTTATTTTGTTAAATACATAAAAAGTAAACAATTCATGAAATGCCAGAAGGCAAGTGGAAATAATAATTAGTGTACAACGTATTGCGTGCGCGCAGTTTAGCTCTGAGAGCACTAGTTGCTTTTTCCTCCATCTTCTCAAATTACATATTTAATTGAACTGACAATTCATTCACATGTTCATTAAATCTTTAAGAATTGTTCAGATTCGTGTTTTTTTTTAAGGTACATATTTACCATAAGGAAAGTTCATTAAAAGTCGTCAGTCTTCATAATGACGATATTAAGAAACAATATTAGTATGTGTGTACATTGGTGAAGGGTCAGTTAACGGGTGCAGTAGTTGGCTGGCCCTGCCCTAATTTCACCCACCCACTACTTTGTACATTGATAACTTATTAATGCATTAATGCCTCTACTTAGATTTCTGGCAAATCACACGTTATTTTCCTTGTGTGTAAATAACAAAATAACAATTCGCCAGAAATACCTCTCAAATTGTAAGTTATCCTAAAATCTTCTCCAACATTTTGTCAGCTTCTAGAAGGCCTTTTGCCCCTCCCCCTTACGCTTATGGAAATGTTTACTTGGTTTTCCGTTATATTCCCTTATAGATCAAAAGAAGAATCAGCATTACCGAGTACTTTGTTTCTTCATTGAAAAAAATCACTTGTCTGAACGCCCACACACTCTAATGGCCCCCAGCAAGCCGTCTGCCAGAAGCCATTGTGTTTCGTCACTTAGGATCGAATATTTTCGAGGTATTATATACCTCTAAAAGTGTTAGTTTTTGGGTGCTAAGTCTTGGATTATCATTGTTATGACCTGAGATTAAAAAATAAGCCGCCTAATACTTTACAAATATTAAAAAATTAAATTAAAGCTGATAAAGAACCCTACCCATATTAATCACGAGGGCTCCAAGTGTATCATGGAGTTTACTCAAGTTGATTAAGGAGGCAACCAAATCGATCACTGACCTACCTTGTGGTTTTTAAATAAATAAGTCGCTAAATTGAACTATTTCATAGATAAGAGTATGTAGTCATGGATCTATTATTAAAATAATAAGTATACAATCACAAATCATTAACAGTTATTGGAATGTAAAAAAATACATGATAAAATAATACACGATACCAAAACACAATGTAAAGTTTATGAAACAGTGACTAAGTGCACTGATTTATTTAATATTGCAATATCTTATACATTAAATAATCTCATATTAAATAAATATTATCTCGTATTAATATCATACTTATAAAAAATACAGTAATAAAACCCAAAATTAACAACCGGTAAATCTTGTCGAGTCATAAAAGAATTCACCCTGCCAGTATGCACAGAAATAGAAAAGACAATAGGCCTACTGATGGAGAAGGTAGTTGCAAAAACTACCACAGTACTGCAGCACCGTCAAGATATTGCCGTATGTAAAGCAAACATGGCAAGCCATACACTGACTGTCTTCTGGGATGCGTGACTGGCTTTCTGGCGGATGGCTGCCACACCGAGTAAATTACCAACGCTCTGTCTGGCATTCCGGTCGGGGACGAATATATAGATTTCATAGTAAGGTATATATATATATATATATATATATATATATGTATATATATATATATATATATTCGTATAACACCAATCGTTCGTCGTAAAAATCGTTTCAGTGGGCTGGAATTCCAATAAACATGTATCTGAATGCGAGTGAGGCAGGATACATGTTTCCCTGATCTGCTGCTCTCAGAAACAAAATAATCTAATCTAATTCAAATATATCTAATCGAAGGGTATTTGTAGTATAATTATAAATTAATAGTTTCACACTAAAAAGTACCTAGATTATTAACTGAACAAATGTCGTGTACAATTTTAATAATATGAAAAAGTTTCCTTTTATGATTTGGAATATTTGTAATATTCATGCAGACATATATGAAATTATATAAAATTATATGAGACTTTATATATAATTATATATGAAATTATATATAAAGTCTCCCGGTATAAACTTTATTGGTTTATATTCTCAAATTTGTAGCACAAGTAATCTTTGTAAAAAATTACATCGTTTTTTGAGATGGATGTTGCTTAACTTTATTAAATACTTCTCTCACTTAAAATGGACATATTTTTAAACACGACAAAGAACTATTTAAAAATATTTTGCAATTTATAATTGACTAGACGGGATTTTAACTATTTAATAGAATTAAGATGCTGTTATTATTGACAGTAACATCATAGAAGTTTCCGTTGCGTGAGATATAAATGAACAGGGTTAAGTTGTGCAGGAAACTCCAACTCTCAACTTAGATAAAGTGGCGTAGTTTACCGAGACCTGCTGCTCAAATTGGCGGAGTTAACCTTCTGGCCAGGAACACAACGAAACAATATATTACAGAATAAACTGTTTGAAAACTTTATTAATGGACACTCGGTGTAGAGTAGAAATATTCCTAGAATATATAAAATATTCTATTTGTGTTTTAATAATTATTTAAACAATAGTCAAGAAAAGTATTGTTTAGTATATTTGAACACATATCTTACGCAAGTAGATAATTTACGGTAATATATGTTACAATATGACATTGTAACATGCATAGTGTGTACACATGTGCATACTAAGTGTACACTCAATAAACGAACTAATTTAAAATATTTAAAAGTTTAGAGTTAACTTTCTTATAAAATACACTCAAAAACAGTTTATTAAAACTAGAGAAATAATTAAATGCAGGAATAACTACCTAAAATATTCATATCGTAGTTTTTTTCAATTAGTTAATTTTCATAATTTTTAACTACTTAATAGTTAAAGTAACTAAGCTATTTAGCGTTTATATAATTGGAGACAGAGCTTTGTAGGGATTATAGACGACAGGTTCTATGCTCCTCGGTCCTCTTATAACTGACACGGCGTCCGCTCAATGGTTGCTATTGATGTGGACACTACTGTAGAAGTCTGAGGTGTCTGGGTGTTGTGTAGGGAAGGTAGCTGAGTATATGGCTGAGCCTGAAAAACAGGCCAATACTACGTGGTTTGAATTCCACGTAAAGCAGAAGGTCTTTTAGTTACCCTAGCTATTGAGCCATTAATAAATGGCTCTTTTTTAGGAATAATCGATCTTAGTAAACATGATTACACTCCTTCATCTAAACTCAACACACTTAACTGCCCTTCATATTCACCCATACGATCGGCGTCTTTAATAATGACTAATAATAACTATAAAATTAGTAAAAAAATGAAAAGTTTTGGTTGTTTATTTCTTGACAATCACGTGACCTGCATATGTCATTCAATCACTTACTTCCATTGTCAGCGGTAGATATGTTAAACACGTAAAGGGGAAGCTGCCATCCTACTAACAATGGTTTGGAATACATATAAAACGGGTCTCTAGGAACTGATTATGTTTAAATATATAATATGCTTTATAATTACATTTGCTCATTCAAGAAAAAAAGAAGAAAATCTGTACAGGAGTTTCCGCAAATCTTTTATCGTTAGAAAAATTACGTTTCGCAATTACATGAAAATGTCTTCTTATAACAAAAATGATAATAATACCAAAGGTAATAAATAAGTTTTCAGTATCAAAATAAAAAATGTACTAATAACTAATTACATTTAGGAAAAATAAAAAACATTATAACTAAATAAAATATACTGTATGTTATTTTTTTTTTAAATGTTACCCGTAACTATTTCCTCACAAAGATAAGTAAAGTTTAACTCAATAAGTAAATGCGACATCAAATATTAACGCAAAATGTTGTATAATTGATTAAAATCTACAAAATCCATGAAGGATTGCAGTTCCTTTAGGTAAATTTTTAATAATAGGTTACGTTGAAATGTTCATAGACTTTTACCACTAAGAGAAGCTAGTTTAGTGATGTTTTAAATATAATGTTTTGGCAATCTTGAATTTTAATGTTAAATATTTTATGTCACTTTAATATTCACACATCATAGAACAGTAACTTACAAGCCCCTTCCCTCAAAAGCAGGTGTTCACTTGGTCAATAGTCTTCCGTCAGATTTTAAAGGCAAGATTAAGCCAAAGGCCTTCAAAGCATTGTTAAAAAGGATTCTCATTTCAGAGGCCTTTTATTTTGTTGTACATTTTTTATCACATAACTGGGAGACCAATACTTCGGTGGTTTGATACTGGAAGCTGGAGTATCTGAATTAAACAAATTGTGTGAATATGAAGAACGTATGAGCCAATGTATGTATGAATGTGGAATTATATAGTAATGGTGCACTTCAGTTTAGCCAACACAATAGTTTAATTTATTTCTGACGAATGCGATACATTGTAAATGTCCATGCAATCAATCAACATTTAGAAACTCTTTAGTTTGAGGACCTTCGATGCAAGTCTATCCTCAACAAATTTTATATGTAATAGAAAGATTTAATCTTTGAATATTAAATGTGAAGTGTCTGATGGAGACAAACTTGAATTTGATGTGATTCAAAAGTATATCAAATACAAATATAAGTTCCATCTTCAACATCAAAAAAAAGAAAAAACCAATAAGTGTTAAATAATTCTTCACCAACTTTTTAATTTGTTTATGAACAACATGCAGTACTAATAGACAATACAAAAGTAACCATGTATGAATGACCACTAAGAATGAAACAATTACTGCATCACAAAATAAGATTTTATAGTAAAAATATACAGTACAAGTAAAACGTCACACAACACAAATTTATTAGAATATAAGCACAAAATGCACAAATATATTACAATACAAGTACAAAAGCACAAATATTATGGTGATCGATTTCGGTGAACCACACTCACCTTCCTCAGACCAGAGGGATTCACAAAAAAAGTATGACGTTTACTTATAACACTTTTATAACATAATATGTACCAACACGTATTATGCTAATTAAAATACTATTAGTAAAAATATGGCATCAATTTATGTATTGTGTTAAATATATTTTCAAACTATAAAAATGGTTATTTTAAAAACATATTTTAATATTCGTTGAATTCTTCGCAGCGTTGAAATCAACCGTTCTCTTTATTTGTCCAGCCGTCATGCCAGCTCAACTAGCTACGTGCTTCATGACGCCATGCCATCTCCACTAGCTACGTGCTTCATGGTGCCATCTCAAGACGTGCCAACTTGGCGTCTGGTACCTGAAGACGAGCGATAATTCTAATTGTGGGCATGATCGTTAAATCGTGGTAATTGCCAGCAAAGAAGTGGCAATATGTACAGGTTGGATAAACAATATGGGAACGCTTTCACAACTTTTGTAGTCTATGAATTTTGCAAGAAAAGTGAAATCTTATACATGACTATGGTTACAAAGAACATACTTGTTGACTTTTCATCTTTTGAGAAGGTCGGCCTAGGAGGAAACGAATGAAAATCTTCAACGTGAGCCTAGATCGAGTTTAGTATCAAATGAAAGGTCTATTCAAGAGAAATAATCTGCCGCAAACCGAACTTCGAAAGGCCAGGTAAAACTGATAACACTCAAGTACCAGCACACAAGAAACAATATTTTGAAAAGCCCCTTTTTAATTGAGTCAGACCAATCACCACACCATCCAAGTACCTAAAGGTAGTGCAATATGTTTACATCTTTGGGAAAAAGTTTAATGAGTTGTTGGTATCACTCAGCTGTAACAATGTCAGGGATTTTGTTTCTGATGATTTCATTTAAATGTATAATTTGCGAATTGTCAAAATAAGTTTAGGTTATAGTTACAGAAGTAACATATCTATGTTTATGACGCATTTATGCAGTATTATGTACTGTTAAAAATAAAGCACTTTTTAAATGTTGACTAACTTGATTTTGATTGATTTAATTTTGACTGCACAGTTTGACTTCTAAAAAAGGATACGATTCACTAGCCTTTAAAACACACACACACACACACACACACACACACACACACACACACACACACACACACACACACACACACACACACACACCCTGTATATAGGACTCATTATTACTCTTGTTATATTCAAATTTTATAAGCTTAGTTTATCCGAAATGATTTTAGTATGCTTTTTATTTATCTACTTATTTGTATGATTGTTGGGCTATAATTTAATTTGTTGGCATATAGCAGTTTCTTGTTATTATTTTGTTTTCAGTTTAAAGCAATTGGTTGTACATCTTGTGTTTTAGGTATAGCTGTTGCTATAAAACTATTATATTACTGTTATTTCATTTTTATATATAATTAAATGTTGTTAATTATTTATTTTCCACTGTTTATGTTTATGCCATTTATTTATTTTAATGTATTATCAAGCACGTAATATAAAATGTAAAATATACTTTGTAAATGGTATTGACCATGTACAATAATATGAAGAGAAATGAAATACTACAGATCATCTAAAACAATAAAAAGAAAACCTCATAATATGAAGGAAGTTTATGATAGTTTTACTATCCTCTATGATGTGACATGATATATAGGGAGGTGCAGAGCACGTACGGAATTGGGTTAGGGATGGCTGAATACGTGTCCGCTCACCTGTGACGTCAAATGACAGTTATTGATATAGATAACTACAGAACCCGGCCCTGACAATAGCTGGTACATCCCACCTTTACAGTCTCGCAGGAACTGAACCATGTCCTCAGCATAAAAATACAGCACTTCTACATAAAAATACTAAAAAAGTAATGTTTTGAAAATAACAATTACTGAAGTTCAAGTTGAGGCTTTGAAGTCTTGGTGCTGTGACGAGTAACATATGTAATATTAGAACACATAACGTAAAATGTTTATTATTATTAGAATTTTTAAAGTATTTTATATTTATAAATATATATGTGTGTGTGTGTGTGTGTGTGTGTGTGTGTGTGTGTGTGTGTGTGTGTGTGTGTGTGTGTGTGTGTGTGTGTGTGTGTGTGTGTGTGTGTGTGTGTGTGTTTTATATTTATTTTTACTTTCAGAGTTGTCTAAAATATTTATGAGCACTTTTAATATAGTATGAGGGATCTCCAGAACATTTAAATCAAATCAAAATAATCTTTATTCCATAAATATAATCAGCTTTCAATATATAGTTAATTATTTATTTTAATTCATTGTATAATCAATAACATACAATGTAAACTATTGAACATAAATGATTAACCATTCCAATCATTTAAAGCAAAATTAAAACATTATTTCTGTCTTTGAACTTATAACATACAATCCTACTTACCTAAAAGTGTATATACATGGAGAAAGATATTCGTAACCCAATATAAAATATTTAATTGGCACAACTGTATACCAGGCCTGAACGTGGGTTTAGTTAAACGTCAAACAAGATATCACTTCAGCATTTTCACTGGTTGATAATGACACTGATGCACCAAAAATAGTTTGAATTTAAAGAACAACAAACTTTTTTTATACAATTTTTAAAAAATAAATAGAATAGGTTATATGAAACATAGGCTTATACACAAAGTGTTTACATCTTGATGTTGCTTACTTCTTTCTAGTCAAGGAGATTAAAATTAAATAAATAAAATATAACAAAAAGTACATATAAATTAAACATAGTGCACACAACTTCAAAAATAGATATACACATTATCGAACGTAAAACAGTTGTGATGACAGGATCCATTTGTTAAGAAACTAGAGAGTAGAAACAAGTATTGGACTATTTTTATAGAATGTCCCTACTTGATGTCAGAACGCTCTTACAACCACCCGCCGCCCATACACGTACAGTGACACTGACCCACCTACCCACCCATACACGTACAGTGGCACTGACCCACTACATTTCTACCAGAATAACTGAAAAATTCAACATGTCGATAAGCCTAACTTTCACTATCATTGTTCAGGAATGTCATATGTCTTTTCTTTGTTTATATTTTTAAAAAACTATATTTTCAATATTATTTATATTACATTATTTAATTATAATGCCTAACAAAATTTTGGTTATTACTTTTCTGAATGTTATTTTCTGCACAATATTATGAAAATTATACATTTATAGAATATTCCTGAAAATAGCATTAAGCTACAGTGATAAGTTTGCAATATGTAGAGTAAATGTAAAACATGTGTAACTTTACTTCAATAAATAAAACAAAAAAAAAAAACAATGAAGTAAAATATTATAAATACATTGTGAGAGAGAACAATTATAGCAATACAACAAATATATCAAACACAGTCAAACATAATTTTATAAATAATATAAAAAGAGCATTAAGTAGTGATGGTAGGCTTTTTAATTTTAAAAGTTTGACTTTGCCATTAGTTTCATTTGAATTTTTAATTTAATTAAAAAAAATTCATTTTTAATTTAAATGTTCAAAAATTGAAAAAACAATTAAAAGAATATATAATACTCATATTCAACACGAAAAGTTCTTTAAATTCTTTCCAGCTTAAATATTTAGGAATTAACTTTAAAGGATACCATCCATTATGTCTTATTATCATGATATAATAAGGTTTTTCTTAGTACGACTGTCACTCTGTCTTTAGTGAGTTGAGTAGTTAGAGGACCATACAGATAATGGGTGAGAGGTACTCGATAATAGAGAGTTAAGAGAGCCTCACTAATGTCGAGTAATGTGTACTGTGATATAAAACCCTCAAAGGGATGTTTGCATGACGTCATCTGTGTGTACTTAGGCGTGAGGTCTCTATAGAGTAAAACACTCCCACTCACTTCCTAAATGGTGGTTATTACTCGGTAACAGAGAGTTAAGAGAACCCCACTAATGTCGAGTAATGTGTACTGTGATATAAAACCCTCAAAGGGATGTTTGCATGACGTCATCTGTGTGTACTTAGGCGTGAGGTCTCTATAGAGTAAAACACTCCCATTCACTTCCTAAATGGTGGTTATTACTCGGTAATAGAGAGTTAAGAGAACCCACTAATGTTGACTAATGTGTACTGTGAAATAAACCCTCAAGGGGATGTTTGCATGACGTCATCCGTGTGTACTTAGGCGTGAGGTCTCTATAAAGTAAATCACTCCCATTCACTTCCTAAATGGTGGTTATTACTCGGTAATAGAGAGTTAAGAGAACCCACTAATGTTGACTAATGTGTACTGTGAAATAAACCCTCAAGGGGATGTTTGCATGACGTCATCCGTGTGTACTTAGGCGTGAGGTCTCTATAAAGTAAATCACTCCCATTCACTTCCTAAATGGTGGTTATTACTCGGTAATAGAGAGTTAAGAGAACCCACTAATGTTGACTAATGTGTACTGTGAAATAAACCCTCAAGGGGATGTTTGCATGACGTCATCCGTGTGTACTTAGGCGTGAGGTCTCTATAAAGTAAATCACTCCCATTCACTTCCTAAATGGTGGTTATTACTCGGTAATAGAGAGTTAAGAGAACCCACTAATGTTGACTAATGTGTACTGTGAAATAAACCCTCAAGGGGATGTTTGCATGATGTCATCCGTGTGTACTTAGGCGTGAGGTCTCTATAAAGTAAATCACTCCCATTCACTTCCTAAATGGTGGTTATTACTCGGTAATAGAGAGTTAAGAGAACCCACTAATGTTGACTAATGTGTACTGTGAAATAAACCCTCAAGGGGATGTTTGCATGACGTCATCCGTGTGTACTTAGGCGTGAGGTCTCTATAAAGTAAATCACTCCCATTCACTTCCTAAATGGTGGTTATTACTCGGTAATAGAGAGTTAAGAGAACCCACTAATGTTGACTAATGTGTACTGTGAAATAAACCCTCAAGGGAATGTTTGCATGACGTCATCCGTGTGTACTTAGGCGTGAGGTCTCTATAAAGTAAATCACTCCCATTCACTTTCTAAATGGTGGTTATTTACTCGGTAATAGAGAGTTAAGAGAACCCACTAATGTTGACTGATGTGTACTGTGAAATAAACCCTCAAGGGGATGTTTGCATGACGTCATCCGTGTGTACTTAGGCGTGAGGTCTCTATAAAGTAAATCACTCCCATTCACTTCCTAAATGGTGGTTATTACTCGGTAATAGAGAGTTAAGAGAACCCACTAATGTTGACTGATGTGTACTGTGAAATAAACCCTCAAGGGGATGTTTGCATGACGTCATCCGTGTGTACTTAGGCGTGAGGTCTCTACAGAGTAATACACTCCCACTCACTTCCCAAATGGTGGTTATTACTCGGTAATAGAGAGTTAAGGGGATCCAATAATGACGTGTAATGCGTACCGTGAAATACAAACTCAAGGGAATGTTTGCATGACGTCATCTGTATGAACCTATGTCTGAGGTCTCTATAGAGTACAACACACACACCTCACTTTTGTTGCTGTGATTGAGTGTCATGTTTTTAGCAGTTAGAATTTCTTTAAATAAAAACTAATCTTATTTATCATGTAACACTTGATAAGTTCCAATGGTTAATAGTTAATTGTCGAGCTATAACTGGAGGCGCCGAAGTTTTGCCAAAATATAATGTACTTTATATTTAAATTTGCTCTGAATATATACGTATATATATACATATATTTATGTATATATATACATATATATATATAAATATACATATATATATACATTTATTTATTTTAGCTTTTTGTAATGATAATTATAGAAAGTTAATGTACTTTGTAAATCTTACCTGAAAATATTTTTGTGCTTCTGTTTGCATATGTTATCATTTGGTAAATAAATAAATTATTATTATGATTTTCTCAATAACGATTTAACAATGGATTTATTATTTTAATTTATGGAAACCATCTTGAAAGTGATATATACAGTATATATACAAATATTTTACATCATAAGTCAATTTGTAATACTATGCTATAATGCCTTATACAATTCAGAAAGTTTTATCGTTTGTTCATCGATAATTTACAGCTGATTCATTTCCCACAATTGCAACTGTGTTCATACTATTTCCCTATTGAATGAGATTATTACATCATAATCTCAATTGATTACATTTAATTCATAGCAATTTTTTTAATATTTATATCAATTTGATATAGAGGTTTTGAAAAAAGCCACATCATTTATTATTATGATTTGATTCATTTGTTAGTTATTCAACTATGTATTAAATATTTAGTTGTGGTTTATAATGCACTCGTATTAATTATACTTGGTGGTGAGAAAAGTAGTTAGTTTTAGTGTAGGTCTCATTACCTTATAACAATGGAAACCACATCACATTAAGACCACATTAAGAAATATATCATTAAATATTTTGTGATATAGAAATTGTACTACTAATGATTCAGTTATTTTAAGGACATTTTTCAGTTTGAATTTTTAATGAGCATAATTTACTTTCAAATATAAAATTAAAACAATTATAATTCATATATAAAAATATCCATGGAAAACTGGTAGTAAAGTATTTATGGAACTACTAAATATTTATGTGGATTTTTATTTTTAAAATACATAACCTCAATACCATGACCCAAATAAATAGTTAATAGGGGATACATTTCTCTTTCAACCATAACGGAATCGATACGTACTTTTATGCAATATAATGTCCAACTTTTTTAGGTACGTATGTAGGCTCCTTCACGAATCAAACCCGTCAACATCAGGCTGCGTTCAATTATGAAAAGATATCACTATGTTCCTTATCGACAATAGCACACTAAACAATATATGATTGGACTTTTGAGATCAAGTTACCTCCTGCAATATCTCTTTACCTCCACTGTTATACTCTTAGTTTTATACGTACAACAGAGAAAAAATAAACAGAGGTCGCATCCAATAGTGCACCAAATATGTTTCGAGTAGTTAATCTTCCAATGTGAATGCAGATGACAGGGACAGCACCTTGTAAGTTCTTCCCTTTATACCCCAACATCCCCAAGGAGAAACGTATTAAATATTAGTACAGATGTAAATTTTATTAAATTATTTATAACTGACACTTAGGTGTTCACTAAGGCGATAATAAAATGACCTCTGTTTATTTTATTCTCTGTGTTCGTACAGAATAACCCACTAATACTCATGGAAAATAGACGAATTTCACTATTTTTAAAATGCGCCCTAGTTAATTTTGATCTGAGGCTGAATAGAGGTACGCTAAAATTAATTAATTTCTTTATAACAATTGAACACATCATGCTATTCTACAAACTACTGTTCTGTTGATTGTTTGCACTAAGTTATCAACTACTGGTAATACGTTGATTGCTGTTTGTATGTTGGACGAGGGAACATTTAACATGGCACCAATCTGTAGAACACCATCCCCCAGGACTTACCGTTCAGGTGAATGTTGAAGTCATCGGTCGAGCTTTATTTCAACATTAAACATTCTGAAGCTTGCTCCTTGATATTCTCAAGGACTGACAGAACTTCACAGTTGCCATGAGTTGGAAAAATGTCATGACAAGATTGAGGATAATATGAAAAGAAATATATTTCATCATTCCCATGTACGCAATATATCAGCCCAACAGTGAGAAATAAAATGTCAGAATCCGACACAAAAAGCATTATTTCAGATCATTAACATTAAAATAAGTATATACAGAGTGTTACAAAAAGGTTGGGTTTGGGTATGCATTTTCAGATTCTGTGTGATTGTAAGCTAAAAATTAAGAGTAATGGTTTTTTAAATTTTCACAACTAGACGCCATTTTGTTTTTTTCATAAAAAAATTTTTATATTTGTTGATAACTTTACGATTATTACAAAACTTGGTAAATGAGGTTATATTAGAATTCCTTACTTAATAAAAATAATATATTTAAAATATCTTTATTATTTTCAAATTGGTAGCCAATTCTTTTTAATTTTAACAAATATTTATTTCTTTTAAAAATAGATATTCCTTAAGCGATTTTAACAAATGAGGTAGGTATCATTGAAAAGGGAAAATTGTTTTAATATTAAAAAAATGGTGATTTTATAAAAATCGAGGAGAAAAAATACTTGTTAAACAACTCTCCCTTTCCAATGACATTTGGATAAAAACTATTTAATTCATTAATCTTAATTCACATACTCTTCAAATACTGTCAAATCAGTAGTCGTTTGCTTTGCGTGTGAATTAAAGTTAATTTATAAAATTCTTAATTCTTAAGCGATTTTAACAAATGAGTTAGGTGTATCATTGGAAAGGAAAATTTGTTCAACAATATTTTTGTGCCCCCACAATTTTTATAAAACCAGTGGGTTTTTAAATATTTATCAAATTAAAAATAAAATAACACCATTTTCTAAATAATGAAAATAATTTTACCATTTACCGAGTTTTGTAGCAATGGTAAAGATAACAACTAATAAATAACTTTCTTTATGAAAAAAAAATATTCCGTCTGACTGCTAAACAAAGCGGAAATAGAAAAAAAATATTGTCCTTCATTTTTAGCTTTAAATCACACTTAGAATCTAAAAATGCATAGCCAGCGCAACCTTTTCGTAACACCCTGTATATATTAACTTCTAAAACATCAATGCTTCAGAAATGTATTTGTAAATTTGCTACTGTCAATAAAAATTTTTGTTGTTTTCTCTTAAGTTAAACTTTATAAATAATTATGAACATGAATAATAATAACTGTCATAAAAGTTTACTTATGATTTTGGAGTTCTTACGCTAACCGTTGTAATAAAATATCTTTTTAGATCCTATAGTGCAAACAAATGTTGTCTTATTTTTTCAATAATACAGATAAGAGTTCATTCGACATATTGGTGCCTTGTTGAATGTTATATCACGAAACATATACAAGCAGCAATCAATATCTCAATTGGTATCTCGATCTTATTGCTTACAAAGAGAAGGAAGAGACATAGGTCGAATGTAATAGTGCACTAAATGTGTGTCGAGTTAGTGTATTGAGAATTTCTCCAGATTGCCATGCGATCGTACGGTCTCAACCTTGTCATTACCTCCCTTTATTCCTAAATCCTCAAATATAAACCTAATAGTAATTACTACAGATAACTAAATCTGTAAATTAGTTTAAATCTATTGATGACTGCGAGTAAGGCGTTCAGATTAGCCATAAGAAAGTAACCTCTTTCTTTTCTCTCAGTTTTACCTATCAAAAACGATCATCTGAACAATTACCCTTAAGGCTCCCAATAATTTAGTTACTTTTTTAAATAAAATGCCAATTTAAGTGTAATTAAATGAAAACAATATGAAAACTAAGTCTATTAACTCTATTTAAAAATATTCTAAAGGTTGTTTTTATACTTAAAAATCTATCGTCTTTAACAAAATATGATATGTACTACTATTGTGCCGAAATAGGAGAACTTCAAATTTAGAATCTTATTTCTGTGATGACATGTTATTGGTTACACACCCTCTGGGGTTTTGCCATTATTACACCCCCACCCCACTTACTAAGTAATTGATTTAAACCCCAAAATTTCGTACACTCTAAAATATAATTGAATATATAAACTAAAGATTTGCTCTTGCTCAAATTAACATTATGCTGTTAACTAACTAGATGTAATATATTATTTTCCAAGATTTTGGATTATTTTTATAAAGGAACCCAACTTATAAAGCTCTTTTATAGTATGATTACCTAGTTTTTATAATCAAAGTTATGTAGCAAAATATTATTTTATTATAAATAAAAGGAATAAACAGATAATATACATAACTTAGTGTAAAGCAAAATAAATTTTTACACTGATGGTGCGGGGTTCTAATTTGAAGGCTGGAATTCGGGAATATGCAAAAAAAGGAAAAATTAATATTCGGTACGATTTAAGATAATTATATTATAACATTTCAAATAGGATACAAAATATTATAATGACAAAATATATTGGTCTGTTTAAAAATTGTAACTAGTTGAAACAAACATGGATGAATTATACTACAACTTGAAACTGTATAATATGTTGACTGTGTGATTATTTTGACTGTGTAAAACTGTTGTATTATAACAGCCTTATTAACTGATAATTGTAAGTATAATTTTATTCTGTATTTATATTTTACCAAACAAATGAATTTACACTCCTAGAAACTAGGTCAAGATTAAATTCCCGGGTAGATTACAGCGTTAATGTTTTCTTGGATACAAACTTAACTACCGGTCCTTATTCTACGGCCTTCCTGTTTAGTAGTACACGTACTTATAAGTTCAACCCATCATATTTACTTATAAGTTTTACACTGAGGTGATGATCTGTGTATGTAATATTAATTTACACTCTTCACTCTTTTATGTTTATGTCTTCTCTTCATAAAAGTCATTTGTTATACTATTTAAAAGTGGCACATTGTTGTAATCCAGCTACTTGGGGACAAAGTGTTTTGGATATTGTAGGCAAAAGGAGTATCGCAATCGTCTGAGGGTTGAAATATTCTTACATACAATTATCTCATTCATTCATCCATCCGTCCATTCGAATGATCTCCAGCAGCGATATCGTGCCCATTATTAGTCTCCCAGTTTTTTATCGAAAATTCACCTACCAATGATTATTGTTGATATTTTAATGGCATTTATATATATAGGCTCCAGGCCAGTGGATGCTGGCAAGCTCAATGCCTTACTTAACAAAAAGTTGTTTGACGTGAATTTTTAATGCATTCGTCGTCCAGGTGTTTTTAATTTTGCGAGGCAAATACTTAAGAAAATGAACGCCAGCCTGTGAAGGGAGGCGCTCATAGACCACCGTCCTATGTTGACCAGTACAATATTTGTCCCGTCCTGTGGTTTCATAACTGTGTATGTCAGTCCCTCTTGTGAATACATATTTTGACATGCAGTACATGATTATTTCTGAGATATTAATGCTGGGCAGGGTCAATCATTTTAGGGTTTCGAAAGCAGTTCAGCACTACTCTTTTTTTTATTTTTAAATTATTCGAAACGATTTTTTCTGCAGTCTGAATAGGAGGGAGAACTCGAAATTTTTACAACCACCCCAAAGCACCACTCAATAGGATAGGTGAGGTTAGATGAGGCCATAATATGCAGTCATCAAAGCATAAATTCCTGAGGAAAGTTAGGAACACGGACTGCCGATATGACTGTTCAAATTCAGGCCTGTATCGATGTGTATTCCGAGCTATTTAGGCCTGTATCGATGTGTATTCCGAGCTATTTAGGCCTGTATCGATGTGTATTCCGAGCTATTTAGGCCTGTATCGATGTGTATTCCGAGCTATTTAGGCCTGTATCGATGTGTATTCCGAGCTATTTAGGCCTTTATCAATGTGTATTCCGAGCTATTTAGGCCTGTATCGATGTGTATTCCGAGCTATTTTGGCCTGTATCGATGTGTATTCCGAGCTATTTTGGCCTATATCGATGTGTATTCCGAGCTATTTAGGCCTGTATCGATGTGTATTCCGAGCTATTTTGGCCTGTATCGATGTGTATTCCGAGCTATTTAGGCCTTTATCAATGTGTATTCCGAGCTATTTAGGCCTGTATCGATGTGTATTCCGAGCTATTTTGGCCTGTATCGATGTGTATTCCGAGCTATTTTGGCCTGTATCGATGTGTATTCCGAGCTTTTTAGGCCTGTATCGATGTGTATTCCGAGCTGTTTTGTTGATTATACTTCTTCCACCTACGCATCATCAAACATAATGGCTGGAGTTACTTGGGGTTTGTTGGTCGAAGAACTTTTAAACGCACGATTATATGTACAATTAAATTAAGAAAACAATGGTGTGATTATATTTGTCATATACCTCTAAGTTTCTTATAAAACAACTTTCAAACTCGAGTACACATTATTCCTGCGCTGACAGTAGTACGTGCTGGTCTGCGTGTTGGTCAGGCCAGTCGGTGAGACTGTCATGGTTATATCTTATTTACCAGTAAGAAAAGGCTTGAGTGTGTTTTTTTTTTTCTTATCAATTTAATAAGTTTCTAATCTTGTATGAACACATTTCTTTATTAAATTGAATAATAAATATAATACAATTCTGATTTTATTTACAATCTGAAGATGGCCTATGAGCCGAAACCGGTCATTTATTTTTATAAAAATAAATAAAAGGGTACTTCATTATAATTACTATTCAATTAATTAAACTAGTAGGGCTAACTCGTGAACAAGCTTATACATTTCTTTATGCTTACTATCATTATTTTTTCATAACCTGCCTTAAACTATTATTATCATTAATGTAATAATTCATATACACTTATACTAGCAATATATTTATCTATACAGTATAAAACGACTGACATATGATGAAAATTTAACGGTTCACCCACTAAAAATATATCTTTCTCAAACCTGTCTGAAATAGTTAGTTTCAACCCTAAAAAAAGAAAGATAAAGTATGTCTTATTTTACCAGGCGAAGTTAGGGCCAAGAAGCCCCCTAAATACTTTACCTGGGGACCAACGGGAGTGACTTCCGAACCACCACCAGTGACTGGGCAGGCGGGCTGCGTGCAAGGACGGGATCGCTCGGAGGTCACCCATCCAAGGGACAGCCACGCTCGATGTTGCTTGACTCCGTTATCTTGCGATAACGTCAGAACTCTCCAGCCAAGGCTACTGGCGAAGCTGAGATGTTATAGTTTTCACCCCTATAAAACACTGAATTAGTGTAATGTCGGTGAATAGTCCCTTTTATTTTTTATTTTGGTAAGGCTTTATAAATAAAATCAAATTCATCGTCATTTTGAGGTGAGCTTTGTGGCATTATACTATCCAACTTCAAAACATTGTATACAACTTGTACTGAGTAAGGGACTACCAGCCAGGAAGAGCTTTACTTACCCTTGATCCTCTTACAGGCCACCCTGTTACAATAACCTACTTATCTTTTAGTCAGTAAACGTATAAAAAACGTGTAATTGCTAAGTTTCAACTAAACAAAAAATATTAAGTGTTCTTTTAAAACGCAATACACCAATTAAAATAAAAATTACAAACAAAACATATAAAAATAACAAATTTTATTAATTTTAACATCTATTACTACTATTTACATACTTTTAGGTGTTTTTTGTCATACTATTTACATATCTATGACTTTTTGTCTAGGTTTGAGTTCAAATAAGCCACCATTAGAATTTATGCAACATTCTGCCCTCTAATAAATTCACATTTTTAAAGTGGGTCTTGTTATTCCACTTATTTCATTTTTGATGCCTATCTTTAGTTCTTCAATATTCTGAAGAATAATATCGAATACCTTACATTTATCATATCTCCACAGAAAATAACCAAGAGTGCTTAAATCTGGAGATATAATAAAAACCAGGGCTACCAACCTATGAACTTGTAATTATCTTAAACCTTAAATTTTTGTATTTGTAAATAGGGATGGGTTTTAAAAGAAAGACCCTGTATAAACCAGTACTTTAAAGTTACTACGTAGAACTATTATTTATTAGTTAATCTTACGTCAGAACTTTACTTAGTAAATTCTACGTAAGGTTAACTTCGTAGCACTTTGCCACTAACTAAATGCACAATCAGAGATAACCGTTTCTCCAGATATTATCGAGGGAGCTCTGTATAGAGTAGTTCCTTGATTACTACAGCACTTCAAACATGTGTACTGTCTGTTACAAGATGTGTCTCGACACCAAACAGTTAATTACATATGTGATATGGAAAACTATTCCTTCAGATCGAAGAGTTTCTGTGGATGGCTAATTGAAACTGTTCAACATATAATTAACATCAGTGTTAATTAATATCAGGGTGTATATGTAGGTGTTTAAGTTGGAGATATTCATTATATAAACTTCATCTAGACTTTCTTTGGTTCTTGAGACCTAAAACTAGATAATATTACACTGTTTTCATAATTACTATAGTTGTAGTGAAATTAAGCATTTGTTTTGTTTACATCCCTCTGTTATGAGTAACTGACATATAACCAATTGTAAAATAAATGAGAAAACACAGAAAGACAGGTCTTTGGAATGCTAAATAAAATTTAATAATATGTACTATGAAAAAACAAAACAAATAAAATCAACATAAAATATAATAGCTATAAAACCATTAATGTTCAAATTCGTATGAAAACAATAACCAACAATATTTCAGGGTATATTTATTCGTTTTGGGATTGTTTTTGATGGGGTTTTGTCATTTGCACTAGGCGGAAGATTAATTATAGTAATTAAATTCGATGTTCCTATTTCTCATTATGTATGTAAGTCTGCTCATCTTTCATCTTATATCATCATATTCTGACTTGTGCAAATTACAAAACCCCTAACAAAAATAACCCCAAAAAGAAAAAAAAAAATATTGTTGCTGACTGCGATCTCGGATCCCACGTAATTTAAAAGGAAACGTGAATTTTATTGAAATATTAGAGCTATGACTGCACCTACCTTAAATTAGGAACGCTATCAGAGTTATGGTTAGCTCTTCCGGTTGATTTACGACTGATTAGGGCTTATCTTTTGTAACTTACGCCAATAATCTCCTCCCCTTCAAAAGTGGCTTATAGGATTGAGCAAACTCATGCCTGAGCCAAATTGTTGACTATGCCCGACGTGGGCCGTGCTTCTCTCAACACATACCAAATATACCACAGTGTTTCCCATAAACGGTACACATCATTGATTGCGTGTATAGACTAAGATTGTAAGATTGGTTTTAGAACATTCTTCCAGGAAAATCTTCACCAGGGCTAATGAAACCATTCAATATATGGAATGTTGAGTGCTGAAACTAACCTAAATTAGTCTTCCAGACTTTCGTACTGATTTAAATTACTAATATATTGCATTATTACATGATATTTTGTAGTATTGTAATAAAAAATCGTTAAATATAATATTCTAAATCATTGGAGTAAATAAAGCTCTGGTATATTTTTTAGTGTCTCACAAAATTATTTTCATACATAATTTTAAATAATATTACTACTAATATTCCTTTACTTACTTTATATAAATAGGGGTTGGGAATTAATTCAATAAGAGATTTACACAAGGATTACGGGATGGTAAAACATGCATTACATCTTTAACCACAACATGCATAGATTGTACCTCTCGTCCAAGATTTGTTTTTCGAACTAATTTTACGGTAAATTTGCCAGATACAATTTACGAGGTAATTTTATAAAAAACCTTGGGGATGTGGGGTTAAATAACTCAACATATATTTTAAAGAAGCTATTTTACGTACTTTGACACCCTATACTTAAGTGTAGTCAGGTACATTTAGACAGATCTCAGTGACCAACAGATAAGACATATTGTACTTCATGTTGTGTGTTCCGAGAGTACGTCTAAAATAATCTCAGCCTTTCCCAAAACTGTTCACTTATTCCTTTACGATGTTTATGCCAAACATTATAATGTAAAATACTCAAAATAGGATTTCACTTTTTAAAATATTGCTCGTCCTAAGAAACCCAGGGTTTCCCGTGTCCGTAACTCAGCTCGAAGGTCGTGCAACTCCAGATAATAGAACTTATTCCATAACAGGAGTCCGAGGGTTCGTTCAGTTAGATGTTGAGATGATAAATTAAAATTAATAAAAGATGCACACGACAGGACATGTTTAAGAATGAGGACATTAGAGAAGAATTAGGGATTTAATAAATAAAAATCAGGTTAAAAACATACATGAGGAAGTAGCGTGAACACGCGGATAGATACCGCCAGGAAGGACCCGTAAAAATGTCCAGGATACAAACCAAGAGAGGAGAGAAGATATGTTGGAAGACCGTGGAAGCGGTGGAGGGAATCGATATAGTAGTAGGGAGGCAAAAGGGCCGGAACAGGCATAGTTCTCTAACCGTGGAAGAAGAAAAACGAGATCGTAAATAATAACGTTAAAAAGTGTTGTGTTATATATTTTTTTAGTTAATTTGTCATTCGTATTGAATTAATCCCCGATTGTCATCATGAATAAATATAGGTATTATGATGAATAATTATCATCATAAATTGTTTTATATACAGTTCAATTTGCTATGCATTGAAATATAATATGACCACCTCAATATACACAAGAGGAGAATGGAAACATATACAATTGATATCTATAGTATTATCTTGTCAGATAGCTGATAAACTTTACGTCGACCCTGCTTAAAATGAATGGTACTTTAGTTAACCTTCCAACTAGAAATTTAATGGTTTAACTACTATGTTGTAGTTACTAGATGTTGTAATTACTAAGCAATGCATTATTTAGTAAACTCATTGGTGAATTAAAATGTACACAATACTTTTATTAACGATTGTTTGTAATTTAAACGACAAACTTAGAAAAATACTTGTCTATGTTACCTATTTTTGATTAATCTCAATGAGTAAGACTTCAAACGGCGACATGACATATCCATCCAGCCGGAAGACGGAGATAAATGGACCAGATGTCAGTGAAGTTTACTGAGACATCTGATCCGTCTCAAACTCCCTTCAATATCCATTATTACAGATGACATCCATTAACGAACTGGAAGTCTATAAGGTAATATAAGAGGTGAACTGATCCCAGAGGGGCTGACGGAGTTTTTGGTGTAATGCCAGCTGTGGGGATGTAGACATTAGGTTTACCCTTTTCAAAAAACATCTGTCTTCTTTATTGACCTACTATATGTTCTTAGGATTGTCTTAGCACATTATAATGATCACACCTGCATAACAATCGGGGATTAAAGAAGTTCTTACCACATCATATATTTATTTACAATATTTTTATCAGTAACAATACATTGTTGACTACTTATATATTACTCTATTATTAATGATCTTTACAAAATACAGTTAACTATGTTTCAGTTTTCTTAGTCCTTTAGTGTGTTTGCTGAACGAAAAGCCGACTTAGTGAGTAACTTACTGCTAGGTATTAGGTAACTTGTCTGGAACTTGACTTCTTCATATGTTTCAAATTCAATTTAGTTTGCAACCCTTACACTGAGAAGAGAAATTAAAACACAATTTACTATAGAAATTTTACTTTACAAGTGGTTAATTTATTTACTACTAGTCAGTCGCTTTTATTAAAAATCCTATAACTTTTTAAAGTGTAAGATTAATTAATATTAAGCAATTTCATTTATACATTACATTTAAACTTTACTCTATTCGTTCCCCATAGACTGTTGATCTGTGCGGGGATCTTATCAGACATAGTAAGGAGGAGAACCAGTACAGTACAAGGTGAATATTACTGATAAAAGCTAACAGTCAAATCCAGGATTCTACCTAGCCCTATCTCTAAATCAGGTTCAAAGTCCTGAACCCTTAGACCACTGGCCCTCCCAATAATATTAAGGAAAGTTAAAATATGTTTTATGTAACTAAGTGAGTTAGACATTTCTTTTCACTCAAATGTGTTTGTTTAACTATGTGTAATAACATGTTATACCAACATTTTAAATATGGGGTAAATTTTCTTTACAAGGTAAGTATGAATAAATATAAAATAAAATAAAATACATATATTAAAAACATTATGTATTGGTGCTAATGTTAAATTTTATTTTGCAAATACATAAATTTGAACATATAATAAATAACTTATACTTTTGTTGACAAAATATATTATGGTTACGTAGTAAAATAAAAAAATGTTTACTCATAAGTTTGTCCTAAGAGGGCACCTCCCAGGTTATGTATTATAGTTTAAACCAATGTTAAAGAGAAGGAATAACATTGAATAATATAAACACAGGAAGAACAATAATAAATATATTATTATTGTTATTATACATCCTTAACTAATGAAACATTATTAGTTAACGTTTCGCTAAAAAAACATAAAAATATATAACAACAGAGTTTGATTTTTTCAGGCCTAAAAAATGTAAGTTTCATTTTTATAAACTTTGAAAATAAATATTACTGAGGTTTTGTTTATTAATAACTTCATACAAAATAAATTGGTTTGTTTTTAACTATGACAGTTTTTATTTCAGTTATATTAGTTTGTTGGTAATAATACAAATAGATTCATACAAGTAAGTTAACGAAGAAGTTACGAACAATTGTATATGTTATCAGTTGGTCCATCAAAAAAATTCAATTCGGAACTCAACCGTCAGTTACCATTGATTATGTATGGGGACTTTGAAGCTAGTTTCTACAGCAAAATTATTTATTAGTTTGTATCCAAGTATTAACGATAGAAAAAAGTTGATTAAAATTTATATAGTATGCATACAAGTTTTAATTAAGTTTAATAAAGTTTTAAAACCGAACGGTCTAAGATGACTTTGTACTGGAGTAAGAGATACCACTGGTCAAATCCTGACATTAACTGTTAGTTTTTATCAGTAATATTCACAATGTAATTTTATTATTTTCCTACTTAATATGTCTGAAAATTTCCCCACACAGATCGAAACTGGGGATGAAGAATGGGTAAGTAAAATTAAAGAGATCGGTCTTTCCTTTTTGAAAAAATTAAATGAAATTAATCCATTGGCTGTTGGTTCGTCCTTATCAACTGTTTTTGATACTACACTAAAAAAAGTTACGTTGTGGATCTGGACTAAATATTTAAAACCCTCTGAAGTAGGGCTAATAGCAAAAAAGCTTTATAAAGTGTTTTAGATACATATCTAAAACGAATTATAGGCAGTGACTGGAGCTATGAAATAGGTTTCTTTAAAATGGTTCTTCCCCAAACTGACAAGTCGACACCCTATAGTTGACATACAATCAAAGTCAGCAGTCTTAATCATGCTGTCTATTACAACTGTACTGTTCATGATTATTGTTGTTGTATAATGAGTTATAGTGAACACTGTATAGTTATAAAAGGTCTAATCGAGTTGAAAATAAGTTGATTTTGTGAGTATTTTAATTTAAAACGGTCAAGAATGAAAACTAAAGTTTCTCATATTTAGCTATAAAATGCCTGAATTAATTGTTGATTAACTCATTGTCCACTAGAATAGTTCCTATTAAATAACAGAATAAGTTTTATTTAAAGCATGGAAAAAGAAAGTCGTGTTTTCGTGAAGTAAAATTTCCCCAAAAATATTGATTATTACACTTCGTTTACCATACAATTAAATCACTTCCCTGTTATTTTCAATATTTTTATGAACCTTTTCCGTTAATTAACTACAAGTACTTTTTCCGTTACTCGACTACCATTACCTATTTTATCTTAATTATGGTTAGGTTAGCTCAGGTTAAGTTAGTCTATCACAAACTGGTAAATCCAATGATTGACTTACCACTGAATGCGCTCTCCGTGTGTAAGTTCTTGGAAAGCGATAAGGCCAGCGATATCGAAGTCATAGCGGATAAGGAATACCACAGTGGACGTAAAAACAATTGGGGAATTGTTTTTAGAGCATTCTAATATTTATAAAGCAGTAGTGAATTAAAGGAAAAAAACTATTTGTAGTATTTTAACATAAAATATCCTTTTTTATTATAACAGATGTGAAGGACATAAACGATTAAATAAATTGATCTTCTAAACGCAATGACCGTTAAAATATACCATTGTTTTCTAAAATAAAAAGAAATAAAATTACGTTTTAGTCTAGAAACCTATTAAGGTGAAGTAATATAGTTAGACTGTGTACCGGAAGTCGTGTCTCACCGTTATTGGATGCCCACCATACCTCTAGTCCCATACTGCATTGTACAGCCTGAGTTAAATCCTCTGTGAAGATAATCTTAGAGTTTTATGATCGAAAATGAATAGTTACATTCATTTTTATTACTAGCTTCATATTTTTAGTTTGTTTCATTTAGTTTTAACTAAGATAAAGTTACATAGTTTTTATTCTCAAAGATAACAAGTGCTGTAGATATGACTATATATTCCTCACATATCTCCATTATAATAAACGCTATTCATTTAAAACTTAACATTTTTTACTCTTTTCCACAAAATCTTCTTGTAATTTGGAACAACAAGTTGAATCAATACTTCACAGAATATGTAATGCAGCTTCAAACTCTCACAGTTTTAACGCTTTCCCCCACCAACACATTTACTATGCTGCTGAATATTCCATCCACCCACATCTCTGAAATGGTAATGGAATATACTATCAAATATGTTGATAAATTCATTATACAAATAATATTTGTGTATACTGGCGGCAAATAATCAACAAATAATTATTTATTTATATGACTTGACTACAGGTTTGTACTATATTAATGGCAATTTTAAAAAAATTTGTAGTATGTCCTTGTATAACGTTTGTAAATATAGTATAAGTATGTGAACATATTTCATATTTTGTTTGTAAGTAAGCCACACTTAGTGTTTCTAACACGAACATTCGTCTTATAAACTACTAAACTAATCCATTTCCAATCTCTCAACCTAACCTAGGTTTTAAAACAAACTTACCTACGAACAAAAGTCCGTCAACACATTGCAGTTGTAAACAAATACAGAAACAACACATGACATATATTTTGGTAACTATGCACTCTCTAGACACGTCTGAAAATAAGATCTTTTGTTGAAAAAGTGGTGAAACATGAGTTTATTTATCAGGAGTAGGTGAACTCAACCACGAAAAACTCGTTTTTTACCGAAAACCTGAAAAGGTTGTGTGTTTTATCCGGTACTGGTAAAGAACAACTTTAAAAAAATCATCATTGTTCAACATTATTGCTCGGTTAAACTGTTTCTGTTACGCTGAACAGGAATATTTAATTGGGTTTTTAATACTTTTTTTGGTCTTGAAAAAATTTTGTTACCGACCTAATTAAACATAACCTAACGTACCCTATTGTCAATTTACCCAACAAAAGTTCGCAAATTGTGTCATATTCGGGTGCCTGTTATCCCTCCGGCGAGAACATAGGTGGGTTTGGTTTATGTGGTTAATAGTTAGGTTTTTTTATTTCCGTGTGATGGCCGATAGAAAAGATTCACCGTCAGTAGTTTATCCATGATATCTCGAAAAATAATAATTGTTATAGACCAAAATAGATTTGAAATTCTTATTTAGCGCTAAACGCACATAAAATTTAAAAAAATATGATTAAAACATAATTTTAAATAACGGAAATGCATAAAAATCCTAAAAGTTGTGACATTGGTTTTTCAAGTTTTCGATAAAATCCATGATTTCCACAAAATAAAAAGCAAATCTCGTAAAAATGTAGCCAATTTTTTACCCACTTCAGGTAAAATGTTCAAATTTTCAGTGCCCCTGGCCCTTCCTCAGGTGAGTAAAGAATGATTAAACTTTAAGAACCTTAACAACTATGGCTACAACGATTAATATAAGTGGTTATGAAAAACTTGATAACAAAATAACTTTTTTTACTATAAATAACCTATTTAAATTTTAAGAATCTAATAATAAATTGTATGATTTTCAAATAATTAATTCTGTAGCTGTATATACATACATTTAATATTGTTGTATTTGCTAGATGCCTGTTATAGCTGTTATAGATCATATAATATGACTTAATAGTTATTTTATTTGATATAAAATTAATTCTTAGCCTAGATCTTCTTCCTCAGTTAGGGTTTACATTGTCTTCTGTGACTGGACGTCCGCCAGATTGTCAGCCTTCTATTGGAAGAGCCTGGGACTAGTTGCACTCACAGCTTTATTGGACGTCCGAACATACATCAAAGACCATAGCATGATGTATTATTGCTTCAGTCACGGTGATTGTTATGTTTTCTGTCATTATATTTTTCAAGCTCACTGTTCTTTACATTAGGTGAAATGGTTAGTAGAAGTCGTGTTTTTACAAATTTATCCATTCTGTCGTTGAATAATACCGGATTTAATGCCCGAAAGATGTAAGAAATTGTCTCAGCCCACGAAAATCATCGGTATGTGTGTGAATTTGAATTGAATAACAGTATGTAACTAGACTTCTAGGTGTTAAATTATTAATTTTTTTTCAATTTTTTTCAAATATTTCTTATACAATTTATATACATGATTGTTTTCTGCTAAGACTATATTGCCGTTTACTGTTAAGACTATCATGAATAAAAAAACTGAAATATACACGATTTTTTTAGTTTACTATTATATAAAAAAATAAACATTATCCGTTACAGGGAAGAAAGAGACGGAGGGCGCATCATTGGATTTTGAGTACACTGAATGAATGTTGAGTCAGAAACAACTTATGGTCTTAAGTGTTAATTCTTCAGTTATCGGGGTGGATGTTGGGACAAGCACCGTAGTAGTACCTCCCTTAATTCCCTCCAAATTCTGAAGAATTAACGTGATAAGTGTTGTTAAAAATTCATAGAGATTTACATTAGTGGTATCTGACACTGAGGCATGCACTGCTGCCGTTATAAATCAAACTGTGATTTATTTTGTTATGATGCAATGTAAGTATTACGATAGTGAAATCAATACTTAAAACATCTAAATAATTTAAAATTAAGCAGATGTCGTCTAAAAGGAGGTCACGCAGGGTGATTAAATCTAAAAAACCAAGTCTTCGACTGGCTTCTAAGTTAATCTTAACGAATCTGGATATTAACTTAGAATATATTTGACGGTCGAAACAAGTTTCTGATATAAGACCCTATGATCGAAATCGGTGGAATGAATCTTCCTCGAAAGTAATGAGTCCGTACTTTCGTCCGAGTGTTGGAATATGCAACTACCGGAAATATAAGTGTGGAGTGACAAATTATCAGTCATATGATTGCGTATTACGAAATTCAAACTATGAATCACTTATTTAATGTTTGCCAGTTTCGTTCTTTTTAGGGGGGACTAGCAGGTTTTAATTTAATCGGAGAAGGATATTATAAATGGTTACGAGAACTGTGATGGGAGGAGATCAATTAATATTAAAACACTAATACACAAGTACTTAGATTATATTTTTTTTCGATATTATTTACTGGTCTGATATTCAATATTTGTACTTCCTCTTCCTTTTATTTTGGTGGCTGGCTTCAAAAGTCGTACGATATATTTAAATGTTTGTGAGTAAAGGTATTTTGGTTACAGTGTAGGCTAATATTTCCCAGAATGCATGGAAACGTCTAAATGTGTATCCGCAACACTAGCGCCTTGCAGTATTAGATCACGCAAGTACCGATTGAAATCGTGTAGTTTGTAACACTAGTGTAGACCTTCTTATCTAATCTTTCTGAATTGACAGAATTAGATACTTTTGTAAGGCATGGGTTTTTTTGTAACTTTTGAAAACAATGAGAATTGTCTAAAAGAATTCTCTTACTCAATCTTCAAAATCCACATTAATTTTGTACCGGGTCTTGGACCGGTACAGTTTCGTTTTTTCCGTCGTAGTCTGCCGGGCTGCCTGAGATTCGCTTTTGCCCGGCGTTTCGCGTACTTTGGTGGCCGTTGGCCCAGTTCCGTTTCGTTCCGTGTTCCAGCAGCTTCGGTCAGGTTGGCCTGGCTGTTCAGTGGTCTTGTGCTGCCTGCAGAAATAGACATGTTCAGATAGACACACTAAAACGTAAGTGTTCATTTTGTAAGTTTTAATATCTAATCACCCTTTTGGTGAAAATATTTTGTTTCAATAATATTTAATCGTTCTTGCTTGTGTTTTCAGAGTTTTGTTAAATTTGTTTTCTTTGTCTAGTTTGTTAACCTAGGTTAAAGCCATGTGCTCCCATGTTACTTTTACCGTTAATTACCGTTAATGCTTTTTATATCTGCCTTTATTGTCAATAGTAGTTCTGTATAATGTTTTGTTGAGCCTTTTTACAGTTGTAGTTACCGATTTACCATTTTTTGTTCTTTGCCAATAACCTAGCCTAGCTGTACACTTTGATTTTCATGTTATAACCTAGTGCTCATGTTTCCATAGCCTAGTTTTCAGTTTGTCATTTTTAGTTCCATATACGTAATTACGTCTTTTATAATTTGTTAAATTTGTAAATTGGTTTTAAATCTAGTTTCCAACATAATTATTCATAGCCTAAAAATTGATCTTTTATGTTTCTAGTGTGAGCCAATCATGTACAATTTTGTCTGTTTCCGTTTTGTTTTGCCATGTCTGTATTAGGGGTTATGTGTAGTATTTTTGTTGTGATGGCTGGACTGTGTTTAATGGCTGTGTTTGACCTTGCAGTCCAGGGTCCTCGAGTGGGACGTTCAGCCCTCGGCCTGCCATCCGGGGAAGGTCGACCTTCTGCACTGCCTGCCTGGCCTGAGGACCAAGTCGTAGAGCACAGGTTGCGACTAAGCTGCCATTCCCTACATCTGGGTGTTTTCTTCAGTCCTCAGGTCAGTTCGTTCCATCTTTTTTCCCGGCGGCTGAGCTGGGGGTGATTTGTGGAAAAATAATAAATAAATAAATAAAAAAAGAAATAAAAAAGGAAAATGGTGCGGAACTTTATGTGGCCTAGGCCTAAAACTGGAACTTTTGCAGTGATTCTATTCAACACAGCCATTGGGGGACTTATATATTTTTTTTACTAAAGGAATAAAAACCGTTAAAATATACCAAGAACTTTTAATGTTAATATTTATTGTTATTTAGTTTAATTAGTTTATTTTCTTGTTACATTTGTTGAGATTTTTATATTTGTTAGGTCCCCATGGTTAAATCCTGTTATTATTTATTTATATGTTTAGGCCTAGTTATTGTTATTTATTTTGTTTGTTAAGTGTATTAGGGGTGCTTGGAAGTGAATTTTTACTCGAACGGTACCGTGTTATATTTTCTTTTAAATTGTTTAATTTTTCAACTCACCAAAAGGGGATTATGATGCTTTTGCTTAACTTTTAATTCGGAGCTGCCCAGGGATTCCGGCTTACTCCCTGGCCCGGTGGAATCAAGGGATGTGTGGGCTAAATTGCCGGTTTGAGTGTTGTGATCCAAAGGTTCTAAATTTTCACTTTTATGTGGGCATTAAATTTATCTTACGTTTTGGGGGTCTCCGGCTAAACTGCAGATAGGCCATATAGTTGTTAATTGGTAATTTTGGTATTTGTTGAGTTTGTTGTTTTTGTAGCTTTTGTGTCTTATCTTGTTAATTTTAGTGTTTATTATTATTGATTTAAGTGCGAATTTGGTTGTGGCCTTCTGCCTATTGATATTGTGGCCTTATGCCAGCCAGTTTTCGCTCTTTGGTAATAAATTAGTTTTGCTCAGCTGCCGAGTGTATTTTGACCCTCCAACTGCCACCCGTGATCCCATCGCTCGACTTGTTTTGAGCCATCCCCCAGTTGGCACGCTTCCCAGCTTTGGTGGGGGGGGGGATGGGGCTCAATTTTAAATAAGCATAATCAGTGAATGTGGTCATTTTTACAAACTGCTCCTTAAAAAGGTCCAGTAGTTAGTAGCCTAATGACAAATTAATAGTCGGAGGTTGTCAGTGGATCGCTTTCAACATTTTTATAACTTTGATTGGACTTTTAGCTTATGACTTGGCTTTAACCTACTATTTACCGACCAATTAAACGTCTTATCGAAATAGCCAAAATATCTTTGACTTTTACAAACTAAAATAATTTTAGATTGGAGTTTATCAATAGAAAAATAACAAACTATTAATAGTCTTAATATTGCCTCGTCAAGAGGAGTTGTTTTACATTGTTTACTTCTCTCGCGTTATTTTCCCACCCTGCTTTTACAAATATAACTTATATATCTTAGACTTTTTATCCAACGTAGTTGAGGAAGCTGGGTAACACAGTTTATGGACAATCATTAATTACCACCCACCCCGCATGCCCCTCACCACCTTCACCTATTGTGTGTACTTGGCGCTCTCGTAGAACACGCTTCCAGCTACCATCCCATCGTAACAAACTGTTTTTTACGTTTATCGTATATACTTCCATACAACTCATAAAACTAAATATATTTCTACTTTTATCTTTCAGTTATGTATGTTAGGGTTCAAATTAAATCCCATTTTTAATTTATATATTATAATCAATTACCCAGATAAAAATCGTACAAGACGATTCAACTAAGATGATTTTTAACAATAATATGTAATATAAAATGGTCAATAAAGAAAACAAAGTATATGAAATATGAAGATAGAGTCGGAGTTTCACAGTTAGTCTAGTGCAACTAATCGAAAATGAGATATTAGTAGTGTAAATTCAAAATGGTGACCAAATTCGATCGGTGTGTCGCACACCATTTTTATTGGAATAGTTTTTTTCTTTACACCTCTGTTATTCTAATTTCGTCTGTAAAACTGTTTAGTACTAAAGTAGTTTTAAAATTCATTATCTACAACTTTTTGTCATACAATTTTAGTCCGATCGATATTTTTCGAGTTAGAAAAAAAAAAAAAAAACTCGTGAAGTATTATAATCGAATGATCTTGTTTATTATCGATTTTAAGACATACTTGGCTTGATCCATAGCTTTAGAGAATCGAATTCGCTACAGTTTTGATTCTTACAACTTTTTTCGTACGACCAAAATTGAGGTGCTACACAACAATTTTGAAATACTAGAACATTTCAATTGTATATAAATCCAAATTCGTGTATATATAGATAATCAGGTATACTGGACATTCTAAACCTAATTTAGAGCAAAAGATTTCGTTAAATGTTTATTGAATTCCGTACCGTTTAGTGTCTATCTTTATGTTTGACTTTTTTACAAACAAACAAAAAAATTTATTATCTTAAGAAAAGTTTGACCGACTTGAATTTTTTCACAGTTCTTTACATTAACACATTTAAACAGTATACATATATTTAGCCATTTAAAAATGGCGGTCGTTTGAAACTTAAGTCAAAATGTCTTGTAAGCTATTAGGTTCCTCATTATTCCAAGAAAAAAATAAATAAATTTTAGTTCATTTTATTACGAACCTATTTGTTGTAAAATTAGGTACCTTAAATTTACTGTAAGCTATTATTAGTGAAGATTTAGAAACACTTTTTTTTACTACAAGTAGTTAACAGCATCCAGATACTACAGTAAAAAACATGCTTTAATATTTTTACTGAAATATAATATATTATAAAAAACATATTACGAAAATCATACATACAACTGTTTTTGTATTTATTGGTTATACATTTTGATGACTTCTTACAGAAATACACAGTTTCTCATATCTGGTCAGGCAGTTAAGCAGATAACATGCCACTATTTAGTTAACTATGTTTAATTCTGCTATCATTTAATGTTTACGATAAAAATTTTAATATGTTAATAATTGTCATTTAGCTTTAAAGGTGTTTATTTATATAGGCCTTGTTTGTTTAGTTCATTGTTATTTGTTATTGTAGTTCTATTATCTATTAGTATCTGTTAACTGCTGTCAGTTTAATATTATAGTTTATTTTTAATATTATTTTATACTATCATTAGTTTAGTATTTTGGTTTAGTACTATCTCTTCATTGCTATCAGTTACTGTTATTTAACTTATTGTATCTCAATATTTGTCTCTTTTAATTCGTCTATACCACAATATGTATTATGTTTCAGGCATATAATGGACTAAAATACCTTGTGTTATGTGGGAATGTGTTGGAAGGCTGTGTGGATTATTAAATAATAGGATTGATTTATTATATAACTGCTGTATTATAATTAGGCGTAAACCTGTAATATTGAAATTTGTGTAATAGTAAATAAACAAAAACTATCTCTCACTAGTTTAGAATGTTTTTACAGTACTGTCTGTAACATATTTTTGGTAGATGGGAGCAGTTCGTGTATTGTAATATTTTTGACACTTGAGTTAAATTAATATCAGTTACTAATACTAATTTTTTATATTGTAACATCGGTCAACGAGTTGTTTGGTTATATAATTAAGGTCTTCTGGCGTATCTGGGAGGTTATAATAGGACGGAGTGATTCATGACTAAAACAAACGGATTTTGTTATTTTTCAGGAAATTAATAATTTAACATAAATAAAACTCATATCAGACAATTTAAGAGCTCTTAATTAGGTATGTTGATATACTTTAGGATAAATACTTACTATTAAAATATAAAAAAAAATTTTATCAGAATAAAAAAAATTGTGGTGGGTATTATTCATGCAAAAAAAGGTAAAAGAAATTAACATCCATTTTGAATAGTTTTAATAAAATAACTTTGAAGTTGTTAAAAGTACAATCTAGTAAAGTATTTGATTTAAAAAGATTAACATTTTGTAACATTTTTAATGAAGCACAGTATAAATGAGTAAAGACAATTAGCTGTTGAATCTTGGCAAACAATTCATCACTAGACTCTGCTCGAGCTCCTCTAACTTCATTCCAACTAAACACCCTGCAAGATCACGGTTACCTTGATTTTACGTTTTCGAGATTCCAACATTGAACAACATGAAATAAACATTGTTCTAAATAAACTAAAAATATGAATCAATAAATATAAATAAGAATGATTAAATGAAGCAGCGTGTTTTTTAAATGAATAGTACCTTAATCCCCTCAATTTTCTTAGAAATTTAGAGGTAGAAGAAGTTTGTAAAGTACTATTAAGGCCAAGTGACAGTTCTACAGCAAGCCTTTTAATGTGTATATGTACGTATTTATTATTAAATAAAACAAAGAAAGTTTTTATATTTGACATTTAAAGGAACAAATTAAACAAATAAATATATATTTATTCACCAGTTGGCACTAATGGCGCAGTACTGTAATCCAGCTACTTGGGGACGAAGTGTTGCAGAGATTGTAGGTAATGGCTTCTTTGCTCGGTCCTCTTAATACTAACATGGCATCCGATCAGTGGTTTCTCTCAGCGTGGACACTACAAGAGAAGTCTGAGGCGTCTATCTTGGATGGAAGTCAGTCAGTGTCCAGATGTTGTATAGGGAAGAGAAATTGGTCTCTTCTGATTTTATTTACTTACCTGTGGAAACCGTGGAAGTTTCATTTCATTATTTAAACATAACACGCTGTGTTTGATTAAAGATGTATTTCATTTATTCATCAGACCCACTGACCTATCCTTAAAGGTAGATTAGTATTGAGATTGTATACTATAACTGTACACACAATGATAAAGAACAGTCAATAATTATATTTGCATTCTAAGTGAATTCACACTTAATTAATCATATTTATTAGAATAATGTTGTTTACTTTTCTTTTTATATGCTGGTGTTATAAATTTATTTATCATACTTATTCTTAGTTGATTCTCATTATTTTATTGATACATTAAACATTGTATTATTTATACATTTTCAATGATTTGTAAAAAGTTAGGTGTACGAGAGGACTACTTAATCCTAAACCTTGCTTAATAAAGTCATTTTTCATTTCATTTCATCATAATTTTATACATTTTGTATAAAATCCTATTTAATAACATAAATGCAAAATTCCACATGCATTGATTTGGTGATATAAACCTTCGTAATCATAGAGGACTGAAAATAAATGAATCGTTTATACCTCATCATGGGGTATTTTTTTATATTTTTTACTATGATTTATTGTTTAAATATACAGTTCTGCATGACTGATAGAATTATTTTAGTCTTCTACAAAACTCCCAAAACCGATTAAACGTCATTTATAGATCCGTTGTGGTAACCACATGTATTTCATTCCAAATGGGAGCTATATATTAAATCTAACTCACTCAGTTACAACCATCCTATACAATCAGATGAGCGAACCACAGATATCCCAACTAAGCCAAGAGTTAAACAGTTAACCTCAACCACAACCACAACCTCACGACCTGGCTGAGGAATACACTAATACAAATATTTTTACACAATATCAACCAATTGCAACTTCAAAGAGTAAACTAGATGCTTTGCTCTCCAAGCACTTGTGGTGTAGTGCTGTAACCCAGCTACTTGGGGACAAAATGCTGTAGGTGATAGATTCTATGCTCGGTCCACTTCATACCGACATGACATCCGCTCATTGGTTGCTATCAGCGTGGACACTACTAGAGGAATGGGAGTCCATGTTGGGTGGTGGTCAGGGTCCGGATGTTGTGTAAAGAAAAGAACTAAGTGTCAGTTTTGTCAACTATCTGACAATCAGACCTACGTGGTTCCTATTCTACGTAAAGTTGTTTGTCCCTTAGTTGTCCTGAATTATTGCTATTAATATATTGCCTTTTCTGATCATACATCGAACTCAGTTAGTAACCAGACTACACTGGTCATCCACACTCATCCTACATTCACTTAATCATATTTGCTTTAAAATACGCACAATATTGTGTCGGTATCTACTAACTGAGAGTAATCTGAGAATTACCTAAGTCTGCAAACCTAAAAACTCCTTTAATGTATTTAAGAATGTTGTTACACAAATTGTAATAAAACAAGTAACAAATGTAACTACAAAAAGGAAATGCAAAACTTATTTTTAAGTCTAAAATACTGTATTTGTATAAAATTATAGTTTATATAGCGTACTACTTAAGGTAAAGGTAAAGTTGTATAACGTTAAATATTAGATGGTAAATAGTAATGAAAGACGATTGTTATTGATTTTAATTATCAAATTCAACAGTTAAAAAATGGTAGGTTATTTTATAACATCTTAAATCATCTTATATTGTTATATTACGATTATTTACCTGAATACTAAATGATAAAACTTCTTTCTCACTGTATTTTCCAGTTATTCTAGCCCCCTCAAATAAACGAGCTGCGTTTATGTAAAACTTGTTGGAATGTATAAGAGTGGGAGCTATGCATTTAAACAAGAAATTACGGCACTACGATTTTAAAAAGGCTTTAACCGTAGAAAAAATTTATTTAAACAACAACTTGCTTCAATCATATTAAAATTGTTAAACTTTAATTTATTATGAGGGTATTTGTATAGTCAAAATTTAAATGGTTTAGCGATCGTGAACAAATTTATTAATACAGACGTTCGTGCCAGACGACAGATTCCAAAAGTGGAGTTTTCGGGTGACGACCTTTAGGTGGGGTTGTAGAAAACGACCTAATTATAAGGCATTTAATAAATATTTTTTTCATAGCCTAAAAACCGTATTTTTATAATATATTATCTACAGTTAGAGATTAAACTTATGTTATACAAATGCCTGCATCCGAGATGTTAACCAACGAACTATAAATAAATCCACCGTTAGTTATGAATAATGAATGAATAAACATTAGCACGTGTATGGGTGGGTGGGTAGGTAGGTCAATATCACTGCACGTGTATGAGTGGGTGGGTAGGTAGGTCAATATCACTGCACGTGTATGGGTGGGTGGGTAGATAGGTCAATATCACTGCACGTGTATTGGTGGGTAGGTTGTTTAATACCACTCTACGCGTATGGGTGGGTGGGTAGGTAGGTCAATATCACTGCACGTGTATGGGTGGGTGGGTAGGTAGTTCAATATCACTGCACGTTTATGGGTGGGTGGGTAGGTAGGTCAATATCACTGCACGTGTATTGGTGGGTGGGTTGGTAGGTCAATATCACTGCACGTGTACTGGTGGATAGGTTGTTTAATACCACTCTACGCGTATGGGGGGGGGGTCACCACCACAAGTGTTTATGTTGGTGGGTCACTACTGTACTTGTGTAGGTGGGTGGGTGTGTTGTTACCACTACACGTGTATGGGTGGGTAGGTAGGTAGGTCAATATCACTGCACGTGTATTGGTGGGTGGGTAGGTAGGTCAATATCACTGCACGTGTACTGGTGGGTATGTTGTTTAATACCACTCTACGCGTATGGGGGGGGGGGGTCACCAACACAAGTGTATATGTTGGTGGGTCACAACTGTACTTGTGTAGTGGGGTGGGTGTGTTATTACCACTACACATGTATGGTTAGGTGGGTGGGTCATTGACACTGCACGTGAATTGTAGCACCTACAGTTCTCGCCCATTTAGAAATCCCATAATTAATCTTACTACCTTCCTAGGCCGCCGGGGACAAAGGAACAGATTGACCTGAGGACAGACGAGCATCTCCACAGACTGAAAGTGAGCAGCGGAGGAGCTAACTTGACTCAATTACAAGGCTCCCAGGCCAGGCCAGCACAGTCACAGAATGGTAGGCGGGCGGCAGACTGAGGGTTAAAATCCTACACGAGGACCCTGAATTTAATTCAAATTAGCCAGACATCTTTCATCCCAACAGGTCGGTGGCTAATCCAGAACAAACCAAGCGAAACGTCAAATCGGTGGACTGGGAATCGGATCGACAGAACAAGTCAATGGCCACGAAGGTCTCTAGCAGCCTTGCAAAAAAATAACGATGAGTAACAAAAATGTACCGGTCGAAAGACCTGGTACACAATATAAATAAATAAATAAGTAATGTAGAATGAAGATGTCTTATTCTTATTCCGGGGAATATTTTTTTTTTTAATTGAATGCTGTGATATTTGACCTTTAAGTTTTTATAATAAATTCAAATTTATAAGTCAGAATGGAAAAGTTATGATAAGATAGAAAATATAAATAATTTAAAATATATTAAAGTAGTTATGCTAGTTATGTCATGTAGTCGAAAGACAATGTTATAATTAAAATTTTTAAACAATTAAATTTGATGTAACTTTTTTTAATTAGTTTCAATGTAAATGGTGAAATTTAAATGGATATAATTTATCTGCAACAAATAATCATTGTATAAAATTATTTATAGCCTTAACAATATCTATTACACATCGAAAGTTTTTTATACTCCTTCAAAGTATACAACACAGTGGTTAAATACTTGGTAAACCAATTAATTTATATTGTTATTGTGTTATGTACTTACCTCAAACCAGTTTAATCAGTTGTACAAACCACTGCCATTTTGCTCTCAGCTGGGATTGGGGTGGTCTCTCCACATCTTTCTCTTGCTGTGTTTATGCACTTTTTCATGTGTAAATGTATATAAATTACCCCTCTAATTTTACCCTTTTTATTTTAGTCGATTTAAAAACAATACAACCATCATAGTTCACATGATTTAGACTCAATGTTGAAAAATGCTATTAGATTCGCCTGTTTTATTTATTAATTTTTTTCTGAACCAATATTTTCAGTTGTATTATATGTTCAATGTGCCACCCCAAGCTCGTCTGCCAGTGACAAAAAAGAGGGTTAAATACTGCCATCTGACTTTGATATCTTATTGAGTGTCCTATTATTAAATTATTTAATCTTTAATACGTCATTTAACCCTTCCTCTGAAGAAAAATACATTAGACATATGGTACAAGGACATTATTTTAGAGTGGTAGTTATATATGCATGTTAAAATTGTGAACCATTGGACACTAAGACCAATTTTCTACTTTTACTAAATAACGATAATTGTATTACTATGTAATGCATGACTTATTGCATATCATTAATAATAGAGAATGAGAGGCGATTCTCTTTCTAGGATGTATGAAAATGTAAGATATTGTTCTAGTTTACATATTTATCTGATATGCCTCCATCAGACACAATTGAAATGAATTCCGGTATTTTTGCCTAGAGTTTTGCTTTGAAAAACTGTTCATGACCGATCCTATGGATTAAACAGCTTAAGTACAACTTTTTTTAAAGAGGTATTTTATTTTATTAGTAGCATGATTAGAGAGGTCATGAATACTCATTTTACATCATAGTTTTCTATTGTTTGTAAAAAACAATAACAACTTAGCCACGATTATTGCTTGACAAGGAGTTAAGCCAACCTCAAATCCTAACGTGACTTTGAACAGTTAACTCATGTGCTGCCCTCTTGGAGAGAAATCATGTTTAACTATAAACCTAGTGCCGTTACAAAAAAGAGGAAATATGATACATTTTTCTGGCAAAAGAACTATGTCTTAATTTAAAACCCCAGTGTTAATTGAGTGGGCCGGTGGCAGAGCGGTCTGAGACGTCAGGACTTTGAGCCTGGGTTAGAGAGAGCCCTGGTTATAATCTAGCCTAGGTTAGACGATTTATTAATAATGTTCACCTTCTACTTTACTGGCTAACACACTTACTCTATCTTAATAATTTGCCTCCGCAGAATAATAGTCTTAAGGAAATAGGCAGAGTAAGTTCAAGAAACAGATTGGCTTCTGCTTGGAAAAAATATAAATTTGTACTTAAAAACTTGTTGTTACTTTAATAAGTAAAACTATTAGAATGTTAGTAAACATATTTTTTTAATATATGATATTCTGTATTTTTAAATTTCTGTCTTCTCAAAGACTTTTAAATTTCACTCAATTGAATTTCGAGTATTTTATAAAACATCAAAAGGTATTTGCAATAGAAGGCAGTGATCATATAAAAAGAGCACAGGAAAGTAAATTGGAGAAATGTACTTTAGCTCTGTACAAGAGAGTCAGTGGGCAGCCTGTTGGAAGAGCTCTTAGAATGGTCTTTGTTCTCTAATAGGCAAATAATCATTTCGAACGTTTTCACTCAAAGCTGGTATATTATTCATCAATTATATTAATCTATTGCAGTACAACTGTGTAAATAAAACATTACTTATAGGCATTATGTAATCTCTAAGTAAGGTTGTTCGTCAAAACAATTTATTTAATTCCAGAATTGGATTTCAAACATTCTATTTTTATTATGTAACTAAAATCTTTGATTGTTAAAGGTAGGTTAGTAATGTAAACTGGTGGTGTTTTTCAAACAACCAAAACGGCATATAATAGAAATGTTGATACATATTTATAGAATTTAACAACAGTTTACAGTCCAATGGATTATTTATTATTAATGTTTATTTGTTTCAGGAGGCTATATTCTATTTGATGAGATTCACTAATTTAACTATTTTATCCTCTTAATGTAATTGCAAACTATTAGGCCTGTGATCGTTAAGGCATTCAATCTTTACACAGTTTTATAGAATCGATATCTTAACGTGATCAACTTAAGAAAAGTCACCATTACTTCATGAATTGTCCCTCATTGCCTTCGCTCTTATGAAATGAAGGAAGCTGGTCCTTCATTGGCTGAACAGTTATGAAATGAAAGGATATGGTTCTTCATTGGCTACGCTAGACACTGATAATGCAATAACTTAAGTTAGATAAAAACTCCCACAGTACGATGTAAGAAGAACATTAGTGTCATAAAACGTGGACAGTCTATGGTGGATGAAAATACCACTATTGACCCTGCTAGATACTTTAGCAATGTGTTTAGAGAATTTGAGGTGATAATCAATAATTAAACCTAAAAAAGTTGGACTTGGTGAAAGGCTCGATTATATTTTCACCTAAAAATATACTAAATGCAGTTTCCACTGAGTTACTTAGCTGCAATTCAATGAAGTTAGTTTATCTGTATTTACAGAAATATCGTTGCTAACCAGCCATTACAAAAATAGAGTACTTTGTACGAAAAATTTAATTTCCATATTGTTTCGTGAACATCTGCTTATATTTATAAAAGTGTCATGAGCAAATTTACAACGATTATCACGAGAAACACTAGTATGTAAATCATTCAACAAGAGCGCAAAAAGTCCCAACACCGAGCCTTATGATACACCACAAGAAACAAAAATTGCACATGATTTCCTGATTGAGACGCATTTATTTTTCAAGTACGGGACGTTAACTGCTTGGGATCGGTAGTTAAAATAGGCAGAAACCCAACTTAATGCATTACCTAATGTGTTCGAAAAAAAGGTTTTTGTAAGTAACAGCTAATATTGAATACCTTAATAAGATTTTAAAATATACCAAAAACATGTTTGCGTTCTTCAAGTGCTTTAGACACATCGGAAATACATCATCAATATAGGTTTACACTAAACATTAAAACCAATTTTGTTAATGAAAGTTGTTCAAATTTTACGCATGTAGTCATGTTTACGTAATATATACTACGTCCATGTACATTAAACTAATTTAGATGTTATCTTGCGTTCCAGATATATGTTTAAAAGTAAGTTAACCATTATTTAATGGGAAAAGTTAGTATTTATTTAGCCACACACTTTTAACATATACTTCTGTTTCTAAAAATTTAAATAACAATTCTCATATTAGTAGACAGATGAGGATTGTCCTAATATTGCCTTAATTTAATGGTACTGTCAAAAACCCTAAAAGCGACCCAGCTTCATAAATTAGTAAATGATATTTACTTTGCAGGTCATTATTGGATTATTATTTTTCATCATGTTCAAATTAACCGTTAAAATTTCAATTACTAATATAAAAAAGATGTTCAAATTCAAAATCATTTATTATTTCTTGAATTGATATTACATTGCTGTGTCTTTTTAATCTCTCTAGCATATAGCTATTTGAGAGATCAACTAATTTTATCATAATAAAATATCTTTAATATATAGGTAATCTTAAAATAACTAACAAACAAAACAAAAATAAATAAACAAATCAATAAGCACCAAGGAAACATAGTTAAAGGAAACCAAATAACATTTGCTATTCACTATAAATACCAATTTTTTTCAAAAATTTAATTTTTGTATATCAGTAGTCCTGATATTTATTTTATTTTGGAGTTCATATCAATTGATTGCTTGATTGTTTAAAACTTCCTCCTGGATTCCTGAGGAACAGAGACTTCTGGATCTGAGGAACTGGCATTCCTAACTACACATAAACCTCAAAGCACTAAACACTAACACAATGGAAACAAATAAATAAATAATATACATAACTATATAATATAAATATACTATAAATTGGCAGTAAATAAGTAATATTAAATACTATATAGACTTTGAACAATTCAACAAACAAATAAATAAAAACAAAAACAAATGAAATCAATTATGTGTATGTAACATATGTATAATCCAAATAAATAACGATACAAATAACAACCAATAAAATCTAACAGCAATAAACACAATGGAATAAATAAATAATGTACATAACTATATAAAACAAATATAATATACATCGGCAATAAATAAACAATATTAAATACTATATAGACTATGAACAATTCAACAAACAAAAACAAAAAACAAATGAAATCAACGATATGTCTGCTCGTTGCAAAAACAAATGAAAAAACGATACATAGTTGTATTATTAATAGTTTTGACTATTTGACGATTCTAGTGATGTATTGTATAGTATTATTGTGTAGGCTTAGTTTTATTATATAATCGTATTGACATAGGTCATCTGTATTCCAAATCTGGGTGACCATAAATTTATGGTGTGTTTTTATTTTAATTCTCAGTATTATCATTAATTGATTGTAATAATCAACGTCCAAATCGTATTGATTGTTTAATATTATGCTCCTAAAATGTATCAGTAAACTATTGGACATTTTAATTGACACTGTGAATGTCCTTCTTAATTTAATTTATTAAAAAATATGTAAATAAAGCTTGCCTTTCTTCAATTTCATAGGTAAATCAATATAATAAATGGTTTAGAAATTATTTCTTAAGGCGTGTTCCAGTTAACTTTTATTAATATTATTCATGTACAATTATGAGTTTTCTGATAATCATTTTCACTATGTATACAATTTAAACCACAGTGCAACTGAATGATTAGTATAATTATTCGTGTTATCATATTGTAAACGAGCAACATATTTATTATCATTTCACTTGCACATATATCCCTCAAAGGCACCGGAGACGTTGCTGGAGTGCGCCAATTCAAAGGAACTAAGTGTTAACCCCGGGGGATTCTCACCTGACACATTCAGATATGTTGTAAATGGGCTTTCTAAACATATTCTCGTGTAGGATTCATCCTTGAAGGCAGGTTTTATAGTTACAATGCCTCTACTCAATCAATTTTAAAGATATTATTTTAAAACTGTTATTAATAGCACAAAGCTAACTATACAATTTAAACCAAACAAAAGACTATTTTTTTTTTTATTTTCTCACTGCTTTAAAAAACTATAATTTTTCCAAATACAAATTATTTTTATTTTATTTAAAATACCATTTAACACAATACATCCTACTTATAAACAATAATTTAATAAATTTAAATTGATCTTTTTTAGTTCCTAACATGACACCCTATGACACGTGTGTATTCTAGACAACGTTGGCCAATTTAAATAAATGGTGTTACTGAACAGACCACTTTAGTTATTTTAAAAAAGTAAAAAAAAAAAAAAACAGTTTAAATTATTATATTTGACAAATTTACCACAGTAAATTAACTATTGTAGCACAATTCAATGAGCTTCAAGTGGTCTACTGATAGCACCTGAGAATGAGAGACGGATTAATTGCTGGAAGAGAGAGAGAGATAACTACTCTTACATACTTTGGAATTTTATTTAATGTTTCATTTCATATTAATGGCATCTAGGCCGTGAGCTGACAGCGCAGTACTGAGCCCCACCCACTACGTCATTCGCAACAGTGATCATTGGTTTGATTTACTATCACTAACGAATAAAACTTAGAACGATTAAATGAAATTATTTAGATAACAATTAATAATAATAATTAAAATAAACAATAGCAACTAAGACTTGTAGAGTTTACTACAGTTTTTTTTTTTTTCAACTAAACCCCGTTGCGGAGTTTTAACATTTTTAAAGACTAAAGTTATTTACAACAGTGGAGGAAGGCAACTCAGTGGTGGAACGGTTCCCTTCTATTGCTGAAACTCGTACATGCACTAAATATAACACTCAGGTTGCTTACTATCCGGCCCAATTGCAATAGTAATTACGATTTTTATAAGATTTACGATTATCAATTAACAAACACGTATTAATCCAGATGCCTTAGTCTTGCGCTCTCTAATTGTCGGTAAGGGCTGGTACTTTACGTGTTGTGTTAAAAAATAAATAAAATAAAAAAATGGTTAAGCTGGTTTAAATTAAAGGCCTTAAAACATTTTATATTTAATCATATGATTGTGAAAACATTATTTTGAATATAATATACTTAAGTATAGGCTTGAGTATAATATCAAAGGAAGAACAATAAAAGTTGTAATTTTAACTTAATGCCTATAAAAAGGAATTTAAGGGTTTGAAGGAGTACACTTAATCACTCATTGAATTTTAAGTTGTTGTTACCCAAGAGCAAATTAATTCAGGAGAGTACCAAAAAAATAATCAAAATAAAGGTAGAGATTAGTATAAATCTGTCTCACTCAAAGTCAAACATATAGATTAAAAATACGTGTAGAAATAAATATTTTAAATTACAGTGTAGTACCCTGGAAAAATGATTTGAATCATGAACCAATTCAGAGATAAAGTGTTTACAATTGTATGTTTATCTTACTAACCAATTACATCCATAAGGGTTGCTTTTTATTTATTATATACCATCTAAACTCGATCAATTTACCTTGTACACTTACAGGTATGATTGATAGTTAAATTTTATATCAATTAACAACTTCACAAACAAAATTTGAATACTGTCAAATCTAATAAATAACAGCAGATATTTATTTTACTAATATTAGATATAATGTAATATACATCCAAGTGAAAAATGTAATGCAATAGAGCATATAAAATTAAGCACGTACTTGGATGTGAATAGAAACGTTTGTGAAGGTTTAGTTGCTGGCTACAAGCGTATTCCACGAGAGTGCCAAGTACACACAATAGGTGAATTTGGAGTGGGGTGGTAATTAATGGATGCTATAAACTGTGGTACCCAGCTTCCTGATGTACTGAGAGTACTGGAAGAAGATTGGTTATATTTCAGTATAATTTTTAAAATTAATATAACCAATAATAATCAGTAAGAATATTTTTATATACAACAAATATATATACTATTTGTAAGATGACTGATATTTTACACTACATAAAAATCACGCACTTTAAATGTTTTTAAATGAAAATTCTGTTTAGCCTGATTCTAACATAAATTAATCTGACTACATGTTACAGTTATGCAGCTGTACATTGAGAAATTATATGGTTTTAAAAACTAATTATTACTGTCATATTTTTGAATATAGAAAAATGTAACGGATCTTTTCCGTTAATTCACCTCCTCAACTTTTTTTATATTTCCCTTAGTTCACTACTGCTTGATAAATATTCTATTGCTCCAAAATTTGTTCCCCAATAATTGTTACGTCCGCTGTGGTATTCTTAATCCGCTAGGAATCAGATATCGTTGGCCTTATCTTATCGCTTTCAAAGAACCTACACATGGACAGCGCATTCGGTGGTAAGTCAATCATTGGATTTACCAGTTTGTGATCAACTGTACTAGCTACCTAACGTAACCGTAATTGCGATAACAACAATAGTGGTAGTGAAGTAACCGAGAACGTCCTCAAGTGTTAAAAGAAGATATCCTGTCAGGGTGAGGCACGTATTATGGTCCATAGTTAAACTACGGTCTAATATACTAAGTCGCGAGTTTAATATTTAAAAAATTTTCAACTGGCTGAGCTAGCGATCCTAGTGGTCGTAACGCAAAGCTACGGCATCTCTCCGCCAGATAGCATGGCAGTTTACTTACTTACTTGCTGTACATTGCAATACAATTTATTGAGTGTAAATATCCAAATCATGTAGTTTGCTTGCCATATCACCGCTAGGATCTCTAACATCACTTTGGTTGGCATGTGAAACGGCTGAGTTTCACTACTGTGTGTTATTTATTATACTGTGTGACGGCTCTACTGACGATGTACTACCACCTATTCGCATACAGTTGTAGCATCATCATTTTCATAATGATTATTTCTACCAGTGAAATACGGATTGATGTACCTGACTATAAAAGAACAATAAAACTACTTATAATAGCAACAATATTGAACTGTTTTTATCAATTATTTCCTACCAAAACTATTAAAAGCGATTTAACGAAACATTATCAAGGTGCTATAAGTAGTGGGTTAGGGGTTGCGATATTAATCTGAGAGGAAACATCCAACTTAGTGTCGTCCTAAGGAGCAATAAAGTTTGTGTGGGCAAGGTTGTCCAAGTGGCATCCGCTGATTAGAGCAACCAAGTGGAATTAGCTTTCTCAAGGAATTCTCTGTCCATTTAAAGTTTACTACTAGCAACTCAGATTGTTTTCTATATTTGCTTTTAAAGAATATATCAACATTTGAAATAACCGTTCTCATAACGAGTATACTACGTTGAGCCGCTGTCACTAGGGGGACGATGTTTCTGTAATATGTATATGTATATATATATATATATATATATATATATATATATATATATATATATATATATATATATATATATATATATATATATATATATATTCCAGCTCGCTTCCCAATTATTTTAAAATGAATTTACGCCAAAAACAAACTAGGCGTTAATTTAGGATATGCTTGTTAGTTGAACAATATTTTTAGTAAAGCGTTATCGGTAGGATGAACCTCGTGAGGAATGGATTATCTTGTATCCCTTTCGCACGAGTGTGGAAACATGCAACTTCTGGAATAAACCAGTCACGTGATTTCAAAGTGAACATTAAAACTATGGATCACATAGTTAATGACTACCCATTGGGTTTTTTTCAGGAGGGAATAGGTGAATTTAATTCAATTGCAGAAGCTGGTGTAGCATGATTGTGAACACTGTAATATATGATTTTAAAGACTTGAGGTTAATATTTAAAAACTAGGACATTATTAATTTGCCAAGATTTTATTTAAATTTTTTAGAATTTAAATGACTGTATTCCTCCTACTATCACAGTTGGAACCGAAAGACATTCAATATCAACATAGAGCAATAAGTAACGACGTTATATTTGTATTCACTCCATTATTATTTGACAGTGACACTTATTTTATGCATTGTTGACCACTTAATAATATTTTTAATTCAACTTTACATATATTTTGTTAAAAAAACTATATACGTTGAATAGTTCGTTCAAAAAAATTCTTCAGCCAAATTATTTTTAAAGTACTTCGTAAGATCACTCATAATGATAGCAAAAAAATATATTAGAATACAATAGCAAAAATATATTTTGATAACCATCAAATGTGTTGAAAGGATCTTTAACGTGAAGTAATAACTAAATCAGGGGACATAGTAAAATTTGTTTACTATATTATTACTTTAATATGCATATAATACTTTAATATTATATCCAAAATTATAAATACATGCAAAACAAATATACATAGATAAAATCAATATGATGAACAAAAACCATTTAATGTTGCTTTATGTAAATAATCATAAAAAAGCTAGTTATAAAATTATTAAAACTTAAAGTTTCTAAGTCTTAATATTATTTTTAAATAACGTATTGGATATGTGCTTTATTTTTGGCTTACAATTATATATTCATTTAATACAAATGAATGGATGGGATGGAAACTTATTGATAATATTTTTGAATATTGACTTTGTAACTAAATGGATTTATGACAAAATTAATGTTCATATATATATATATATATATATATATATATATATATATATATATATGTATTCTAAATATATTTCTTACAAATTTTGAATTTTAAACACTGTGAATCCACGTGCTGTATTGTGTTATAATATAAATGTTTGTACGTAAGACTTTCTCTCTTTGGATTTATAATTATAATAACTTTGAAATGGTAGAATGCTAATAACAACAAAGAGAATATTTGTTTTTCAGAGACATGTAAATGTGTCATTAGTAACAAAGGAAAGGGAGAGAGGAATTTCAATATAAATGATGAGCCAAGAGATCTTGTCTGCAACGACTGTCTTGGAAATTATCATTTAAATGCCTACTAAAATGTACATAACATTGTCTTGTGTGCATTTAAAACTACTGAAATTTGCTTTGAATGAATTTGGTTTGTAAAGTCTATTATCTGATGCATTAACTTACTGGCTTTTTAGTTCTACAGTTAAAATAAACTTGCAGATGTTGATGATCACTTATTTAACATATTTACTTTGTCGTCAAATTGTACAAAGCCCATAATTTGTACTAAAAAACATATACGATATTTTTATGATTTATAATTAATTACTATTTAAGGTGGAAGTTAAATTGTGTCTATTACCTATTTCATATTTGAAATTACTTTTTATTATAAACTTTTACACACTCCAAATTTTTCCTAGACTCATAAACCTCCTTAAAAAAACAGATTTCATCAGATTAACAAAAACTACAATAAATAGAATCAGAACGGAAACGAGTGCTACACGTATTCAAAGTAATTTAAATTTAAAAAAGTGCTATGTAATTTTAACGCTATATTCAAATTGAACGACTAACTATCAAACTATAGTGCAAATTGTCGTGTTCTCTAGTCCTTTTTTTAGAAGATTAAATTCAGACTTATTTCATTAATGTGGATGACATAATCATAATTAAAAATGGGGGGGGGGTGGGATTTGCCAATTTGTTTCTCTAAAACATAAATTAAATCTCTTTGGATATCGTGGTATGGACCTACAGACTAGAGTTTCAAACGAAATTTTGTAGGGGTCTATTAATTTTGTCCCCACCTGTTTCATTTCAAAATATTCCATATGAGAATCAATTCACTTTAAATACATTTTATTTTTACATCTCCCAATTTAAAATTTTGATATTTTAAATTTTTATGTATTTCTTCTGTTTTCCTTATCCAGTTATTTTAATACCAATTTGTATTTGTTTTTTATTATTTATACATCCTTCGATGTTCTGCACAGCTGTGTAAAATGCAAATAAATACAAATACCGCTTGTTAAAAAAATAAAAAAACAAACATCGTACCAAGTCCTATTCCTCTTATCAGTAAATATTTTCAAAAACATTTTGTTCCAGGCAACTAAATAGAAACACTGATCCCTTCAACGTACATTCCCACCCCCATATCGGATACTATTTATTTCGGATGCGCCCTACACTAATATGCCACAGACCAGTACCAATATTTTAGGTGCACGGAAAAAAGTACCATCCAGAGTTGGATGCGAACTAACGACCCTCAGCACTAAATCTGGGTGCAATTAAATGCCTTAGACCACTCGTTTGATTAAACATCGAAGTTAGTTCGGTTTTATTGTATTAATAAAAATTACATAATATTAAATAAGTTCGCTCTGAAAGTTTGATACTGATGAAGATGCGTAAGATAAGCTTTCATTAAATTTGAAAATTTATATTTAATAATGTAAAACTAAAGAATATTTTCCAGTTAAGTTATTGGTGCTAAAGTTAAAAATCATTTCGTATGAAAACAGTACACACTAAGAAATATGTAGACTTTCGAGGGATAGTTCTAATAATATCCGTTTACTGTCTATCCTATAGAATAATGGTTATAGATATGTTCTTATTATTTTTTTAACTTCACTCGCTAGTTTACATGGGCCTACAGGCCTGTGTGTGAAATGTAACAAGTGAAGTACAGACAGTTAGCTCAGTTGAGGATTCGAGCCCTGACCTTGGGACTCCGGTCCGAAGCCTTTTGAACTGAGCCAATACGCTGGAGTTCACTCTTAAAATGTTCATTAATACTTGAAAAAACTATTTGATGTATTTATGGACCATCCATACTTTATTCTTGCAGTTAATACACAGTACATTATAAATTACAACTTTAATTTTGAGGTTTATTTTTAAATCAGTTTTCCATCGACATGTATTTTACACACCAACTAAAGTATAAGACAACAGCGTGACATGGCGTTTGACATAGTAAAAAATACAAAATAATGAGGTAGAAAGGTATATTGTTGTATTAAAGAAAACACTTAGGAAGAATTACGGTTTATATATAGAAACTCCGTTGATAAAAGTTGTCTGTTTTTGACGTTTTCCTCTATAGCTTGAAATAAACATTGCTCTTCATGTTGCTGTTAGCTATTAAGGCTCTTGTGAATTGTTGTTTTTCCCCATTGCCCTACTTTCTTTGAGTTCTTTCCCTACTTTGTTTTGAGCTTTCATGTCCATACGTTTTATTTCAAAATGTTCCACATGAAAATCAATTCAATTCAAATATATTTTATTTTTAACCTTTCACAAAATAAAGTATAAATTGCTTCCTTGTACTTTATCATCTGCTTGATGGATTATAAAGCACAAGATGGATTATGAAATTACTTGAAAATGTTGATATTTCACCACGGATACATTTTGAATCAATGTAAATTACGTGTACATAAGTTTTCTTTCAATATCTCCTAAGAACACCACTTTCAAAGTTATTTAACAGGCACAAATACATAACTGGAAAGTGACCTTGTATTTTACTTAAGAAAACCTTTAATAAATATATTCGTTCACAGGACTCTGGTATCAGTGCTTAAATGCATGCAGTTTTTTGATTTGTTTAATAAAATCGTTGACGTGTGTGAACCTTGTTGTATCACATTATTTTTATGTGTATTTATCTTAATAGAGACGAAACAGAAGACCTAATGACGGATCTCTCAATCTGAAATACGTCGTCCAGCTCTTTACAGCTGGACAGAATGACTGATACACGTAATGAATAGCTTACATTCAAGCAAGGAAAAAAATAATTAGCAAAAACCAAAATACTTTGTATTTTTTTATTTTAAATTAAAGAGACTGTAGCAATAATTTGACATTAAAAATACTATACTTCTCTCTTACCCCCATTGTTTTTCACATATCTTTTAATAAATTTAGATAGTTAAATATTTGCTACGTTCAACATAAAACTCTGATTTTCTTTTAGACTCGTATTTAAGAACTTCATTGTATTACACTATATTATAATGATAAAATTGTATTTAAGTAAAAAACACATTTGAAAAGCGTAGTAATTTCAGTTTTCACATACTGTAACTCACACCATTACTGTTACCTAAACCACCAGTTAGATAGTAATATAGAACGATCTACCCTTTTATATACATATATGCAAGGGAAAGTGTCTCATAGGTGACCAGATCATTGAAAAAAATTAAATAAACAGGTATTTAAAAAAATAAATGAACATTGACAGCAATAGTGGTGCAGTGTTGTTGAGACAAACTGTTATGGAGATTGTAGGTAAAGGTTCTATTATTAGTACTTTTAATACCAACACGACGTCCACTAAATGGTTACCATCGACGTGGACACTATTAGAGAAGTCTTGGGTGTCTGTGTTGGATGGTAGGTGGGGTCAGGTGTTGTGTAGGGAGGAGAACCTAGTATCAGGCTTGTCAATTAATGACAATCAGACCATTTCCACGTGTTTTGCATTCAACGTAAAGATGTAGAACCCTTATATGCCCTGGCTATTCGGGTACTAATAAATGGCTCCTTCTAAGGAACAGTAGACATTATTTAGTAACAATGACTACAATCGTCAATCACACTCAATTCTCTCCTCGTATTCGCCCATATATCTACGATCGGTGTCTTAAAAATGAATAGTAAATAGTAATTTGACTTAGATGGATTACAGATAAAGTGTATTTATAGGTCCACTAAAGACAAATAAATCGTTAGAAAAAACCTTTTTAATGTAATAAAAGTACCCAAACTACACTTGGATTTAAAATATTTTAATTTAGCTGTTGTTTTTAAAGTGTAATTTTTACTTATGTTCTAATGAAGCGCAAAGTATAAAGTGAGTGTACTAATTTTTGATGAAATTTGTTTTCGGTAAAGGATAAACGTAGTCTAAATGTGCACAGCTGGCGCTACACCAAAAACTCCGTCATCCCCTCCGGGATCAGTTCATCTCTTAGATTACCTTGAAGGCTTTCTTTCTGTTTATGGATGTCATCTGTAATAATGGATATTGAAGGGAGTTTGAGACGAATCAGATGTCTCAGTAAACTTCACTGACATCCGGTTCATTTATCTACGTCTTCCGGCTGGATGGATAGGTCATGTTGCCATTTAGTGTTAACTACGAATTGAATCAGTAATACGATGTTTAAGCTAGTACTGACCAAGGTTTGTTGTAGATATTATAAGTACCTTGAATAGATGTTACACAATAATAAGCGTGTTATGTAAGAATATTATGACGCAAATGTACACAAATTTACTCAACTTCATGTTAAGAGTGTGACTTTTGGCAGTGTTCCATTAGGTTAGCCAACAAACGGATCTCATCTTAATCAACACTTTTCTTTTTAGCACACACATTTGTGTGTTGATAATACAAGCATTTAATTAACAATATCCTTTATTTAGAATTAGAACCTGGCAATTAAAATATGTATTTTGTTATACCACTAAATAAATTTGTGATATACCGAATAAATGTTGTAGAAATGATTGTGTATGAGCATTTAGGATGGATTTACTACAACATCCCCAACCCTCCGTTGTATAATGACGTACATTTTACGTACAGTAGGTTAATATTCGTCATGGTCTCGGTATGTTATTATAAGTCACCAATCAACATCGGTGATGACACGGACGAGCGGTACTGTATCGATGATGACACGGACGAGCGGTACTGCATCGATGATGACACGGACGAGCGGTACTGTATCGATGATGACACGGACGAGTGGTACTGTATCGATGATGACACGGACGAGCGGTACTGCATCGACGACGACACGGACGAGCGGTACTGCATCGATGATGACACGGACGAGCGGTACTGTATCGCTGATGACATGGACGAGCGGTACTATATCGATGATGACATGGACGAGCGGTACTGTATCGATGATGACACGGACGAGCGGTACTGTATCGGTGATGACACGGACGAGCGGTACTGCATCGATGATGACACGGACGACCGGTACTGCATCGATGATGACACGGACGAGCGGTACTGTATCGATGATGACACGGACGAGTGGTACTGCATCGATGATGACACGGACGAGCGGTAATGCATCGATGATGACACGGACAAGCGGTACTGTATCGGTGATGACACGGACGAGCGGTACTGTATCGGTGATGACATGGACGAGCGGTACTATATCGATGATGACACGGACGAGCGGTACTGTATCGACGATCGATCCTCAGTTCAAATTCAGCTCGGACTGGTACTTTAAGAGGCAAATTCCGTGCAACTGTAAGAGGCAAACATCTATGACATAATGGGGGTGTGAGGACCCCTTTGAGGCATACTAACCTAACCTAACCTGATCTAACCTAACCATAATTGTGATAAAAAAGTAGTGTTAATGAAGTAACGGAAAAAGTTGTGGTTGTGCATTAACGGAAAAGGTCCAAGGGCACGTGAATAACTGAACATAAAATATTGACATTATTAAATCTCAACTTATAAGAAATGCATACAACGAACATTGTAATTACAGTTTGATCAATAAATATTAGAACACATTAAAACAATCAAACATTGAAAATATCAGTAGGCATTAATACTAATGAATAGTTAATTGTTATTTTTTATTTTATAATCATAACAGCATTGATAATTGTAGCATAATATCTTGTTTTGTTTCAAAACAAGAGATTACCCACTCCATGCCGAAAATCCTTTATTCAAGAAGTGTGATTCTAAGCTCACTGTATTCCTTTTGAAATTATAAATGCCTATACAATAAAATGAAACACTTATATTTTCGAGCATTGCATATATTTTTGTGTGTTTGGTTCGTGCTGAATATTATAAATATTAAAAATGTTTTAAGATATTGAGTAACTGTGTAGAATGATATTATAATTATAGGTACTTGGATAGGGATCCAAACCAACCGCTTATATCAGTATTAAAGAAAAGAAACTCTTGGCTAACTTGAATTATTCGCATTTTTTGTAACACGAGTTTGTGATTTTAATTAGGCCTACGTTTACTAGTTTTACTTATTGTATAAAAAAATGACAGAGCTGTAAATTAGTTTGCTTTCTTGCAGTCTGCTGTAGAGCAGCGCTACGATTCGTTTCTGCTCCAACTTTATTTATTTTGAGACTAATGCTTATAATTAATTTTATATTAATTAACAGTTCTCTCAAACTGATATTCTGTCAGATGTGTTTAATATATAAGCAATAAAAAAGTCTATTGTAGACAATAAAAAACTATAATTTAAAAGTAAACTACCTGTTTTTATTTATTTACCAATATATCAATTTGATAAAATATATGTCTAACGTATATTTCTTCAGTTTATAATTGTGTATAGCATATTACCAATAATAATCAATACATTTAGTATGCTGTAAAATGTACTTGTCTACAATGCTTGTGTGGTAAATTCTATCTAATTTAAAAATATATTTGTTTTTTGTATATTCTGCATAGATTTAAATTATCTGTACAATAGTTTAGGTACATGTTCAGTATTTCATGCCAAATAACATCTTAACTATTTAGCTCATCTATGTTTTATTCTATTCCGTTCATCAATCACTTCTAATAACTAACAATAACTGCAAACCACCCATAGCATAGGCTAGGCCCAATCCGTAATTTGTTGTTCTATTCAGGGACATGGAATCACGGTTAGAATGAAAGAGCGGAATCGCCGAAATCACGGTTAGAGCTGAAAGAGCGGAATCACTCTTAATCACAGGTTAAAATCACAGGTCTGGCAAGTGAGTGAGAGTGGTTATCACTGCTCAGCTAAAAGAGCAGGTAATCCCATAACTAGTGAGGACCCCTTTGAGTATAACGGTGTCCAGCAAGGGTGAGGGGCGGGGAATTGACAGGACCATTGTTTACATTTTAGTTATACGGTAAAACGCCTGTGTAGAGGTAGAGGTCACGTTTTTCCTTTTTCTTAGTTTGACAATATTTTTAATTCTTTTGAACATAAACATAGATGAACATTAAAGAGCATGGATATTTTCCGTTAGTTCACTACCACTAATTTTATTTGTTTCCGTTCATTGACTAACGCTTGATAATAACTCTATTGCTCTGAAAAATGCTCCCCAATAATATTTACGCCCATTGTGGTATTCCTTATCCGCTAGGAATCCGATATCATTGGTCTTATCTTATCGTTTTTCCAAGAACTTATAAACAGAGAGTGCATCCGGTTGTAGGTCAATCATTGTATTGATCAGTTTGTGATTAACTTAAGTAGCCAGCCCACCTAACCTAACGTAATTTAACCTAATCTAACCTGATCTAACATAACCATAATTGCGATAAAAAAGTAGTGTTAGTGAAGTAACGGGAAAAGTTGTGGTTGTGAATTAATGGAAAAGTTCCAAGAGCACGTGAATAACTGAACATAAAATATTGACATTATTAAATCTCAACTTATAAGAAATGCATACAACGAACATTGTAATTAAAGTTTGATCAATAAATATTAGAACACATTAAAACAATCAAACATTGAAAATATCAGTAGGCATTAATACTAATGAATAATTAATTGTTATTTTTTATTTTATAATCATTACATCATTGATAATTGTAGCATAATATCTTTTTTTGTTTCAAAACAAGAGATTACCCACTCCGTGCCGAAAACCCTTTATTCAAGAAGTGTGATTCTAAGCTCACTGTATTCCTTTTGAAATTATAAATGCTTATACAATAAAATAAAACACTTATATTTTCAAGCATTGCATATATTTTTGTGTGTTTGGTTCGTGCTGAATATTATAAATATTAAAAATGTTTTAAGATATTGAGTAAATGTGGTAGAAATGATATTATTTTCAATATGTAAGGATCCATAACACCGCCCTTATATCCATGTATTAAAGAAAAGAAACTCTTGGCTATACTTGAATTATTTGCATTTTATTTAGTAACACGAATTTGTGATTTTATATTAGGCCTACGTTTAAATTTTAACTTATTGTTATTCAAATAAAATTGACAAGGATTAAACTTGTTTTAGTAAATACGTCGGCAGATAACGAGTTCTAACTACGAGAAAATACATTAACTATAGTTAACCATGGTTTTATTTAATATTTTGTCTAAATATGAAACGTATCTTGCATATATTTTACGTTATATGGTTTAATATAAATGTAAGTAATACACACAATACAGGGTAGAGAAAAATATGGAAACGCTTCATAACAAGGTTATGTTTTTCCATGGATAAATTTGTTTACAATCTTAGTTCCATAAAGTATAATTTTTGATCAGAATAATTTAGTTTAAATTGTTAGTTAGCGGATAAATAATACTGTACAAATTAGTTACTTTGAAATTCTAATGACTGCTACTATTGAAAGAATAAAACTTTCGAAGTTCAGTATGGGCATTTAATGTCTCTTGAATAGACCTTTAATTTGATATCAAACTCGACCTAGGCTTACGTTGAAGATATCGTTCAACTCCTCGTGGGCCGTCCCCCTGAAAAGATGAAATGTCACTAATGGCATCAAAAAGTATGTTCTTTGTTAACCATGACCATGTACAAGATTTCACTTTTACAACTGAAGTCATACATAAGTTGTGAAAGCGTATTAATAGTTTATTTCCCCCTATATATAGAAGCAAGGTATTCAATATGCATTCAAATTTTCTAATTCCAAAGGGTGGGTGGTTCTGGTGTTTTTTAATAAAGCCCTTAAGAAAATATAATTCAGTTTTTTTAAGGAAATGAAACATTTTAAAACTAAACCTCTTTCTATGATGTCCTAAGCTTCACACACAATTTTTAAGCTGAATGTGTTAGTTTTGTACAATTAAAAAGGAAGGAGAGCCAGTGGTCGAGCGGTCTAAGGAGTCGGACTTTGCACCTGTGTTAGATACCTGTAGAGATAGTGTAGGTTTAAATCATAACCTAACTGTTAGTTTCTATCAGTATTATTCACCTTCTACTGTCTTGGTTCTTTCCTCTACTCTGATAAGTTCCCCGCATTTATAAATAGTCCATAGGGAATAGTTAGAGTAAGAATAAAGAGGAGATTTGACCTCTCTTTTTATAAAAATTTTACATTTTATGACTTTATTTTACTATTGTTATAGTTAAAAAATAACCTTACGATAATGTACTTCTTTCGAGTAAAGTTTTATTTTGAAAATATCTAAAGTTACAAAATTAAAAATAGTAGAACATATTTTGTCCCTAATAATTGCTTGCGATATTTTAGAAATGTTAGAGTAATATGACAGTTGGGACATTATTTTCTTGGTTATGAATATCTTAGTGTTCAACTTCGTCTGATATTGTAACATATTCTTTCATGATTGAAAGGTTAATCATCAGCGTGGACACCACTATAGAAGTCTGGGGTGTCCATGTTGCATGGTAGTAAAGGTTAGGATGTTTTGTAGGGAAGAGAACTGAGTGTCAGGCTTGTCAGTTAGCTGAAAATCACACCAACACTGCGTGGTTCAGATTCCACGTAAATATATAGGTCCTAAGTTGCCCTGGCTATTGGGCTATTAATAAATAGCTCTTTCTGAGGAAATGTTGATCTTAGTTAGTAACAATGACTACTCTCGTTCATCTACACTCATCGCCCCTCTTATTCCCCATATCTTGACTTATGAATGAATAATGAATAAAAGCTGTAAAACCACTTTGGTTCCACATTTTCACGAACTTTTAAAATACTGTAAAGTTTTACATTTTAGAATTCTGCAGTATTTATTTATCGTAGCTCTAATTATTGGAGTTAGGTAAAAAAGAAGTCAGTCCTGTTTAGTATTATTAAAAGACAAGATTTCGTACATTAATTTAGGTTTTTGATGTTTTTGTAACAGACAATACAGTCTGATACACTGTGGCAATAAAGGTTCTTGATTTCATTGAACACATTGCACTTAGTAGAGCTCTCCAGACTATCTGTAGTGTTCACAGGCCAAACGTTTACCAGTGGTTAACTCATCATATTATGTTAATGCTAGTAAACGTGTATCGGTCAAACTATACCAAAGGATGTACGTAATAGTTCCTAAAGAAATACAATGAGGCGAGTAAAAAATTGTATGACTAAAAACAGCTGAGAACTGTTAAAAATAAAAAATGGTGAAAAAATAAAAAACACATATAATTGAGGTACTGCAAGAGAATTGTGACGTATAAGGGGTTTAAAGGGAATTGCTAATGTACATTATCATTTTTAAATTAGCTTTTTCAGTATTTTGCAGTTTTTAACAGTGCAAACCACTCATCCAAAAGTCGATCCAGTTTAAACAGTTGTGTAATGGTAGGAAGAGTAAGAGGAAATGGATTCTGAAAAGTTACCCGCACAGATCAGTAGTCTGTAGAGAATGGGTAGAGAAGATAGGCCTCTCCTTATAAAAAGCCTAAACAAAACGAAAGAGTAAATAGGGTTGACTAACCAATATCACCTCATGATGCAATATATTTTTTGTTTTATATAGAAGGATTGTTACAGTAAATAAATTAAAATGTTGAAACATATGAGTGCAGAAGTATTTAAAGTAAAAATGCGTAATGTTGCAAAAAAGAAAAAAAATTATAGTAACGTTAAAAACTTGTATCTTTGAGCTATTATGTGACAAAATGTACTTAAATACGTATGTTCCAATCAGCCCTTTGTAATCAAATACTGTATGAACACGAGTAAAAACTAAATGATCTGTTTACATTTAAGTGTTGAAGTGAAATTTGGTTGGTATTGGTATGTTATGTGTAAGTTTTATGTAAGCCACCAACTTAAAAAAAGAATTTAAACTGATTACTCTACATTAAGTCTTAATTTATATTGACTTTGTCCAGCCTGTAATGGAAATGACAATAAAATGTGTCTTATTCTCAAACAATCACGAACGATTGGATTGTTGTTATCACGAAGGTGGTATTGTTGTTTTACTAGATAAATCGTCATTTAACCTTTTCGCCACGAAAATTATACGTAAAGGTCGAATATGTAAAGATTATACTATTTTTGTATTATAATAAAAGACTAACACTGTGCTGTAAATAAAATACGAGTTCGATACGAAAACCATCAAGAAACACAAATATGAACTTTCGAAGGATAACATGGAACTTTCGCAGCTAATACTTCCGAGGAAAGAGGAAACTGAACAAACAGCTCAGACAGAATGGAGTGAAAATAATCTGCTGTACAATCGATCTGGAAATAACGGGAAGCACTCTTAAAAAGTTTAACTTATTGGTAGTTTTAAAAATAAATAATATAAAATATATATTTCTTAACCTGTTCACATACTATCACCAATTGCAGTAAATATTGTCAAATATTGTCAATTGCAGTAAATATGGATTTATTTTTTCGCCATACAATTATGATTTTGTATCTAAATTATAACAATAATAATTTTTATTTTATAGGACGAAGTATACGGTCATACTTTCTATGAAAAAGGGGGTTAGGAATTTTATTTATATATCTATCAAGATAATTTTCTCACGTTATACCATTATTGTTATACAATTTCAAACATTCACTCAGGGTGGATATGACCCCCCTCCCCCACACATATACGTTAAAGGGAACTGCCCACCCACTCATACACTTCCGTTGGTGTTGATCAGCCCACCCCAAAACTTACTATGGCTATTTTACATCAAGTAATAAAATAGACAAATTAGCCAGAAAAAATTTAACTCACCCACCCACCAGTTCATGTGTGGTGAAATTGAACTACATATTAAAGATATTGATTGCTTGGGAAATGTAAAATGGTTTTATGTATATTAGGTAATTTGTAATATGTAATGAAATAAATGTGTTTAAGCATTGTAATAATAAATATTTATAGTGCCATAGCTATATATCAGCGTAGATTTCTTATTAAAGTGTAGGGTAGGCCTAGAAAAGGTCAAATGTTATCAATATAATAGATAACAGTCAAAAATGAAAAATTTTATCTCTACTTATTGAGTAAGAACAATGTACTCTAGAAAGGCTTAAGACCTCAACCTACACAAACACTGTACCAACTTCCCCCTGAGGGTATATTTAATAGCCTACACTCCCCACCATTGTACGAAGAGTGGCAAAGATTTACTCTATACAGACTTAGAGCCTAAACCTACACAAACACTGTACCAACTTCCCCCTGAGGGTACATTTCATAGATTACACTCCCCACCGTTGTACAAAGAGTGGCAAACATGTACTCTATACATACTTAGAGCCTAAACCTACACAAACACTGTACCTACTTCACCCTGAGGGTACATTTCATAGCCTACACTCCCCACTGTTGTACAAAGAGTGACAAAGATGTACTCTATACATACTTAGAGCCTAAACATACACAAACACTGTACCTACTTCACCCTGAGGGTACATTTCATAGCCTACACTCCCCACCGTTGTACGAAGAGTGGCAAAGATGTACTCTATACATTTACAGTCTAAACCTACACAAACACTGTACCTACTTCACCCTGAGGGTACATTTCATAGCCTACATTCCCCACCGTTATACCAAGAGTGACAAAGATGAACACCATTCTGACTTAGAGCCTACACCTTTACAGAAACTGTACCCACTTCACCCTGAGGGTACATTTCATAGCCTATACTCCCCACCATTGTACGAAGAGTGGCAACGATGTACTCTATAAAAACTTAAGGTCTAAACCTTCAAAAACACTGTACCAACTTCACCCTGAGGGTACATTTCATACCCTACTCTCCCCAACATTGTTCGAAGAGTGGCAACAATATACTCTGTAAAGACTTAAGGTTAAAACCTACAAAAACACTGTACCAACTTCACTCTGAGGGTACATTTCATAGCCTATACTCCCCACCGTTGTATGAAGAGTGGTAGAGATGTACTTTGTAAAGACTTAAGGTTAAAACCTACAAAAACACTGTACCAACTTCACTCTGAGGGTACATCTCATAGCCTACACTCCCCACCGTTGTATGAAGAGTGGCAGAGATGTACTCTGTAAAGACTTAAGGTTAAAACCTACAAAAACACTGTACCAACTTCACTCTGAGGGTACATTTCATTGCCTATACTCCCCACCGTTGTATAAAGAGTGGTAGAGATGTACTCTGTAAAGACTTAAGGTTAAAACCTACAAAAACACTGTACCAACTTCACCCTGAGGGTACATTTCATAGCCTACACTCCCCACCGTTGTACGAAGAGTGGCAGAGATGTACTCTGTAAAGACTTAAGGTTAAAACCTACAAAAACACTGTACCAACTTCACTCTGAGGGTACATTTCATAGCCTACACTCCGCACCGTTGTATGAAGAGTGGCAGAGATGTACTCTGTAAAGACTTAAGGTTAAAACCTATAAAAACACTGTGCCAACTTCACTCTGAGGGTACTTTTCATAGCCTACACTCCCCACCGTTGTATAAAGAGTGGCAGAGATGTACTCTGTAAAGACTCAAGGTTAAAACCTACAAAAACACTGTACCAATTTCACTCTGAGGGTACATTTCATAGCCTATACTCCCCACCGTTGTATGAAGAGTGGCAGAGATGTACTCTGTAAAGACTTAAGGTTAAAACCTACAAAAACACTGTACCAACTTCACTCTGAGGGTACATTTCATAGCCTACACTCCCCACCGTTGTATGAAGAGTGGCAGAGATGTACTCTGTAAAGACTTAAGGTTAAAACCTACAAAAACACTGTACCAACTTCACTCTGAGGGTACATTTCATAGCCTACACTCCCCACCGTTGTACGAAGAGTGGCAGAGATGTACTCTGTAAAGACTTAAGGTTAAAACCTACAAAAACACTGTACCAACTTCACTCTGAGGGTACATTTCATAGCCTACACTCCCCACCGTTGTATGAAGAGTGGCAGAGATGTACTCTGTAAAGACTTAAGGTTAAAACCTACAAAAACACTGTACCAATTTCACTCTGAGGGTACATTTCATAGCCTATACTCCCCACCGTTATATGAAGAGTGGCAGAGATGTACTCTGTAAAGATTTAAGGTTAAAACCTATAAAAACACTGTACCAACTTCACTCTGAGGGTATATTTCATAGCCTACACTCCCCACCATTGTACGAAGAGTGGCAGAGATTACTCTGTAAAGACTTAAGGTTAAAACCTATAAAAACACTGTGCAAACTTCACCCTGAGGGTACATTTCTTAGCCTACATCTACACTCCCCACCGTTGTACGAAGAGTGGCAAAGATGTACTCTATACATTTAGAGTATAAACCTACACAAACACTGTACCTACTTCACCCTGAGGGTACATTTTATAGCCTACATTCCCCACCGTTAAACCAAGAGTGACAAAGATGAACGCCATTCAGACTTAGAGCCTACACCTTTACAGAAACTGTACCCACTTCACCCTGAGGGTACATTTCATAGCCTATACTCCCCACCATTGTACGAAGAGTGGCAACGATGTACTCTGTAAAAACGTAAGGTCTAAACCTTCAAAAACACTATACCAACTTCACTCTGAGAGTACATTTCATAGCCTACACTCCCCACCATTGTTCAAAGAGTGGCAACGATATACTCTGTAAAGACGTAAGGTTAAAACCTACAAAAACACTGTAGCAACTTCACTCTGAGGGTACATTTCATAGCCTATACTCCCCACCGTTGTATGAAGAGTGGTAGAGATGTACTCTGTAAAGACCTAAGGTTAAAACCTACAAAAACACTGTACCAACTTCACTCTGAGAGTACATTTCATAGCCAACACTCCCCACCGTTGTATGAAGAGTGGCAGAGATGTACTCTGTAAAGACTTAAGGTTAAAACCTACAAAAACACTGTACCAACTTCACTCTAAAGGTACATTTCATAGCCAACACTCCCCACCGTTGTATGAAGAGTGGCAGAGATGTACTCTGTAAAGACTTAAGGTTAAAACCTACAAAAACACTGTGCCAACTTCACTCTGAGGGTACATTTCATTGCCTATACTCCCCACCATTGTACGAAGAGTGGTAACGATGTACTCTGTAAAAACGTAAGGTCTAAACCTTCAAAAACACTGTACCAACTTCACCCTGATGGTACATTTCATAGCCTACTCTCCCCAACATTGTTCGGAGAGTGGCAACAATATACTCTGTAAAGACTTAAGGTTAAAACCTACAAAAACACTGTACCAACTTCACTCTGAGGGTACATTTCATAGCCTATACTCCCCGACGTTGTATGAAGAGTGGTAGAGATGTACTTTGTAAAGACTTAAGGTTAAAACCTACAAAAACACTGTACCAACTTTTCCCTGAGGGTACATTTCATAGCCAACACTCCCCAACGTTGTACGAAGAGTGGCATGGATGTACCCTGTAAAGACTTAAAGTTAAAACCTATAAAAACACTGTGCCAACTTCACCCTGAGAGTACATTTCATAGCCAACACTCCCCAACGTTGTACGAAGAGTGGCAGAGATGAACTCTGTAAAGACTTAAGGTTAAAATCTATAAAAACACTGTGCACACTTCACTCGGAGGGTACATTTTATAGCCAACAATCCCCAACGTTGTACGAAGAGTGGCAGAGATGTACTCTGTAAAGACCTAAGGTTAAAACCTACAAAAACACTGTACCAACTTCACCCTGAGTGTACATTTCATAGCCAACACTCCCCAACGTTGTACGAAGAGTGGCAGAGATGAACTCTGTAAAGACTTAAGGTTAAAATCTATAAAAACACTGTGCACACTTCACTCGGAGGGTACATTTTATAGCCAACAATCCCCAACGTTGTACGAAGAGTGGCAGAGATGTACTCTGTAAAGACCTAAGGTTAAAACCTACAAAAACACTGTACCAACTTCACTCTGAGAGTACATTTCATAGCCTACACTCCCCACCGTTGTATGAAGAGTGGCAGAGATGTACTCTGTAAAGACTTAAGTTTAAAACCTATAAAAACACTGTGCACACTTCACTCGGAGGGTACATTTTATAGCCAACAATCCCCAACGTTGTACGAAGAGTGGCAGAGATGTACTCTGTAAAGACTTAAGGTTTAAACCTATAAAAACACTGTTGCAACTTCACCCTGAGGGTACATTTCATAGCCAACACTCCCCAACGTTGTACGAAGAGTGGCATGGATGTACCCTGTAAAGACTTAAGGTTAAAACCTATAAAAACACTGTGCCAATTTCACCCTGAGAGTACATTTCATAAACAACACTCCCCAACGTTGTACGAAGAGTGGCAAAGATGTACTCTGTAAATACAAGGTTAAAACCTACAAAAACACTGTACCAACTTCAGCCTGAGGGTACATTTCATAGCCAACACTCCCCAACGTTGTACGAAGAGTGGCAGAGATGTACTCTGTAAAGACTTAAGGTTAAAACCTATAAAAACACTGTGCACACTTCACTCGGAGGGTACATTTTATAGCCAACAATCCCCAACGTTGTACGAAGAGTGGCAGAGATGTACTCTGTAAAGACCTAAGGTTAAAACCTATAAAATCAATGTACCAACTTCACCCTGAGGGTACATTGCCAACACTCCCCAACGTTGTATAAAGAGTGGCAGAGATGTACTCTGGGGTCTGTTTCAGAAGAGGACCCCCACGCTTGAAAAATTTACTATAACCTAACCTAACCTAACCTAACCTAACCTAACCTAACCTAACCTAACCTAGCCTAACCTAACCTAACCTAACCTAACCTAACCTAACCAAGCGTGGGGGTCCTCTTCTGAAACAGACCCGTCCTCTGTAAAGACTTAAGGTTAAAACCTATAAAATCAATGTACCAACTTCACCCTGAGGGTACATTTCATTGCCAACACTCCCCAACGTTGTATAAAGAGTGGCAGAGATGTACTCTGTAAAGACTTAAAGTTAAAACCTATAAAATCAATGTACCAACTTCACCCTGAGGGTACATTTCATTGCCAACACTCCCCACCGTTGTATAAAGAGTGGCAGAGATGTACTCTGTAAAGACTTAAGGTTAAAACCTACAAAAACACTGTACCAACTTCACTCTAAAGGTACATTTCATAGCCTACACTCCCCACCGTTGTATAAAGAGTGGCAGAGATGTACTCTGTAAAGACTTAAGGTTAAAACCTATAAAATCAATGTACCAACTTCACCCTGAGGGTACATTTCATTGCCAACACTCCCCAACGTTGTACGAAGAGTGGCAGAGATGTACTCTGTAAAGACTTAAGGTTAAAACCTATAAAAACACTGTGCACACTTCACTCGGAGGGTACATTTTATAGCCAACAATCCCCAACGTTGTACGAAGAGTGGCAGAGATGTACTCTGTAAAGACTTAAGGTTAAAACCTATAAAAACACTGTACCAACTTCACCCTGAGAGTACATTTCATAAACAACACTCCCCAACGTTGTACGAAGAGTGGCAAAGATGTACTCTGTAAATACAAGGTTAAAACCTACAAAAACACTGTACCAACTTCACCCTGAGGGTACATTTCATAGCCAACACTCCCCAAAGTTGTACGAAGAGTGGCAAAGATGTACTCTGTAAATACAAGGTTAAAACCTACAAAAACAATGTGCCAACTTCACCCAGAGGGTACATTTCATAGCCAACACTCCCCAAAGTTGTACGAAGAGTGGCAAGGATGTACTCTGTAAATACAAGGTTAAAACCTACAAAAAAACTGTACCAACTGCACCTTGAGGTTATATTTCATAGCCAACACACCCCACCGTTGTACGAAGTGTGGCAGAGATGTACTCTGTAAAGACTTAAGGTTAAAACCTACAAAAACACTGTGCACACTTCACTCTGAGGGTACATTTTATAGCCAACACTCCCCAACGTTGTACGAAGAGTGGCAAAGTTGTACTCTGTAAAGGCTTAAGGTTAAAACCTACAAAACCACTGTACCAACTTCACCCTGAGGGTACATTTCATAGCCAACACTTCCCAAAGTTGTACGAAGAGTGGCAAAGATGTACTCTGTAAAGACTTAAGGTTAAAACCTACAAAAAGACTGTACCAACTTCACCCTGAGGATACATTTCATATCCAACACTCCTCAAAGTTGTACGAAGAGTGGCAAAGATTTACTCTGTAAATACAAGGTTAAAACCTACAAAAACACTGTAGCAACTTCACCCTGAGGGTATATTTCATAGCCAACACTCCCCAATGTTGTACGAAGAGTCACTAAGATGTACTCTGTAAAGACTTAAGGTTAAAACCTACAAAAACACTGTACCAACTTCACCCTGAGGGTACATTTCATAGCCAACACTCCCCAAAGTTGTACGAAGAGTGGCAAAGATGTACTCTGTAAATACAAGGTTAAAACCTACAAAAACACTGTACCAACTTCACCCTGAGGGTACATTTCATAGCCAACACTCCCCAAAGTTGTATGAAGAGTGGCAAAGATGTACTCTGTAAATACAAGGCTAAAACCTATTAAAACACTGTGCCAACTGCACTCTGAGTGTACATTTCATAGCCCACACTCCCCACCGTTGTACGAAGAGTGGCAGAGATGTACTCTGTAAAGACTTAAGGTTAAAACCTACAAAAACACTGTACCAACTTCACCCTGAGGGTACATTTCATAGCCAACACTCCCCAATGTTGTACGAAGAGTGGCAGAGATGTACTCTGTAAAGACTTAAGGTTAAAACCTACAAAAACACTGTACCAACTTCACCCTGAGGGTACATTTCATAGCCAACACTCCCCACCGTTGTACGAAGAGTGGCAGAGATGTACTCTGTAAAGACTTAAGGTTAAAACCTATAAAAACACCGTACCAACTTCCCCTTGAGGGTAAACTTCTTAGCCAACACTCCCCACCGTTGTACGAAGAGTGGCAGAGATGTACTCTGTAAAGACTTAAGGTTAAAACCTACAAAAACCCAGTACCAACTTCACTCTGAGGGTACATTTCATAGCCAACACTCCCCAAAGTTGTACGAAGAGTGGCAAAGATGTACTCTGTAAATACAAGGTTAAAACCTACAAAAACACTGTACCAACTTCACCCTGAGGGTACGTTTTATAGCCAACACTCCCCAAAGTTGTACGAAGAGTGGCAAAGATGTACTCTGTAAAGACTTAAGTTTAAAACCTACAAAAACACTGTACCAACTTCACCCTGAGGGTACATTTCATAGCCAACACTCCTCAAAGTTGTATGAAGAGTGGCAAAGATGTACTCTGTAAATACAAGGCTAAAACCTATTAAAACACTGTGCCAACTGCACTCTGAGTGTACATTTCAAAGCCCACACTCCCCACCGTTGTACAAAGAGTGGCAGAGATGTACTCTGTAAAGACTTAAGGTTAAAACCTATAAAAACACTGTACCAACTTCACCCTGAGGGTACATTTCATAGCCAACACTCCCCAAAGTTGTATGAAGAGTGGCAAAGATGTACTCTGTAAATACAAGGCTAAAACCTATTAAAACACTGTGCCAACTGCACTCTGAGTGTACATTTCAAAGCCCACACTCCCCACCGTTGTACAAAGAGTGGCAGAGATGTACTCTGTAAAGACTTAAGGTTAAAACCTACAAAAACACTGTACCAACTTCACCTTGGGATGGTAATTTACAATTTACCCCTCCCGCCGTTATTTGATTAAATAATCATAACCTTATAGTAACATGGCTGTTACTTTATATTACACTGATATCATACAATTAGGAAATAATTATTAATTTTTGTACTTAGATTATAAACAAGTTATTCTAGTCAAACTATGTGATATAGTTTAACCTTCTTGAGAATGCCCTAATTTGAGGTGCAATGAATAAGTGAAAAATACTCACCCTCCAACAGTTATAATGTTTATATGTGCAACATAACATAAATTTTATTGTTTATAATAACTACGATCAGGTTGTTTATATACTGTTTACATAATATTTTTAAAATATTGTATGATTAACAATAACAACAATTGATACAATTTTTACTAGTTCAAATATGGTTGCATTAACCATATTTGAACTAGTATTATGTCAACAACTAATTACAATTACTAATTATACTCCTACCATTCACTTAGACCCCCAACAATGGGCTACATCTAACTGATGTGACAGTTAACATCAATGGGTCATAGCTGAACCTCTAGCTTGTAATATTGTGATTATATTATGTAAAACAATTTTAAACTTCAAGTTATATTATCCAACTATCAATGAATTTTCTGGTAAAAAATTGTTTCTTTTCATAGCTAAATGTTTAATACTTTGATTCATATAAAAGAAAACTTTGTTGTTTTTTGTCAGTAGTCTTACAAAAAAGTCTATAAGGATGAAATTCAACAACAATTGTTTTTCAGTTTATCATTCCTTATATGTCTTAACTAAAACAAAACCGACTTTATTTTAAAATATCTTATGATTTATACTCAAAACCAGGGTTGCCACGTATAAATTACGTCAGGATAGTCTCTAATTTTGACTATTTTAGACAGGATAGTCTCTAATGGTCAGGACCTCTGTCCCTCGTCCCGACCAGGCTTTAGTCGGGACGCATATTGTCCCGATACTTCGACTTCTCAAGTACATTTGAATTTTACTATATAACAACCTACCGGTAAAAAAACCGTCACACAAACCTATACCGTGTTAGATTTGGCCGATATATAAGGTGAAAAGTTAGTCGTCATCGTATCTTCTGGGGGTGAGGCGGGAGATAAGTTTCTTGCTCAAACACCGATGGTCCTTAAGAAGACGTGGCAACCCTGTTTAGAGTCAAAGAGATGTCTGAGGCTTTTTTGTGTTTAGATTTTGATTTGATATTAATATTTAGGTTTTGAACTAAAATTAAAACAAATTATTACAGCAATATATATGTATAAGATTTATAATTAGATGTTTATCTTGGGCAGAGCCAGAATGTAGTCTCGTTAAGGCCCTCAGAGAGGCAAGTTTCTTTGGCCAACCCAGGATGAATTAACAGGACAGTTACGAGAGAAGGCACATACAAAACAACGTATTTTCTCGAGGGTGGATCGTGAAGATTCCCTTTAGCTCAACTCGTGGACTGAGTTAATGCAGTCGTGTCTCCACTGACCTCGCGGAACAGTTGTGTAAACCACGCACTTACAGTTGTTTACGTCTTGTCTTGTTTACTTATGTTAGCGTATAGTAGCTACATTTTAGCACTCGAAACGTGACATAATTCAAGAAAGAATAGTCGTTAAACCTTAAAAAATCCCGGTGCTTCTTGAATCTCACTGATCGGATATGACACAAAGATAGCATACTGTTTAGTTATAATTGTTTTTTGATAGGAGACTAATAAAAAGTCAACATTTTAAGTACATTAGTTGAAATGTACTGACAATATTTTGGCAAAAAGAATGGATTTATCAATAATTTTCTTATCTTATATAACAATTTTTGTTGAATTTAATAACTATAAAGTATGCAGAAAATAAATTGTTTTATTATTAAACATGGAACTTTACCTTTTTATACTTGTCATGTTATGTATGCTTTAATCACAACATACAATTGTCTTCAAGAAATAAAAGTAAAAAATTACATTTTACTTACCAAAATAGATAGCAAAAATGTTTTCCCTTTGATAAAACTTCTTTATAATAATACAAAAACATCATATGAGGTTAAAATAAATGAATTAAGAATAAAATGGTATAATTGTATCAACAATGATTTTCTTCAAGTCATTAAAATTATATTAATTTTGAACGTCATGTAAGGCCCTTATTACATTTATTAGTCTTCACAGTTTAATTGTAATTTTCCAAATATTATTTTTATTTATTCAAATATTACAATTGGATTTTTTACACAGCAATAGAAAGAAGCTTACTATTGTGGTGGTAATAATACTCAATAAGAGCTTCAGTATTAATTACGTGTGCTGAATGTGTGTCAACTAATGAAGTATATCCTACCATGCATATATGAACTCAGTTAATCAACCATCCCTAAAATATTTTTAAGTAAATGATCAATTTTAGACAACTATTTATCAAAATATATTACTTTTTACCTTTAGTTTTTGTTTTTTGAATTCGAACGTGACTACAGACTAGTTTCATTAAAACATACTTGGTACTTTCCATTTTATACATATTTTTAATCGCTTTGAGTCAAGTTGTTAGCTGGAGCAAAAAAAATTTCAACATATTAATTAATTGTAAGAAAAACTCATTAGATCCATACATTTTTGGACTGAATGATGATTTGTATAAAATAGTAGTATCTTTTCCTTTAACTCACTACCACCACTTTTTTGTTTCCGTTAATTAACTACTCGTGATAAATATTCTACTCCACTAAAAAACTGTTCCCCAATAATTTTTACGTCCACTGTGGTATTCCTTATCCGCCAGGAATCCTATATCGGTGGCCTTATGTTATCACTTTCCAAGAACTTACACACGGAGAGCGCATTCGGTGGTAAGTCAATCATTGGATTTACTAGTTTGTAATCAACTTTAGTAGCCACCTAACCTAACCTAACCTGACCTAAAATAACCGTAGCTGTGATAAAAAATTAGTGTTCATGAAGGAACGGAAATAGTAGTGGTAGTAAATTAACGGAAAAGGTCCATTTTTTCCACTCGGAACACAAAGGGCAACCCGAACACTCTAAGAAAGAATAGTATAAATCATGTCTTTTGAGAAAAATATGAGAAAAGGTCCACATAGTATTTTATATAATACTCATGGATTTTTTTCCCAATAAAAAGGCAAGGTTGTTAAAAATTAAATAGCATTTTAGGTGGACCATTGAACTGTAGTTCTGTTTGATAGAATTGTACATTATTTCTTTACTAAATAATACGAAGGCCAACACATACATAATGAAATAATGAAATAAAATAATGATTTATTCCTCAAGAATAATACAGATTACAAAATAAAAGTAAATAAACTTGGAATTAATCAACCACTTTATCTAGTATATGTGGTTGATGAGTCCAGTCCTTATTTCTCATGCTATTTCGGCTCTCCGCAGCATCGATGGCCAAAACATAACAAAACATACCTTATGAAATAACACTACTTTTAATCATAAACTAACTGAAACATAACACTACTGAAATAACACTACTTTAGTCATAAACTAACTTACACAATTATAAATTCATTTATCAGTCAATCATATTAATACAGATGTTTAAAAAGTATAGTAATAAATATATAATAACTACAATGACAGTATTATTGTATTAAATATTTACAAAATATAAAACAGCATACAAAATAATATTTTAATAATTTAAAAATTTCTATTTTTGCAATAAAATATAGTCTCAATCTTTGGACAATTTACTATTTACTGATTTTTTCAAAGATTAAAACAAAGTAAGTGGACTATTAAAAAGCCAATGTTTCAATTTTTTACAAAAAGAATCAACTTGTTTACACTCTTTAATCTCCAGAGGCAAACTATTAAAATAAAAAGATCCCTTGTATGCAAAGGAGTGCTTGAAAATATATTTTTTAACTTTAGGTTTTATAAATAGTCTCTGATCATTGCTTCTTAGGGATATGTGAACCCTGGTGGATCCTCTATTACCACATTTTAAATAAAAAAGTCTAAGTGTTTTAAAAACGAATAAATGCTGTAAAGGCATTATGCGTAATTCAGAATAAAGAGGAAAAGAGTGATCAAGTTTTTTCTTTCTACAAATAATTCTAATAAATTTGTTTTGTGTTTTTCTTAGATTATTAATTAAATATTTGTAAGTACCACCCCAGCATAGAATTCCATATTGGAGTCTCGAGTTAATAAGGGCATAATATAATGATCTCAGTAAATTAGTATGACAAAAATTTCTTAAATAGTAAAATTTTCTAATATTTGTATTTAATTGTCTGTTCAGTGTCATAGTGTGTTTTTTCCAATTTACCTTCTCATCCAGGAATACCCCTAGATATTTAAAAGAAGAAACTTTTTCTATTGGTTGGCAGTTACATACATTATTCTGATAGTTGCAGTCGTTACAATGAAAAAATAATGGATCGTCAAAATCAAATCCTCTCAAGTCAAAATTAATAAATTTTGTTTTGGACACATTAACAATCATTTTGTTTTCAATACACCATTGTCTCAATTTAATTATGTCTTGATTAATTTCATTATATAGATTTTGCTTATTGGAATTTGAATAGAGAAATGCAACATCATCGGCAAATGCACTTATATTACCATTAAATTTTAAATTAAGCAAATCATTTATGAAAATTATGAATAAATTAGCAGAGAGGACTGCCCCCTGTGGAACCCCAGTTTTTATAACTAGTGGTGAGCTTATCTCATTGGCGATTTTTACTCTCTGAATCCTACCCACCAAGTAACTTTTGAACCATTGTAGAGCCACTCCCCTGATCCCTATGTCCTCCATTTTGGACAACAATATATGATGATCAACTAAGTCAAAAGCCTTCCTAAAGTCAATGAATAATCCAGAAGTTTTTAGATTCTCATTTAAACTGTAATAAATGCTACTCACGTAATTCAACAAAGCATCCTCTGTTGATTTTGCTTTTGTAAATCCAAATTGTGATTTGCTTTGAAATTGAACATGGTTTAAAAAATTTATTAATCTTGATTTCATGCACTTTTCTATTATTTTTGAAAAAACAGATAAAAGACTAATTGGTCTTATATTGTCAATATTGTAGGAGTTTTTCTTTTTACTTATAGGAACAATTATACTACTCTTTAATAACTCGGGGAAAACGCCGAATAAAAACTCAAGTTAACAATATGCGTAACAGCTGGAACAATAAATTCTGCAATCTGTTTAATTAGGGCAACTGACATGTTATCAAAACCAGTAGATTTTTTATTTTTTAAACTTTTTATAATATAGTGAATTTCTTGTTCGTTAGTGGCAGATATAAAGAACGATTCCCTACGAGCTGAGCAACTGCGAGCTGAAGGACTTGCACAATGACTATTGTTGCCCAAGTCTTGGGCGCTGATAAGGAACTGGTTTATTACCTCTGACATACGTGGTTCATCAACACAGTCACCATTTCCTAAAATTATCTTACAAATGCTTTTATTATTCTCATTACCTGTTAAATGGTTAATTACTTTCCAAGTTTGACTCGAGTCTCCATTACAATTATTTATCATATTTTCATAATATTTATGCTTTTCATAATCCATATCGTTTCTTAGCTTATCACAAAATGAACTATAATATTTCTTAAAGGTTAAATCATTAGGCCTCTTTTTTAGCATTTTGTACAATTGTTCTCTCTTTTTAATTCTATTTAAAATATTCAAAGTAATCCATGGGCTAGCAGTTTTTGCTTTGCTTATTTTCGTATTTAGTACGACAATTGATTTGTTTGAATTGACTATATTAGTTAATATTGAATAAAACTTTTCATAGCATCTAATGTGAAGACTTATTACAGTTTCCCTAAACCACGATATTTTGTCTGATGCACAAGCTAGTGAGTATTGTCATAAACTCACAAATTGTATGATCAGCCCATATTTGAATTTTTAATTTTATATATGTCCTAATGATACATATAATATATGTTAAGGGGTTTTAAACAATCAAACCTTGCGTTAATTTAGTGTACTTATTGTAGTGTTGTACTTAACGATTTGTAATTATGATCAAGTAAATGAATTTTTCCATTGACAAATAAATAAACAAATAATCAAAATGTTCAAATAAAAATGTTATTCTAATGACTTATCTATCGCAGACCAAACATATTTTATAAAAAGAAATCATTAATTTTATAATTTCTACTACGAAACGATTCTTGTTTTTTATTACTATTATTATTATTATTTCATTGATATACCTGTAATGCATATATCAGATATGGATCGATCAAGTTCAAGATTTGACTGTCTTGGTATACTTTTATCAAACAGGATTGTTTTCTTAAGTAAACATATACCTCCCTTAAATACAATTTCTTGATTTTCATTAAATAATTTGTTTCTTGAAGAAAGTTTGAATTAAAACAAATGGTGTGTTTTTAATTAGTTTATTTATTATTAAAAGACCGACCATTGAGATATGAGCAAATATGGATTTCGAATGCGTGTAATGAGTTTCCTACATTATTAGTTGTCTTGTGTGTATTGTTATAATGAAACGCAACGATTCATATTATCTCGTTTATGTTATTGTTGTTTCGTGCATGTTGACAACAGCGTTGGTACCGATTGCTTCTGGCTTCAGTATTTCTGTTATTGTTAATATATCTATTACTGTTGTTGTTATTGTTTCCGTTAAGGTTACAATCGATGTTGTTATTGTTTCTATCTATAACAAGTTGTAAATGAGTTCTTGACCTTTTTCATACTCGTATATATCACCAAGATGACTGTGTAAGATTTTTTTTTTGTATTGTTAATGTATTTTCTTAAAGTTTATCTTAACTTGTATTAATAAATAGCACAAAATAATAATTCTTTAATAATCCTTAGGTATAATTGTATGATGCTTATGCTAATTTTGTCAATCTTTGCAAGTTTGCAATCGTAATTTGTTTTACTTCTTTTATTGTGATGATTGAAATCATTTTGCTATATAATCGTGTATCATTGTGTGAAATGGTTTATATCATGAATAAATATATAAATCTAAATGATCAAATGTAGTAATGTTACAAACTAAGTCTAAATATGCCTTACAGAGTGTCATTAATTAATAGCCCGATGATAAATTAACACTTAGAATACACATTTTTATAGAACAAAAATAAAAGCTATGTACAATTTTATGGAAAAATATTTAGTATTGTGGTAAAATACAAATTGAATACTTTTAGCAAGATAACATTGGTTTCATAGAAACAAACGGTTATATTTTTATCGTTGCAGATATTGCAGTGGTAAAATGTTCAACCTACAAAGTGTTTTATATTGTAAATTATGCTAGTAAATATCAACAATGTTTGATGTTTTACTGATTGTTAGTTTTAATATCAAAATCCAAGGTACGTGAGAGTGTTTATATAATTTAAAATTGACTCCAAATCATTTTTTTTTTTTTTTTTTTTTTTTTTTTGATACGCTGTCCATTATTTTTACTCGAATCTGTATTCTTGACTTATTAACGAAATCTCTTTTAGTTTGAGCAGTTTAATTGTTCTTTAAGGTCATACTCACTTATACAAAAAGAAAATTTATTTTAACTAGTGAATTCATTCCTGTTATTATTTGAAAATTAAAAGTTTTAACTTCAAATGCTCCTATACACCCCACCCACACCCTTCTCAACCCTGGGGACAATTCTCAGCAGCTAATGACTAAACATTTGCATTTTTATGAAATACAAATGATCTTACGTTGTAAACATGAGATAATCAAACTTAGTGTATTATTATACGGAATCTTCTTAAATATTTAAGGGAGTCTAAATAAAAATTGAAAAACCACAGGATTTATTTTAAATAAAACTAACTTTTAATAATTATTTTCTAGAGTAATTATATGGATAAATTATTATTGTATAATTGATTAGTTGCTGCCCAACAAAAGTGCAATGTTATTACGTACATTGATCCAAGTTTTTTCCATAAGATAGTTTTAGTATTGCTATGCATTGGTTATGTTATCATTTTAGCTTTACCATTTACATATCTATTGTTCCAATTCCTTTGAAGAATATGGAAATAACATATAAATGATAAGTATTATTAAAAATCAACTTGGAAAAAAAAATTTGACATTTTTCTCTAAAAATTATGTAATACATTTTGTAAAATATGTATCGTATGGGGGGTTTTCCAGGTAGAGTTGTTAAAATGTAAACTTATGTAAAAGCTTAGGTTTATACTTGGAAAAAAGTCCAAAAGTTATTATATATAGTAAAAATTAATAGTAAATAAATAAATAGCAAATTATCTTCTGTCACAAAGCTAAATACGATCTATCAAGCCATTTAAATAACTGCCTACCTTATTATATTTATGCTAGCTAATCCCTACATAAAACAGCGCAATGGGCAATCTGAAACTATGTGATCCATAGTTTGGATGGACTCCCCACAATAACATGACTGATCTACTGTCAATCCCCATTTGTATTTACATCTGTCCACTCCAGTTCGGAACCGATTCAATAATGTCTACTACCTACTAGGGTTGTTCATTCCACCAACAGGTATTGACGGATCGTTAATAAGGAGCTTATTTTGTCCATCAAAACTGCTATGGTCTAGCTGGTATTGGGCGATAAATTTGATCTGCTCAGCTGGAAAGCAGTTTGGGGTGTGATGTTGTTCGCGTCTACAGCAAATGTATAAAGCTATGCGTATCCCCTGGGTAGTTCTAAATGAGCGACAAACCTGGTGGCTGGACCGTCACAAATTCGTGATCTCCCAGCTATGGCAACTACCACACAAAGTTTTGTAAATTGATGTGTAAGAATATAAAAGCACTTACAGTACTATCAGCACTTGAAAGAACACATAACATTAGAATTCCAAAGGCAGTAAAGAGGAAAATCGTCCTTGCAGCCTGAGCCCCACCCTTGTTTATCCTGACCCTTTCTTATCACTTCCTGCCGATAAAAACACCTGATGGCAATATTCCATTCTGTTTAAAATTCATATCACGTTATGAATATGATTATGCATCTAGTTTTATAGTGTTAAATAATTAAAAGTTTTTTATAGTGAGTTAAATATATTAGAGTTTCTTTGTTTAGACATGTTAATGCAAAACATTGTATTAAAAAAATGATAGGGAATATTATTGAAAAATACATTTTTAAGATAATATTCTCAGCACAATACAACCCATAATCATATTTACAATTTTTATTTTTTTATTTTTACCAATAGTTACATTTTAACTATTTTTCTTTTTTGCACAGTTTTAAGGATTAATGTTTTCAATAGTTGTAAGCTTTTTAACTTGTTTTTTATGCATATGCAACAGTGTTATATAACACCGTTTCAACTGGTGTACCATACTTTTCTTACTTTGAAACTATAGTATATCTTTATTGTAAAAATTTATTTTTTATTTACAATATACATGCTATTATGTAATTTAAGCATTTTTTGCAATTGAACTCCAGTAATCCTGCTTTTTCACTAATACGACACATACCTGGTCTGAATTGTGTCGGATTAATGAGGGACTACTGTATTTTATTTAAGTGAATTCCCTGTGTGATTGTTATCTACAGTATATGACCCAAACGAATATTACAAGTATTTAATATTACTAATGAAACAATTAATTTTAAAATGTCTAATTATCATTGGCAAGATAACAAAAGTAAGAAAAGTGTACTCACCTATAGACTTTCGTCATGGCACTCCAACTTGCCAATTACCTTCATCCAATTGGATCAGCAGGTCCCTGCAAGCTACGGCCACTTGATCTCAGTTTTAGGAATTGGAGTTTTTTCACTTCAGTCAATTTCTACAATATACTACATAAGCCTTATTAATGCATCAATAGATATAATCGATTACTGCTACTAACGTCATTCACCGTGATTAACTATCAACTAAGCCAGGAGTCAGGAGTTGGGATTTTTCCCTTCAACCTCGTCATACAAATTACAGAACGAGTTTCACCATGGTTAAAAAAAGAGAAAAAACATTATTATACACGTCCCATAACAATAATTACAAACATTCAGCTAGAAGAAGAAGGATTTATTCGTGAAAAGGAGTAACACAATGGGAGGAGCCCCATTGTTTGTCGACTCTTGTTCCAATGGATATCAGAATTCAGCTCAGCTCAAACGTGCGCTGACAGTTCACAGTATTCTGTTTCTCAGAATTCATATTTCACAAACAATGTCCATATTCAAATCACTTTGATTACCAAAGTCTGTTATGTAATTGTTAATGTTAATTGTTAAATGTTATATTAAGATTAAACTCAACATTAAGTAAATAATATAAAAATGAGTTTTTTAGACTCCATTCATGCTTATCGTTGCACCATAATACTCTTTTAATCACACTAGATTAAGTCATGCTTAAATTTGTATACCCTGTTTGGACAATAAATTTTGTTTCATGCAGAAAAAAGAAACCGAGGTCACTTTCTTAAGGTTTTGGCGTCAGTATTAAATGGAACACTGCCAATCTACATCCCTTAAAATGTGCAGTAAAAAATATAAATGTTTATCTCTTTGGACTGGGGGGGGGTTAAGTGACAATGTGGACAATGGACAGGGGCAGCACTGACAATATGCTGCCCCTGACATCTACGTGGACAACTGGAGAAATAACTAATACTCGACTCACTTACTAAACACATGTGAGTCGAGGTCGAGTTCATGTGAGAGAGGAAATATAAATGTTCCTCTCTCCTTCCTTCCATCTTCCTCTCTTTCTTCCGTCGTTTTTTATGTATATAAGTTCAAAATAATTCTCTTAAATATTTCATTTCTAAACACACTTTTCATAGGTTTAAAGTTTCATACAAATAAATGGCTAATGATAGTATAATGTTTCATACGTCATGCGACTTATGAGAAATTGTATAAGAACTACTTTATAAATAATACTGTTCTTTGATTTAAGTCACTGAGTAATATATTTCGCAATAATAGTTATCACAATAAGTAACTGCAATAGGTTGGAGTGGTTTTATTTTAGATCAGTGACATTCAATAACGAAATACCAACATAGTACAGCATATTATATTCAAACCAACACACTTTACATCAATAAAGATTGCTGTTCATGTTTGCGTAATGTATGGAGAATATATTTATCATTTCAATCCTCATTCAATCATTCCAGCGTATAATCCAATCCCGATCTATTGTTTAAATAATATAGTTTATGATGGTTAGTCGAAGAGCGGGAAATGCAAAAATTTGTATGATTCTAATAAAATATATAATTATCAAAATTATATGATGAAGAGTAATTTGTTATATGATGAAAAATGATACTAAGTGATTTTTTTCAGTGTGCCACCATTGGGAACTTGTATGCCTGCAGTGATCAAACAAATTTAGAATAGGGAACTTTTGCCTCCCATACATTAAATGTATGGGCGAGTGGGTGGGTCATCCCTACTGTAAATGTACGGGGAGGCGGATGAGTCCATCACTACTGTAAGTGTATGGGGAAGCGAGTGAGTCCATCACCACTGCAAGTGTATGGGGGCGGGGGTCCATCACCACTGTAAGTGTATGGAGGGTGGGGGGCGTTCATCACCACTGTTAGTGCATGGTCAGAGGTGGACATTTACTCCATTTTTCAAAATGGCAGATAACTTAATTTTTCTTATTGAATAATATGTATTGAATAATCCTTTTTGATAGAAAACGTAAATTTAAATTTTTTCTATTCTTTGTATTTTCCTGTAATATAACAACCTGGTTTTATTCTATAATATTAAAATACATGCTTAACACTTTATATTTTAGTTATCAGAAAGGTTGGTCTCAGAAAAATAAGTAAAATTAGCACAGGACTATTTTTTAATAACCCAGTTTCTACTACTAATATAGGTAATTATGCACTTTGTAGACGCCTTTGAAAATGCCATATCTTGTTGAAAAATTAGTGAAATATGAGTTTTTAATACTTGAGGAGATTGATTTTAGACATGGAAAGTTTGTTTTTTCTAAACAATAAAAAATTAGTTTTTATGTGATAGTTAAACACCAACTTTAAAAAATATACATTTTTAAAAGTTTGTTTCTTTATTTTACTTTTGCTGAACATTAATATATATTTTGTTTTTCAATGAAATACATTTTTCGGCCCAAAAACTACACGTTTTACTTAACTAACCAAACATTAACTAACATCCTAATCATCTATACAATAAAAAGCACATGAATTCTGCTGGACCTCGTATGCATGACTATTTATGAACTATGGTCAACGTTCCGAAAAAAGGACAAGTCGTAAGACGAGTTTAAAATATTTTGTTTTACTAACAATATATTACAGTATAGGTCGTACCGCAAATTAAAGTTAGATTAAGTTTCAATAAATGTGAGCAACAATTTGAAATTCATTTTGGTAATTTAGTCATACCAAAAAATTATTTTTGGCATCTTCTATTATTTGGCTATTTAATAGGTTGGGTTAATCTAAATATTATTTGTGTAATACATTATTTGTAGGCTCTGATTTTAAAACTTTGTTGTACAATTCGGCAATATTTTAATACTATATTGCTTTTACGTCATTTATATACAGTTAAATAATTAAATTATATGTACAGGTGGTTAACAACTGTAGTATAAATAAAAATTTACTTCTTTTATAAGCCACTTTAGGATTATTGTACACTTTGGCAACATTAAACGAATTTATTGTTGTAAAAAAGATCACATACGCTAAACATGTGTCATTATATTTAGCTCTGCTGGGATTTAAAATACATATAAATACTGAAGTCTATCTTACATCAATTAATATATTTCAAAGAATTCATCTCTTATGGTGTGATCATATTTGGAATGAAGTTTCTTTATATATCCTTTTCATTAGTATTTTATATAAATAATTAATAATTACATGTGTTGCATACACTATTTGGAAAGTTTAAATTGTCCGTGTTGGGTGGTAGTCAGAGCTTGTTTATATATTTTTGTTTAGCTATAACAGGAATTTAAAATAGTTATACTTGAATATCAGACTTTTTAGTTAGACCAATACTACGTGGTTCAGATTCAACATAAATTGGAGGTCCCTTAGTTTGCCTAGTTATTGAGCTACTAATAAATGACTCTGTCTAAGGAACAGTCGATCATTTTTAACAATGATTTATCTATACTCAACTCATTTGCCCCTAATATTCACCCATATATTGAAGATCGGCGTCTTATTAATAAATGATGAATATTAATTCAATCTACAGAAATGTATCCTAGCGTATTTTAATAATATGATGATAATAATAATGTAAAAGTTTGGAACTTTTTCTTTAAAATATTCTAGACTTTTTACTATTGATCTTTGTTGTTGGATTTATATTTTTTTATTTAAGGATGAAACTCACACTTGTGAGGTAGGAGTGAAGAGCCGTCTACCCACTGGTCCGGGTGACTTCCCTTAAATAGCCACCCTTATACGTCACGGGTGAGGAGAGCTGACAAAAAGAGACACTTGCTACAATACAAAACATTTTTCAACATAATCTAATGTTGTTTATTTTTTACAATAAAAGTATTATGATGTCACTGAACTATTATACACACTTGTTTATAAAAATAATAGTAATTTAGTATGCTTCATGGAGTATTGATTTATGGTATATTTTAATCAGTTATGAATTTAGTTTTGTACAGGCTGCTAAATAAAATTGTTTTAAAGAGATAAGATGTAATTACAAGCATAATAATTGGCAGTAACGTAATATGAACACATACTTCGCTATTAGTATATATCTGTAGCCGCTTTTTACAAATAAAACATCCCTGTAGTACAACCTCCTGAATGGTGAGAAACCTTCATAATTAAACTAACTTATGTCCTCGAACAAATAGAATACAAAACAAGTTCTTCGTCAATTTCAAAATATTTTATACGTTTTACCAGAAAAAGCTTATACTCCTTTTTGAATTCTTTATATAGATTTTATTTTTTTAGAAAAGGGATTTTTTAATGTCAAGAACGAGTAGAACTACAGAGAAAAAAACAGATTTCACGTTATTATGTCCGCCGCGAACGCATTAATGGCGAATAAATAGACCACTGCTAATCACAGTACATCTTTATACATATGCACAGTAGTTAAAATTACTACGGTTATACTGAAAGTATCGGGAGGTTTAAGGGAGGGACTGACAAGGTGCTGGCCCTGCTATCTACATGGCAAATGGGAGATATAACTAATCGACACACATTTGGGTACTATTGGATGCGACCTCTGTTTATTTCTTCTGCTTCATGAAACTCAGTTGAGTTAGTATAGATACTACAAATAGAACAATGTTTCAAAACATCACTGTAGTACATAACTTATTAGTAAATACACTTCATACGTTATCTACTGTGTTGCTTTTGACTAATTTTACGGTTTAGTTGTATTCTCAAGTCATGGTTGTTGAAGTGGAAAATTTACTATTTCATGGAAATTTATCAAATTTGAAAGATTTACGAGATGAAAATGACCAAGGAGGGCATGTTGTTGAAGGTAAGTAAACGAACAGTCATTTTCTAACCTATTCTTTATTCATATCATAAGTTAATACTACAAAGTAATAGGTATTTTATGTTTTTTTGTTTTACACAAACGATGTTATTTCAGATCCAAGAGGAGATATGTCAACTGCTTTAAGCCACTCCTGGTTCTACCAAAATACCAGTTCACTCTTCGAAGAAGTTTTCGACTCTTAGTGATTGATTCTTCTAGTGCAGTCTATGGAGCAAGTGAAGAGCACAGACTGATAGTCTAATAGAAAAAAATTATGTCAAACAAATAGTTTCCAAGATCAAGATCAAACCGATACATTAGTACACCACGTTTGTTTGAATGAAAACGAGGCATTTTAGTTGTACACGCTTTACAATGAGTGATAAAACCAGTGTACAGTGAAAACATGGGACTTTTTTTAACAACTTGGTAGCGTGGTACTCACAAAGGTATATAGGTAAGAACACCTCTTGAAGTATTAAAGATATTTTACAGATGATTTATTTTTGTCTTAGGTTGGATTATTCTAACTTGTTTATACACTCCCCACCATTGTATGAGGTATAGCTACGATGTACTCTATAAAGACTTAGAGCCTAAACCTACACAGATCCTGTATCAACTTCCCCTTGAGGGTACATTTCATAGCCTACGCTCCCAACCGTTGTAAAAGGATAGCAACGATGTACTCTATAAAAACGTGGAGCATAAACCTACAGAGATCCTGTATCAACTTCACCTTGAGGGTACATGTCATAGCCTACACTCCCAACCGTTGTATAGGGTATAGCAATGATGTACTCTATAAAAACGTAGAGCCTAAACCTACACAGATCCTGTATCAACTTCCCCTTGAGGGTACATTTCATAGCTTACACTCCGCACCATTGTATGAGGTATAGCAACGATGTACTCTATAAAGACTTAGGGCCTAAACCTACACAGATACTGTACCAGCTTCCCCCTGAGGGTACAATTCATAGCCTATATTCCCAACCGTTGTATAAGGTATAGCAACGATGTACTCTATAAAAACGTGGAGCCTAAACCTACACAAATCCTGTATCAACTTCCCCTTGAGGGTACATTTCATAGCCTACGCTCCCAACCGTTGTATAAGGTATAGCAACGATGTACTCTATAAAAACGTGGAGCATAAACCTACAGAGATCCTGTATCAACTTCACCTTGAGGGTACATGTCATAGCCTACACTCCCAACCGTTGTATAGGGTATAGCAATGATGTACTCTATAAAAACGTGGAGCCTAAACCTACACAGATCCTGTATCAACTTCCCCTTGAGGGTACATTTCATAGCTTACACTCCGCACCATTGTATGAGGTATAGCAACGATGTACTCTATAAAGACTTAGGGCCTAAACCTACACAGATACTGTACCAACTTCCCCCTGAGGGTAAATTTCAGAGATTACACTCCCAACCATTTTATAAGGTATAGCAACGATGTACTCTATAAAAACGTGGAGCCTAAACCTACACAGAACCTGTATAAACTTAACCTTGAGAATACATTTGATAGCCTACACTCCCCACCGTTCTATAAGGTGTACCAACGATGTACTCTATAAAAACGTGGAGTCTAAACCTACACAGATCCTGTATCAACTTTCCCTTGATTTTACAATAAATAGCCTACACTCCCCACCGTTGTATAAGGTGTACCAACAATGTAATCTATAAAAACGTGGAGCCTAAACCTACACAGATACTGTATCAACTTCCCCTTGAGGGTCATTTCATAGCTTACACTCCCAACAGTTGTATAAGATGTAGCAACGATATACTCTATAAAAACCTGGAGCCTAAACCTACACAGATCCTATATCAACTTCCACCTTAGGGTACATTTCATAGCTTACACTCCCCACCGTTGTATGGGGTATAGCAACGATGTACTCTATAAAGACTTAGGGCCTAAACCTACACAGATACTGTACCAACTTCCCCTTGAGGGAACATTTCATAGCCTACTCTCCCAACCGTTGTATAAGGTATAGCAACGATGTACTCTATAAAAACGTGGAGCCTAAACCTACACAGATCCTGTGCCAACTTCCCCTTGGGGTACATTTTATAGCTTACACTCCCCACCATTGTTCGAGGTATAGCAACGATGTACTCTATAAAAACGAGGAGCCTAAAAACCTACAGAGATCCTGTATCAACTTCCCCTTGAGGGTACAATTCATGGCTTACACTCCCCACCGTTGTATGAGGTATAGCAACGATGTACTCTATAAAGACTTAGGGCCTAAACCTACATAGATACTGTACCAACTTCCCCCTGAGGGTACATTTCATAGATTACACTCCCAACCGTTGTATAAGGTATAGCAACGATGTACTCTATAAAAACGTGGAGCCTAAACCTACACAGAACCTGTATAAACTTCCCCTTGAGAATACATTTGATAGCCTACACTCCCCACCGTTCTATAAGGTGTACCAACGATGTACTCTATAAAAACGTGGAGCCTAAACCTACACAAATCCTGTATCAACTTCCCCCTGAGGGTGCATTTAATAGCCTACACTCCCCACCGTTGTATAAGGTGTACCAACGATGTACTCTATAAAAACGTGGAGCCTAAACCTACACAAATCCTGTATCAACTTCCCCCTGAGGGTGCATTTAATAGCCTACACTCCCAACCGTTGTATAAGGTGTATCAACCATGTACTCTATAAAAACGTGGAACCTAAACCTACACAGATCCTGTATCAACTTCCCCTTGAGGGTACATTTCATAGCTTACACTCCCCACCGTTGTATAAGGTGTACCAACGATGTACTCTATAAATACGTAGAGCCTAAACCTACATAGATACTGTACCAACTTCCCCCTGAGGGTACATTTCATAGATTACACTCCCAACCGTTATATAAGGTATAGCAACGATGTACTCTATAAAGACTTAGAGCCTAACCTACATAGAACCTGTATAAACTTCCCCTTGAGGGTACATTTAATAGCCTACACTCCCCACCGTTCTATAAGGTGTACCAACGATGTACTCTATAAAGACTTAGAGCCTAAACCTACATAGATACTGTACCAACTTCCCCCTGAGGGTACATTTCATAGATTACACTCCCAACCGTTCTATAAGGTATAGCAACGATGTACTCTATAAAGACTTAGAGCCTAAACCTACATAGAACCTGTATAAACTTCCCCTTGAGGGTACATTTAATAGCCTACACTCCCCATCGTTCTATAAGGTGTACCAACGATGTACTCTATAAAAACGTGGAGCCTAAACCTACACAAATCCTGTATCAACTTCCCCCTGAGGGTGCATTTAATAGCCTACACTCCCCACCGTTGTATAAGGTGTATCAACCATGTACTCTATAAAAACGTGGAACCTAAACCTACACAGATCCTGTATCAACTTCCCCCTGAGGGTGCATTTAATAGCCTACACTCCCCACCGTTGTATAAGGTGTATCAACCATGTACTCTATAAAAACGTGGAACCTAAACCTACACAGATCCTGTATCAACTTCCCCTTGAGGGTACATTTCATAGCTTACACTCCCCACCGTTGTATAAGGTGTACCAACGATGTACTCTATAAATACGTAGAGCCTAAACCTACACAGATCCGGTATCAACTTCCCCCGGAGGGTACATTTCACAGCCTACACTCCCTATTGTTGTACGATGAGTGGCAATGATGTACTCTATAAAGTATTAGGTCTTTAACCTACACAAACATTGTACCAACTTCCCCCGGAGGGTAGATTTATCAGCCTACACTCCTCAACGTTGTACGATGAGAAATTACCGCCCTTACATAACTCCGTTATTACACAACGATATATTATTTATAGATATAATTCCACTATTGAAACTAAACTGTATGCAATAAGCATTAATATGTTATGTAAAGAAATATGTGCTTTGAATTGCCTCGAGTTTTTTCAATTGACCTTATTATTTATTTAGTTAATGCATTAACCTCAGAAGAGAATACCATCACTTATATACATAATTTATGAAATTACACAGCGCAAAATCATTGACAGATTAATTCATTTTAACACAGTAAATGTACTGACATTGAAAACTTATTGTTCTATGCATATTCAATTATAATCCATTTTATACCCAATAATGTGATTGGGCCGACAAATACTGAACAATTAAGTATTAAAGTTTTTGTAGCAAGATTGTTAATGTTAATTTACTTTTTTAATAACATTACATATAAATTATTTAGGTAATAAAGAAACAAATTTTATTTTGTTACGTGAAAAAATAACACTAATATCTGGATTTCTTGTATGAATCAAAACAATTTTTATTCTTGAAATCAAATTTTTATGGTAAATCAAGCTCGGTTTAACCAACGTAATCGTTAGATTAACAGAGCAATTATTACTTGCAAAACTATATATACAAACTAAGTCTAATGGCTTTACAACAATCACATAGCCTCTCTATAGCTTCATTATAAGAAAATATTAAATAATATGAATATATAGACCCACGATGTATACAGTTTAATCATATACAATTTATAGACCCATGATGTATACAGTTTGATCATATACAATTAATAGACCCACGATGTATACAGTTTGATCATATACAATTTATAGACCCATGATGTATACAGTTTGATCATATACAATTTATAGACCCATGATGTATACAGTTTGATCATATACAATTTATAGACCCATGATGTATACAGTTTAATCATATACAATTTATAGACCCATGATGTATACAGTTTAATCATATACAATTTATAGACCCATGATGTATACATTTTGATCATATACAATTTATAGACCCATGATGTATATAGTTTGATCATATACAATTTATAGACCCACGATGTATACAGTTTGATCATATACAATTTATAGACCCATGATGTATACAGTTTGATCATATACAATTAATAGACCCACGATGTATACAGTTTGATCACATACAATTTATAGACCCACGATGTATACAGTTTGATCATATACAATTTATAGACCCATGATGTATACAGTTTGATCATATACAATTAATAGACCCACGATGTATACAGTTTGATCACATACAATTTATAGACCCACGATGTATACAGTTTAATCATATACAATTTATAGACCCATGATGTAACATTTTGATCATATACAATTTATAGACCCATGATGTATACAGTTTAATCATATACAATTTATAGACCCATGATGTATACATTTTGATCATATACAATTTATAGACCCATGATGTATACAGTTTGATCATATACAATTTATAGACCCACGATGTATACAGTTTGATCATATACAATTTATAGACCCATGATGTATACAGTTTGATCATATACAATTAATAGACCCACGATGTATACAGTTTGATCACATACAATTTATAGACCCATGATGTATACAGTTTGATCATATACAATTTATAGACCCATGATGTATACAGGTTGATCATATATAATTTATAGACCCATGATGTATACAGTTTGATCATATACAATTTATAGACCCATGATATATACAGTTTGATCATATACAATTTATAGACCCATGATGTATACAGTTTGATCATATACAATTTATAGACCCATGATGTATACAGTTTGATCATATACAATTTATAGACCCATGATGTATACAGTTTGATCATATACAATTTATAGACCCATGATGTATACAGTTTGATCATATACAATTTATAGACCCATGATGTATACAGTTTGATCATATACAATTTATAGACCCATGATGTATACAGGTTGATCATATATAATTTATAGACCCATGATGTATACAGTTTGATCATATACAATTTATAGACCCATGATGTATACAGTTTGATCATATACAATTAATAGACCCACGATGTATACAGTTTGATCATATACAATTTATAGACCCATGATGTATACAGTTTGATCATATACAATTTATAGACCCATGATGTATACAGTTTGATCATATACAATTAATAGACCCACGATGTATACAGTTTGATCATATACAATTAATAGACCCACGATGTATACAGTTTGATCATATACAATTAATAGACCCACGATGTATACAGTTTGATCATATACAATTAATAGACCCACGATGTATACAGTTTGATCACATACAAATTATAGACCCACGATGTATACAGTTTGATCATATACAATTTATAGACCCATGATGTATACAGTTTGATCATATACAATTTATAGACCCATGATGTATACAGTTTGATCATATACAATTTATAGACCCATGATGTATACAGTTTGATCATATACAATTAATAGACCCATGATGTATACAGTTTGATCATATACAATTTATAGACCCATGATGTATACAGTTTGATCATATACAATTTATAGACCCATGATGTATACAGTTTGATCATATACAATTTATAGACCCATGATGTATACAGTTTGATCATATACAATTAATAGACCCATGATGTATACAGTTTGATCATATACAATTTCTTAGTATTATTTTATCACACTCAAGCACATATAATGTATACAGCTTGATTATTTAGACTTACTATATCTGATGGCTTTATGACGTTGAATCACCAAGCATCTATAGCTGAATTATATAACTTAATAACATCTAAAGATCTTATAACACTTAAGCCTACCGGGTGTGTGTATAAAGCCTCAATAACCACATCAAATCTAAATAGCTTTACAACTCCTATGTTTATCTCCTTTTAGTGGCTGATTGTCTATCTTAAAATTTTTTAATAATTTTAATATCACAATTGCTCATTTTCGGTTGGGCTATATAAAACGTGTTTACATAATTAATAAAATTATCTTCTCCTAAATAATCATATTTTAAAAGAATGTTCTTTTTATTTTTAGTTAAATCAAGTTTATGTTTTCTAGTAGCCACGTTACTAGCAACAGTGACTACTCAATTTCCATGTGTCACTTTGTAAAAAATGTTAGGTTTCTTTGAAGGAATAAATTCATTTATTCATTCTATTTATATTTTCTACTAGATCAGACTAAAAAATATATCTAGACTGACTAAGTATTGCATGAACTATGCACTGAGTAGAACTGATATTCTCTTTATATCAGATGATTAATGTGTTTTTATGTTATTCTTTCTGTAAGCAATATACACCAGTTTGTCTTGTCAAATAAACTAAAAAACGATATATTTTTATTGAATATGCCATAATTAATTCATTTTTTTAAGGAGAGGCCAACCTCCATCTTTACCTTACTCTGCCCATTCCTCATAGACTATTGATCTGTGCGAGGAACTTAAAAAGACAAAGTAAGGGGGTGAACCAGTACAGTATAAGGTGAATATTACTGATAAATCTTCCAGTCTAGGCCGGATTCGAACCAGCGCTATCTCTAACCTAAGCTCAAAGTCCTGACGCCTTAGACCGCTCGGCCACCGGCTCGCCCAAATGATTTTGCAGTAACCATTAACAAGTATTCATTTAATTGAAATTTACATCTCTCGAATTATTTGTAGTGTGCCTATCAAAATTACGAAGCAAGTGAACTTCTTTATAGATTTAAAAAAAATATTATTTATGAATTGATTTAAACTTATCTAGCATATTCGAACTAATTAAATGACATTTATTTTTATTTATTATTGTATAACCAATGTTTTATCTAAGTCCGCATTATTATTTTACTCCCATGTTAAATTCCAGCCAATACGTTTTATTAAATTTAAAAAATTCATGTTTCTTAATACGTAAAAAAAGAAATATATATATGATATCAATAAACGTATGAGCTAAAATGTGCAAAGTAAGAATTTTTACGTCAAATGTTTGTCTACACCTCCCCCCCCCTCCATCTCAACCCCGGGGACAATTCTCAGCTGCTAATGACTATCCATTTGCATTTTTATGAAATACAAATGATCTTACGTTGTAAACATGAGATAACCAAACTTAGTGTATTATTTGGAATCTTCTTTTAGAGTGTGATTTTGTTTATGTAATCTCTAGTCGATTTTTATATAGAATAATTCTTTTCGATTTAAAATAGTTTCATTGTATGATTACGCACAAATATTTTAATGTTGATACATAACCAAACAGTACTATTTTTTACTGGATAAGTTTTGGATTAACATGCACTGGTTATGCTATTAACCAATTTATTTGAAGTATTTGCGTACTGTTTTACTTTTCCTTGACAAAGTAAAGACTGAACATTTTGGTTTTAAAACATTAACGTTTTAAAATAAATAAACTGTCGAAATTAAATAGGTAGATATTAAACCAAAGCTACACTGTTTCGTCAAGGCGCTCCGACCTTAAAGTTAGCTCCATCTAATATGAACAGCAGGTCTTTGTGAGCTAGGGCTATTTGATTTAAGTAAGGAGGTAAAGTTCCCCTTACAACATCGTCACAGTCGTACAATTTACTAAGTCAGCTGTATGATGTAATTGCTAGTGGCTATCAATTTCATTTAACGTACTAAACCATCCAAAGTTAGGAGTTTAAGTTTCCCTTACAACCTCGTCACAGTCGTACAATATACTAAGTCAGCTGTATGATGTAATTGCTAGCGGCTATCAATTTCATTTAACGTACTAAACCATCCGAAGGTAGGAGTTTAAGTTTCCCTTACAACCCCGTCACAGTCGTACAATTTACTAAGTCAGCTGTATGATGTAATTGCTAGCGGCTATCAATTTCATTTAACGTACTAAACCATCCGAAGGTAGGAGTTAAATTTCCCTTAAAACCCCGTCACAGTCGTACAATATACTAAGTCAGCTGTATGATGTAATTGCTAGCGGCTATCAATTTCATTTAACGTACTAAACCATCCGAAGGTAGGAGTTTAAGTTTCCCTTACAACCCCGTCACAGTCGTACAATTTACTAAGTCAGCTGTATGATGTAATTGCTAGCGGCTATCAATTTCATTTAACGTACTAAACCATCCGAAGGTAGGAGTTTAAATTTCCCTTAAAACCCCGTCACAGTCGTACAATATACTAAGTCAGCTGTATTATGTAATTGCTAGTGGCTATCAATTTCATTTAACGTACTAAACCATCCGAAGGTAGGAGTTTAAATTTCCCTTAAAACCCCGTCACAGTCGTACAATATACTAAGTCAGCTGTACGATGTAATTGCTAGCGGCTATCAATTTCATTTAACGTACTAAACCATCCGAAGTTAGGAGTTTGAGTTACCCTTACAACCTCGTCTTTGTCCTAAAATGTTCTACGTCAGCTGTATGATGTAATTACTAGGCGTTGCCAACTTTAATTAACGCACTAAACCATCTAAGTTAGATGTTGTATTTTCCTCTACAACTTCATCCCAGTACAACAATTTACAACGTCAGATGTATGATGTAATTGTCAGTGGCTAGCAACTTAAGTATTTAACTTAATTAATTAACGCGTTAAACCATCTGAGTTGGTAGTTGGAGTTTCCTTTACGACTTCGTCCTCACCCTTCAGTTTACTACGTCAGTTGTACGATTTATTAATAACTCAATTTATCTTATTTAACCAACTAAATTAGTAATTTAAGTTTTACTCTACAACTTCGTCAAATTTCAACAATTTACTACGTCAGGTGTGTATAGTATAAACGTCAACTGTGAATAAAATAACACATAATTAGTTCTTTTAACTTATCATAAATGCTTTTAGTTTGTAATATATTGGTTTGTATGATCAATAAAAGTAGAGCACAGGCTGTATTAAATTCTTCAGGCCTAAAAGTCATGAGACCTCCTTCATAGATAAGCTAAAGAAGTAACTAACACCTTTGATACATTTTAAGTAGTTGTCTTTTATAATAATTTTAATGTCACTCGTAAACATTTTGAAAATCTGAATTTTCAGAGTTTGATAAATCCATATTTTAGCTGGAAGTTGTATTTTCTTCTTTCAAAGAATATTTAGTGAGTTTATATTTCATTATATGAATATTGGATGTTTAAACTAAAAGAACACGTGTTTGTTATTGATACAATATAAATAATATATATCTATTTATAAGGTGAAAGTAGTCTCCCAGTCAGCTGTCAGCTTAGAAGATAATGTCACAAATTTTAAAAATTATATAAATAAATAAAGTTAAAACAAGCCATAGTAACGATTATTTATTTTTAACGTTTTTTTTATTCATTTTTATCAACTTTAAATCTTAAAATTATTCGTTCACTGTACATCATAACTTCTGCAAAATGCCATAATTGAAAAAAGTGATTTGTTATCGTTAACGTGGTTTCGAAAGCTGGACAGCAAAAATATATGTTAATATCTCTTGCATCCACTATAATCTCGGGGACCAGTTATCACCACACTGAGACATTTAAGTTAGTTGTCAAAGGTGTTATATGTAAGATATGTACATTTTTCAGTTTGGTGTAAAGTTTTTGGTGCTATTGTAATATTCTTTGTCGGTCTTTCACCCTTGAAAGTTATTGCTTAGGATACTTTAATTTAAATAAAACTACCCCAATCATTTTATTTACTTATCCTATGAATTTATTTCGATTCCTATCATTGTATGTATTGTGTTAATACAATTTAGTCCAACGTGTTAAACGTATGTTGATAAAATATTATTTCAACATTAATCATTATTTCTATAAGTCTCATGGTCTTTAATAAAGTACTATGTTCCAAAATAAGAACGGTTATTCTGCATTAAAAAATTATTTACTTATATGGTGCAAAAAATAAGTATTGATGGATAAAAGAAAAACTCGTAAGTATATTATTCAATATAGTTTCAATACATTCCTACATTTATAATTCACATTAATTGGTACACACTACCATAAACACATGTATAAACACTCCAAGATAATCACAGTGAGATGAATATAGAAGTTTGTTGACGAAATATGGAATCTGAAGAACAGAATATTTTACAATGTCAGCACATGTTTGAGTTGAGCTGAACGCTGATATCCATAGGAACAAAAGTCGACCAACAAAGGGTCTCCTAACCCATAGTGTTTATGTTTTTCACGAATAAATCCTTTTTCTTTCAGCTGAATTTTTCTAATCTTTGTATAAGACATGTATAGTAATTTATAACGAAAATGCTTATGGTCGATTATAATAATATAGTATAACATTTAAATAAAGTAAAATATATCAAAACAGTCGTTTTGATACGTCATTCTAGTAAATATTACAACCAGAGAAAAGCCACTAAACGTTTATGGGTGGTTGGATGGTGAAATACTACCTAGTTTGTGGGAGGGCCAATACCACGTACATGTATGTGTAGGTGGGTGGTTGCATTTATACAAATGAGATTATTAAACTTTCTGCTCTCTGAATGAATACCGTATGGGGTGACTGACCCATACACTAAAGGTAGTATAGACCCTCCCACCCACCAAAACACTAACGGTAGTATAGACCCTCCCACCTCCCATACACTAACGGTAGTATAGACCTACCTATACACTAACGGTAGTCTACAACCTCCCAACCACCCAGACACTAACGGTAGTATAGACCCTCCCTCCTCCCATACACTAACGGTAGTATAGACCTACCTATACACTAACGGTAGTCTACAACCTCCCAACCACCCAGACACTAACGGTAGTATAGACCCTCCCACCTCCCATACACTAACGGTAGTATAGACCTACCTATACACTAACGGTAGTCTACAACCTCCCAACCACCCAGACACTAACGGTAGTATAGACCCTCCCATCCACCCATAGATTAACGTTAGTATACACCCTCCCAACCACTCAGACACTAACGGTAGTAAATACCTTCCACCCAGATACTAACGGTAGTATACACTCTCCCAACCACCCATATACATACAGTGATATTAACCCACCCACCCAACAAGTGTAAATGCCCATCATAAACGTTAGGCTTTTCACCTATCACCATGGTATATAGATGTTGTGCTGTCTTTCCATTTAATTGAAATTGTTTTGTTACATATCACCAATGACGTCCATGATAATTGGAAAAAAAAGGATTGGATACTGCAAAAGAATCCGCTAGTGAAGGGTATACCTTTAGTCATGAGTTTAGTTCTAATATAAGACATAATGTTATCCAGTTAAAATTGGTAGACGTTGTTAAATTTTTAATACCAATATAAAGAAAAGCCAATACTTATCAAATGCATTGTCTGTATGGTTATACATTTTGTCGACTGAATCTAATTAGAATCTGAAGATAATTAAAACAAACATGTGGGTGGTTGTTCTGTTGTGTGCTTCTTTTAGGGACGACATCATGATAAGCACAGGATGTGTCACTTGGTTCCACGGAGAGCTTCTGTCCCAGATTCATATTGAAATACGCCATATTTTGTCTATGGTTTGTGGACTGCATGTGACAACAATCTCTCTGCTTCACTAACAGGAAACATGCTTATCATCATACCTTGAATTATTATTTTGTACCAAACAAAAAACTACTTATGGTCTTCACAGCCGATATGATATATGAGGCCCAATGTTTCATAGAAGGAGTCATTCTTATAAATGATGTTATAAATATTCTCGTCTTTTTCCAGAAGATATGATATTTACACAATTTTTCTTATAGTGTCGTTTGCCTTTTTGTGTTCCACGTGGAAAAAATTATCCGTTAATTAACTACCACTACTAATTTTATCAATAAAGGTTACGATAAGTTATATTAGATTAGGTTAGTTCAGGTTAAACTAGGTGGGTTGCGTTAGATGGCTACTAACGTTGATCACAAACAGGTAAATCCAATGATTGATATATATATATATATATATATATATATATATATATATATATATATATATATATATATATATATATATATATATAAAACAATACCTAGCAATCTTTTGTGTTTATAACAAAACACGCTAAATTAGCCTACCGATGATTGACTAGCCACTGAATGCCCTCTCCGTGTGTAAGTTCTTGGAAAGCGATAAGATAAGACCAGTGATATCGGATTCTTTGCGAATGACGAATACCACAGTGGACGTAAAAATAATTGGAGAACAGCTTTTAGAACAAAGGCATATTTATCAAGTAGTTGTGAATTAATGTAAACGAAAAAGTAGTGGTAGTGAATTAACAGAAAAGATAAAAAAAAAAATATTTTAGTTTCATACTCTTAGTTTTCAGCCTCTCTTCCTCCACATGTCCTTGATTCATACCTACAATTATGTATAGCAATAGTCGATATTATGACTAACATCAATTCCAGATGTTAAGTTATTTCAATTATCCAGGATACAGCAAACAGTATAAGTCGTACACACCTGGTTGTCTTGGCTATCGAAGTTTTACTATCAATTGTAGCCAACTATCGCCTATAGTAAGATAACAAATATTAAAATAGTAATATATTACATAAACATACTTTATATTTCCTTCTAAAAGTAAAAATGAAGAACGGTCTGTTGTGGTTTCTGTTGAGATATATTAATATTATCTCCTAATCATACTAAATGTGGAATTTATTTATTATAATAGTAGCACTGTAGGTCAATTACTCTCAGCACAACTAATTACACCTAATTAAATAAAAAAAAACATTTTTTAAAACTTTAAATTCCTTTATTTCAATACAAAAATAACTTCATAATATTACTATAAATTAAACTATGAAAAATGACAGTATTTAATAAATTAACCTTACCTTATACTAGAGCTATATTCATACAGATACAATAAGTCATAATTCTTGTACTTGTAATTGAATGGCCTAAAATAATTTAACAATTATTATCCAATAATTTAGGGACAACTTTCTGGAATAAACCCTTTTGCTTTCTGTAAAATTGCTTATAGTCAGATTCCACTTTCACTTAATTTAGAAGTACGTTTTAAACATTCACTGCATTGTTGACAAGGTGATGTCGAAAAATGTGATCATAACCCAACAAAACTTCCTGCCTTACTGATAAACAGTTTTCCTGTTCAATTGTTTGAGAGTAATTAAGTTTTTATTATTTTTAATTTGGTAACGGAATTTGTTTAATTCAAGAGGTGATACAGTTTAAATTATTTGGCTTAGAGTTAAAATTGAGTCCATAATGAAATTCTACGTAAAAATGATATTGAAAAATACTCAATTCAATAAATATTAATAATTTATATATTTGAGTTTGATATATATTATTCACTGTGTTTTATAGAATGTCAAATTATTTGGTATACGTGACTAAAGCTAACACAAGCCATTCGTTTGTTATCATGACAAGATTGATTACAGTTTGTTAATAACTACAGTACATTGTTTGATGCCTCAGCGTTGATGCCAGTGAGTATTTTCAGAACTACATAAATTTAAAAGTTTTATGGATATCCTATATTTAAATGTTTTTATTATTGTTTCTATTTAGAGTATTCATTACTAGGCAAAAATATAAATAATAATATAGTGTTATTTTATGTTTAAATTATTTTTTAATTAAGAAAGTGTAGAGTTAATTCAGATATGGTTATTGTTGAGTACAGTTATTGTTTTACTTTAGGTATTTATTAATTTTATTTCAACAATATTTCACAAATTTAGGTTTTGTATTTTTATTATTATTTACTTTTAAATTATGTAAATAATTATTTTGAATATCAATAGTTGTAAGTATCAATCAACTAACAAATGTAAGTCTTACCCTTAAAACCAATTTGTTAAATTAAACAAATTTCTTCTTTAATTTTTATTTAATTAATTTATTTAATTCTTTAATTAAAAAAATAAAAACAAAACAAATACTGTTTTCAAAAGAAATATATAATTCCGTTGGTATAAACTGCCATGTACAATTTATGAAAAAAGGTTTTAGTAAAATTAAATAGAATGATGTACATACTTATAACTAGGCGCTGTGTAGGTAATTCAAATACACGGGGAAGAGTCCTATAGTCAGATTGCCTATACAGCGCCGTAACATCTTGCAAGGGAGACGTGACTAAAATATTTTATCCTTTTTAACGATATGCTAGGGGACACCCCTGCACGATTCGCGTGCCAATCCCGTCACGAGCACAATATAACTTTTGGAATGCATATATTAGTAATTAAACTGCATTAAGTAAAATCATATTATTTAAATTCATTTACAGTAGCTCATTCACTGCACATGATTCGCACTCTATTTGTAGTATAATAATATAAACAACCAATGTAATTACTAAGCCTATTTCAAATGTTCTTCATTTTATTTAACGGCTGATGATAACATACACGCAGACAAAGGTGTATTCGCTCTTTTATAATTAACTTGATATTTTACTGTACTTTATTTTACTGTACTTTACTTTTTATGTTTAACGTAATAACTTATTTGGACCATTTAACATTTGTCTATGCAGCCAACTGGTAAATTGAATTAATCTCCATAAGAATAACATTGCAACTTTGACGCGGTGTAAGACAAAAACCTAAGGGAATTTAAAAATAATGTATATATAGTTCCATTACAACTTATAAAATAAAATTATCTTTAGAATAAAAAGTAATTAATCAAAATCGGTCAAGTAATAAGTTCAGAAAGTGAGTGAACTAAATGACCCGATTGTTTTAATATATAAGATTTACAGATACAAAATAAACAATAACAAGTTACGTATAAATATACAGCAAACAATTTTAGTACGTGTTTATGGTGAAATAAAAACAGCTGACACATAGCGAGTTAGGGGTTTAGCTGAATCGGGTGGTTATATTGGTTTGTGGCATTTTTCAATCAGACATGACAAACTTAAATCTAGATACTACCTTTGAAAAATTTGTACTAAACTTAATTTCTCTATCAAAGGGTTTTTAACCAACTGTTCCTAACACGGAAAGAAATTATAATTGTTTGAATTTTTATTAAGTACTGATTATTAAAGTCATTTTAATAAAATATTTTGAAGAGTTTTCACGTCAAATGTTCGTCTACACTCCACCCCCTGTCAACCCTGGGGGCAATTATCAGCAGCTAATGACTATCTATTTGCAATTTATAAAAAACAAATGATCTTCAGCTGTGAACACTACAAGAGCAAACTCAAAGTTCTAAAGTATTTTAAACATATTTATGTCTATACAAGTAAAATCCTATAATTTTTCCTATAGTGAATATATAGTGACGGTTAAAATATAAAATAATTAAAAATACATTTTACTGAGTCCATAAAACTAACCACGATAATCTATATTATCAAATAACCAAATCATCGATATGGTTTTTGGTTCTTTGTATGATATGTTGTCTGCATAATCCATATAATTTATAAAATTACGTATTAAGGGCAAGAAAATACACTCATATCGGTAACTTAATCAATACACATTTTAAATGCACCAAAATCACTAACGAAATAAAAAAAGTAAAACTGTTTGACAATATTTAAAAGAAAACCCAGCTAAACAGTGTCGTCATGGTACTCCAACCTCAAAGTTATCTTGATTCAATTGGGACAGCAGATTTCAGTAATCTACGGCTATTCGGTCTAAGTTAGGAGTTGGAGTTTCCCTTTAAACTTCGTCCAAATCCTTCAATACACTACGTCAGTTGTTTGATGTCATTATTAACGGCTTCCAACGTAATTTAACGTGATAAACCTTCTGATTTAAGAATTGTAGTTTCCCTTTCAACTTCGTCCAATTTCTACAATGCGTTACGTCAGCTGTATGATGTCTTTGCTAGCCGCTGCAATTTTAATTTAACATGTAAACAATCTAAGTTAGAAGTTGGAGTTCTCCTTACAACTTCGTCCAATTACTACAATAAACTACGTCAGCTGTATGACGTGATTGCTAATGGCTTCCAGCTTAATTTAACATGTAAACAATCTAAGTTAGGAGTTGGAGTTTCCCTTTCAACTTCGTCCAATACTACAATTCATTACGTCAGCTAGATGTCTTTACTAGCCGCTGCAACTTTAATTTAAGATGTAAACAATCTAAGTTAGGAGTTGGAGTTTCCCTTTCAACTTCGTCCAATCACTACAATACATTACGTCAGCTGTATGACGTCTTTGCTAGCTGCTGCAACTTTAATTTAACATGTAAACAATCTAAGTTAAGAGTTGGAGTTTTCCTTTCAACTTCACCCAATTACTACAATACATTACGTCAGATGTACGATAAATATGCTAACAACTGCTAACCTCATTTAACATACTAAACTTTCTATGTTAGGAAGCCGGTTTTCCTTTCTATTTCGTCCAATTACAACAATATGCCACGTCCTCTATATCATATAATCCCTAACAGCTACCAAATACATTTAGAGTGTTGAACCATCTAAATGGACGTTTCCTCTACAAATTCGTCCAATATTTTTTCATCCACAATGACTACAAATTCCATATAACTTGTTAAACCATCTAAGACAGGAGTTGAGATTTAACCTGTAAGTTCGTCTTTTTTTGCAACATCTACATCGTCAAATAATTATATTTAACGTATTAAACCATTAAGCAGACTCTTAAATATGGCTAAAAAATATGCGATGCTTTTAAAGCTGGACAAAAAAAATAAATAAGAAAACGTGTAACAGATACCACAAAATGTTACTAGTATCTCCAGGTATGGTATTGAAAACAGTTAATTCAAAACATGTTTTGTGGTAAAATATAACTATTATTGTAACATATTAGCTAGTTAGTATTAGTAAAACTATCTAATATATTAATGAGCAGAACAATCAAATAATGATTTTGAATTTCTTTATTAAGTTTTAAGCTAACATAAACTCAAAATCTATGGACACTGTCATAACACACTATTTTTTTGTGAAGAAGGAATCGTTAGAAAACTTCATGTAGATAAATGAAAAATTATCTAAATGTTTAAATAATTAGAAAATAAAAAAAATATGTTGTGCTTAATAATACGATATTATTTGTTCCTCTCCAGAATGTTAAATGTAAATTATACAAAACAAGCTTTCTATCCCTGGATGTTCCACGTATTGTGAGACAAGCCGGAACAAAAGGGAATACAATTGATTCCCCTTTTCATTTGTCTGATTGGAATAATAAATAGTGTTGAGTCAATTCACTGAAAGAAGTAGCCTATATAGAAACAGCCAGTGTTTTTTTTTTTTTTTTTTTGACAAAAAACGTATCTTAATGTAAATGCGTCATGTTTATATAACGTAAGATTTTTAATATTGAATATTAAGTTTCATCAGTTATTATGTAATTTTCTTTAACATTTAATATTTCGTTATTTCATAAATAAACCACGAATACAAAGTAATAAATATGCCTCTGATCCAAAACAAATATGATATATCATAGCAACAATATATATTAAAACATGAAATGTAAAACTGTAAACAAATTAATTATTTGAAAATGTCATATTTAACACTGAAAACATTAGTTTTAACTAAATTAAAAATAGTTAGTTGCAATCTATTAGGAAAATAAAACGTATACACTAAAAGGTTTAAATTAACAAAATTATGTTTATTTCAATAACCAAAAGTAACTTCAAAAATTTTACAATCGTTATTTTGATTTCATGTGTTCAAATTTCATATCTTTCGTTTGAATATATTTAATGACATTTATAAGTAGTTTTGTTAAACTGATAATTACTGCTATTAATGAGCTATTTTATACAATAAAACTAAACATAATTAAACACTAAAAATATATAACTTCGACTTTAAATTTGAAAGAGTCCAGCGATGTTCATTATTACGGTAATTATTTATAGAAGTTCGAACGTAAATAACATCGATGGCAAGACGTAAGGAGTTCAAGTCATATTTACATGCTTTATATTGTATACTTTGATAAAATAGAGAAGATAAAATTGATATAATAGATATAATATAATGCTTTCGTTTTTGTAGCTGAATCAGTGAGTTAATGTCAAGTAATTTTAAAAACACACAATATGAGCCCTTACAGCCAAACGGTTTAGAATCGGACACAGGTTAATATGGACTTTTTTGTTCCTTTTTGTGAGTACAACAAACGGGTAAAATTAATGGTGTCAGTAGAGACTCACCCTGTATAATAAATTAATCTTATCTTATACTAGAGCTATATTCATACAGATACATTAATCATAATTCTTCTACATGTTATTGAATGACCTAAAATAATTTAACAATCATTATACAATATTTTAAGGACAACTTTCTGGTATAAACCCTTTCTTTGCTTTCTGGAAAATTGCTTATATTCAGATTCCACTTTTACTTAATTTAGTAGTACGTTTTCAACATTCACTGCAGTGTTAACAAGGTGATGTTGAGAAATGTGATCATAACCCAAAAAACTTCCTGTTTTACTGATAAACAGCTTTCTTGTTCAATTGTTTGAGAGTGATTAAGTTTTTATTATTTTTAATTTGGTACCGGAATTTGTTTAATTCAAGAGGTGATATTGCTTAAATTATTTGGCTTAGAGTTAAATTTGAGGCCATAATGAAATTCAACGTAAAAATGATATGGAAAAAATACTCAATTCAATAAATATTAATAATTTATATATTTAAGTTTGATATATATTATTCACTGTGTTTTATAGAATGTCAAATTATTTGGTATACGTGATTAAAGCTAACACAAGCCATTCGTTTGTTATCATGGCAAGATTGATTACAGTTCGTTAATAACTACAGTACATTGTTTTATGCCTCAGCGTTGATGCCAGTGAGTATTTTCAGAACTACATAAATTTGAAAGTTTTATGGATATCCTATATTTAAATGTTTTTATTATTGCTCCTATTTAGAGTATTCATTACTAGGCAAAGATATAAATAATAATATAGCGTTATTTTATTTTTAAATTATTTTTTAATTAAGAAAGTGTAGAGTTGATTCAGATATGGTTATTGTTGAATACAGTTATTGTTTTATTTTAAGTATTTATTAATTTTATTTCAACAATATTTCACAAATTTAGGTTTTGTATTTGTATTATTATTTACTTTTAAATTATGCATATAATTATTTAGAATATCAATAGTTGTAAGTATCAATCAACCAACAAATGTAAGTCTTACCCTTAAAACCAATTTATTAAATTAAACAAATTTCTTCTTTAATTTTTATTTAATTAATTTATTTAATTCTTTAATTAAAAAAATAAAAACAAAACAAATACTGTTTTCTAAAGAAACATATAATTCCGTTGGTATAAACTGCCATGTACAATGTATAAAAAAAGGTTTTAGTAAAATTAAATAGAATAATGTACCTACTTATAACTAGGCGCTGTGTAGGCAATTCACATAAACGGGGTGAAGAGTCCTGTAGTCAGATTGCCTATACGGCGCCGTAACATCTTGCAAGGGAGACGTGACTAAAATTTTTTATCCTTTTTAACGACATGCTAGGGGACACCCCTGCACGCTTCGCGTGCCAATTCCGTCACGAGCGCAATATAACTTTTGGAATGCATATATTAGTAACTAAACTGTATTAAGTAAAATCATATTATTTAAATTCATTTACAGTAGCTCATTCACTGCACATGATTCACACTCTATTTGTAGTATAATAATATAAACAACCAATGTAATTACTAAGCCTATTTCAAATGTTCTTCGTTTTATTTAACGGCTGATGATAACATACACAGACAAAGGTGTATTCGCTCTATTATAATTAACTTGATATTTTACTGTGCTGCTTTCTATGTTTAACGTAACAACTTTTTGGACCATTTAACATTTCTTTATGCAGTCAACTGGTAAATTGAATTAATCTCCATAAGAATAACATTGCAGCTTTGACGTAGTGTAAGACAAAAACCTACGGGAAATAAAAAAAAAATATATTTCCATTACAACTTATAAAACAATATTATCTTTAGAATAAGAAGTAATTAATCAAAATCCATCAAGTAATAAGTTTAGAAAGTGAGTGAACTAAATGACCCGATTGTTTTAATATATAGGTTTTACAAATACAAAATAAACAATAACAAGTTACGTATAAATATACAGCAAACAATGTTAGTTCGTGTTTATGGTGAAATAAAAACAGCTGACACATAGCGAGTTAGGGGTTTAGCTGAATCGGGTGGTTATATTGGTTTAAGGCATTTTTCAATCAGACATGACACACTTAAATCTAGATACTACCTTTGAAAAATTTGTACTAAACTTAATTTCTCTATCAAAGGTTTTTTAACCAACTGTTCCTAACACGGAAAGAAATTATAATTGTTTGAATTATTATTAAGTACTGATTATTAAAGTAATCTCAATAAAATATTTTGAAGAGTTTTCACGTAAAATGTTCGTCTACACTCCACCCCCTGTCAACCCTGGGGGCAATTCTCAGCAGCTAATGACTATCTATTTGCAATTTTATAAATAACAAATGATCTTCAGCTGTGAAACTACAGAAGCAAACTCAAAGTTCTAAAGTGTTTAAACATATATATATATATATATATATATATATATATATATATATATATATATATATACAAGTAAAATCTTATAATTTTTTATTTTAACTATAGTGAATGTACAGTGACGGTTAAAATATAAAATAATTAAAAATACATTTTACTGAGTCCATAAAACTAACCACGATAATCTATATTATCAAATAACCAAATCATCGATATGGTTTTTGGTTCTTTGTATGATATGTTGTCTGCATAATCCATATAATTTATAAAATTACGTATTAAGGGCAAGAAAATACACTCATATCGGTAACTTAATCAATACACATTTTAAATGCACCAAAATCACTAACGAAATAACAAAAGTAAAACTGTTTGACAATATTTAAAACAAAACCCAGCTAAACAGTGTCGTCATGGTACTCCAACCTCAAAGTTATCTTGATTCAATTGGGACAGCAGATTTCAGTAATCTACGGCTATTCGGTCTAAGTTAGGAGTTGGAGTTCCCCATGCAACTTAGTCCAAATCAATACACTACGTCAGTTGTATGATATAATTTCTAACGGTTTCAAACTACATGTATGTATTATCACGTTGTAACGTGATAAACCGTTTAGACTAGAAGTTGTCGTTTCCCTTACAACTTCATCCGATTCCAAAAATAATAGCGGCAGGGTAAAAACTGCTAATGATAAATTTACTATGTTTTTTATCATATATGTATGATAAAGATGCCAGCAACTGACAACTTCATTTAACGTAATAAACCATCTTGGCTAGTAGTTGGAGTTTTCCTTTAAACTTCGTCCAAATTCTTCAATACACTAAGTCAACTGTTTGATGTCTTTGCTAGCCACTGCAACTTTAATATAATATGTAAACAATCTAAGATAGGAGTTGGAGTTTCCCTTTCAACTTCGTCCAATTACTACAATACATTAATACGTCAGCTGTATGATGTCTTTGCTAGCCACTGCAAATTTAATATAATATGTAAGCAATCTAAGTTAAGGGGTTGGAGTTTCTCTTTCAACTTCGTCCAATTACTACAATAAATTATTACGTCAGCTGTATGATGTCTTTGCTAGCCACTGCAACTTTAATATAATATGTAAGCAATCTAAGTTAAGGGGTTGGAGTTTCCCTTTCAACTTCGTCCAATTACTACAATACATTATTACGTCAGCTGTATGATGTCTTTGCTAGCCACTGCAACTTTAATATAATATGTAAACAATCTAAGATAGGAGTTGGAGTTTCCCTTTCAACTTCGTCCAATTACTACAATAAATTATTACGTCAGCTGTATGATGTCTTTGCTAGCCACTGCAACTTTAATATAATATGTAAGCAATCTAAGTTAGGGGTTGGAGTTTCCCTTTCAACTTCGTCCAATTACTACAATACATTACGTCTCATGTACGATAAATATGCTAACAACTGCTAACTTCATTTAACGTACTAAACCATCTATGTTAGGAAGCGGGTTTTCCTTTCTATTTCGTCCAGTTACAACAATATGCCACGTCCTCTATATTATATAATCCCTAACAGCTACCAAATACATTAAAAGTGTTGAACCATCTAAATGGACGTTTCCTCTACAAATTCGTCCTATTTTTTCATCCACAACGACTACAAATTCAATATAACTTGTTAAATCATCTAAGGTAGGAGTTGAGATTTCACCTGTAAGTTCGTCTAGTTTTACAACTTCAACATCGTCAAGTAATTATATTTAACGTATTAAACCGGTCTAAATATTTCTAGATGTTAAGCACACACTTAAATATGGCTAAAAAGTATGCGATGCTTTTAAATCCAGACAGAAAAAATATAGAAATAAGAAAATGTGTAATGGGTACGACAAAATGTTACTAGTATCTCCAGGTATGGTATTGAAAACAGTCAACTCAAAATATGTTTTGTGGTGAAATCTAACTATTATTCTAACATATTAGTTAGTTAGAATTAGTAAAACTATCTAATATATTAATGAGCAGAACAATCAAATAATGTTTTTGAATTTCTTTATTAAGTTTTAAGCTAACATAAACTCAAAATCTATGGACACTGTCATAACACACTATTTTTTGTGAAGAATAAATTGTTAGAAAACTGTATGTAGATAAATGAAAAATTATCTAAATGTTTAAATAATTAGAAAATTAAAAAATATGTTGTGCTTAATAATACGATATTATTTGTTCCTCTCCATAAAGTTAAATGTAACTTAAACAAAACAAGCTTTCTATCCCTGGATGTTCCACATATTGTGAGACAAGCTGGAACAAAAGAGAATACAATTGATTCCCCTTTGCATTTGTCTGGTTGTCTGGAATAATAAATAGTGATGAGTCAATTCACTGAATGAAGTAGCCTATATAGAAACAGCCCGTGTTTTATTTTGTTTTTTTTATTTGACAAAAAACGTATCTTAATGTACATGCGTCATGTTTATATAACGTACGATTTTTAATATTGAATGTTAAGTTTCATCAGTTATTATGTAATTTTCGTTAACATTTAATATTTCATTATTTCATAAAGAAACCACGAATACAAAGTTATAAATGTGCCCCTGATCCAAAACAAATATGATATATCATAGCAACAATATATATTAAAACATGAAATGTAAAACTGTAAACAAATTAATTATTTGAAAATGTCATATTTAACACTGAAAACATTAATTTTAACTAAAGTAAAAATAGTTTGTTTCAATCTATTAGGAAAATAAAGGTTTAAATTAACGAAATTATGTTTATTTCAATAACCCAAAGTACCTTCAAAAATTTTACAATCGTTATTTTGATTTCATGTGTTCAAATGTTATAAAAACTTATTATCTTTCGTTTGAATATATTAAATGACATTTATAAGTAGTTTTGTTAAACTGAAAATTACTGCTATTAATTATCTATTTTATACAATAAAACTAAATATAATTAAACACTAAAAATAATATATAACTTAGACTTTAAATTTGAAAGAGTCCAGCGATGTTAATTATTTGGATGTTAATTATCAAAGTAATTATTTGGAGAAGTTCGAACGTAAATAACAGTGATGGCAAGACGCAAGGAGTTCTAGTCTAATTTACATGATTTATATTGTATACTGTGATAAAATAGAGAGATGAGATTGATATAATAGAGCTTGGGATTATTACTATTTAATAAAAAAAGTTATGATTGAAATTTAGGAATCAAAAACATTTTAGATCCGTTTGTCCACAGAAACAATCATAAATAACAATCAGCATCGTGTATTGTATACATGATTTTAGAAACATCATACTTCTTCAAGTCTCGACTCATTAGTTTTTATGTTAGTTTTTTTTAAATATTATTTGTGTATGGTGAAATTAGCCAAACAAATGAGAATTACAAAATGCAGTTTTTTTTATATTGATTTGATCGTTAGAACAAAACTTGGATCTCATTTAATTAAATTAAGGAAAAATGTGAATAAGAGTAAGTATATTGTACAATGGGAAATATAGTACATATTGATTAAGCAAAAGAAATGCCAATTTTGTTGTATTTCGAGATGGTAAACAGTATTGTACTTATTATATTCTTCGATGCACAAACTTATATTTACTTAGAAGCTAATTAACTAACCTAAAATTACTCGTAAACTACTAGTCATCAGTTTATAGATGAGATGGAATGTTCGTTTCTTTAGGTCAACAAATGCGTCTTAATGTGGTTTAATAATCGGAAAAAATCGGATAGTTATTTTACCTTCCAAGCACATTTACTTTACCAATTCTCCATTAATTGGTGAGAACGACTCACTTACTTACCACTAAAATGTGCATCTGTTTGTGAATATAAATGAAAAGTGAAATACTATTATCATATAAATAGTATTGGAAAAATAATTGGATCTTTTCCGTTAATTACCATAACTTGGGTTAACCTAACATAACCAAACCAAACATAACCTAACTTAATACTTAGTGCTTGTTAAGTACTATGTTGGATGGGTGCGACATTACTATTTTTAGTGGGTGCTGACAGTGCTCATGGTCATATAAGTATGTGTCTATTCATTATTTAACGAATCACCTGACTTGACACGAGATCTCTTAGTGGCATTTGAGAGTAGCTCTGACGCGCGGTGTTGCCAAGAGTACTGAGATTGACATGCGACATACAATAGTTACTTCTTTAGGTATAATCCCGATTTATTTAAAAATGATTCAAAATATTACAACAAAAAAGTATATAACCAAAGCTAACATAACATAACCAAACCAAACCTAATATAGCATAACCAAACTTAACATAATCTAGCTAAACCAAACATAACCTAACCAAACCTAACTTAACATAACCAAACCAAACCTAATATAGCATAACCAAACTTAACATAATCTAGCTAAACCAAACATAACCTAAACAAACCTAGCACAACATAACCAAAGTAGTGGTAGTGAATTAACGGAAAAGGTACAAATAATTAATTATGTAAAATATGCTACATTAGTGAATATTTTCTCATTATAAATACTTTATAAACATTTACATATAATATATTAACTCTCCAGTAAAGATGTAATCTCGGAGATGGAATAAATAAATTAATAATTGTCCAAAGGAACAAACGGCATTTTCAATCTCAAAACGATTACGGTGTCTCAGTAGGGGTCCATTCACCGGAATGATACAAACTGTGAAAGGTTTTAATTTAACTGTTTGTTAGTTTACTTCTCAGATGAACACAAATGCTTAAGTATAACCTGTGATGTTTCCTAGAACTTGTAGGCTTGTAATTTTGGACAAGTCATTAGTGTTAGTATAATAGGAACATTTTCAAAATTCAATTTCAACGTAATGAATAATATATCAATTAAATGACTACTGACCAATTTCACTGCAGCTGTCCACAAACATGTATACTAGATCAAATTTTTATTTATTAGGTTTAGTTAGTCTCCTAGTTTTTCCAATATACTTGGATGGGTGGGAAAGCTCGTCAAGTACTATGTTGGGTGGGTCCCCGTCTTATAGGGTGCTTCAAATAACATGTTGGATGGGTGGAAGAGCTTGTTAAGTACTATGTTGGATGGGTGTGACATTACTATTTTTAGTGGGTGCTGACAGTGCTCATGGTCATATAAGTAAGTATGTGTCTATTCATTATTTAACGAATCACCCGACTTGACACGAGATCTCTTAGTGGCATTTGAGAGTAGCTCTGACGCGCGGTGTTGCCAAGAGTACTGAGATTGACATGCGACATACAATAGTTACTTCTTTAGGTATAATCCCGATTTATTTAAAAATGATTCAAAATAATACAACAAAAAAGTATATAAATAATATGAAATATTAAAAAGTTCACGATCATGATATTTTAATCACACTCAAATTCACAATAACAAACAAGTAACTTTCTACAACAGGTGCATGCAAACAATTTAAACTTGACAACAATGTAAGACGTAACGGCGTTGCAGCTAGCTTACACTGTCACGCCAATGGCTGTAGAATTCTCAAACTCCTCGTAGTTCCAGCATTTGCTCTAAGAGCGCTCTGAGTTAAATTCGGGACATTCATTAAAAATAAAGAATAGTGACGTCAAGATATGGAAATAATCTAGTAATTGTCCTAATTTTTCAGTGCTCAAGACATTATTTTAAAAAAAAAGTACTTTCAAAAATAAGGTTAAACAAAAACAATGATGAGAAATTTACAAAAAAAAAAAATCAGAAAAAACACAGTTAGTTTTTACTTTCTATTAATACAGTTTATTATTGAAGAGATGATCCCAAATTATGTGTTAATGGTCGTTTATATTTTTAAATATTTCCTTAAAGCACCGACTTTTAAAAAGAAAGAAAATCAATATTTTAATTCCTACACGTAAATTCGTTGTTGCGTAGAGACAATATGTATGCACCTCACATTATGAATGTTTGTAGAAACATGTGTGTGTTTAATACAACTTAAATTTTTTTTCTTTTTAACAATTTTTATTAACCGTTCAGCAAGTTACAAAATGCTACACAGGCCAAGGTAAAATTAAGTGACAGAACATGTTAGAAAAAGATAATAACAGAGAACTATAAATATTGAGGTCAGCCATTCGGTACCTCAGGAAGAGAGTTCAAAATGCTTAATATTAAATTTGCTTGATTTAAGCATATTTACCGTAGTTCAAAAATGTCTTGAAGTAACCGTGGTTTTAGGCGAAGCGTTCTGATGTTGGTCAGATGTCCTATGTTGAAGTGTTGTACACCACTTACAGATGGAAGTTTCTTAAATAATTGTTGGGTTGATTTTTTAATGAACTGATGAACGGGAACAATTCAAAGTTCATGATGAATCTGGGTATTACGCACATACCAAGGGCACGTCAATATGAGTCGTGAACCTTGTTTTGATATACCTGCAGTTTCTTTAATGTTCTTTCTGAGGCAGTGTCCCAAACTTGACAGCCGTACAACAAAAGTGGTCGTAGAATAGTTTTGTAAATAAGAAGGCCGTTTTTTACAGACAGAGATGCTTTCTTGTTTATTAATGGAAATAATTTTGATAATCTTCCATAAGCAAGGTTAAGTTTCTTATTTATGTGGAATTTCTAATTTAGTTTAGGATCAAAATAAACACCTAAATATTTTATTGCTTGATCGGTAGGGTTCCAGGGTATTTCTTCATTTAAAATTGTGATATTTTGAGGTTCTATTGGCCGACGTAGAGTGAAAATCTTTACCTCGCTTTTGGTTGAGTTGATAGCTATCTTCCATTTTGAAAACCAAGTAACTACGCATTCCAAAGACTCTTGTACTCTCATGGTTGCAGTTTCAATGTCATTATGACTAAATTATCATCAGCAAATGTAGCAATTTTGGCATTATTTGACGTAGGCAAATCGGATGTGTATAAGTTAAATAGAAGAGGAGATAAAATTGCACCTTGGGGTACTCCAGCATTAACCAATTTTGACTGAAAATGTCCTATCTTTGAGAAAACTTCTTATAATTTTGAACATATAACAAGGAATCCCAGATTCTCTTAATTTAAACAATAACCGTCGTGCCAAACACGATCAAACGCTTGAGCTATGTCTAAAAATACGGCAGTAGTGTGACTTTTGTTATCAAAGCCCTGAATAATGTCTTCTGATACTCTTAACAGCTGGTGATTACTAGAATGATGAGAACGAAATCCAAATTGGTGTGGTGGAATAAGAGAGGTAGTACTTACAAAAGCATCTAAGCGACTTAAAATGATTTTAGGATTTTATTTTGTACGCCATAGTGAGATAGAGGGCACATAATACATATCTCAGACAATCTGGTTTTTTGGGGGGTTTAGTGGTATATAAGCGAGTAGTAACTTATAGCAAACATTTCAAAATTTTAACTTTGTTACATAACAAGTTACCGAAGAACAAAGAATACGTTATATAAATCCCAGTTGTTATGAAACAATGGTACCACTGAGACCAACAGCTCCCAAAGGAATCATTGAGAAGTGTTATTTCTTGTACTACATGCTGCTGTCAGTGAAATGACATGTTATAAACTTTCTCAGGTAGAGTATGTTGGTAAAAATATTTATAGTACGTCTGCGACTACCATCTCCCAAAAGAAATATTTCTCACACCACCCACACTTTTGTTGACATGAAGACATAATAAAATTGTATGGGTGTACTTTTTAAAATATTTGTAATCATCAAATTGTAAAGGACAACGTTTTGGTTGTTTTTGTAACATACATTACATTTCTTGTTGGTGGAAAGGCTTAACTCACTGACATGCAAGTTCTTAAAATTATTTTAAAATAATTTACTTTTCAAGATAAAAATTATTAATTTATATAAACGTATTGTAACATAAACTATTAAAATTTCTGTCTTAAAACATGGAGGTAGAATTAAAAAGTTCATTTGTAATATCACGAATGAATCGCTTAAGTTCACTGAAAAGGATAAATATTCCCTCTATATCAACTGTCATCAGATCAGATTAGATTGGGATTGGTTAGTCTAGTCGTTACAGGACAGTATAATACATTGGTCAGGATCTGAAAGTTTGTGCATAATTTAATGTCAAACATTTATCAGTTAGCATGTCCTCAATAATTAACAGAGAAATAACCTTCTTAAAATCACTGTCGGCAGTACTAGGAATGGCTATGCTGTGACCAGCTACTTGGGGACAAAGTGTTGTGTAGATTGTAGGTACTAGTGGCGCAGTGCTGTGACCAGCTACTTGGGGACAAAGTGTTGTGTAGATTGTAGGTACTAGTGGGGCAGTGCTGTGACCAGCTACTTGGGGACATAGTGTTGAGGAGATTGTAGATACTAGTGGTGCAGTGCTGTGACCAGCTACTTGGAGATAAGTTATTGAGGAGATTGTGGGCACTAGTGGTGCAGTGCTGTGACCAGCTACTTGGGGACAAAGTGTTGAGGAGATTGTAGGCACTAGTAGTGTAGTGCTGTGACCAGCTACTTAGGGACAAAATGTTGTGGAGATTGTAGGCACTACTAGTGCAGTTCTGTGAACAGCTACTTGGGGACAATGTGTTGAGGAGATTGTAGGCACTAATAGTGCAATGCTGTGACCAGCTATATGGGGACAATGTGTTGACGAGATTGTAGGCACTAATAGTGCAATGCTGTGACCAGCTACTTTGGGACAAAGTGTTGAGGAGACTGTAGGTACTAGTGAAGCAATGCTGTGACCAGCAACTTGGGGACAAGGTATTGAGGAGATTGTAGGCACTAGTGGTGCAGTGCTGTGACCACCTACTTGGGGAGAGAGTGTTGAGGAGATTGTAGGCACTAGTGGTGCAGTGCTGTGACCAGCTACTTGGGGACAAAGTGTCGAGGAGATTGTAGGCACTAGTGGTGCAGTGCTGTGACCAGATACTTAGGGACAAAATGTTGTGGAGATTGTAGGCACTAGTGGTGCAGTTATGTGACCAGCTACTTGGGAACAATGTGTTGAGGAGATTGTAAGCACTAATAGTGTAATGCTGTGACCAGCTATATGGGGACAATGTGTTGAGGGGATTGTAGGCACTAATAGTGCAATGCTGTGACCAGCTACTTGGGGACAAGGTATTGAGGAGATTGTAGGCACAATTGGTGCAGTGCTGTGACCACCTACTTAGGGACAGAGTGTTAAGGAGATTGTAGGCACTAGTGGAGCAGTGCTGTGACCAGCTACTTGGGGACAGAGTGTTTAGGAGATTGTAAGCACTAGTGGTGCAGTGCTGTGACCAGCTACTTGGGGACAAAGTGTTGAGGAGATTGTAGGCACTAGTGGTGCAGTGCTGTAACCACCTACTTGGGGACAGAGTGTTGAGGAGATTGTAGGCAAAGGTGGTGCAGTGCTGTGACCAGCTACTTGGGGACAGAGTGTTAAGGAGATTGTAGGCACTACTGGTGCAGTGCTGTGACCACCTAATGGGGACAGAGTGTTGAGGAGATTGTAGGTACTAGTGGTGCAGTGCTGTGACCAGCTACTTGGGGACAGAGTGTTGAGGAGATTGTAGGCACTAGTGGTGCAGTGCTGTGACCAGCTACTTGGGGACAGAGTGTTTAGGAGATTGTAGGCACTAGTGGTGCAGTGCTGTGACCAGCTACTTGGGGACAAAGTGTTGAGGAGATTGTAGGCACTAGTGGTGCAGTGCTGTGACCACCTACTTGGGGACAGAGTGTGGAGGAGATTGTAGGCACTAGTGGTGCAGTGCTGTGACCAGCTACTTGGGGAGAAAGTGTTGAGGAGATTGTAGGCACTAGCGATGCAGTGATGTGACCACCTACTTTGGGACAAAATGTTAAGGAGATTGTAGGCACTAGTAGTGTAGTGATGTGACCAGCTACTTGGAGACAAAATGTTGTGGAGATTGTAGGCACTAGTGGTGCAGTGCTGTGACCAGCTACTTGGGGACAAAGTGTTGTGTAGATTGTAGGCAGAGTGGTGCAGTGCCGTGACCAGCTACTTGGGGACAAAGTGTTGTGTAGATTATAGGCACTAATAGTGCAATGCTGTGACCAGCTACTTTGGGACAAAGTGTTGAGGAGACTGTAGGTACTAGTGAAGCAGTGCTGTGACCAGCTACTTGGGGACAAGGTATTGAGGAGATTGTAGGTACTAGTGAAGCAGAGCTGTGACCAGCTACTTGGGGGCGAAGTGTTGTGTAGATTATAGGCACTAATAGTGCAGTGCTGTGATCAGCTACTTGGGGGCAAAGTGTTGAGGAGATTGTATCACTAGTGGTGCAGTGCTGTGACCAGCTAATTGGGGGCAAAGTGTTGAGGAGACTGTAGGCACTAGTGGTGCAGTGCTGTGACCAGCTACTTTGGGACAAAGTGTTGAGGAGATTGTAGGCACTAGTGGTGCAGTGCTGGGTTCAGCTAATTGGGGACCAGGTATTAAGAAGTTAGTAGGCACTAATAGTGTAGTGCTGTGACGAGCTACTGGTATTGATGATATTGTAGGCACTAGTGGTGCAGTGATGTGTCCAGGTATTTTTTGACAAGGTATCGAGGAGATTGTAGGCACTTATAGTACAGTGTTGTGACCAGCTATTTGGGGACAAGGTATTGAGGAGATTGTAGGCACTAATAGTGCAGTGCTGTGACCAGCTACTTGGGGACAGAGTGTTTAGGAGATTGTAGGCACTAGTGGTGCAGTGCTGTGACCAGCTACTTGGGGACAAAGTTTTTAGGAGATTGTAGGCACTAGTGGTGCAGTGCTGTAACCACATACTTGGGAACAGAGTGTTGAGGAGATTGTAGGCAAAAGTGGTGCAGTGCTGTGACCAGCTACTTGGGGACAAAGTGTTGAGGAGATTGTAGGCACTAGTGGTGCTGTGCTGTGACCACCTACTTGGGGACAGAGTGTTGTGGAGATTGTAGGCACTAGTGGTGCAGTGCTGTGACCAGCTACTTGGGGACAGAGTGTTGAGGAGATTGTAGGCACTAGTGGTGCAGTGCTGTGACCAGCTACTTGGGGACAGAGTGTTTAGGAGATTGTAGGCACTAGTGGTGCAGTGCTGTGACCAGCTACTTGGGCACAAAGTGTTGAGGAGATTGTAGGCACTAGTAGTGTAGTGCTGTGACCAGCTACTTGGGGACAAAGTGTTGGGGAGATTGTAGGCACTAGTGGTGCAGTGCTGTAACCACCTACTTGGGGACAGAGTGTTGAGAAGATTGTAGGCAAAAGTATTGCAGTGCTGTGACCAGCTACTTGGGGACAGAGTGTTGAGGAGATTGTAGGCACTAGTAGTGCAGTGCTGTGACCACCTACTTGGGGACAGAGTGTTGAGGAGATTGTAGGCACTAGTGGTGCAGTGCTGTGACCAGCTACTTGGGGACAGAGTGTTGAGGAGATTGTAGGCACTAGTGGTGCAGTGCTGTGACCAGCTACTTGGGGACAGAGTGTTTAGGAGATTGTAGGCACTAGTGGTGCAGTGCTGTGACCAGCTACTTGGGGACAAAGTGTTGAGGAGATTGTAGGCACTAGTGGTGCAGTGCTGTGACCACCTACTTGGGGACAGAGTGTGGAGGAGATTGTAGGCACTAGTGGTGCAGTGCTGTGACCAGCTACTTGGGGAGAAAGTGTTGAGGAGATTGTAGGCACAAGCGGTGCAGTGATGTGACCACCTACTTGGGGACAAAATGTTGAGGAGATTGTAGGCACTAGTAGTGTAGTGCTGTGACCAGCTACTTGGAGACAGAATGTTGTGGAGATTGTAGGCACTAGTGGTGCAGTGCTGTGACCAGCTACTTGGGGATAAAGTGTTGTGTAGATTGTAGGCAGAGTGGTGCAGTGCCGTGACCAGCTACTTGGGGACAAAGTGTTGTGTAGATTATAGGCACTAATAGTGCAATGCTGTGACCAGCTACTTTGGGACAAAGTGTTGAGGAGACTGTAGGTACTAGTGAAGCAGTGCTGTGACCAGCTACTTGGGGACAAGGTATTGAGGAGATTGTAGGCACTAGTGGTGCAGTGCTGTGACCAGCTACTTGGGGATACAGTGTGTAGATTGTAGGTACTAGTGGAGCAGTGCTGTGACCAGCTACTTGGGGGCGAAGTGTTGTGTAGATTATAGGCACTAACAGTGCAGTGCTGTGATCAGCTACTTGGGGGCAAAGTGTTGAGGAGATTGTATCACTAGTGGTGCAGTGCTGTGACCAGCTAATTGGGGGCAAAGTGTTGAGGAGACTGTAGGCTCTAGTGGTGCAGTGCTGTGACCAGCTACTTTGGGACAAAGTGTTGAGGAGATTGTAGGCACTAGTGGTGCAGTGCTGGGTTCAGCTAATTGGGGACCAGGTATTGAGAAGATAGTAGGCACTAATAGTGTAGTGCTGTGACCAGCTACTGGTATTGATGAGATTGTAGGCACTAGTGGTGCAGTGATGTGTCCAGGTATTTTTTGACAAGGTATCGAGGAGATTGTAGGCACTTATAGTACAGTGTTGTGACCAGCTATTCGGGGACAAGGTATTGAGGAGATTGTAGGCACTAATAGTGCAGTGCTGTGATCAGCTACTTAGTGACAGAGTGTTTAGGAGATTGTAGGCACTAGTGGTGCAGTGCTGTGACCAGCTACTTGGGGACAAAGTGTTGAGGAGATTGTAGGCACCAGTGGTGCAGTGCTGTAACCACCTACTTGGGAACAGAGTGTTGAGGAGATTGTAGGCAAAAGTGGTGCAGTGCTGTGACCAGCTACTTGGGGAGAGAGTGTTGAGGAGATTGTAGGCACTAGTGGTGCAATGCCGTGACCACCTACTTGGGGACAGAGTGTTGAGGAGATTGTAGGCACTAGTGGTGCAGTGCTGTGACCAGCTACTTGGGGACAGAGTGTTGAGGAGATTGTAGGCACTAGTGGTGCAGTGCTGTGACCAGCTACTTGGGGACAGAGTGTTTAGGAGATTGTAGGCACTAGTGGTGCAGTGCTGTGACCAGCTACTTGGGGACAAAGTGTTAAGAATATTGTAGGCACTAGTGGTGCAGTGCTGTGACCACCTACTTGGGGACAAAATTGAGGAGATTGTAGGCACTAGTAGTGCAATGCTGTGACCAGCTACTTGGGGACAAAGTGTTGAAAAGATTGTAGGCACTAGTAGTGTAGTGCTGTGACCAGCTACTTGGGGACAAAATGTTGTGGAGATTGTAGGCACTAGTGGTGCAGTGCTGTGACCAGCTACTTGGGGACAAAGTGTTGTGTAGATTGTAGGCACTAGTGGAGCAGTGCTGTGACCAGCTACTTGGGGGTGAAGTGTTGAGGAGACTGTAGGCACTAGTGGTGCAGTGCTGTGACCAGCTACTTGGGGACAAGGTATTGAGGAGATTGTAGGCACTAGTGGTGCAGTGCTGTGACCAGCTACTTGGGGGCGAAGTGTTGTGTAGATTATAGGCATTAATAGTGCAGTGCTGTGACCAGCTACTTGGGGGTAAAGTGTTGAGGAGATTGTATCACTAGTGGTGCAGTGCTGTGACCAGCTAATTGGGGACAAAGTGTTGAGGAGACTGTAGGCACTAGTGGTGCAGTGCTGTGACCAGCTACTTGGGGACAAGGTATTGAGGAGATTGTAGGCACTAGTGGTGCAGTGCTGTGACCTGCTACTTGGGGACACAGTGTGTAGATTGTAGGTACTAGTGGTGCAGTGCTGTGACCAGCTACTTGGGGACAGAGTGTTGAGGAGATTGTATCACTAGTAGTGCAGTGCTGTGACCAGCTACTTGGGGACACAGTGTGTAGATTGTAGGTACTAGTGGTGCAGTGCTGTGACCAGCTACTTGGGGGCGAAGTGTTGTGTAGATTATAGGCACTAATAGTGCAGTGCTGTGACCAGCTACTTGGGTGTAAAGTGTTGAGGAGATTGTATCACTAGTGGTGCAGTGCTGTGACCAGCTAATTGGGGGCAAAGTGTTGAGGAGACTGTAGGCACTAGTGGTGCAGTGCTGTGACCAGCTACTTGCGGACAAAGTGTTGAGGAGATTTTAGGCACTAGTGGTGCAGTGCTGGGTTCAGCTGATTGGGGACAAGGTATTGAGGAGATTGTAGGCACTAATAGTGTAGTGCTGTGACCAGCTACTGGTATTGATGAGATTGTAGGCACTAGTGGTGCAGTGATGTGTCCAGGTATTTTTTGACAAGGTATCGAGGAGATTGTAGGCACTAGTGGTGCAGTGCTGTGACCAGCTACTTGCGCACAAAGTGTTGAGGAGATTGTAGGCACTAGTAGTGTAGTGCTGTGACCAGCTACTTGGGGACAAAGTGTTGAGGAGATTGTAGGCACTAGTGGTGCAGTGCTGTAACCACCTACTTGGGGACAGAGTGTTGAGGAGATTGTAGGCAAAAGTGGTGCAGTGCTGTGACCAGCTACTTGGGGACAGAGTGTTGAGGAGATTGTAGGCACTAGTGGTGCAGTGCTGTGACCACCTACTTGGGGACAGAGTGTTGACGAGATTGTAGGCACTAGTGGTGCAGTGCTGTGACCAGCTACTTGGGGACAGAGTGTTGAGGAGATTGTAGGCACTAGTGGTGCAGTGCTGTGACCAGCTACTTGGGGACAGAGAGTTTAGGAGATTGTAGGCACTAGTGGTGCAGTGCTGTGACCAGCTACTTGGGGACAAAGTGTTGTGGAGATTGTAGGCACTAGTGGTGCAGTGCTGTGACCACCTACTTGGGGACAAAGTGTGGAGGAGATTGTAGGCACTAGTGGTGCAGTGCTGTGACCAGCTACTTGGGGAGAAAGTGTTGAGGAGATTGTAGGCACTAGCGGTGCAGTGATGTGACCACCTACTTGGGGACAAAATGTTGAGGAGATTGTAGGCACTAGTAGTGTAGTGCTGTGACCAGCTACTTGGAGACAGAATGTTGTGGAGATTGTAGGCACTAGTGGTGCAGTGCTGTGACCAGCTACTTGGGGACAAAGTGTTGTGTAGAATGTAGGCAGAGTGGTGCAGTGCCGTGACCAGCTACTTGGGGACAAAGTGTTGTGTAGATTATAGGCACTAATAGTGCAATGCTGTGACCAGCTACTTTGGGACAAAGTGTTGAGGAGACTCTAGGTACTAGTGAAGCAGTGCTGTGACCAGCTACTTGGGGACAAGGTATTGAGGAGATTGTAGGCACTAGTGGTGCAGTGCTGTGACCAGCTACTTGGGGATACAGTGTGTAGATTGTAGGTACTAGTGGTGCAGTGCTGTGACCAGCTACTTGGGGGCGAAGTGTTGTGTAGATTATAGGCACTAATAGTGCAGTGCTGTGATCAGCTACTTGGGGGCAAAGTGTTGAGGAGATTGTATCACTAGTGGTGCAGTGCTGTGACCAGCTAATTGGGGGCAAAGTGTTGAGGAGACTGTAGGCACTAGTGGTGCAGTGCTGTGACCAGCTACTTTGGGACAAAGTGTTGAGGAGATTGTAGGCACTAGTGGTGCAGTGCTGGGTTCAGCTAATTGGGGACCAGGTATTGAGAAGATAGTAGGCACTAATAGTGTAGTGCTGTGACCAGCTACTGGTATTGATGAGATTGTAGGCACTAGTAGTGCAGTGATGTGTCCAGGTATTTTTTGACAAGGTATCGAGGAGATTGTAGGCACTTATAGTACAGTGATGTGACCAGCTATTCGGGGACAAGGTATGGAGGAGATTGTAGGCACTAATAGTGCAGTGCTGTGATCAGCTACTTTGTGACAGAGTGTTTAGGAGATTGTAGGCACTAGTGGTGCAGTGCTGTGACCAGCTACTTGGGGACAAAGTGTTGAGGAGATTGTAGGCACTAGTGGTGCAGTGCTGTAACCACCTACTTGGGAACAGAGTGTTGAGGAGATTGTAGGCAAAAGTGGTGCAGTGCCGTGACCACCTACTTAGGGACAGAGTGTTGAGGAGATTGTGGGCACTAGTGGTGCAGTGCTGTGACCAGCTACTTGGGGACAGAGTGTTGAGGAGATTGTAGGCACTAGTGGTGCAGTGCTGTGACCAGCTACTTGGGGACAGAGTGTTTAGGAGATTGTAGGCACTAGTTGTGCAGTGCTGTGACCAGCTACTTGGGGTCAAAGTGTTAAGAAAATTGTAGGCACTAGTGGTGCAGTGCTGTGACCACCTAATTGGGGACAAAATTGAGGAGATTGTAGGCACTAGTGGTGCAATGCTGTGACCAGCTACTTGGGGACAAAATGTTAAGGAGATTGTAGGCTCTAGTAGTGTAGTGCTGTGACCAGCTACTTGGGGACAAAATGTTGTGGAGATTGTAGGCACTAGTGGTGCAGTGCTGTGACAAGCTACTTGGGGACAAAGTGTTGTGTAGATTGTAGGCACTAGTGGAGCAGTGCTGTGACTAGCTACTTGGGGGTGAAGTGTTGAGGAGACTGTAGGCACTAGTGGTGCAGTGCTGTGACCAGCTACTTGGGGACAAGGTATTGAGGAGATTGTAGGCACTAGTGGTGCAGTGCTGTGACCAGCTACTTGGGGGCGAAGTGTTGTGTAGATTATAGGCACTAATAGTGCAGTGCTGTGACCAGCTACTTGGGGGTAAAGTGTTGAGGAGATTGTATCACTAGTGGTGCAGAGCTGTGACCAGCTAATTGGGGGCAAAGTGTTGAGGAGACTGTAGGCACTAGTGGTGCAGTGCTGTGACCAGCTACTTGGGGACAAGGTATTGAGGGGATTGTAGGCACTAGTGGTGCAGTGCTGCGACCAGCTACTTGGGGACACAGTGTGTAGATTGTAGGTACTAGTGGTGCAGTGCTGTGACCAGCTACTTGGGGACAGAGTGTTGAGGAGATTGTATCACTAGTGGTGCAGTGCTGTGACCAGCTACTTGGGGACACAGTGTGTAGATTGTAGGTACTAGTGGTGCAGTGCTGTGACCAGCTACTTGGGGGCGAAGTGTTGTGTAGATTATAGGCACTAATAGTGCAGTGCTGTGACCAGCTACTTGGGTGTAAAGTGTTGAGGAGATTGTATCACTAGTGGTGCAGTGCTGTGACCAGCTAATTGGGGGCAAAGTGTTGAGGAGACTGTAGGCACTAGTGGTGCAGTGCTGTGACCAGCTACTTGGGGACAAAGTGTTGAGGAGATTGTAGGCACTAGTGGTGCAGTGCTGGGTTCAGCTGATTGGGGACAAGGTATTGAGGAGATTGTAGGCACTAATAGTGTATTGCTGTGACCAGCTACTGGTATTGATGAGATTGTAGGCACTAGTGGTGCAGTGATGTGTCCAGGTATTTTTTGACAAGGTATCGAGGAGATTGTAGGCACTTATAGTACAGTGTAGTGACCAGCTATTCGGGGACAAGGTATTGAGGTGATTGTAGGCACTAATAGTGCATTGCTATGACCAGCTACTTGGGGACAAGGTATTGTGGAGATTGTAGGCACTAATAGTGCAGTGCTGTGACCAGCTACTTGAGGACAAGGTATTGAGGAGATTGAATCACTAATAGTGCAGTGCTGTGACCAGCTACTTGGGGACAAGGTATTGAGGTGATTGTAGGCACTAGTAGTGCATTGCTATGACCAGCTACTTGGGGACAAGGTATTGAGAAGATAGTAGGCACTAATAGTGTAGTGCTGTGACCAGCTACTGGTATTGATGAGATTGTAGGCACTAGTGGTGCAGTGATGTGTCCAGGTATTTTTTGACAAGGTATCGAGGAGATTGTAGGCACTTATAGTACAGTGTAGTGACCAGCTATTCGGGGACAAGTTATTGAGGAGATTGTAGGCACTAATAGTGCAGTGATGTGACCAGCTACTTGGGTGTAAAGTGTTGAGGAGATTGTATCACTAGTGGTGCAGTGCTGTGACCAGCTAATTGGGGGCAAAGTGTTGAGGAGACTGTAGGCACTAGTGGTGCAGTGCTGTGACCAGCTACTTGGGGACAAAGTGTTGAGGAGATTGTAGGCACTAGTGGTGCAGTGCTGGGTTCAGCTGATTGGGGACAAGGTATTGAGGAGATTGTAGGCACTAATAGTGTAGTGCTGTGACCAGCTACTGGTATTGATGAGATTGTAGGCACTAGTGGTGCAGTGATGTGTCCAGGTATTTTTTGACAAGGTATCGAGGAGATTGTAGGCACTAGTGGTGCAGTGCTGTGACCAGCTACTTGGGCACAAAGTGTTGAGGAGATTGTAGGCACTAGTAGTGTAGTGCTGTGACCAGCTACTTGGGGACAAAGTGTTGAGGAGATCGTAGGCACTAGTGGTGCAGTGCTGTAACCACCTACTTGGGGACAGAGTGTTGAGGAGATTTTAGGCAAAAGAATAATTTTATAGAATAATTTAGAATAATTTTTAGAATAATTTTATTTTTTTTCCTGCAAAAACATACTACATATACAGTTTCAATTTAACATATATACAGGAATTTCTAACCATCGCTGCCAGTAAAGATGGTTAGAACATAAAAAATGTCTCTTTTACATCACTTTCTAGTGAGTCAGGCTCAATCAATGTTCATTTCATTCACACACGAGCGGCGTATCTGTGGCGATTGATATACTTAATATTTAACTGAACAAACATGACGTAATATAATTAAATCTGAACAAATCTTAGTATTAGTAATAAATAACCACAACAAACAATAACAACTATAAATAAATAACTACAATAAATAATAATAACTATAAATAAATAAATAACTACAACTACAATAAATAAATAACTACAATAAATAATAATAACTATAATAAATAACAATAACTATCATTTATCAATATAACAAAAAACATACAACTGAAATAACTTTTAAAAAACTACTGTAAAATATTTGTAAGGGTTTCAATATTGTCAAAAGTGAATAACCATTGTTTAATCCTTTTTGAAAAGTATTCACTAACATTATATTTCCTAAGATCAGTTGGTAACTGATTATATACTTTCGGTCCAACAAAGAGGAAACAGTTTTTAAAACAAGTTCTAACAATCTTTGGTTGTCTGACATTATTCAATGCATTCCCTCTAGTGTTGTAGTAGCTTTGAAAATTTTCTCTGTTACCACTTCGTATATAAAATTCTTTCAGGACTTTGTAAATAAAAAGATGCCTAAGCGGTAATATTTTTAATTGTTGGAAAAGTGGGAAGGAAGGATGGTGCTTATTTTTTTCAAGAATAATACGTATGAAATATTTATGAGTTTTTACTATTGGTTCGAGTGTTGATTTGTTTGCACCTCCCCAGAATGTAATACCGTATTGCAGTCGAGAGTGGATAAGGGCAAAGTATAGTGATGTCATTAACTGTACATTACAAAATCGCTTGAGATAATAAAACTTTCTTATATTGTAGCGCAATGTGCGGTTAAGTTGATCTATTTGTTTTTTCCAGTTCAATTTACTGTCTAGTACTATTCCCAAATATTTTATATCATCTATACTTTCAATGTGTGGACAATCGCATCTGGTGTTTGTGCAATTTATTTTGTGATAAATTGGGTGTCTCTCAAAGTTGTGACCTCTAAAAGAAAAATTTATGTACTTTGTTTTATCAACATTAATTATCATTCCATTATTGCTACACCAGTTTCTCAGTAATCTTAAGTCTGTATTTATTCTATTCTCAATACGGTCCCATTCCGAGTCCATAATTAAAATTGCCAAGTCATCAGCAAACGCACTAAGTTTTCCCTCAAAAGGAATGCTCAGAAGATCATTTATAAAGATCAAGAAAAGGGTCGCAGCCAAAACAGATCCCTGAGGAACACCCTGCTCTATTTTCCTTGTGTTGCTTATTTCATTATTGATTTTGACTCGTTGCATTCGATTCCGTAAATAACTTGCAAACCAGTCAAGAGCAACGCCTCTGACCCCCGCATACTCCAGTTTTGTTAGTAGCACATCATGGTTTACGAGATCAAAAGCTTTGGAAAAGTCTACAAAGGTACCAGTAGCCTTTAATTGATTATTCATAGCATTGTATATTCCTTTTGTAAATATAGCAAGTGCATCCTCTGTACTCTTTCCGGTTGTGAATCCAAATTGAGCTACATCAAAGAAATTGTTATTATTTAAGAAGCTCAAAAGTCTAACCCTCATAACCTTCTCAAATATTTTGGAGAAAACCGAAAGAAGTGCAATTGGCCTGTAGTTATTTAATAGCTCATCCTGGCCCTTCTTAAAAACAGGAACAACAATTGAATTCTTTAAAATGCTTGGAAAAGTTCCTGTGCTGAAGCTCAAATTAATTAAGAACACTAATGGATCTAGGATTTGCACAACAATATTCTTTATCAGTTCCACCGACAAATTGTCGAAGCCTGTGGATCTTTTATTCTTTAGTTGTTTAATGATAGTATATACTTCATGCCTGTCAGTAGGAGCAACAAACAATGAATTCGTGGCAGAATGTAAGTTAGCCATAAACTCATTGCTTTGTATTTTGTTGTCAAGCGTGCTATGTATATTTATAAAAAAATCATTGAATTCATTGGCAATTATTTTGTTATCCTCTGTTAATGCTCCATCACTTTGTCTTATTCTTGTAATTGTTTTATTTTTACGTTCTCCAACAATAGTGTTTATAATTTTCCATTGTTCCTGGGTGTTACCAGAGTACTTTTCAAGTAAATCAGAAAAATATTTGCGCTTAGTGTTATCAATATCCTTACGTAGACTGTCTCTGTAAGCGTCAAAGTAACTTTTCAAGGCTAGATCAAAAGGTCTCTTTCTAGTTCTATTGTATAGCTTTGTTCTAACTTTTATTCTGTTGATTATTGTTTGTGTCATCCATGGGTTTCTACTCTGTGCTTTGTATAGCTTTATATTTACAGTTTGTTGTGTTGTATTATTGGCTATGGATTTTTGTAATGTACTGAGGAAGAGTTCAAAAGCTAAATCAACATCTGTGTATTCATTCAGATTCCATTGCACATTATCCAATTCATGGACAAGATTATTGTAATCTGTTTTATATTTCGGTTTCATGGGTGGGACAATGTTGTCTGAAGTAAGTGCTGTTGTCGTATTAGTGATTGTTAAGACGGTTGTACTGTGGTCAGTAATACCAAGGTGAAGTATTGCAGTTTTTAAAGTGTCAATATATCTAAATCTAACCAGTGCATGATCAATACAAGAAGTTGATCTGTTTGTTATTCTGGTGGGTTCACTGATAAGGGAAACCAGTCCGTAGTTGCTTATCAAGTTTAGATAAGCGTCAGTGTGAGTCGAGGACTGAAGTGTGTCAATATTTACATCTCCTACTATTACAATGTTAGATTTTAGTCCTGATAACAAAGTTTCAAGTTCTAGCAAAAAATCGCATACTGAATGCTCGTGTAGTCTGTAAACTCCGAGAATGCTGAATAAGTAACTATTAATTTTTAGATTCAAAAATACACAGTCTACAGTTCTAAAAAGTGGTGCAGTGCTGTTACCAGCTACTTGGGGACAGAGTGTTGAGGAGATTGTAGGCACTAGTGGTGCAGTGCTGTGACCACCTACTTGGGGACAGAGTGTTGAGGAGATTGTAGGCACTAGTGGTGCAGTGCTGTAACCAGCTACTTGGGGACAGAGTGTTGAGGAGATTGTAGGCACTAGTGGTGCAGTGCTGTGACCAGCTACTTGGGGACAGAGTGTTTAGGAGATTGTAGGCACTAGTGGTGCAGTGCTGTGACCAGCTACTTGGGGACAAAGTGTTGAGGAGATTGTAGGCACTAGTGGTGCAGTGCTGTGACCACCTACTTGGGGACAGAGTGTGGACGAGATTGTAGGCACTAGTGGTGCAGTGCTGTGACCAGCTACTTGGGGAGAAAGTGTTGAGGAGATTGTAGGCACTAGCGGTGCAGTGATGTGACCACCTACTTGGGGACAAAATGTTGAGGAGATTGTAGGCACTAGTAGTGTAGTGCTGTGACCAGCTACTTTGAGACAGAATGTTGTGGAGATTGTAGGCACTAGTGGTGCAGTGCTGTGACCAGCTACTTGGGGACAAAGTGTTGTGTAGATTGTAGGCAGAGTGGTGCAGTGCCGTGACCAGCTACTTGGGGACAAAGTGTTGTGTAGATTATAGGCACTAATAGTGCAATGCTGTGACCAGCTACTTTGGGACAAAGTGTTGAGGAGACTGTAGGTACTAGTGAAGCAGTGCTGTGACCAGCTACTTGGGGACAAGGTATTGAGGAGATTGTAGGCACTAGTGGTGCAGTGCTGTGACCAGCTACTTGGGGATACAGTGTGTAGATTGTAGGTACTAGTGGTGCAGTGCCGTGACCACCTACTTGGGGACAGAGTGTTGAGGAGATTGTAGGCACTAGTGGTGCAGTCCTGTGACCAGCTACTTGGGGACAGAGTGTTGAGGAGATTGTAGGCATTAGTGGTGCAGTGCTGTGACCAGCTACTTGGGGACAGAGTGTTTAGGAGATTGTAGGCACTAGTAGTGCAGTGCTGTGACCAGCTACTTGGGGACAAAGTGTTAAGAATATTGTAGGCACTAGTGGTGCAGTACTGTGACCACCTACTTGGGGACAAAATTGAGGAGATTGTAGGCACTAGTGGTGCAATGCTGTGACCAGCAACTTGGGGACAAAGTGTTGAGGAGATTGTAGGCACTTGTAGTGTAGTGCTGTGACCAGCTACTTGGGGACAAAATGTTGTGGAGATTGTAGGCACTAGTGGTGCAGTGCTGTTACCAGCTACTTGGGGACACAGTGTGTAGATTTTAGGTACTAGTGGTGCAGTGCTGTGACCAGCTACTTGGGGACAGAGTGTTGAGGAGATTGTATCACTAGTGGTGCAGTGCTGTGACCAGCTACTTGGGGACACAGTGTGTAGATTGTAGGTACTAGTGGTGCAGTGCTGTGACCAGCTACTTGGGGGCGAAGTGTTGTGTAGATTATAGGCACTAATAGTGCAGTGATGTGACCAGCTACTTGGGTGTAAAGTGTTGAGGAGATTGTATCACTAGTGGTGCAGTGCTGTGACCAGCTAATTGGGGGCAAAGTGTTGAGGAGACTGTATGCACTAGTGGTGCAGTGCTGTGACCAGCTACTTGGGGACAAAGTGTTGAGGAGATTGTAGGCACTAGTGGTGCAGTGCTGGGTTCAGCTGATTGGGGACAAGGTATTGAGGAGATTGTAGGCACTAATAGTGTAGTGCTGTGACCAGCTACTGGTATTGATGAGATTGTAGGCACTAGTGGTGCAGTGATGTGTCCAGGTATTTTTTGACAAGGTATCGAGGAGATTGTAGGCACTTATAGTACAGTGTAGTGACCAGCTATTCGGGGACAAGGTATTGAGGAGATTGTAGGCACTCATAGTGCAGTGCTGTGACCAGCTACTTGAGGACAAGGTATTGAGGAGATTGTAGGCACTAATAGTGCAGTGCTGTGACCAGCTACTTGGGGACAAGGTGTTGAGGAGATTGTAGGCACTAATAGTGCAGTGCTGTGACCAGCTACTTGGGGACAAGGTATTGAGGTGATTGTAGGCACTAGTAGTGCATTGCTATGACCAGCTACTTGGGGACAAGGTATTGAGAAGATAGTAGGCACTAATAGTGTAGTGCTGTGACCAGCTACTGGTATTGATGAGATTGTAGGCACTAGTGGTGCAGTGATGTGTCCAGGTATTTTTTGACAAGGTATCGAGGAGATTGTAGGCACTTATAGTACAGTGTAGTGACCAGCTATTCGGGGACAAGGTATTGAGGAGATTGTAGGCACTCATAGTGCAGTGCTGTGACCAGCTACTTGAGGACAAGGTATTGAGGAGATTGTAGGCACTAATAGTGCAGTGCTGTGACCAGCTACTTGGGGACAAGGTGTTGAGGAGATTGTAGGCACTAATAGTGCAGTGCTGTGACCAGCTACTTGGGGACAAGGTATTGAGGGGATTGTAGGCACTAATAGTGCAATGCTGTGATCAGCTATTTGGGAATAAGGTATTGAGGTGATTGTAGGCACTAGTTGTGCAATGCTGTGACCAGCTACTTGGGGACAAGGTATTGATGAGATTGTAGGCACTAATAGTGCAGTGCTGTAACCAGCTACTTGGGGACAAGGTATTGAGGAGATTGTAGGCACTAATAGTGCAGTGCTGTGACCAGCTACTTGCGGACAAGGTGTTGAGGAGATTGTAGGCACTAATAGTGCAGTGCTGTGACCAGCTACTTGGGGACAAGGTACTGAGGAGATTGTAGGCACTAATAGTGCAGTGCTGTGACCAGCTACTTGGGGACAAGTTACTGAAGAGATTGTAGGCACTAATAGTGTAGTGCTGTGACCAGCTACTGGTATTGATGAGATTGTAGGCACTAGTGGTGCAGTGATGTGTCCAGGTATTTTTTGACAAGGTATCGAGGAGATTGTAGGCACTTATAGTACAGTGTAGTGATCAGCTATTCGGGGACAAGGTATTGAGGTGATTGTAGGCACTAATAGTGCATTGCTATGACCAGCTACTTGGGGACAAGGTATTGAGGAGATTGTAGGCACTAATAGTGCAGTGCTGTGACCAGCTACTTGAGGACAAGGTATTGAGGAGATTGTAGGCACTAATAGTGCAGTGCTGTGACCAGCTACTTGGGGACAAGGTATTGAGGTGATTGTAGGCACTAGTAGTGCATTGCTATGACCAGCTACTTGGGGACAAGGTATTGAGAAGATAGTAGGCACTAATAGTGTAGTGCTGTGACCAGCTACTGGTATTGATGAGATTGTAGGCACTAGTGGTGCAGTGATGTGTCCAGGTATTTTTTGACAAGGTATCGAGGAGATTGTAGGCACTTATAGTACAGTGTAGTGACCAGCTATTCGGGGACAAGGTATTGAGGAGATTGTAGGCACTAATAGTGCAGTGCTGTGACCAGCTACTTGAGGACAAGGTATTGAGGAGATTGTAGGCACTAATAGTGCAGTGCTGTGACCAGCTACTTGGGGACAAGGTGTTGAGGAGATTGTAGGCACTAATAGTGCAGTGCTGTGACCAGCTACTTGGGGACAAGGTATTGAGGGGATTGTAGGCACTAATAGTGCAGTGCTGTGATCAGCTATTTGGGAATAAGGTATTGAGGTGATTGTAGGCACTAGTTGTGCAATGCTGTGACCAGCTACTTGGGGACAAGGTATTGAGGAGATTGTAGGCACTAATAGTGCAGTGCTGTAACCAGCTACTTGGGGACAAGGTATTGAGGAGATTGTAGGCACTAATAGTGCAGTGCTGTGACCAGCTACTTGCGGACAAGGTGTTGAGGAGATTGTAGGCACTAATAGTGCAGTGCTGTGACCAGCTACTTGGGGACAAGGTACTGAGGAGATTGTAGGCACTAATAGTGCAGTGCTGTGACCAGCTACTTGGGGACAAGTTACTGAAGAGATTGTAGGCACTAATAGTGCAGTGCTGTGACCAGCTACTTGGGGACAAGGTATTGAGGAGATTGTAGGCACTAATAGTGCAATGCTGTGACCAGCTACTTGGGGACAAGGTATTGAGGAGATTGTAGGCACTAATAGTGCAGTGCTGTGACCAGCTACTTGGGGACAAAGTATTGAGGAGATTGTAGGCACTAATAGTGTAATGCTGTGACCAGCCACTTTGGGACAAAGTATTGAGGAGATTGTAGGCACTAATAGTGCAATGCTGTGACTAGCTACTTGGGGACAAGGTATTGAGGAGATTGTAGGCATTAATAGTGCAATGCTGTGACCAGCTACTTGGGGACAAGGTATTGAGGAGATTGTAGGCACTAATAGTGCAATGCTGTGACCAGCTATTCGGGGACAAGGTATTGAGGAGATTGTAGGCACTAATAGTGCAGTGCTGTGACCAGCTACTTGGGGACAAGGTATTGAGGTAATTGTAGGCACTAGTGGTACAATGCTGTGACCAGCTACTTGGGGACAAGGTATTGAGGAGATCGTAGGCACTAGTGGTGCAATGCTGTGACCAGCTACTTGGGGACAAGGTATTGAGGTGATTGTAGGCACTAGTGGTGCAATGCTGTGACCAGCTATTCGGGGACAAGGTATTGAGGAGATTGTAGGCACGAATAGTGCAGTGCTGTTACCAGCTACTTGGGGACAAGGTATTGAGGTGATTGTAGGCACTAGTGGTGCAATGCTGTGACCAGCTATTCGGGGACAAGGTATTGAGGAGATTGTAGGCACTAATGTGCAGTGCTGTGACCATTTTCTTGGGGACAAGGTATTGAGGAGATTGTAGGCACTAATAGTGCAGTGCTGTGACCAGCTACTTGGGGACAAGGTATTGAGTTGATTGTAGGCAATAGTGGTGCAATGCTGTGACCAGCTACAAGGTGTTAGTTGACCTGGCTATTAAGTTATTAACAAATATTGTAGCTCTCTCTGAGGAACATTCGACCTTAGTTACCAACAATGACAACATTTACCTACTCTCATACTTTATATATATATATGCCCTTTCCTCTACGAAATGTAATTATGATTGTATGAGAATTAAAGAAAACAACTTTAAACTCACTATGATTTGAAAACACGAAATTCACAGGCAGTACAAAAATGTAACATAAAATTTATCCGAATTTTAAGTTACACTAATATTGAATAAATGTCTACTAATAAATTTTAATAATTTACAAATAAATGTTGAACACTTTATTACCAGTGAACTAAAAACATTTACTACTTCTCGTCACTTTATTATTATTACTTTTCTTAAAATACCGAATGGAATCTTAAATTTACAGATTCACTCCCTGCAGTAGATGGAATTGACATTGGCTGCACGTTACATTGAAAATTTCCCTTCCCTACTTCAATTCCTGTATTAATTATTAATACAGGGCATTATTTGTAGTTATTTTTTAGTTTGCTTAATTTAAATTAGTAGTTTGTTACGATTATAAAACACTCCAAATGTCTCCTTGGGCTGACTCTGCCGCTGTGAAATATATTTTTATTATTTCCCTTCGAATAGATTCTGTATAGGAACTAACTTCTAATTACGTCTTATAAATCACATTCACTGCATTGCTCTTGTTAACACACATATTGAAGGAAGTCTTATGTCCTTGTACGCGTAAAATAAGCACCCCAAGAGACAATGCTTTCAAAAAGTAACACCAAGGACTTTATATAATACCTGCCAATAAGATATACGATGCTCCAGAGCCACATATACCCTTCAATGTGAACTACTGACTGTGTGATATTTATTGTTTGTCTGAGTAAGAAATGGTGTGTTAATATCCTGTTCCATTTCAACCCCTAGCATTCAAAGCAGGGTTCTCATTGTTTCCTTGACTTCTTTTCCGTTCATAAATAAAGCTTTTATTTTTATAATACTTACATACTAATTTAATTTAATTTTTTAACCTTTAATTATATTTTATTATCTTTTAAAGCATTGTTTTATAACTTATAATTTAGTGTTATTAATGATAGTGACTGAACCAAAAACTTAATTTGTTTAAACATCATGTTTTACTTTTAGTAAAGTTAGGTTGTTTTTTGAGATGATTGTTTGCAAAAACTCCTCATTTAATGGGTTTTTTACAGTAAAATATCAAAAGTAAAACATACATAGTTTCTTCACAAACAGTGGCTATAAATTAAAAAATACAAAAGGATTGTAGAATTTTTCACATGTTCATCTTTACGTCTGACCTCAACAAGGTCTACTTACAGGTATGTGCAATGTTTATTTCTTGTATATATATCCTATTAACATATTTGTGAATAAAATTAATTAAATGAAAGATTATAACAACACCTGCTGAGGTTACTTAATCCACAACTTGATATTTGATACAACGGACTCTTAAAACAAACAATATAGATCTATTGATATTTACTTGTGAAGACGTACGAAATATTTTGAGTTTGTTTTCCAATGTACCAACAGTGTAATTTTGCTTCAGTTCCGGCATTTTCTAACATACTGACGTATTTCCTAATGTCAATACATATATATCTTAAATACTGAAACATCTGTTTGGGATTAACGTAATATAGAACTTTGTTATTACTTAGGATGTAAATTTTTTTTGTTTGTTTTTGTTTTTTTGTTTTTTTTTCATAAGACGCCAATCGTCAAGATATGGGCGAATATGGATTTCGAATGAGTGTGATGAGTGTAGATGAGCGAATGTAGTCATTGTTACAAACTAAAGCCGACTATTCCTTAGAAAGTGTCATTAATTAATAGCCCAATGACAAATGAACAGCCGGTGGTTATCAGCTGATCCTTCTCAAAATATGTTATGACTCTGATTAGGATCGAACTGAGAACCTTTAGCTTATGAAGCTGGGATTGAACCAACTACGCTACCGACCAATTTATAAATAAATCTAAATAAGTAAAGAGGAAATAATACTTCTTTGCAAATTATATAATGGTGATTATTGAACACTTTGGCTTAACAAATGCAAGTAATATGAGGAAAATTTAATCAAGAACAACTTTAGTCGTACCTTTCGAAATCACAACACGGAATTTACAACGTTAAATATAATTTACATTATAAATTATTTAGATGCTTAGTAAAAAACTTTAATTGTAACATTTATCTTTCAATAATCTAATGAATTCAAAAGTTATTTTGTTATGATACGTTTCAGAAAATCATAACATCTTAATGATTCGAAGTTAAACTTTTGAAACTGCACAATTACAAGTGCATTCATTCCCAATAAATAAAAATTAACGCTTATAAAAACAGTTTATATATTTAGAAACAATTAAACTTCAATGTCTCCTAGTGGATATTCATATTTGGAAGTTGATTTCATGATATTGGCAAATGTTTTAAAACAAAACCATACTATCATAACACGAAGGTGGGCTTACATTAGATTGGAAAACTTTACCACCGTACATACATGGGTGGGTAGGAGAGCCATTACACCCTCTTACTCGAAAAGCAAATCAAGATTTTCTTCCGTAATAAATAATTCCCACTCTTTCATAGTCTGAGTTATCTCGTCTAAGATTAGAGTCGGACACTCCCACACGAAATTGAGGTCGTAATTCACAAAACCTTAATAAACGCACAGAAAGTGACCTAAAATATATCAAACTTGCCCTGAAAACCTTCAAAGACTGGTGCACAAATGTCACATTTATGAAAGTTATGCAAATCCATGCCCACTTCATATATTTACACCTGTCGGTGCGATGCGAGCTAGTCACATGGAAAAATGAGGTTATATGCTTTACTGGCTTATGACAGGTGTTGGCTGGTAGCCATTATTAAATCAAAATAATACTTGACCTTAACTTTGAATCCAGGTCGACTGTTTTTCTCTCGTTTTTAATACTAATAAATTTTTATTAAATGTGTAATTTACATGAACAGACGAAATTAAAAAAAAATTAAAGAAAATATTTTATTTGGGTATTATTGCTCATTCAATATAAAATGTCAAAATAATTTGCACATTTTCATTTAAATGATAAATTTGTAACAATAACAAATTTTAAATATTAGAATAATCCATATTGTAATAAATGCAACGATTATGTAAAAAAATAATTAAAAAACATAAGCTTACTTATGTTAAAAGTGTTTAGTTAAAGAATGTGTGCAGGACAAAATTTAGGTATAAAATGTTTCAAAATACATATTTCAGAATTCCGAAAAAATATAAAATAAGACTTAGATATTTTTATATAAGGTATATGTTTGGTTACTTTATTTTGATCAATGAGATTTATGAAATATTTTTGTTAATTTCTGTATTTTTTTTTGAATAGTACAAATTTAAAGTGCGACATTTTCTTCCACTTGTCCTGTATATAAAAGTTCTCAGAAAACCTCTGATATACTATTTCATTTCTTTATTATTATTATTATTTTTTTTTTCAATTTGTCTGAATACAAACGGACGTTTATTTTCTGATAAACGAGTAATCACCTCGCCTAAAGCTGGCTCGTGATTTTAACTGTTGAGTAGTTTGTATTTTAGAGTGAAACCTATGTGAAAGTGTAATCTCAAATGAGACAGACAAAAAGCTGATAGTGTTCGAAAGCAAAATTGTGTTGAAAAACTGTTTTCAAACTGTTTTCATGGAAATAAAAATCCTATGAATAACACAGGGAGAAAATATGTAGACTGTTATAGATAATATTGTTGTAGGGACAAAAACTAGTGAATTTATCGGGGTAATGGGTATGTATTTTATACTATATGTTCGAATATTCGAAAAAGTCAATAACAAAACTAGAAAAAAAATTAACTAATTGTAAAAGAATAAATTGGTAAAACAATATACATATACGTGATAAAAGTCCACACTGGAGTTAATAAAAATGTAAAAAAGACGAGTGTAAAGATATTTATGAGCATTTTAATCATGAATGATTTATATTATTGTAAATATATAGATATATACATGATATATACACTGCCAACTTATTGATATATGTAATATGTTCTTCTTTGACTTAATTTCTCCCTTCTACATTCCAGCTCTCTACTACACTCCGTGATTGGAATTCCTCTGTCGAATCTCGTTCCTCTTTTTCCCTCTTTAAATACGCGACATTCCTCCTTCAAAATAGAAGCCATAATTTTAATCTAATACCATCGTAATTATTAATCAAGCAGTCATCAGTATTCATTACTCGAACGTCGATCGTATAGATAGAGGTAAATATGAGGGTGGATGATTTTTATGAGTGTACTCATTGTTACTAGGTTCGACTGTTCCTTAGAAAGAGATTTTCATTAAAAGCCCAAAAGCCAGGCCAACTAAGAGACCTACATGCTACGTGGAATCCGAACCATGTAGTATTGGTCTGATTTTCAGCTTTCTTAAGCCTTACTACTCACTTCTCTTAACTACATGGCATCCGGACACTGACTAACACCCATCATGGTCATTCTAGACTTCTCTAGTTGTGTCAACACCGATGACAACCCTTGAGTGGATGACGTGTTGGTAATGTTAATGTATGAACTATTACTATACGACTAATAATTTCAAATAAATTTTATTTTATCATTATACTTAACATGTATAAGAGCAATCACACTAAAACTGAATTTCATCTAAAATCACTTTTATTGCACACACTTCTAGGAAGTCCACAAGAGAACTCCGGGTTTAATAACATAATATTGTGTAGTTGGTAAAGCTAGCTATAGTTATTTAATTTAATTAACATTAATTATAGTTAATATGTAAAACGAGCAGCTCATCGAGTTTTACACATACTGTTTTGAATATTTTTCTTCAGTATTTTGCAGCATACTGGAGAAAAGATTTTCTACTAGCGTTTACCTTGAGAGTAGAAAAGCAGACAGACACCAGACACTTACTCAATTAGCGCAGTGGAATGGTGACGCCTTAACAAAAAGCTCACAGTGTTATTTGGCTTATAGAAACTGGTTCATTTCTAATGGTACAGATGAGCTTTCGGCCCAAATACGGTAGTGATGCTGATACGGATACAACCATTCGACAGTGGCTAAGTGCGTTTAAAGAATCTGGTAGGCCACGTGTGTCAGAAGAGATGTGGATATAATCAAAACTTCGTGCCAACGAAGCCCTAAAAAATCCTTGACACGACGAAGTCTTCAGATGGGGATTCTTCGTTCATGATGAGAAAATTCTAAATTTGAACCATCTCTGGAACGGATAGTTATTGCGTTGCAACTGTCACCCAGACAAGCTAGCCAGGAATTGGCGGGGGTTTGAATATCGTTTGAAAGTGGCCGTGTTACTAACGGATTCAACATTGAAATTTACTATATTGACCATCGTTGACAGTATAACGTCCAAAAACATGTAAATACCATTAGATGTTATTTATTACATTAACTTATTTAATTTGAAACCTCCGGAGTTCTTTGTGGACACCCTGCATTATAGAATGAACTAAACGATATAATACTGATTTTCAGTATTTTTGTAAAATAACCAAAACTAAAAGTCGATTTATATTCAATCGTTCTAAAAAATAATACAACCCAATATATAAGGTGGAAAACAAATCGCAGCTCACACTGGAGGGTCGAGATCAGAGCAGGGTGTTAACTCCGCCATTCTTCAATCAGCCGCCCAATAAATATTGCATGTATCTCTGATTTCCAGCCTTATATTTTTGCCCTCTTAAATATATATTAATTCATTTGAATTTTATTACATTAAATAAAATTATTTGTACACTTTGAAATATGTTAAATTGTTAATTACACTTTGTTATATTACTATTGTATCCTATGATTTTATATATAACCTATGAGTTCATATGGTTTAATAATTTAAGTACTTAACTTTATTTATTTCATCTTTGAGTTCTTTTTGGAGATTTAAAAATTTTAAATAATTTTTACAATTCTCGTATATTCCAATAAAATGATTCAATACATTGTGAGGCCTTTCGCCTACAATGTAGGCATTTTCAGACATCAACAAAATTCTAATTAAATTCAATTAGAATTGTAAACCAACATATAACTAATATAATGGGTCAGTACAGTTGTATTAACTCACCCACCCGCCCATACACGTACCGTGGTACTTAGCCACCAACCCACCCATACACGTACAGTGGTACTGACCCACCCACCCGCCCATACACATACAGTGATACTTACCCACACGCCCGCCCATACACGTACAGTGGTATTGACCCACCCACCCACCCATACACGTATAGTGGTACTTATACTCGAATACCACAGTGCGTGTATTTTAACACCACAGTGCGTGTATGGTTGGGTGGGTGGGTCAAAAGCATATATAGAGGTTTCAGCAGCGGAGGGAAAATGTTCCATCGCTTTGATGCTGTCCACTCTTTGACATGACTTACTTCCCCTTCAAGTATTCAATTCCTGCAACAATATTTGGTTGAAAAAATAACTGTAATGAATTGTAAGAGTTTGTTTGCTGTTATTTATTGTTTACATTATTATTCATTGCGTTATTGTTATTATTAACTGCTATTTGACTTCTAAATAACAACTTGATTTAATAGTTTCAAGCTGATTCGTAAGTGTTAATCAAACCAACCAATGATTACTACTACTAATGATGTATTTGGCATGGCTTGCTGCGTACTGTGCTGCATTTCTCCACATGCATTAAAGGGAGTAAGTCATTAGAGTAAATTAAGTAAGTAAATTAGATATATGTTACTATATATATATATATCATATGTAATTTTTTTAAACTATAATTTTGTTGATTTATGAAGATCGTAGGTGAAAGGCCTTATAAAAATAAATAATTTTATTGGAATATATGAGAATTTTGAAAATTATATATAAAATAACTGGTTTATTGTTTCTCAAAAACGTTAACAAGATATGTTTAATATGGACGAAATGTGAAAAAAATTGGGATAGTTTAAAAATGTTTATTAAGTTTACACAAACATAATTAGGTCCGTATGTTTTATTAATTAGCTTAATACATATTATAGCTCAATAATAAATCAAAAACAATTAGTTACTTTATATCATCCTGACGAATTAATTATATTTCTGGTTTAAACGAATGCTAAGACTGCCTACAAAGTATATCCAAGAGAAAACGTTAACTTATATAAAAAGTGAACTAAGATTTTGTATATGTATATGATTTACATAAACTGAAATCCTAATCGCTCAAGCCACAACACGTCAACATTCAGTATACAGTATGCTTACTTAAAAACACTGTTGCAACACACATTTTGTACATGCTTTAACTACAATATGTCAAATGTTCCCCTTTTTGTAGAAACTTAGTCATTTATATAGCCGTGACTTATGTAAATGAGTTATTCTTTACTATTCTGAATCATGATATAATGTAATAAAAAGGTAAATTGCTGAAAAATAACTGTCCTAATATTGTTAATATTTATCTAAAAAATCACTGATGACATTCAAGTTAGTTGAAAAAATATATGGACGGTTATTTCTAACAAATTATTGTTGACTACGCAATGGAAGCGTTCTTATATAAGCTGGAACGCAGAGGGATTGCAGGAACGTTCCCGGCGCGTATTGTTCCCGCTTTGGACCGAGTGAATGGACATCGACTTGAATACCTTTCATCAGAATATATTCCGAAGTTGTGTTACGAGGGGTTTTAAACGAATGTAAACCTGTCCAGAACGAGTATACTCACAGTAAAATATGATCATTGATGTCATGACTTTAATATTACATTTTATTTCTTTGTTTCTTGATTCTTAAGTTCTTGTTTATTTTTTATATCATATAAGGTTATTGAAAGGGGTATCGATTACGAGTATTTTTATTAACCAATCCTGGCATTACATCAGAGAGCAGCTAGTTATAAACAAAAACTGTTTATAGGTAGATAACTGGAAATACATTTTCAGATAACCATAAAACTCCAAGTTGAACATTTAAACCACTATTTATCCCCCACGGTAAATAATAGTTTAAATAATATCAAGATATTTAGGATCATACTTCCTCACGTAATCTATAACTGAAAAAACGAATAAAATGTAATATTATTTTAATGTCTATTTAAATTTAGACCTACATTATGTTCAAACATGCTAGATCTAGTGTATTCATTGAAATATAAATTTATATTAACAGCTCCGAGTTTACGTAATTTTTCATGTAAATTTAACTAGGATAAATGTGTAATTATTTATATAATTTTTATTTCTTTAGATGTTTCGATGGCAAATCTGTACTCTTCAAGTAGTTTACTAATTTAAACTATTTTTATCTGAAATTTAGCTGTTCTGCAGCCTGGCAAAGACCCTGAACGAGTGGAAAGCTATCGCTTTTTATCTATTCTTAGTGTTTGTTATAAGTTGCTGGAAAAACTGTCATATAACAGAATATCACCCATTCTTGATGCTAATATCCAGCTTGAGCAGGCTGGTGTTTGGCCTGGCCAAAGTTGTTGCGACCAGATCCTGGCTCTAACATCATTTATTGAGAATGGGTTTGAAAACAAGCTAAAAACATCTGCAGATTTTGTTGATCTCACAGTGGCTTATGGCACAGTATGAAGCAAAGGTCTTTTATTAAAGTTCTACAGCCTGGTTCCCTGTCCTTTTCTTTTGCGACTTCTAGAGTCAATGATTAGTGCCAGGCTAATAAAAGTTTATATAGGTCTTGAAGAAAGCTCATTGACAGCTGACGGATGGTCTGTCGTAGGGATCCGTACTTACTCCAATTTTATTTAACGTGTATAATGCTGACATCAAAATCACCAGGTCAAGAAAGTGTATATATATGCAGGCGATATTACTTTCGCTTATCAACACAAGGACTTCACAGGTACTGAAGAAACACTTACAAACGATCTTGCAGCCCTCGAAAAATATTTTAGAACGTGGAAGCTGAATCCTAACCCATCAAAAACCGAAGAAGCCTGTTTCCACCTAAGTAATCTACTAGCTAATCAAAAATTAAACATCTTTCTAAATTGTTTAAAACTCCACCACAATGATGATCCACAGTACCTGGGAGTAACGCTAGATCGACCGCTGACGTTTTAAAGCAATCTTCTAAAACAGCAGCTAAAGTTTAAATCAGGGCAAATGTATTACATCATATTGCTGGAACAACTTGGGGAGCCAATGCACACGTCCTGCGTACTACTGCTTTATCACCTGGTATGTGGCTAAATAGCGCACATAAAGCGATTGATGTCCAATTTAATAGAGCCATGATAGCTATTGGTGGTACTCTCATGGCAACTCCACCATCTTGGCTCCCGTGCTGTACAATATAGCTCCTCCAGAAATAAGACATCAGGACACTACGTAAAGAATTCAATAATATCTTGAATGCCCCCCCCCCCCCCATTACCCAGGATCTCCACGTCAGAACGGTCGCTTAAAATCTCGAAACCCACCTCTGTTTCCATTTGAGCAGATAAAATTTCATGCCCAATACTAGCTGTGCCATATAGTATGGAACAGTTTTGATGGACGAAATAAGTTCCTAATGAATGATCATCAATACAAATTTATCAATAATTGGGATGATCCTCCCCTCGTAGGGAGTGGACAATATTGAATCGGTTCCGAACTGCAGTGGGCAAGTGTAACTACTAGAAATACAAATGGGGATTGGCAGTAGATCAGTCGTGTGATTGCGAGGAGTCTATCTAAACAATTGATCACATAGTTACATAGTGCCCCTTTCGCTTTTTTACGGTGGGATTAGCTAGCTTAAATAGAATATGTTGGCAAGTCTTAAATGGCTTGATGAACTGGATTTAGCTTTGTGACTGGATATAATTTTTTATTTATTTATTTATTTTTAATGTTTCTTATAGTGTAATGGCTTTTAGACTTTTTGTCCAACTAAAAATCAGCTTTTACATAATTTTAAATAAAAATAATAATAATAATAATGTTAGCTGACAAAAACAATACGATATATATATCCGAAGTGTAAAACAAAGTTGGATTACGTAATGATTCCACCCATTAATCATTTATAAAAGTTCCTGTGATGAATGATGTTTGTTAGCAACAAAATTGTTCCTTTCGTTTGGTAGGTCAAATGGTTGATTATTTCGGATACCAATGTTTTTATGGTAAACTGAACTGGTTATGTAAAACTGGAAAGGTTTTTTTATGGTAAACTGAGTATAAATTACCTAAATATACGCACCCCTATATCTTTGTCATATTATGGGTGTCAGTGATATAATGTTGATACGGCGTGGTTGCCATTTTTGCTCAGTGGTTGCCATTTTCGTGGCCTCTACTGTAGAAATGGAGAGTTCCATGTTGGGTGGTAGTCAAAGCTCACATGTTGTCTAGTGAAGAGAACTGAGTGTCAGAATTAGCTTAAAATAAGATAAATACTTCGTGGTTCGGATTCCACGTAAAATTGTAGGTTCCTTAGTTGCCCTGGCTATTGGGCTATTAATAATGACTCTTTCTTAGAAAATGTTTGACCTTAGTTAGTAACAATGACTATATTCGTTCATCTACACTCATCAAACTCATTCGCCCCTCATATTTGCCTATACCTCTATGATCGGCGTCTTACAAATGAATAATGAATATTAAGGAGAGTGAATGTGGATTTTAATTTAGTGTGTTGAGTGCATGTAGTCATTGTTATCATTGTTACGAATCAAGGGCAACTATTCTTTAGAAATTGTCATTGGTTAGCAGCCCATTGATAAATTAGCAGCCGGCGTTTACAACTGACCCTCATCAAAATTGTTATGACTTTGATTGGGATCGAACTCAGAAACTTTAGCTTATGAAAGTAGGCTCTATGCATTTAGCCTTTACTCAATTTTAGCAATTATATCACTTTAATGCAATCGGTTTTGGGTTATTTTCCAGTTTTATAGTTAAAATTAGTTAATGTACCTTCCCTTGAGACAGGAAAAATACAACACATTTTGTTTAACTACTACATTAGCCTTGTAGCCTACAAGTTCTGAATCTAGCTGATTTTAAATCAAGCATAAGACAAAACCATTCGAAGTACATGTTTAATTTTTTATAACTACGTTTATTACTCATAACTGAAGGGATTAACATGTTTTTCATTTTTGAAATATGTAAAAATATTTATTCTTTTTAACCATTAAAATTATTAACATTTTAACATTTAAAGAAAATGAAAAACATATTAATCCTTTCTTCAGTTATTTAGAAAAAATGTAGTTATAAAAACTAAACTTGTACTTTGAACGGTTTTGTCTTAAGCTTGATTTAAAATCAGCCAAATTCACCCCTTCAAAAGGCCACAAGTTCTAATGTAGTGGTTACAAATCTTTTTGTATTTTTCCTGTCTAAAAGGAAGTTACATTAACTAACTTTGATTATAAAATTTGAAAATAATCAACTCACCGAAAACCGATTGCACTACTTTAACCAATAATAGAATTACGTATGTAATATTATATTATCGATTACAGTTTCCTTAATCATATTTCAAAACTGTATGTGTAGTAATGGCTAAATAGAGCATAGTTGACGGCTGAATAGTAACTGAGACCGACAAATTAGAGAATCACCCAAAAGAACAACCTTAAAGATGTCTACTATAAATTCCCTAATTCTTATGAAATATAATTAGTCGAATAAATAATGTTCGATCAAAGTAGTGTAATCTCTTTTCGGTGTATTAATTATTTCCCAATGTTTTAATCAAAATAATTTAGTGTACGCTCCCTTGAGACAGGAAAAATATAACAAATCTTTTTTACCACTACATTAGAAATTGTGGCCTTATGAAGTGAAGTCAGCTGACTTTAAGTCACTATTAAGAGAAAACCGTTCAAAGTACAAATTCCATTTTTTAGAACTACCTTTTTATACATAACTGAAGGGATTGAGATGTTTTTCGTTTAAAAAATATAACAATTTTTAAATTTTAAAGTTAAAAAAGGAATTTTTTCCCTTAGAAATTATAAATGATTTTAGACTTTTTAAATGAAAAATATCTTAACCCCTTCAGTTACGTATGAAAACGTAGTTAGAAAAATTAAAAACGGTTTTGTCTTAGTAGTGATTTAAAATCAGCTGAATTCACCAATTCATAAGGCCACAATTTCTAATTTAGTGGTTAAGAGATTTTTTTAGATATTTTTGTGTCTGGAGGGAAGGTACATTAACAAATTTTTATTATAACAATTGGGAAATAATTAACACATAGAAAACCGATTTCACCACGTTAACAGTCTATCACACTTATCAAGTATTTACGCATCATATTTGTCATATAATTGAAAAATTGTAGAGGAATCACGTTAGTAAAGTAAAGCATGATTTATCTACTTCAAAATCCGCTTGAGAACTGCTGACTACTACAAACTCATGACTTGTAACAAACTTAGTTATGCTCTTGCTTGTAAGGTTCGCCAAACAAACTTCCTTGTGAATTTGTGGCTCTCTAAACACTCAATGCGTAGTCTCTGGCAGTATTGTTTAACGGGCACATTACGTCTAGACAACTTTAACATTCAACACGAATCTTAACTATTATACTGATTTATAAATACAGGAGAATTCAGTAAGTGGAATGTAGTAAATTTTCTTCTTCTTGTGAGCACTAACCTCGGACTAGCACAGACTTATGGTGTATACCACTTATTACGTTAGCCGAACAAATAAAAGGTATTTGTAAACTTTCGCAAGAAACAGTTTTATATATGTATATGTATATGTATTTTTTTTTTTTTTTTTTTTTGAACGTAATTATTTATTCAACGGAAACTCTTTTTGGACCTTTTTCTTTGATTCACTACCACTACTTTTTCCTTTACTGGATTACCACTACTTTTTATATCGCATTTACGGTTAGGTTAGGTTAGATTAGGTGGCTACTAAAGTGCATCAGAAACTGGTAAATTCAATAATTGACTTACCCCCGAATGCACTCTTCATGTGTATGTTCTAGAAAAGTGATAATATATGAGTAGCGATATAGGATTCCTAGCGGATAAAGTATAACACAGTGGACGTATAATGATTGGGGAACAGTTTTTAGAGCAATAGAATATTTATCAAGCGGCAGTGAATTAACGGAAACAAAAGAAAGTAGTGCTAGTGAATTTATGGAAAAGATCCCTCTTTTTGTACTAAAATAATTAGAAACTTAGTTTTTAGCAAATCTTACTTTTTCTTATATTTTCAAATTGTTTTTGGATCTTACTTAGTTTTTCTTTACAATGTTGATCTTATGAATCTTCCCACTCAGCCTACATAGTCTACATTTACATTACACTTAGCACTGTTATGGTTTTATTTTTGTACATTGGTATCATTGCTTCATCCCCATTACAGTATATCAAACCGTATCACTTGTTTGTAACATATTTAAGTTTTCAAAATTTCGAACAGGGTTGAATTTTTTCTAAGTCTATTTACGCTAGACTTAAATAGCATTTTACTTTCTCACATATCCGTTAGCATAGAGAAAATATATTAATCGTCCAAAAAACATTTTCGTCAAGTTGGTCTAAAAATCCATTTTACGGCCCTCTGAGTCGAACGAAGTGGTTATTAAAAAAAAAAAAAAAGTTTGTGTCTGTCCAATGTGTGTGTGTGTGTTTGTGTGTGTGTGCGTGTGTGTGTGTGTGTGTGTGTGTGTGTGTGTGTGTGTGTGTGTGTGTGTGTGTGTGTGTGTGTGTGTGTGTGTGTGTGTGTGTGTGTGTGTGTGTGTGTGTGTGTGTGTGTGTGTGTGTGTGTGTGTGTGTGTGAGTGTGTGTGCGTGCGTGCGTGCGTGCGTGCTTGCGTGCGTGCGTGCGTGCGTGCGTGCGTGCGTGCGTGCGCGTGTGTCTGTATGTCAACTTCTATGGAGACCAATCGGATGGATAGCTTTTTGTGGAATTCAGTTTGTTGGTGTATTTAGGCAATATATCCAGACAGTTTTTTCACTTTTTTTATATTTTAGTTTTTTATTTTATGGGAAAAACATAAAAAATGTAATTTTTTCAACAATTTCAGGATTACATTTTCAGAAAATATGTGAATTACAATTTTAAACATTTTAGTAAAAACCGCATGTCTCTAACTTCAATAGTGTTTTTAGTTATAACATTTATTACGAGTAAAAACATTTAAAAATTAAACTTGTTCATGCTTTATTCTAACGGTTTTGATAAAACGTTCAGTAAAGATTCAAATTACAAGTAAAAATATTTTAGTTACCACCCCACTAAGTTTAGAGTGATGGCGAAGGCTGGAAGCCACAACTCAAATCGTTGAAGGTTGTTTACATACAGTCTGGCTATGTGATTAATTGAACAGCTGTTTTTGAAGATTATTTTTTTATACTATTAAATAAAATAAGTGTTTCGTCTGTACATTCCTTAAAAAAGCAATTAATTGAACATCCGTTTTTATTCAGGTGTGTAAATGAAAGTTTGCTTCAAACTTTATATAAAACAAGCCACGTCCGGACGAACGTTTTTTTTAGCTCCAAGGATTTTTAATTTATATAGGGGTTTGTGACTACAATAAATTCATTGGCGCCGGTCTCAAACCTGGGAAAATTATTATTTCTGCCCCAGATGCTCCTAGACTTCCCGTGTATCACGACGAGGCTGCGCAGTAGACTGTGACGTCACAATGGCGAAATCAGCTGATTTGCTTATTCTATGAAATAATGGTAACTAAATCTACCAATTGCATTGAAGTATTCAAGTAAATAGTAAGCTAAATAGTAAGTTATGTTTACCTTATCAGCTGTATTTGTAATTACGGGAATTAGAACAGTATACTTGTGTTCATTTTCACCATTTAGCACATGTGACGTCATGGATAATGCGTGTGATACATACCATCTTCCTTTCACCGTCGTTAATAAGGTTAACGAAAAACCAAAATTAAGTAAGATAAAACTAATACACCCAAGTGGGGTATACAATTAAAGTTATTCTTCTCTTGCATATTAATATTCCTTCAGATTTTAGAAAAGGCCATGTTTGTGAGCTCCACTGCCCTAAAAACCAAAATTCATGATGAAACCCTTAAAACTTCTGGCGAGGCCGTATGCCGATCTCCCTCGCCAGGTGACATGCCGAGATCTACAAATGGGACTATAGTGGAGTGCCTCCGTAGGGCCGCAGGCCGAGTTTCACAAAGAAGCTAAAGGTAAACGCGGAAGACCTCCGAAACGAAATATCTTTAATAACCTACAATGTATAGCAACAACAAACGTTCCTCAGGATCCTCTAGGATGCTACATTTTCAGTTTGCAAAATTCAACTAAGTGAAGCTAGGTCTCCTGGTACCTTATTTAATTGTAATGATTGTCCTAGGGAACAAAGTAAAAATTAAAGTGCTTTAAAGGTTTTTTAGAGTTATTAGTAAAACTTGTAATAAGTTAAAGAAGTATAAATTTATAAAATTATTTTTCTAATATTGCTAACTAAAACAAAGAGAAACAATTGCAGGTAGGAATTATTTGTATGCAAACAAAGCCTGTGGTGCTGTGTTGGAGGAAACTTGCTTGATAAATGATTACCCTTTCAATCCGTCACTGGCTGAAAGAGACATTTCATAAGACCTGAGATTTTCCTCTGTTTTGCTGCCACGAGTTTCTTTATAAAGTTAGGGAAACAACGTAACTACCGTTTTGGGAATAACGCTTTGGAATCTTTCTAATAACGATATGTTTAATATTTCATTTAAATAAAGCACCAAAATACGTGTTTAAATTTCGCTTATTTATCGTACTTTCATTATTATGTTATTGAATAGTTAATACACTTGATTCTGGTTTGATTTTACCACGTGAATGTAAAAATAAATAAAATTTCACAATATATGAAATGTTATAATGTATGATAATCAACTTACGATATCATCAGTACAATTTACTCGTAAAAAGGTTCTTTAAATATATAAATATATATATTACTTTATATTTTTTATATATTCCGTTTACTTTATATGTACCTTCATATGAAATAAAAGAGACCGGCCTTTATTTATTTTTTATTTCAACAATAAATATACATTTTATTGGATTGTTCGATAGTGTGTGATTTACAAAATATTAATAATTTAAATTAAATATTATATGACTTTTATGAGGGATAGAAGACACAGTTCCCTTTACCTGCTTAGAGGAACCCATTTTTTCTTTTGTACTCATTAGACCATTGACTGAATTTGACTTTCAATCCACGTAGTAACATAGCTTATCACTTGTAGCTACACCGGGAAACGAATCCCACTTGCGTGGAAACCATCCCTTTAGCCCCTTAGCTATGACTACTCCAGTTAATATAATAAATTTAGGTAATTATATAAAGTATCGTTGAATAAATTTTTTGTTTGTGAATTTCAGTCTTAATATTGAGTAAAAATCCAAAAATACTTACCAATCTCCTAGTGTATTAGTTTAATTTTGTTACTAATAGCAATGTTCACCTTCGTTAGGCGCAGGTGCTCTTTATACTCAATGTCCTTTGTGATTAGGACTGCAATCATCTCCTTGCCCTTACTTAATGAAGTCATGAAGCTAGTATCACTCTTAATCCTCTTCATGTTCCTAATTTCTAACTAACTTTCTAAATACTTATGATAGATAGATGCAATAGTAAATTAATTAAAAAGCGTGGTTTACTCACAGGTCCTTTACAATTGTAAAGGATTGTAAAGGACCATTTGGACCGTTTCCATTAATTCACTACCACTACTTTTTTTATCGTATTTAGGTTAAGTGGCTACTGTTTAAGTTGATCTACTACTAGGTTAAGTTGATCACAAACATGTAAATCCAATGATTGACTTGCCGTTGAATGCCCTCTCCGTGTGTAAGTTCTTGGAAAGCGATAACATAAGGCCAGCGATATCGGATTCCTAACGGATAAGGAATATGACAGTAGACGTAGAAATGAGAGAGGAACAGGTTTTGGAGAAATATAATAGCTATCAAGCGGTAGTGAACTAACGAAAAAAACTAGTGATAGTGAATTTACGGAAAATATCCAAAGTACCAAAGAAATAATTTGATAGTAAGCTATATTATGAATACAGCTATGAGAGAACAGATGATAGAATTAATGGAAAAGAACCTAACATTTATACTCCATTTATATGTAGTTATTTGAAAGTTATCTTTTAGTATTATTCTTAAAGTATTTTTATTCTCATCGTATACCAATCTTGTAATTTAAATATTAAAAGCATTGCTTTACCCCTTTAGATTCGTTGGTAGTATCAGAAATAAGATGTAATACATATCAAAGTTATCATTGCTGATCAATTGAATAAACTGATATTAACTTAGTTTAGTCAAAAACACCATTCGAACTAACTTTGGCTGTTATGCACCTGTACTATCTTAAATATGCGTAGGATATCTAATAGTTATTCTTTTGATCTTGATATGTTTGTTTTATTTAGTGTTTTTCAGTGTAAACCATTTTTATTACTATCGCTAGTTAAGTTAGTTAATATAAAATTGTTAATTAGGCGTTTAATATATTTACTTTGTTATATGTTTTAATCATTAGAATTCTATTTTGGCTGTATCATATTTAATTTGTAATGTTACTAATTTTATAGTTTATTTATTAATAAAAGAAATTAGCATTCAATAAAAGGACGTGGTATGGACTGTGGACGCTGATTGTATAAATTTCTTTAATTTTAATTAATTGATTATTATGTTAAGTGTTGTCATGTTACTGGCACAAGCTGTTTGAGAGAAATTTAATAGATAAAAAAATAAATTACGTAGTTAGAATAATATCTTCTCATATTCTTATATTTTCGCAGCATTTATGTTAAACATATATTCCTTAGGAAATATCTAAAAACATGTTTAAATCTTAAATTGAAATTATTTTCTACACTGACATTACATTAGCCCATTGGATATTAAAGACTACTATCGTGTGTAATAATGCTTTTCCTATTGTATTCCATCAAACCATACATTATTTTTAAATCTTATTCGAAAAGTGTAGTTTGATAATGATCCTAATTCACTCTTTTTTCAAAACTGCTTTTGGAATAGTGTGATACATACGTCCTGTAATATGGAGCTACTCTGCGTAAAACGTATCTTCACGATTATTTTAGATGTATAACTATTTTCATTTACAGTTTTCTGTGTTTGTCTTTCGCTATAAAATATTTTAATTAAGGACAGTCTAACTATTTTATATATGAATATAATAGAACGATTCATTGCTTAGTAAAATTATGGTTAGTTTTGAAAATATTCTTAAGAATATAGAGTAAGGGATTTTCCTTGTGGATTTTAGTATTTTAGCACTAAAGTTGTATTCATATTGACTGTAAGTAACACCACTTTAACAAAACGTGTTTATGAAAGAAAGTGCCTCATATATGTGGAAGGTGGTTTCATAATTTTCATAGTTTCATAATCTTTGGCATATGTGTGGAAATTTAGAATCTTTGTTAAGATCCTTAAGTTCACCCCCAATAACTTAACTCTCTGTGCATGTGGCTCCCCAGGGAAGGTGTTTAGATTGCTGCAATGGTTAATGTAGAGTCCAAGGAAGTTCCAAAGTTCGAATACTAATCTGATATAGCAGTTTTAAGTCGTTCGGTAAAATTTACGAAATGCATGAGAGCTAAGTTTTAAAATGATTAAAATACTATTACAAATTAAAAAATGTTCAGATAAACTATCATAAATTAATTGTATGTTACAATATAACGCTATGTGGCAGACAGAGGCTAAAAGAAGAAACTTCGGAGTGGAGTTCCAAGGTTTGAATGCCAAAATGATCTGACAGTTAATACTTTACTCGTCACAATAAGATAAAGCTTAGCACTAAGAGCCCCAAAATAAAACCAAGTCAAATATCGAGTAAAGTTAACATAAACCAACATTGTAACGTGTGGTATGAATAGGGAAATTTACAAATTCATACATACTTTCATATCCCTGCCCATATATTAGTAATGTGTAAACAATAAATGATCACTAATAAGTTATCACATTCATTATTGGGACTCGTACGTCGTATTTAATTAAGAGATTTCAATCATAATTTGGGTTTTTATTTTTTTAAGGAGGGGCTGATATAACTTATATAAGGACTTACGACTTAGGACTTAAACCAACTTTATCTGTAACTTAGGTACACAGTCCTGGAGCTTTAAACCACTCGGCCACTGGCTTTCTCAACTAATCTAACTAATAAAATATTATCATTTAAGTAAAAAGTGCTTGTTGGACGTTCTAATGATTTATTTAAATTATTTCATTCCACACAGATATAACAAAGAGACAAATTAAATGTTCGTTAATTATATCTCTAAAGATTTTTACTAATTTTGATATATAATTTAAATCCAAATTAGACGATATATTATTGCTATTCACGACCAATAATATACCTTGATTTTAAATTGATTATAATGTAAAATCTCGTTCGCAAACATAATCTTTAATTAAATAAAGATTTAGTTGAATTGAGTTTTACATAATCAAAGAGTCAACTTAAGTTACATTCTTAAACTTATTGATGCAATCTCTAAATAACGAAAATACTATTTTACGTGTCCACCTAACTATTCCGTAAAATACCAAAGGAAATTAAAGGGAAAAAAATGTTACAGAAACTACGAATAAAAATGTATACTTTACAATGCTACGAAAAGCAGTCGTATTAAAGGTATTAAGAAAAATTAAAACTCTTTGCGACTTGTAAAATAGAGTAGATGTTAAAACGTCTTTCAGTTTTCTATGAAACATCAGGGTGATTCTTGCTTGCAAACACGTTAGTAAAAGTCCTGACAGGTATCGACATGTCTCTTTCTTCACCGATATTGCCCTCAAGGACCTTTCACTTCATGATGAGATTTTGATCGTGTTACTTCCATATTCAACCGTTCTAAATATCAGTTTACGTTATTTTTTGTTATGTTTTTAAAATCCAATAAAAATGTGACTTGACATAAATATTAGGTAAATCAATTCAATATATTTAAAAAATAATTATTGTTTATTACTGTGGCAACTTGTTGATTATTCTGAAAATCATGTGAATTAATTTAGACAATCTCTTAATAGCAGTTATGCTAAAGATATTAATTATAGGTACAATTAAATTGTAATATTAAAAGAACAATAAACGAGTTTTTAATTTGAATTTTAGTACATTGGAAAAAGCTACCAAAATAACTGTTAAATATAAAATTAACATGTTTCTGATTTGAAATAACTAATTTTCCGCTAAAAATGGTTTCATATTTAAATTATTTCTTCTTAAATTGCATATTTGGTATATTATATAATAAGATTCCTTTTAAATAACTACATATAACTTATTTTTACCGATAAGTTAACATTTTCGTATAACTATGTTAGACTATTTTTACCAATTATATAACTTCTTGAAATTGTGAAAATTGTATTTTTTCATCATTAGAATATATTAGTACATGACCGAAAATCAAGATAACAAATTTTTATTTTGGCCCCTTACGAACTGTTACTAACAAGTATTGTTTCCATGATATTTATGAAATGTACAATAGGTACTGTACCTGGGATTTTATATTGTGTTTTTAGCTGTTGAAATTTAAATAGGAATAGTTATAAAGTTGATGCTAAACTCTTAAAGAATTTAGAAAATGTACAAAGTGACATGTATAGGTTTCTTGAAAATGTTGTATTTAAGAAATATAACCGCCACAACAGGGTGAGCAGGGTAAATAAAATGTTCGACGTTTGCTTCACTATATCTGCTCTAAAAATTGGGCTTATATTGGGAATATTTGGTGTAAAATACTAAAAATACGCGGAATCAATAGCATTTAAGCATTTTATGTAAGATATTTTGTCTCATTTAATAATGATTGCGTTTGAAGTTGGATACACAAATAGTAGTGATTTTTTTTTTTATTAGACTTATAAAATAGAAGTTTTAATATGTTTATGTACCTATAAAAACTACCATCCCTTATTAAACTAAAATGTATTCTTGAGAATATACATCTTATTTTATATTCTAAAAAGTGGCTTTTACATTCTAAGGTAAACGAAAACTTAAGTATAAAAGGTTCAAGAACCAGACACCCTCCAGGGATGAATGCCTTTCCCTTATGATAATACTTTAGTTTTTCTCCAAGGTGAAAAGTTTATGTAAATTGTTGAATATTTTCGAGGCCTAATAAAAGATATAATATCCATTAACTTTATATAACTTATTTATATTTGTGACAAAATTGGTAAAAATTCTTTTCAGTCATATTCCTCTGTTAATAATTAATTATGTTAGAGGATTCGATGGGATTCGTATTTTATTTACAAAAAAAAAAAAAAAAATCTTTCCACACAATATAGTCAATACAAATAGTCTTAGTCTAAGAAATATAATGCACACACGCAAACAAATAACGTTATTTACATAAAAAGCATTAAACGTAATATTATTCATCCGGTATGCTTAAAGGGATTTTTAAACTTGCTTATATGGGAAACTGACTTTAAATACGGAGGCAGAGATTGTACAGTTTAATGCAATTAGTTATGACTTGTTTCTGAAAAAAATATGATAGGTGATGTGGAATATTTAAATAGTCATCATTAAGGAGTTAGTACGCGAGTATATAAAGTCAGAGTTAATAACCAGACGAATATTTATTTTAAACAAGTGACTGATTTCAAAATATAGATCGAAGGGAAGGTTAAAAGGTTGTTCATATGGAAGATATTTCTATAGGTTTTCTTTTGTATTCTAAAAATGTGTAAATTACCTAGACTTTGAGCTCCTCAAATTGCCAGTGCATAAGACAATTCCACAGCAATACACACTCTTAGTGCGCTGAGAGCAGGAACCGCATATCTCTAAAGCAAGCCAGTCTCTACAGAACTAATTACATTATTATATAATTACTTAGTAATTACGTTGTTATTGATTATTGACATATGTTCGCTCAATAGGTTCAAATTTTAAAACAAGCTTAACTTTCCAATACATAAATTAAGAAGAAATGTATGGGTTTATGAATTGAAGCTTAAAAATTTATGAATTAATTATGTTAAATATTATAAACATAATACATTTACACTAATTCAGAATTGATTATATTTTGTATACAACAAATATATCAACAGCATGTTTCTATGGAGATTACTATTGTTTATTTTGACTAAAAATAATTTGGTATCGTAATAAACATATTTACTTGTAATAAAATGGTTCCACTTGTGTGCCTTCTCCGCTGTTTTACGGAGGGATTAGTAAATAAATCATAGAATCAGTGAGACAGGACTTAAATTGCTCGATTGATTGGATTTAGCTTTGTTAGAGAAGGTTATGTTTTATTTTAATTTTATTGATATATAATATATTTTGGAATAAATTCCACGTACGAGTATATAAAACAGCTTTTATAAATTGTAAAATTGATAACAGCTGTCAAGAAACCATGCGATCTACTATACCACTCATGTATTTTCAGCTTTTTTTTTTTTTTTTACATTCAAACATTACCATGGGTATGTTTTTTACACGTATTTATACATAAATTATAGTACCTAGGTTGAGGAGAAGCAGCGTGTGTGGCTTTGTTTGTCATCAGTGGAGTTAAGCCGCTATTGATTACAACTGGGTTCTCGTCAAACAGATCACTTCTATTTGTCTGTCTTGAGCCAATCTAGTTTGAATACACACAGGCAAACACTGATACACTAATTTGTAAACTTAATAAGTATAATATATTATTGTTATTTTAGGAGAAGATTTTCATTATGTTCATTTGCTTAAGAATTTAATTTATAGAGTTGTAAAGCACACAAAGTTAGGAACATTACTTTTAGTGATGAACTTAAAAAATATCATTATTTTATTTCATTTACGTATTTCCCTGTAAACATTAATATTATTAATTAATGTAAAGATAATGTTGGTTAACGAATTCAGTACTTGTCATAATAAATATGCAAAGAACTGCCAAAATATAATTTTTAAACCCACTAAAAACTTGACACGACAAAAAGGAACATAATAAAATGTGTACAGTATATTTTTTATGGTACGATCTCTTTAAAAAATTCACAATTTTTAAACGTCATGTTATAGGATAATACATGTCTGACGGCTCTACATCTGTATTACGAAATACGTATTTTTTCAGTTGTGCCAAAGTGAGGCTCGAAAGAGTTTTTAGACTTCAAAAGAAATTCATCAAAATATGTTCAAATTGAATTATACTGACGCTCAACGTGAAACTTGAGTAGCTGACTTTGCCCTGCCTTTATATACTCGAAGTGACTTTGTATTGCAAATTCCATTGTAATTTGTTGCGTGGTGCAGACATCCGTGAATACAGTACAAGAAGTAGGCAGGGACTGCTACCGCGTTCAGCAGCACAGAACAACAGCATTTCAAAGCATACCATCACAAGCTGGTGTCTGATAATTAACTCGCTTCCAGTAAGTGTACAAAACTCACCAAATAAAAAACGATTCAAATCCCTTTTGAGAAGCCTTTTGGTGAGCAAAGCGTTTTACTCTGTGGACGAATTTATGTCATGCCGCTGGGAACAATATATAACAACAACAAAATATTTACATTACTGATACTGTGTTACTGTCGTATTTTTTTAATTAATTTGAGTGAAACTGTAATTTATGTATGTATGAATGAGATTTTTATTAATTGTTTAGAAAATGACGTTTGCGAATGCAATTTTATATTGTTTTAAAGCAATAAATACTTGATTATGATTACTAGTGGCGCAGTAATGTTACCCAGCTACTTGAGGACAAAGTGCTGTGCAGATTGTAGGCGATAGGCTCTATGCTCGGTCCTCTTAATTCCAACATGGTACCTGCACAATGTTGGCTAGTGGCTTGAACACTACTAGAGAGGTCTGGGGTGTCCATGTTGGGTGGTAGTCAGTGTTTGAATGTTTTGTTAGGGAGATAACTGAGAATCAGGCTTATCAATTAGCTGCAAATCATACAAATTAATTCAGATTCCATATGAAATAGTATGTCCCTTAGATGCCCTGACTATTGGGCTATTAATAAATGGCCTTTTCTGAGGAACGCTCGAACTCATTTAGTAACCAGACCACATAAGTCTTCCACACTTATCTTACACTCCTTTAGTTATTCATATTCGTCTTAAAATAGTCACAAATTTGTTTCTTATTCCAGAACTTGATAAGTCTGATTGGAAGTATCTGTTTGATTGGTAAATCAAGTGTTCCATTTATTAATCGGGCTATTAATAAATTACCCTTTCTGAGGTACAGTCAATCTTAGTAACAATTACTACGATCGTTCATCTATGCTCATCACACTCATTCACCCCTCATATTCGCCCATCTCTATGATCGGTGTTACATACGATGTGAATAATATGTAGGCTATTTATTCAACAATATTATTTTATAAAAAATACATAGTATCCCAGCATTGTCTCAGGGATAGAAAGGATGTGTTATGTTTATGACTTGTAAGAAAACGATATCCCCTCTTATAAGATTCCTTATTAATAAATAATGTTCTTGGTTGATGTCTTAGTTAGAACAAATTAGTTTGGTCAACAATTAGTCAAGTATTTAATTGGAAAGAAACTCACAAGTACAGTGTACATTGTTCATGTCCACAGTGAGTAAGTTTATATATTTCTGTCCAGGAACCACCCCAGGGTGTCCTGTCCTCATGTTCACTGTGAAAGAACACATGTTATTGATATCATTCCAATGTCTGAAGTTGTGGTACTAAATAGATGTTAACTTACAATCAATCCATCTTGTACGTATCAATTATCAAACTTGGTCTAATTTGTCTAAATCAGTTCGCAACTAACACACAAAATGGTAGAACAGATAATGATAGAAACTCAGCTTACCTCAAAATATTTATTTAAATGAGCTTTTCCTTAGTTTTTATGGATAGATTTGAAAAAAAAATAAATAAAACTAAGGACTTATTAGGTTTTTCATAACATTAAACACATTTCAAATTTTTTTTAATGCTGTATGAGATGTTTTAGAAATATTTTCTGATGCATCTTAAACGGTTCATCATTTTAAAAATTTTAATTATATCGTAAAATTAATGTTTTTAATTAAAGCCTTATTATTATTATCGTAATTTCCAATATAAATATCTTTATAAATTTCCAACATTGAAATATAATTTCATAATAAGCAAGATTTGAATAAGCTACGAAGAAAATTTGGTATTTCGGACTGAAGATACCATATGTTAATAATTTTGGAAAGCACTTTAGAGAATATACCCTGTTAATAAACAATTTTCCCCACGAATTTTATTTCCCTTCAACACATTACTAGCAAAAGGTCAAATACCTTTTGGTACAAACGAAAATAAAATTAGCGGGTGCCATTGTCACGTGTTACAAAACATGATTATATATTAAGTTTCTAGACGGTTCGTGAATCTTCCTTTCTTAATCACCAGTGGGTACAATTGTTTGTGTTTTCTGAGAATTGTATTTATTTAAAAAAAACTGAAATTAAGTTTTATGAAAAAAATGTAAAAATGTCAAAAAATCTTTAAACTGTAATTTTTAATATATCTCCATTATGTTTCGTGATTTTCTTCACCTTTATTTTATTTATTGTAGTTTTTTATCAAACAAATATTTTTTTCAATATAACACGAATTTGAAAACCATTTTGGTCTGCACTGATTGCTCTCGAAATATTTTAATGATAATAATATAAGCTATATCTAATCACAAAAAACATACCGTACTCTCTTATATTCCCGCTGCAGGAATTCCCCCAGCCAGGGAACCGAATGGAACACAAACTACGTATTTTAGTTGAATATATAGACAGTTAGGACAAATTAGGTTATGTTTGGTTTGGTAAGTGAAAAATCAGTTTAAAAATCACTTCCAGCATAAAAATAAGTAAAATGAAAGAAGATTGTTAAAAATAACTATTAAAGACAGTTGATTTTTCACTATCAGATAACAAACTCGTTTTCTAATTTTACGGTAAAAAAATTAGTTTTCAGTGCATTAAATCAACCTCCTAAAGAAATATAATTTCATATTCCACCACTTGTTCAACAGTAAATCGTATTTTCATCAGTGGTTGGAAAGTGCATAGTTACCCAGGATTTACATTATTTTGTTAGTGTTTCACTAACTAAATTGATTTAGCTAGCCAAATTCTGTTATCCTAACGTGAAAAATAGTCTTTTAACTTTCATGTCGATTTGATTAATCTTAAATATTGCCTAATGAGAATAGAAACAATACTCTAACTTAAAAGGGGAAAATAAAAAAAACCTTCTTGTTTACTGCAAAAAAAGGAAAGTTACAAAATTTGAGAAAAAAAAATTACAAAAAAAACTATTTTAGCGAACAAATATAACAATAATAATAATTTAAAAAAATAGACAAGATCATTACTGTTATATGTCCTATTATCAAAAATATGACATCTTAAAATACGGAACCCCAAGGTAACACATTTAGAAAAACAGCAACAAACAAAAAACTAGCGTAGTACTAACTGAAAAAGCGTTAATTCAATACACTTTTAATAATCCAGAACTCCACTAAATATAAAGATAATCATACAATAACGAAAATTAAATAAATATAAATAACATCAATCAAGTCTAAAAATTATAATAATCGTTGAAATAAATAGTAACAATTCACATAGCAAACATAATTCAATATACATGTGGATATATGACTGCGGCCTCAGAGAATAATGTTTAGGAGTTGGTTAACTAAAAAATAAAAACAAAATAAATTGTTTTGAGGTAACAAAATAATAAAAACAATATAAAAAATAAAAACAATAAAATAAAACAATAAAAACAAAATAAAAATGTAAATTGAGGTAAGTTACGAATTATACAGAAACCTGTGGGTGAGACGGGGAAATTTCTTAATTGGAAAATTAAAAGTTTGCAAAAACTCTGAGAATCTTCTTTTTTACAAATTTAAAAAAAAGAAGTTGGGTGAGGAAACGACAACAAGGAAAAGAAAGAAAAACAATTAAATTGAATTTTAAAACCTAATTTCATTAAAACCCCCTCTTAACTTTATAAAAGCCCCTCTTTTCCCTAGTTAAAAATGCCAAATCCCAAAAGACACAGGCCCCAACAGAGCATGGATTAAATAGTATTAACTTTTAATTTAATCACCGTGTACTGGCTATGTGCTGGGCTAGATGGAATTTACGGACCTTTTCCGTTAATTCACTACCACTACTTTTTCCGTTACTTCACTACCGCAATTACATTAAGTTTAGGTTAGGTAAGGTCAGGTTGGGTTAGGTAATGTGGCTATTAAAGTTGATCACATAATGGTAAATCCAGTGATTGACTTACCTCTGAATGCACTCTCCGTGTGTAAGTTCTTGGAAAGCGACAAGATAAGGCCAGATATATCGGATTCCAAGCGGATAAGGAATACCACGGTGGACGCAAAAATTATTGGGGAAGAGTTTTTGGAGCAATAGAATATTTATCAAGCAGTAGTGAATTAACGGAAAAGATCCAAATTTATTGTTACAACAGTATAAGCTAAAAGCAAAAATTCTATTTAAAAATAATGCATTTGGGTAGAAAAAAAATTAAACGTGAAATAGTTCTACAACTTACCCTTTAGCCTTTAGCCATCCTTGTATTAACAGAGTCAATAGAATTAAAAACAAGCATTAACTTAGATCTTGTTTAATTGTAATCTACTTACGTTTAAGCATTATTTAACTCTTTTTAATCATAAACAATATTTTTTGGAAAATATTATTTGTTTTTTTATATGTTTATATATTGGGATCTTTAACAACAACAACAAATACTTTATGAGGAAAATTTTAATCATTATGCTTTTTGGAAAATATTTATTGATGTTATGCACATTAGGAAACGATTCAACTACCTTTAACAAAACAAATAAACTATAAGGAAAATTTAAATCACTATAGATATTATTATTCCATTAATAACGTATGAAAGTCTTATTGAGGCTTGTACGTAACCATTTATAAGATTATTAATTTAGTCTCATTATTCAAACTAACATTTTTGAAGAGCAGTATGTTCTAATTATTGTTTAAAAGGTACCTTTGAATCTATAATACGAAATGATTACCAATAATAACCATTGTTTCTTGGGAATAAACTATTTTTGTAAATACTAAACAATCATATCATGTATTGTAACACTGTAGGAAAACTATTGTGTCCGTCATTTATTTTACAAAAATTAACATATTACGAATTAGTTAACTTCAATTAATTATAATATCACTTGAAACAATAATTTGTAAAACTATAAATAATTAAATTTTGACTGTCAATTACAAATACATTCAATACTCATTATTTTTGAACGTGTTGTTTTTGTTATACTTGAATATAAATGTTGTTAACAAACCTAACACTTATTTTTATTCATAGTTAGGTTACTAATAACGTTTCTACTTATAAATAATATTCTTACATTCTTACATATGAGACGCCGACACAACGTTGTTGGTATTTTAAGGCGAATATGAATGGTTATATGAGTGTTATATGAGTGCGGATGAGTGTAGTCTGGTTACTAACTGAGTTCAACTGTTCCTCAGAAAGGGCAATTTATTAATAGTCCAACAGCCAGGACAACTAAGGGACCTACGGCTTTACGTGGAATCCGAACCACGTAGTGCTGGTCTGATTTTCAGCTAATTGACAAGCCTGATACTCAGTTACCACACAACATCCGCACAATGATCACCACCCAACATGGACACTCTAGACTTCTCTAGTAGTGTCCACGCCGATAGCAACCACTAAGCCGACGCCATGTCGGTATTAAAGGACCGAGCATCCAGCCTATCACCTACTATCTCCCAAACACTTTGTCCCCAAGTAGCTAGGTTACAGCATTGCGTCACCAGTAACGATAAAGATATCTAACTGTGATAGGTTAGAGCTACTTTAATGAAGACTTAACCAAGATAAATTAAATTAGTTCAAACTAAACAAATTGTTCCCAATTTTTTAAATATTAAATCTCGGTTATTTATGTTCTTAAATTATCTGAATTCAACTCAAAATTAGTTTATAATATATAATCTTTTTTAATTTTTTTCATTTTTGGCCACGCCTATTTTGAGCAAGATTATTTTTGCTCAAAGATTGTTGTATATATATAGAGATAAGGGATTTTTTACAGCTTTTGTTTTATAAAGTAATGAATATCTTTACAAACTGCACTACTTTAACAAGCAATGGAAATATTACATTCACGAAAGTGGAACAAAATATAATTTATGTTGTATTTATAACACAAAAAATGCAATATTTAATTTCAATGTTAACTTATTTTTGTTCTTGAAAATATGTGTCTTGAAACCTAGTAGTTATAGCACACTGGTTTTGATCAAGGATTCTCGTGTCCAAATCTTAGGAGTCTAACTAAATTTATTCTAAGTAAATAAATCTGGAACATTACAATTTTGAAATAAACAAGCCTTTAATTAACTCAAATTGTATTATAAAAAATATCACTCTCATAGAATAAAGAAATAGTGAAGTAAATAACATGAAATTTACAATTCGGATTAACTTATGTGTTTATTTTTACTATAATTTGTTACGTAAAAAAGAAATACGTTTCAAATTACTTATTAATAATAATGCTTAATTTTTCAACCATACAAAATAACTGACGTTATTATAAAGGTGCAGAGACTATGGCAATGTGATAAACACAATGGTTGCCCCTTCCCACCTCCCCTATAATTGATTCAAGTAGCTTCTAACTTATTTAAGAGAGCTAATCTCCTTGACGGGTTTGAGTAATGACGTTAAGGTGTTTTGCAAAGCATCCTTCCAAGGTGCGAGCTAGCATACGTAGCTTAATACTGGTAGTTGGATTATTCGATAAATTATTGGTTAGTAAAATACGTTCAGGCACAGATTTAGTTAGCGAAATATTAAGTTTCAATTATTAAAACAATAAAAATATGATTATTACATAGATAAAACAATGACGAAACCATGATACCTATTTATTTTATTAATTTATTTAAATAATACAAAAATGAACAACAGTGTGGCACCGCCAAGTTACGCAGAACTTGTCGACGGTCTAAGGCGTCAGGATTTTGAGCTTGGGTTAGAGATAGCGCTGGTTCGAATCCGGCCTAGACTAGAAGATTTATCAGTTAAATTCACCTTCTACTGTACTGGTTCACTCATTTCTCTGTCTGAATAAGTTCCTCGTTCAGATCAATAGCCTATGAGGAATGGGCAGTGTAGGGTTAAGAAGGAGACAGGCCTCTCCTTACTAAAAAAAGAAATGTTTTAAAGGATATATTGTTAACTAACAGGCATACGAGTACACGAGGGTAAATTATCCTGTCCATTTGAAATTGGAACTGGAGTAAGACAAGGCTGTTTGCTTTCACCAATACTATTTCTTATGGTTTTAGATAGCATAATGAAACAAGTTGTAAGTAGGCCCAGGGGTATACAGTGGGGACTGATGGATAGACTGGAGGACATAGATTTTGCGGACGATCTATGCATAATGTCCCAAACACTGAATGACATGAAAGGAAAGCTTGAAGACCTTCATAACAAAGGAGAAAAAGTTGGCCTAAAAATAAATTTTGAAAAAACAAAAGAAATGAGGATAAATAATAGAAATAATCAGCCACTGGTGGTGAATAACAAACGTATTGAGCAAGTGGAACAATTCCAATACCTGGGAAGCATTGTTTCTAAGACGGGTGGAACTGATGAAGATGTAACCAGTAGGATTAGGAAGGCCAAAGGAGCATTTGCCCAACTTGCACCAGTTTGGCGATCAAGTCAAATAAGAAGAAAGACAAAATTAAGGATTTTTGAAACCAATGTAAAGACGATCCTTCTATATGGCTGCCAGACATGGAAAGTCACTAAAACAGTAACAAGTAAACTGCAAGTCTTCATAAATAAGTGTCTCCGAAGAATCTTTAACATATACTGGCCAGATAGAATTTCAAACGAGGAATTGATGCGAAGAGCAAATGAAAATCCTATTGGTGATACCATTAAGAAGAGGAAGTTTGGGTGGATAGGCCATACACTAAGAAGGCCCATTAACAACATCAGCCGACAAGCCCTAGATTGGAATCCCCAAGGAAGTAGAAAGAGAGGAAGACCGAAGATAACTTGGAGGAGGTCAGTCGAGAGGGAGATTGGAGAGGAAGGCAAGAGTTGGGAAGAAGTAAAGCAGCTGGCACAGGATCGGGTGCGATGGAAGGCATTTGTTGCAGCCCTACGTCCCCCAAGGGAATACAGGAATTAAATAAATAATAATAACAGGCGTACGAGTGTAGTTCTTAATGCCAGATGTTAGAAAACCAGCCTTTCCATTAACAAGCTATGATGTCACAATAGACTTGAAATCTATTATTCTACTTATTCGCAGAGAAGAAAGAAACAGAGGTAACGTCCAATAGTGCGCTAAATGTATGTCGTGTTCTTAGCTCTCCAGTTTATCATACGAATGATATTGCCAGTACCTCGACATTCCATCCCGTATTTCTACGAAATCCTCAAAGATAAACGTAGTAACTATTACTGCAGGAGTATAAATATGTACATTAGTTTTTATTTGTTTATAATTGCTACTGAGGTGTTTAATGTGGCCATAAGAAATCGATCTGTGTTTCTTCTTTTCTCTGAGACTGTGCGACTGATTGTTTTCATGATTTGATTTGGCTTTCAATCCTGTATGTTTATATAAAATAAACATCTTTACACTTAGGACTCAAACGCTTGTAATTGCTACTCAACTAATTGCTTGGCTCAACTTTAGTAGACCTTATATTTTTCTGGGATATTTTGATCAATAATAATAATTATAACTATGATATTGAATAATACGTTTATCTTCTTCAAACAACTCAACATAATAATCAACTCGTTCTTTAACACGTTAAAATCTGGCAGTATGAACTTTAGTGACATATTTTAATTTTTTGTATAACTCCCACACTTATATTGTAGCCTAAACACTGATTATAAAATTTTTTTCAAATAAAACCGATTCTTTTTAGGGTAATATTTATTCATGTTTTTTTCTAATTATTATTTATCTAATTAAATGGCTAGCATATGATATTGAAGGCACCTAACCAATTATTTCCATAGTTGAATATGAATTTATTTGTATATTAAATTTATTTCAACCATTCCATTCAGGTATAAAAGATGCTCAGTGGTCGATTCCTTAAAAAAGTATATTTTAGATGATATAAGTAAAAGACTCATTAATTTTCTTTTAAAGAATTAGTAGAAAACAACATTTTATTTTTGAGATTTTCTCATTTACAGTGCCTATTTTCTCCACATTTACATATATAACAACTCAAGCTGTTATAAATAAATTAATGAGTTATTTTGAATATGTATTTTTGCATTATATACTTCATGATCGGTAGATTATTTTACTGTTTAATGTTTTTGTTTCTTAAAAAAGTCTACAAAAGGAAATTCCTTAATATACCTCCTAAAACACGTGAAGCATTGAAAATCTCCAATAGTTTTCTACCAATCAAAACAGTAAGGTTTTAAAATAATTTGGGGAAACAAAAATTCGTAATTTCAAAATGTACTGTTTGAGTTTTTCTCTTGTAAGTAAAATGATTTTAAGGAAGCCATCAAAGCAGAAGATGGTTAAGTCTTTAAACACGGAATGATTGAAGTTCGCTGTCCTGGATTAGGGATCTGTTAAGGCTTCCTAACCACCCAGAAAGGATCAGCGACATTGTCATCCTTCCTTACGTCTTGTTGTATCTTATCTTACCTAACAAAGGATACATCAAGGATTACTTCCTATAATTCCAACAGGAAAGCTTATTTCCTGTATACCAAAGATTCTCTTGAGATTTAAAAAAGCACCAGGAATAATTGGATCCATCTAGAGATATCATAGCAATATGCTTAATGCATAACAACTTTAATTTAAGACAAGTCTTATAATATGAATAAACTGGAAATATATCCTTTGGAAATGGTATAGTGAGTCAAATACAAATCTTAGCAAACACTAGACACAATCACTAGACACAAACACTATACACAAATACTAGACACAAACAATAGACACAAACACTAGACAAAACAAGTTTTATTCTAACTATTAATATCATTTCGTTATGAGGTAAGTATATTTTACAGATTTTGTTTTTAATTTTTGTACTAAATTAGTCATAGTGCAAGTATTAAATCCTAACACACGCAATATTTACGAATCACCCACAAATCATAAATATATACACGAATTCCCAACGACAAATTGATATAATAACTCTGGCTTCCACTTACTTACACACATTTATCTTTGAAAGAACTCCGACCCAGATATTTTAACTGGGTCCTGTTCACACACATAACTTTTTTAATAAACTTTTTCATAACGATTTCATTGAAAGAAGTCCTACCAACACATATTCACCCCTGAAAAGCTCCCACTCACACACTTACCTTATCTGCTAAAAAACTCCCACCCACTTACAATCACCTCTAAAAGAGCTCCCTCTAACTCACGTAACTTTTTCTTTGAAAAAAATTCCCACCCACACACAATTACCTGTGGAAGTGCGCTCGCTCATCCATATACCTTTTTATTGAAATAACTCCCACCCTCACACATTCATATGTGAAAGAGCTCTCATTCACTCATATCTTTCCATTAGAAAGAACTCCCACTCACTCATATTCACCATTTAAATAGCTTCTAGTCACTCACATGATTGTTTTCGTTGAAAGAAGTTCCACCCACCTACCTATGAAATAGCTCCCACAAATTAACATACCCTTTTCATTTAAAGAACTCCACCCACCCGCATTCACCACTTAAAGAGCTCCAAGTCACTCACATATACAAGAACTAAATTAGAAACAATATTGTAATTTGTGTTACATATACGAGTTCCTGATTTTACCTCTAATGTATATACATCTTTTTTCATTGAAAAAACTCTTATTCACACAATAAACCCTTAGGAACTCCTGCTGACTCATACATTTATTTCTGAAATAACTCTAACTCTGAAAGTTCAACTCTTACTCACTCAAACACGTTTAACTATGGATGAACTCATTACTTAGACCTACGATCCACTTACAGACACAAAGTGGTATTTAACTGTTTAACCATCATACTTGTATGACTTTAACAAACCTCACTTCTAGTACAACACATTTTCTCTGTCCTTCTCTGAAGATTGAAGGAAATATTCATAGATAATGGCTCTTAGTGTTGGTGTTTTAATTACTCAAGACTGTTCCCGATAATGACCAAGCACAGAGTGATGCTATATATTGGTACGTTGATAAGCGGATTAATTTTATGGATGACCGCTTTAAGCCATCATAATGGGACCTGTCCGCTAGCTCAGGGGTTTGTAATCTTCACCCCATATTTGGTAAAAACCTAATTATAGAGCTTTCCTGAATAACGCCCTAGCTAAATTTAATAATAAAGTTTACATTATCACCCCTATTGACATGCATTGATGTCATCAAGCAGTTCGTTCCAGAGTGTCGTTCCAGTACACAAACTAAATGTACCAATGTTATATGTATTTTTAACTGCTTGTTAAACATCTTGGAAGGGTTCATCCTTAGTATGTCCATACCAGTGCGGGGATCTTTTCCGTTAATTCACTACTACTACTTTTTTCCAGTTTCTGTTAATCACTGATAAATATTCTATTGCTCTAAAAACTCTTCCCCACTCATTTTTACGTCCACTGTGATATTCGACATCTGCTAGGAATTCGATACCACTGGCCTTATCTTATCGCTTTCCAAGGACTTCACTTACACATGGAGATCGCATTCGGTGTTAAGTCAATCATTGGATTAACCAGTTTGCGATCAACTTTAGTAGCCACCTAACCTGACCTAACTTACTCATAATTGCATTAAAAAATTAGTGGTAGTGAAGTAACAGTAAAATTAGTAGTAATGATTTGACGGAAGAAGTCCCAGCGTGGTAATTTATAATTATATTATGATGCAAATTTGAAGAAACACTACAAAAAATCATATTGAACTCTTTCATGGGAAAATGTTTACGTCCTGGATCAGTAGGGGCAATGTTCCACACTACTGGGAGCTAATGGAGGATTTAAGTGTGCCATTTATTGTTCTCATTTGTGTACTAAAGTATTTAACAACCTCTATCACTTGAAAATTATTTAACCGGACAAGAGCATAGTACTCTGCAGCAGTGTAGACAAGTGGCAAATCAGAAGTTCACACGTACTAACCCTGGTATTTAGCTTACCAGATGACTTTTGAAGGTGGATTTTGAAAGTGAACTAGTGATCTGAACCGTGTGTGCTCTTTGTGTGCGGGCCGAGCTTCATCCAATGAATTCACATCTATAAGAAGCGAAAAGCCAATTTTAAAAAGTCTACCTACTCTGTAGACTTTATAAGATAAACCTTAAGAAAACGATTAATTAACATTAGTGATTTACTGAACAATTATTCGTTATTTTAGATAGTTAAAACCTATTTCGAAAGGCCTCAAGAGGATATTTAAATTTTATTGAAAAATGTGGATTATAATTTATAAAAAACTATTAAATTTATAAGCATGAGAAGGTAATGTAGAAAATCATATAGATTCATGAGAAGACCTTTCTTCCAAACAGCTACTGTGAGATCAAGGAAGGCAGTAAAAGTTGTGTAATTACTTTCAATTAATGTTCTATTTGTTGAAAGCCATAAATAAGGTTCAATGGTCTCATCAATCAAATATATGCCTTAAAAAACCACTTGTTGAAAAAGGATACACCAGTGGGAGAGGGAGACATTCAATGTAGATAAGTCTTTGAGCAGCTTATAAAACACAAAATGGTATATCCTAGCTTGCCAGGCTTCGATACATAAATAACTTTAGATCTTTTAAAAAGGTTTAGGTAAACCCCAATTCGAATCAATACTGATAAAGAAAAGCCAAGTTCAAATGCTTTTAAAAATTTTACGCAAATCCTCGTGTTGTAACAATGATGTTAGAGAGTGTTATAAGATAAATTTTCATTTTGAAGTCAACATATTTAATGATGTCTTGTAAAATCTCATCCAAACTAACAGCCTTTCCATTTTGCATTGCAGTGATTGGTTTTATCCGAATAAAATATTCAGAAAAATTTTAGTGGGGCCTGCTAGCACTTCTTTAGTTTGTTTTGCTTATAGTTTACTAATCTGTCTGACCTGTATTCTGATTTTGGTAAGCTGGCAATAAGTCTTGCTTGCTAAATGATTTAGATTTAATGAGGGGAACTAATTTTAAAATGCTCGGGTTCAGTGCTTTAAAAAAAAATAAAACACGATTTCCGACTACTGTGGTAAAATCTATGATTTCTACTAGTTGTTTAAATTTATTTTGTCTGTAAGTACGCAAAAATTCAAAAGATCTCTCCTATCTCACGAACACAGTTTTACACAATATTCAACAAAAATGTTCAGCATTACATCACTCAATAATCATAATAGAAGCCTATGTCAACTGAACAAAAATAAACCAATGTGAAAAAGGTTAAGGCTATCTAACATAGACTAGACATGACGAATAGTTTCTTTCGTGCACATCTTCAGTGGTAAGAACATATGCAAAAACATCTATCTAGGGTAAAATAATAGTAAATTTCAATAATTAGATATATTTGTACTATAATAATGAATTCCAGTGGTTAGATTGCTAAAGAAAACAACCATTCCACATTCGTCATGGTTTGTGTGTTATGAGGAAACTATCTCAAATAATTGGAGAATGTAATCTATGTTTATTCTTTACTAAAAAAATTAAAAAAAAGAAATCTGTAATGCATAATGAATGAAAGGAATACACATAATTTTTCAGTATTAAATGTCAGGTTTTACGTAAAGTGAGACGCTACCATAAAAATTACGAATGTTGTTGAGCTAGTATAAAAATTAGTATACTGAGAAACTCTCAACAATAGGCAGAAATAGGTTTAATCAACCTCTTTGGTTTCCTAGATTAAATGTACGAATCTTTTAAACATTCAACATCCCACCTACTCTCTGAATAATGAATAAAAAAATAAACGGTATTTGAAACCGAGTGTTATACACTATAAGTCGTTCGTTTATCGACTAATACATATTGAAGATACCTGTAAAGTACTTTGTCATTCGCCTTCTATTTACCAGGAATATTGGCTCGTCGACTAAATATGTGATATGTCCTGAGAAGGAGTGCCACTGACACGTCGTTAACGCCACAACGTGCTCATCAAGCCACTCATCTTCACTGTCATCTAAATGCCTCTTTAGAAACCAAATTACGTGTATAAAATTAAATAAGCTGATGGACTCTACTTTAGTAATATTGGTTGCAAAATTGTTTCAATTTTTTAAGCAATCTTAATAGAAACTGATTACAACTAATTGTTCAGTCCTTATTACGTTGATAAAAAAGTACTAAACAAGTATTTAACTCTTTCGTAGTAAGTAATCATCTTTCAGAAGAATTTCATTTAAAAATCTTCCAATATTTGTCTTCAATCAGATTACCTTTTTTAGCTTCAGAAAGGAAATTGTGAATGTTTACTTGTTAATATGATTGCTTCATCTTAACGAATGTTATTATTATATCAAGATTAAATTCAAATTGTTATTTGATTACATCAACTTTAAATATAACAGATATTTTGTGGAATATGAGGGTCAGCTTTAAAATCGCACAATGGGTTGGTCAGCATAAATGTAATGTAGACTTTAAAGTTACTGATTCAATATGAGTGGCATTCCTTGTATAAGGTCCAATGAGTGAAATCAGTGTACGTAATATTTAGTTTACCTAAACAGATTTTTTGTTTACTATGAGTGATCATTTCTATTAGAAGGTAAAATGAGTGAATTCAGCGAACGCAAACTATGAAGATACATATTGGTTATTCACAATGAGCGGTCGTTCTTCATTGGAGGTCCGATGAGTGAAATATATGTATACAAACTGTGAAGATACAGAAATATGAGTAGCCATTCCTATTAGAAAATATAATGAGTGAAATCAGTGCACGTTAACTATGAAAATAAAGTTTGGTTCTTCACTATGAGTGGTCATTCCTATTAGAAGGTAAAATGAGTGAAATCAGTGCACGTAAACTATGAAGATACGTGAAACGTGTCTGATGAAGATACGTGATGAAGAAACTGGTTGTTCACTATGAGTGGTCATTCCTATTATAAGGTAAAATGAGTGAAATCAGTCTACATAAACTATGAAGATAACAGTTTTGTTGCTCACTACTAGTGATCTTACCGTAATTACTAATATAAGGTACAGTGAGTGAGTGACAGATTGGTTAGTCAATACAATAAGACCTTAATAAAAAGCTATCACAAAATAAAACTTGTTTTATGTCTCTATTGGAGATCGAATGTGTTGTAACAGTTGGCATTACGTAATTCCGTTATCAGAGAGGAAGATATTAAGAGTGTGTGATTGTTGGACATGGAGTTGACATGAGAGTTTTATTATACTCGGTCGTGCTTGTTACGTCAGCAGTCGTCTTTGCCACGGAATATGGTAAGAGGAAGTCAGACACTTATTAGAGATGTTTTTAGTTAATTTCGTATAGTTATTAATTGTTATATTTTTGCTATTGGTTTCTATCTAATTTCGACACTAGTGGCGCAGCGTTATAACCCAGCTACTTGGGGACAAAATGTTGCAGATATTGTAGGCGATATGTCCTCTTAATACCGACACGGCGTCCACTCAACGATTGCCAACGACGTGGACACTAATACAGTAGTTTGGGGTGTCTAAGGTGAATAGTAGTGGGTCCGGATGTTGTGTAAATAAGATAAATAGAACTAAATATCAGGCTTGTTGATCACCTGAAAATCAGGCCAATGCTACGTGGTTCGGATTCCACCTAAAACTGTATGGTCTATGTCCCTTAAATGTCCTATTGGACTATTAATACCGTATATTGTTCTTTCTAGGGAACAGTCGACCTTAATTAGTAACAATGACTACAATAATACAATTACACTCATCACAATCGCTCGCCTCTCATATTTGCCTAAACCTCTACGATCGGCGTCTTATTAATGGATGATAATGGATTAATAATGGCCCGGAATGGTTAGTATAGCCATTTAAATGTCCCTTAATATCTTGTTGATGAAGACACAGCTTAGCCTAATTGCTATTGTATGCTAACCATCTGATCTATAAACTATGGTAGGCCTTTAAATACAAATTAGCCTTAGATAATTATTAATAAGGTCTAAACTTGAATACTCTCACTAACACCGACATTAATTTGGGTGGATGGGACGCTATTTATGCTTAGGTTTGAGTACACTCAATGTGAAAAAAAACTTGACTTCTAGTTATAAACATGTCATCTGTATATTGTACTAACAATGAACTACAACTGTATTACAGTTACCTTGACATCACTGTGAACTTAGGTGAATTCTATAATTTTTAACTGACAATCTGTTCTCTCTCATAAAAGCACATGTTTATTCATAATTAATATTCTATTTGGTTTATTTCATTAAAATGTGTTAGTTATGAAAACAGTTTTTGACTGAAATATTCAACAAATGTAGCTCCTCTGATGAAAAGTCAGCCTTAACCACAGAGAAGAAATAAACAGAAGTGGCATCATATAGTGCGCTAAATGCGTGTCGAGTTAGTAAGTGGAGTAGTTTTTTCTCCACTTTTCCATGCGAAGACCTTTATTACCACCCAAGTTCTCAAGAATTAACAAAGTGACTATTAGAAAGGATGTACATTAGTTATAATATATTTATAGCTGCCACTGAGGCGTTCACTGGGGCTATAAGAAAGTGACTACTTGATCTTTTTCTCTGTGCCTGAACTTATAACTTACAGAAATTATACTTAAAAGAACGTTTACAAAATATTATTTCGAAATATATTTATGAACAATTTTACCATAGAACTAAAGAATATGCAATATTCCTGCGTGAATAATTACAATTAACCAAAATATTTGCATATTTTCCAGAAGTTGAGGAACCGTCTGAAGATATTGGGCTTTCCCTTTTTAGTGGAATAGATGCAGTTCTGAGATATTTCCGCACCAGTCCAGTGAGTTTCTTTGATTTTCTTACATTACATTTAATATTCAGTCTCATGTTGTTATTAACAGTATTTAAATTCATTTTTTACGAGAAACATTTATAGGTCAATCCATAATTTCATAAAAATATTTTATATTTTTTAAAAGCTACTATTTATTTACTATAATTCTCTCTGAAGGACCCATTGGCACAGAAAATCTTGGCCACATTCGAGAAAGACTGTTACTACATGGCTGAGCCTACAGTTCCTAGAGATGATGACCCCAGCAGGCCTCCTATCATTTCCATCGAGGGAAACTACAGACCAAGTAAGACATAGCTCATGACTTATACGTATGGTTCAGTATTAAATGTAAGTGAGCTTTATTAGGGTTTACGCTCATATACTCTATAATATAGAAGTTAAAAAACAAACATATTTACTATAGTGACGTGCACGAATGAAGTCCGTTAGGGTAATATTTTTATAATGCGAAAAGTATTGTTTAGAGATACGACAAATTGTTGAAACATGAATTAAAAGAGCTAAAATATATTAAAATGCAACTCTTGGTCTGGAATAGAATGCAATAGCTTGATTTGTAATAGGAGTTTTTTTTATTTTGCTAATACTAGGTCAAAGTATACATTCCTGCACGTCACTGTAATGCTTATTAATAAAGTGATTTTTTTTAAATGATCACTTATTGTAAGGCTTATATGTATTTTCGCATTAAAAAGCATAGTTTTAAAATACTAACAAATACATATTCCTGAGTCTGTTCGATTTTTTTAAATTTTATTTTTATTTTTTTATTTTAGCGAAAATGTTTAGTTTATATGTTTCCATACATACGTACTGTTCATAAACCCTATATTATACACAATGAATTTACATTGTCGTGTATATACACAAACCTAAGAATATCATACATACAAATATAAATAATAAGGCTTTTTCCATTTTTCCTGAATAATTTAGATGAATTGTTAACAAGTTAAATGGAATCCCCTTCAACCTTTAACATCACTTATTGTAAATTTTAACAAATAGCCACCCTCCCCCTCCAACCATGGTAGTCATATACAACTGTTACGATTTCACTCCCACGACACATGTACAGCAGCTATATTACAATATTTTAAAATGTGTTTTCCCATCTTCAAGAGTAATTGCCAAAATTAAACTCCGTTAGAAACCATTTTATGTAGGGTGTAAATGTAGAGAGTGGAAAACTCTCTACATGTAAACTCTCTTCCTGTAAATGTAGAGAGAGTGGAAGAGATTGTCAAGTGTCTGAGTGGGGAGAAGCCTACATTCCGTTTAGTTTTAACGAAATTGATAATAATGATACGTTGAGTTTTCAGTTAAAGTCAACGTAATCTATCTGTAGATACTTTTTTCGTATTTAAAAATATCGTATCTAACTATGAACATCATCTTGGTTCTGTATGAATATGTTCATATAAAGGGTGGCGTTCTAAACTGATTCGCCTTAGATATTTTATCATAAGATAAAATGAAAAAGAAATATAGATATTTAAAATGAAAAAGTAAAATATAGAAATGTCCACAAAAATGTATATAGTTAAAAGGTAAAACATGAGAGATATCCATATAAATACGAATGATAAAGAAGAAAGAACATGGGATGTGACCAGATAAATGTTATTTGCCATAAAAGACAAAATGTGGGAGATAAATATATAAATACCAATGGCCAAAGAAGGCAGAATCTGCACTTAGGTGTCGTTGACAAAAGAATACAGAATGTGAGAGATCAACATAAATATCAATAAACAAAATAAGATGGAATGTTATAGGTGTCCATGTAAATATCGATGGCCAAAAAGACAAAACCCGGAGCTTCACATATCTATAGATGTGTCACAGTGATACTGAAACTGGCTTTCATCGATTTAGTACAAAACTAAAACAATGACCAGCATATTAGCATGCCTTGATAACTTATACACACGATTCCTTTATTATTATGAAACAACGTTGTTAGGCTTCTAGAGGTCATAAATTAATTTTATATTTACGTAATCCTTATGAAATATATAAATATGATACATTACTTTTACATCCGTATGAGACGCATTTATTTAAAACTGTTTTAGTTTAATTTGAATTGATACATATAACGTTATCATTTAATTTGAATTGATACATATAACGTTATCATTCAATTTGAGTTGATACATATAACGTTATCATTCAATTTGAGTTGATACATATAACGTTATCATTCAATTTGAATTGATACATATAACGTTATCATTCAATTTGAATTGACACATATAACGTTATCATTCAATTTGAATTGACACATATAACGTTATCATTCAATTTGAGTTGATACATATAACGTTATCATTCAATTCTCGTTATCATTAACGTGAGAATATTTTAGAGAATATTTTAGTTATTTTAAAGAATTTATTGATAAACAACATTCAAACTCGGGTACAAATAATTTCTGCACCGTCAGTAATACCGTACTGTTCATAAGTGCATAGTCATTTACCATTTCTTCAACCTGTACACAAAGTATGCCTCTTTTTAAACTAATTATGCCTGTTTCAGGCCGGGACAACGTTGGTTTGAAATTATCCAGTATGTTGGATGGCCGCTACCTCAACAACCCTGCACCCTGTCTGGTACGACATCTCCAACAGCTCATCCCCGGCAGTTTCCTCCGACGAGCCTTCTACGTACTCTCACTCTACGCTACTGACTTCAACGTCCGAGTCCATCTCAGCACAGGCCGAGCTGTCATACTTAATGGGTATACGTTTTTCATGCATTTCTTTTGTTTAATTTATAAATATGTTACGTTCATTATTCATAATCATATAGTCTTTCTATGTTAATTATTGGAAAGAGCACATTATGAATAATTCAGTTTTTTTTCAAAACGCTCATGAAATGGGCTAATTTTGAAAGTATTTTAAAAAGTCTTGGAGGAAAAGCCTCCTAGTTATGGAAATTAGCTAAACATTTTTCTTTTGTAAATCTAGCGTTGTTGGTATAAATATAGTGTTGAGGGTACTCGAATTATTATAATTTTGTCAAGATCATAAATATATAGTAAGGGTTTTGTAATAAAAATCATTAAGCGTGTTGGAGTCAGAAATTTGCTGATTTCAATAACTTTGGTTAGGTTAGTTCAGTTAGGTGATGTTAGGTTATTATTAGGTTATGTTAGGTTTTAGTTAGGTTAGCACAAGGTTATTAATTAAACCAGCCTAACCTTACTCAACCTAATCTAACAGAGTGTAGCCTATCATACCTTACAAAACCAAACCTAACCTAGCAATACTCAACCTGACATAAAAAATCCAAACAGATACTTTTCCGGTGATAATAATCTTAATAATGGTCCGACTTCAAAACCTCTGATTTGTTCTTGATCAGGAAAAAATTCCGCACAATACGAATACATAAAACGAGAGGTTTTACTTAACAAAACATTTTTCCCCTTGGTAAAATTTTACTTTTTACGAAAGAAAAACTTTTCCCCAAAAACTGTTTAAAGTAATTTCAATATTAGCCCATTTTGTGAGTATTTTGAGGAAAAAAATTGAAAAAGCACAATGTGCGATTTCCAAATAATCCAAATAATTTCGGATTTTTCCTTTAATTCACTACCACTACCTTTTTTGGTTTCTACTCAATACCACTTGATAAATATTTCTTTGCTTTAAAAATTGTTTACCAAACATTTTTACGTTCACTGTGGTATTGCTTATCCGCTATGAATCCGATATCGTTGGCCTTACATATCTTTTTCCAACAACTTACACACGGAGAGCGCATTCGGTGGTAAGTCAATCATTGGATTTACCAATTTTTGATCAACTTTAGTAGCCACCTAACCTAACCTAACCTGACCTGACCTAACCATAATAGCAATAAAAAAAGTAGTGGTATTGAAGTAACGTAAAAAGTAGTCATAGTGAATTAACGGAAAAGATCAACCATTTCTATATACATAAACTGTATCGTCCATTATTCAGGGGCTGGCTGGACCAACTTACCTTCACACTGCTCCAAACCTACGACGAGAACACACTACCTAACGTGACGTCAGCAGTGTATCAGTGGCCCAATGACCTGTTAAGGCCTGACGTCAGTGTGTACCTGACACTGCCTGATGGACACCAGCGAACCCTGGTGGACAGACAACGTTTGGTTACTGGGTGGCAACAGAGGTTGGTACATTATACGAATATAATCCATCACAGTATAATAACATACACTTACGACACTGCCATGCAGCGCTGTGGAGCTAGCACGTCGCTAGCGCTCCAAGTAGCCGGACTGCACAACTACACCACATTACCGTTGTATTGCAGCATTTCTTGCAAAAGAAATGGGATTTTAACATTAAAAAAGTGACATGATAGATTAATAGACATAAGTTATTAGACATATTTTATTAATAACAGCTATGGATGGATGTAAATAGAACAGAAAAACGCACTGCTATGCTCCCGTCACTAAGAGCGCTAGTGTCGTACTTATCGACAATTTTGAACGGAGTCTCACGAATTTATGTTATTAGACTGTGAAATCACTACAATGTGTCAAACAAATAACCATATAAGCTTATTGATGTTAGTCAAGAGTCATAATTTATTTTAATCTGTCTATCTGATTTTGTACAAGACGAGCGTTTTTGTCTTTCAATACCCGTGGGATTTTTTACTGATTATTCAACGTTGTAATGGGACAACGGTCCAAATCATTTAGTTAAATTTAGTTGGATCACCCAAGATTTAAACCCATGCCACCTGCATTGAAGTCAGGAGTGCCAATCTTTGGACAAGCAAAAGGTAAAATAAACACTTTAATTTTAATTGACTGCGTATAAAATACACATTTCTTTTACTAAATAACATTTAACGTAACTACGTACGGGAAATCAGGCACAAAGGTGCAGTTATGCTTTTATATTTAAACATATTTAGTTAATAAATTTTTATACTTCTATTTTTAAAACTTAACAATTAAATTATTTTGTATAATTTATAGTCTATAAGTATTATATAAAATTAAAGAGTAATTATAAATACGCGCATTTTATTTTATTTTATTTTTTTGTCGTTGCTCATGAATTCACTCCATTGGTTAAAATAAAAATACTAATTTGTCTTTGATTTTGGAATTTGTTAACTACATAAAAAGTGTTTACGTTTAAAACACGAAGAAAACTTCAGATATAAATTGCGAGATAGCAGCCAGGTGTGACTTGTGAAATAAAAGGCTTGTGTTGATACTTTCGCGGACAGGGAGTTGATGTCAGCTCAAATTGACCACGACTTTAATCCGTCCTTTCCGTAAAAATGTTCCCAAAACCATTTTTTTTTAATATATTCTTATAAAACCACCCTTGTTGTTAAAATTTATTTTTGTTAATTGCTTATAACATTTGGTCTGTTCCAAAAACTTATCAACAGGGATCATCTTTAATATTAAGTAATTTAATTGAAATAAATACATTTGGCACATAACGGGCAATATTGTAACTAAATCTAAAAATTACACTATTTTTTAGATTTATTTCCAAATACACACTAAATGCTTACTTATCCTTAGACCAAACTGTACTGGACATGTAAACTTAGCCCATTGATAAAATAAAAATAGTTATAATATTTATTTGTTTAAATTAACATTGATGCTATATATATATATATATATATATATATATATATATATATATATATATATATATATATATATATATATATAGTAAACATATAGAGTAACATTTACTCTAATGTCATACAATATAATTACATATTACATACACTACAAAGCTAACTATGTAATATACACTATAACTAAAATAAAAATACACATAAATTTATATAACACAGGAACACTTGTAAAGGTAATCCCAGATATCTGATTTGGCTTTCACTTCAACAAAGAAACATTATTTATTGTTCAATTTTACATTTTTGAAACAAATAAATAATTCAAATTCAAATTCAAATTCAAATTCAAATGATTTATTCTGTAAATTGACAATATATACATTGTATTACAGTCGTCAATGCTTATCGTACATCCATGAATAAAATAATACATTTAATTTAAAATAAACTTGATAAATCCACTATTATTCCATTTGTAAAACTATAAAAACTCCTCAACGGAGTAACAGGCTCTTTCTAAGAGATATTCCCTAGTCAACTTTTTAAATTTATTTGGGTTTGTTTCTGATTTAATTGTTGCGGGTAATTTGTTGAATAGTTCTGGACCCATGTTTTGAGGTAATTTTGAGGCTAGTTGCAATCTATGAGGGGCTTGTCTGTGTTGGTCACGTGCTCTTGTGTTGTATAAGTGAACATCAGAACCGGTCTGTATTGAATCAAACTTAAAACTATAATATAGGAGCATTTCATAGATATATATTGAGGGCAATGTCAAAATCTTTAAGGATTGAAAATAAGATTTGCACGGTGCTCGTCTATGTAGCCCTGCCATGATTCGTACAGCCCGCTTTTGTAACCGGAATATTCTCATAAATTTGGAATGAGATGCTGAACCCCAAAGGACAATGCCGTACCTCAGTCTTGACTCAATGAGGGAAGTATATATAAGTCTTAAAAGAAAATGGTCTTGGTATTTAGAATATCTTTTCAATAAAAACAGTTGTGATGCTACTCTAGAACATAATGTGTTTATATGCTGATCCCACGATAGTGTATTATCAAAAATGATTCCCAGATATTTGCAATTTGATTCAGACGGCAGTAAAAATTCATTCATGAAAACTAACGGATCACTATTTCTATTTATACAACTTGAAAAAGAAATGCTTGTTGATTTTGAGGGGTTCACGTGTAAGTTATTAGAGTTCAGGTATTGGTATAATTTTGTGAGTTGTAAATAGCAATTTAATTCTAAATTCTCCGATGACTTTTCTTGGAAAAGCAAGGCTAAATCGTCCGCGTACATGGTTAATTTTATGTTAGGAAAATTTTGCGTTAAACTATTTGTATATAATATGAAGAGAATTGGTCCCAACACTGAGCCTTGAGGGATTCCAAATTCTAATTTTAATTTTTCAGATTTAACATTTCTAATTTCGACCACTTGAGTTCTGTTTAACAAGAAGGATTTGATCCAGTCTAGTGCAACACCTCTCACCCCCAAACAATACAATCGGCGAAAGAGGATTTTGTGGTCTAGACAATCAAAAGCTTTTTGTATGTCAAGGAATACACCTAAGGATTTAAACCTTTTGTCTAAGGCGGTGATGGCATGTGTGACAAATTTGACCAATGCATCGGTTGTGTTCTTTCCTTTAACAAAGCCATATTGTTCTTTACATATTAAGTTAAATTTCACAAGAAAACTTAGTAGTCTATTGACAAATACATGCTCAAATACTTTGGATATTGTTGATACGTTAGCAACCGGACGGTAACTAGCCGGGTTATTTGTATTTCCGTCTTTATATATTGGACGCACGATTGCTTGTTTCATTTCCAGCGGAAAGAAACCCTCTGCCAAAGAAGAATTAATCACGTCTGAAAGAGGCGTACAAATATGTATCGCACAGTGACGAATTACTTTGTGTGGTATTGCGTCGTATCCATATGCGTTTGAATTTTTTAATCCCATAATTACTTTGTATACTTCCTCAGGGTCTGTAGGAGGTAGCATGAGTGTACTAAGGCAAGTTTTGTCTGACAGTGACTGTATCGGTGGTTCCGCTATCATTACGCTCTTTTGTTTACCTACACTAGCAAAGAATTCATTCATGTCCGTTGGGGTCGGCATATCCGTAGGTAACAAAACAGGTTTTGTATTCCTATCACTATTTATTATTGACCAGGCTTCCTTGGCTATATTATTAGTACTGCTTAGACGCTCATACAAATGAGACGCTTTGGCCGCGGTTATAACCTTACGATAGATTTTTTTATAGTGTGTATAGTAATCTATAAATTCTTTAGTTTTATTAGCCTTCCTTCTGTAGTCTAGTTCTTTAAGCTTTTTTGAAGAAATAATTATACCTTTGGTTATCCAAAGTTTGTTTGTTTTCTTTTTATTAATTTTATAACGGGTTTTTAATGGGCAAGATATTGTAAAATAATACTCAAAAGTACCCATAAATTTTTTAAACTTAGACTCGGTATTGGAACAACTATTTAAAATACTCCATGACTCTTTGCTTAGTAAATAGTTTAATATTCTCAAATTTTCCGGGCAAGTGTTATGCATCGCTCGTGTGCTTCCACATGAAGGTATGTTTTCCGCGGAGGTGCTTTGGAATGTGACAGTGATATTTTGCGCGAAATGATCTGATAATCCTGTGCCTATAACGTCTACCTGCAACATATCAGCACCAACGTTAGATAGAACATGGTCTATTAATGTGGATGAAGAGCCTGTCACCCTCGTTGGTGAGTGAACATACTGTATTAAATTGAATTCTTTCATAAGATCTTTTAACCTGTTTGTTTCGGCATTATTTTTTAACCAGTTGAGGTTTAGGTCACCAACTGTTAAACACAACTTATTGACTTTTGTCAAATACTTTGATAGTAATTGGTAAAATAAACCAAAAAAACTATCTATATTTGAGGCGTGTGGTGGTCTATAAATACCAAATAAAATAAGTTTTTCATTGTTTCTTAGACTAATTTCTATTCCTGCTACTTCAAATACCATTTCTCTACAAAATATATTTACATTTAACCTATTTACATTAATTTCTCTTTTAGATAAAATTACCAAACCGCCACTACTTTTATGCTCTGACCTTGAAAACTCACAAATAACATCATACTCTTGAAAATGTATACTAAGTAGCTCTTCTTTTTTCAAACCATGCTCACTTAATACTAGGATATCTGGTTGTGCTGTTTGTAGAAAAATATTAAGCATATCTATTTTTTCCCTAAGATATTGTATGTTTAAATGAAGGATTTTAACATTATTCTGTTTCATATCATTAGGCCTACTATATACATTATTTAGATTGTTTATACATACATTATTAAGTGAATATTCAATGGGATCAGTGTTTTTATTTACATTAGCAGAATACATGTCTTTGTCATAGGTCTTCAGTTTAAAATTACGGGTTCAATGATTTTGTTTACAATAAGGTTGCAAAGCTTTTGTTTACCCCGGCTATTTAAATGAAGACCTTTTGATGAATAGCAACTACTAGGGATGCTTGCGAGAGATACAAGTTTGAAATGATCGTATTTTAGTGACTCAATCACTAAATCAATATTGGTTTTTCTGATTAAGGAGTTTAAGTGGGGTTTGTCATAACGTTGTGGTATTGTACACATGATAATGTTAGTGTGCTTAGTTTTTTCCGCAATTTCTTTTACATAAGTTTTTACATTAAAAGTGCCATTTAGTGTAACATTATTGGTACCACTTAAAACTATAAGATGATCGTTGTTTTTCAGTTTTTTCGCCTCGTAGTCTAAGTCGCTTGCTACATGCTCTAACTTTCCATTCGGTTTCACTACACTATACACTTCGTATTGATCACTTAGCTTATTTTGTAGCAAGCCACGCAGACCACGACCGTGGCTATCAGACAACAAAGTTACTTTTTTTGACAATTTAGATTGTGTTGTTATTTTTGCTGTTTTTAACTGTTTTACTGGCTGAATGTGTGTTTTTTGAACAGTTTTTAGCTTACGAATTTTGTCGAAAATTTGGTTTACTGAGAATTTTTTTGAAAAACAACGATTTCCGTGCACACGCGTGCCGCGCATTATCGCCGAACAAATGAGTTCAGCGAAGTGCACAGCATACGCGCCACACTCGACACCGCCGTCCTGCTGCCGACACTGAAGCTGGATGACACTGACGTCAGGGTTGCCGCTGAGTGTTGCGGCCAGTCTCTGCGCGTGTTTACGGTTCACGGGCTCCACACTGTCAAGGTGATAGTAGGTGTCCTCCTCTCTGGCGTACAGCAACAGGGACCAGTGTGTGCCGCCTTCCTTCTCCTCCGTCTCCCGGTCGTTTACCGTAGCCACTACATAGTCGTAGGTGTCTAATGCGAGCGATTCACGAACTTTGTTAGTGTCAGTCTGGTTTTCATTAATTTTTAGTAGATGGCTTACGGTAATATCCAATAGCTTAGTGTTGTCTGGAACTTGGACCTGTTTTAGGTAAAGTTGCAGCTCTTCATCCCACAGTAAGTACCAATCCGCTGAAGTAATTGGAGGGTGTATTTGTTCTTGGATTTTCTTCTCGCTATCCCCTCCAGTCGCTGATACCGACTCTGCTTCTGCGGCTTTGATTTTTATTCTTAGCTGCTGCATGAAGGTGGATTGGCTGAGTCCTAATCTTAGCTTCCTCCCGGCCTTCTGGTCCTTGGTGACAATAAGAACTGTGGCTCCGGTCACTCTTCGAAATCTAACTATATTTTTAGCGAAGTGTTCTAGTCTGATATGATCACGGGCGCATCCCATTGGTGAGCATACCAGCGTTGAAAATCCTCTGCTTTTAAAGTCTTGCTCGAAGTCGTCAAAGGCGGAGTTATATTCTTCGTAAGTCGGCTTCTCATAGTATACAGGCTTCGTCACAAGACTGTATACTGACGCTCCTTTGATTTCCTGGAATGCCAAATTCTCTGTCAAGCAGTTTTCTTTCTTGGGTTTGCCGAATTTTTTCTTGAATACTACCGCAACTCCCGCTGACATTTGTCGAGTGTCTTCAAAATCTTTCGAAATAGTGTGCGCAAACGCCGTTGATTTATTATGCTTTAACACGTCTATTACATCTCCCACATCAGCCTCTAAAACATGTATCCCGTCCAAAAGGCTGATGATACAAGTTTCAGAATTTTGTGGGGATTGGCACACTTTTTCTTCACAAGTTACGAGTGTTGTTTTTTCTGGATCGTGGTCAATATGGATAATTTCAGCACTCTCTTCTCTGTTCATAAGTTTCTTCTCTGCTTCCATCAACCTGTCTGTAAGAGCTTGGTTGGTATATTTTAGCTCTGCAACCCTTTGCCTTAGATAATTGTTTTCTTCTTCCAAAAGAGGGAATTTCGGTGGTTCTGGCGTAATTGTGACATAAGGCGACACAAGTTGTGTTAGGGAAGGTGTCTGTGTTTCCAGCGGCGGTAGAATTTCGGACGTTGGAGTCTGTAGAGGTGATGTATTTGATGTAGGGGTGGATGGTTCAGAAATTGAAGGTGAAGATGGAACGTTAACGTCAGGGGCAGCATGGTTATGGTCATGAGATGTTTGTTTAATTGTTGTTACTGCGTTATTGGTTTTTAAAGATGCAGGACAGCTGCGACTTGTACACCTCCAACTAATTTCTCCAGTTGCCAGGATCTTATCTTTCCTATACCGGTAGTCATCTACTACGATTCCATCCTTACCCTTGGCAGTTTTAAATTTGGTTATTTTTGTTATTTTCTTCATGTTCGAAAATAGTATTGCAATTATAAATAAGAAGATAGCGCATGAGCAATAGATTTATTTAATTCAAAATTAAAATAAAATAAATAAGATAACGTATATGCAATAGGTTTATTTAACTCAAAATTAAAATTAAAATTAAAATTAAAACTGCTTTCAAAAAGTATTGTTTCTAACTTAGATTCGTACCAGCGATGTTTTGCTTTGTAGTCAGACCGTCTACCGACTGAGCTGTTAGGCTGATGATAGTACGTGAAACAAACGTGTACATGAGTTGCTCTCGGTGCCGTGCTCTGCGCGACCTCGTGGAGTAGCAAAGCAACTTGTAGCCTGGCACATTGCTAGGTTAGGAACGTTCACTAGTTAAAATGTTAGTTTTTCAAAATGTTTGTGCAAGCACGTCCTAAAATTACTACTCACTGTTTACAGCACCGATTCAAAAAACGTTTCCAATGCACTGTTATTGTGTTCATTTGTTAAAACTAATTATCTGATTTAAAATATACGGACTTCATAAACTTAGATAATAAAGGTAGCTACTCCCAGGCAAAAACTGGATAGAAGTTCCGTTTTACATTACATTGTTGGTAGTCTTATATTTTAATTTAGGGAGAGGCTCATATCCTTCCTACTTCTTAACATTTATCTTTACTCTGCCCATTCCTCAAAAACTGTTCATCTACGTTGGAAACTTATTCAGACAGAGTAAACTTTTTAACTACTAAAGTATAAAATGAAGATTGCAGAGAAAGACTTATAGTTTTTTTATCAGCATAAAATACATGTTGGTAAATATACAGTACAAATAAACGTCACACAACACAATTTTATTACAATACAAGCACAAAATGCACCGAAATCGATCACCATAATATTTATGCATTTTGTACTTGTATTGTAATTAATTTGTGTTGTGTGACGTTTACTTGCACTGTACTGGAGATATACTTCTACTGTCGGCGCAGAAATTACGTGCACTTGAGTTTGACGGTTATTTTCTAAGGAACTAAGATGCCTACAAAAAATCTAATCACACCGTTGTTTTTCCCATTTCATTGTTCGTTATAACATATACATTTTAAAATGTTATTACAAGTTTATTAATTTTTATATTGTTCGAACCAAAAAGTACCGGAATTTAAATTAATTTTCACTGTACATAAAATGTGCATTGAAACCCGTCAATATATCGCATTTATATATTTTTTTCCTTATTGATAGGTTTGTTTCCTGTAAGTTCTATGAATTTTAACTTTTTGAGCAGTGGAACGTTTTTTTCTTGGCTCCTAAAGATCATAAAATTGATTACTTGGTCTTGTAATCCTTATGACATGTATAGTCATGATACATAACTTTCATATGTGTGATTAAATGTAGTGATTTTATATTCGTTAAAATAAATTTATATTTATCAATTATAAGTTATTTTAAATTGATTTAATTGGATTCTAAATCATCATATTTTCTTACACATATGAAACTTGTGTATCATGACTTTACATGTCATAAGGATTACAACAAGACCAAGTAGTTTATTTTACGACTTCTATGAGCAATGTTTGAGGGTGTAATAACTTTTGTTAAACCAGTTATTAATATGTAAATGCAATAACTTTTTTTAAATAACGATGTAAATTTTATGTACTGTGAAAATTACTGAAAATTCGGTTACTTTTCATCTTCCAACTAAGATAAAAATTATTAAAACTTGTAATAATATTTTAAAATGCATATGTAATGACGTACAGTTAAACAAGGACATCTACAGGGGAATTTTTGTAGGTTTCTTAGTTCCTTAGTAAACAACCTTCAAATTCGGGTGCACATAATTTCTACGCCGACAGTAGTATGGCCGGATTCGGACATGCGTTATCTAAAAGTCCCAACGCCTTAGACCACACACCTACTGACTCGCCCACCCAACCACCATACACGTACAAGTGCTGACCCTTACACGAATGATGCTGACCCACCCACCCAAATAAATGTACATTGGTATTGACCCACCGACCCATACATGTACATTGGTATTGACCCACCCACTCAAACACAACCAGTGGTATGGACTCACTCACCCAACAAATGTACATTGGTATTGACCCACCCATCCATATACGAACAAGGGTATTGATCCATCCACCCATATACAAACAGTGGTACTCACCCACCCACCCAATAAATGTACATTAGTATTGCCTATTCACACACGTACTATTTTCTAATCCTTAAAATGGCCCGAGTTAGTATTGACCCACCCACCCATACATTAAAAGTGATATTGACCCACCCAATTATCCACCCACACAAACTGTGGTATTACATCCTGCTAGTGTCTCTCTTATTCAAAAAGTATATTTTTTGCGTAGCATTGTTGTGTTAAATTTAAATAATTAATCAGCAATGGTTCAACAAATATAATGCTAATTTGAGACAGTGTATTGATGTTTTTTTAGTCAAGTAAAGGTAATATTTTTTCTGGGATATATGAATATTTACAGGTCCTTACTTTTGTATCAAGATCTCCAGAGTATATATCCCATAATGATTCAGAGCAGCAGGGCCAGCACCGAGGAAATCCACAAGGCTATCGCGGACTTTCTCGGTTCTAAAAGAGATGTCAGTATAAAAGGTTAGTTCAGCCACCTAATTGTAGCTTAAAAAATATACAACTGTAATAAGTGATGAATTTTACGAAAAATACCATCATAATCCCTGTGATATAAATTAGATGTATAATTTTATAAAATATGTTTTACTGTAATGAATAATATATTTCAGATGATCGATCTGGGAGGAATTTTTCACAGATGCCAATTCACCCGAGGTCATTTATTTTATTAAAGAGATAACTAACATAAAAAAGTACGTTTTTGTATTTACGCAAAATTTATTTTGATTTATATATGTACAGCTTAATCCTAAAATGTATCATTGCTTGGTAATAGAAATATCATGATGCAGTAAATATAAAATATTTTTTTAATTTTCTATATTTCTGATCTCATAAACAAAGATGAACAAACTTTGTAATAATCATATAACCGTGAAAGTTTTACGTGTACATTTAGAGAGCATTAACAACTTCGGTCATGTATTAAGGAAGGCTTTGTTTAAGAAGTTGTGGACAAAACTGCTTTCGTACTATAGTTCAAAGGACACTTAATTACGCTAACTTAGCTTGTACATCAACTTGAATTAAACGCTTTCCAGAGTCACATCTTTATCTCAAAATTCAGTTTTAATGTTTCACAAAGGTAAAATATTTACAGTGGTGATTTATTTCACTACTGAATTCATTACGCAATAGATTTAATGAGATAAGTTCTTTAAGATAACAAAATAAATTTGAAGGATAATTTATTTGTGTATTTAAACAATATACTGTATATTGTCACAATCGTTGTTTTATTATACTCTTAATCTTCATTAAGTCGATTGTTTTAGTAGAGTATTACATAACATAAAGTAAAATTTGTTTATTGATAAATTCAATATTACAAGTAAAACTGTATATATCCATTTATTAATGTTATCATCGAAGTTACATTAAATTTATATTGAATTAAAAAAACGTGTAACCTTAAATACGAATATTAAAAAAAGTGTACATAAAAAATAGTATATGGAAAACTAAGAAATAAGAACGATACAACAACCTATCTAAGTTTAAATGATTTTTCCACTGTCTTTATTCTATGTACCTGGGGACTAATTAAAGTAAAAAAAATTCAAAACGCACCGCCGCCACACACTAAAAAATCGTAGCTATAGAATTTAAATCTCTTCATTTCCATAAGATATCGATAAAAAGCTATGTTAGGGCTTCATGGACCTTTCTTGCACTTAACCTGAAATAAAATGATTATAGAATATTGTTGTATAAAAATAGTATGTAGAAAAATAAGAAATAAGAACTAAACAACAACCTATGTAAGTTTAAATGATTTTTTCCATTATCTTTATTCTAACCATTAATATTTTAAAATATGTACATGGGGACTAATTAAAGTAAAAAAATCAGAACGCATCGCTGCCACACACTAAGGGTTATATTACAGCTACAAGCTACATTTATGGGAACAACTTTTTTGGGATGAAATAGTTAAAAAATGAAGCTATATCATTTTCATAATGTTAAAGTACTGATAATTGGCTCTTAACAAAATCATCTTTATCTCCCAATTCACCTACGTCGTAAAACGTGAAATTTTAAATTAAATTGATGAATCACAATATTACACATTTTAGAAAAAAAAAATCCTTTTTTATAGCCGATGAATATTCCCTACGAAATTATACACTAATTCGCTGAACAACATCTCTTAAAAACTGATATTTAATTGTTCCAGAACCCAGTGAGGAAGACACGCAGTATCCCTTTCATTTATTTTCCGGCTTGGAAAATCTCCTAAACTACCTGAGCAATAGTACAGTAAGTAGAAACTTGTTTTGTTTCAGAACAATAAAACAATGTACTATTAATGCAATTTTAGGGATACCTATTTTTTAAATTATTTGTGTTGTTAAAACTAAAACGATATATATTATTATTACGATAGTCTTTCAACTTGTTGTATGTTACGTTTTACCTATACAATTTTGTCCATAAAATAATAAACTCTCCCTTAAATTTTTTAAGTTACTTTAAACTAATCATTGGTGGGTTACAATATTATATTATTGTATATTATTGAGAAAATCTGAGGGGAAATTGCTGTTGATTGTTTTATCTTACCTAAATAATTGGAAACAAAAATTTAAATACAACTATCTATAGAATCTGTCACTCTTTTTTTCTCTGGAATAGCTTTGAAATTCCTACTTGAAAATAAATCTGACGAGTGAGTTTAAAAAATCACATTATTTTATTTCAATCGTTCAAAAGATTGCGTTCAAATTGTGTTCTGAATTCCATTTTCAATATATTGATCCCGATCACATACAGTTGCAATATTCTACGCTAGAGACTTTTAGGAAATGATACAATGTAAAACATCATAGTACGTGAATTTTTTACTAGAAAACTATGAGTATGCTGTACGCTAGTAAAACTTTGATATTATTTACTGTTTCCAGGAAAAATATTAATGTTACATTTAAACATAGAAAACTATAATTTCATGAAATTAAAAAAAAAAACATGTATGTATTGGATCATTTTTAATTCAACTGGCTGATAATAAATATCATATTGCAATGTAGGTAAATGGAAATCTCGATTAAATAATAATTAAATTAAGTAAAGTATAGTTTGGAGCGTTACATGTCAATTCAATTATATCAATAAATTGCAATTGAAATACTAAGCGAATCTACTTTGATCTACATATATATTCAAATTAAATACTTCTGAAATTTTTTAATTCCTTGCTTATATTGATTTCCATATTTAATAGTTATACTAAATTTAGTAAAAATTAATAATTGAAATAAATATCTGCTTTTAATATGGTATAAAAGAGGAAAAGGCAATGGAACTACTTATGCCACTCATCCCTATTGATATACGATAGCAAGAAATAGCAAATTCCAGTGCGTGGAACCAGCGACTTATTTGAATACTCTGGTCTGAAGAGATTGCTTATGCAAAGCACAATTTCTTCTAGCACAGTAGAACAATTTTGTTTTGCATAAACAATTTTCTCTTAACAGAATACGCAAATTCAATAAAAGCACAATTCAATGGTTTGTTACAAATTCAAATATAATATTTAGCGTATACAATACTGAGAAGCAATTAAGAATTTTAATTTTAATAAATATGTACCCTATAATATTTTAAATTTATTATTAGTCTTCGTGCATGTTCATTAGAATCCCTAAAACAGCAAATTACTACTAATTGTTGTTTTTCAGAGTTAGTTAAATATCTTAAGACATCTCAATAGCTATAATGAGCTTTTTTTAATAACCAGTCTCACTTAATTAGTTTTTAAAATTTTAAATCGTAATAAATACACTTTTGATACAAATTTACCTTTTGGGGGTAAATGTGTCATACCAAAAATGAACATTTTATGAATCCAATTAAATCAATTTAAAATAACTTCAAATTGATAAATATAAATTTAATTTAATTAATATAAAACTACTGCATTTAATTATACATATGAAAGTTATGTATCATGACTATATTTGTCATAAGGATTACAAGACCAAGTAATCAATTTTATGATCTCTAGAAGCCAAGAACAATTTACCTTTAAAATAAAATTATCTACACAATGAATTGTAAATTGTTATATGAACCATAATTTCAATAAACACTTAAACTAATTTGTAAACTTGTGGGACCTTTTCCGTTACTTCACTACCAGTACTTTTTTACGGATAGATTAGGACTCAGTGGTTCTCAACCTGGGGGGCGCGCCCCCCTGGGGGGCGCGCCCCCCTGGGGGGGCGTGAGAGAATTTCAGGGGAGGCGTGAGGGAACAAAGAAAAAAATTAAAATTTATATATTTTGTTAAAAAACAAAAACTTTCAAAACCATCAAATAAACTTTCGTATTTAAATATATCTGGATTTTTATTTTGCATCCCAGCTTTTGCTAACGTAGAGTTAACATAGTCAGTTTCATAATTTCACTGTTCTAACTTTAACCAACCAATTATTGACTGGAGGGGAGGCGTGAGCTATCTTCAGTGTTCAAAGGGGGGCGCCAGTGCTAAAAGGTTGAGAACCGCTGGATTAGGTCATGTTAGGTTAGGTGAGTTGGCTACTAAAGTTGATCACAAACTGGTAAATCCAATGACTTACCGCCGAATGCGCTCTTCGTGTCTAGGTTCTTGGAAAGCGATAAGATAAGGCCAGCGATATCGGATTCCTAGCGGATAAGGAATACCAAAGTGGACGTAAAAATGATTGGGGAACAGTTTTTAGAGCAGTAAAATATTTGTCAATCAGTAGTTATTATCGGGGAAAAAAACTAGTAGTGAATTCAGTCTACAGAGCTGAATGAATTCTTTGGGATAGGTTTCATTCTTTTACAGAGCCTGGAAAGTTCTTTGTCCAAATCAGTTGCCAAGCCGCTGGTGGAGAAGTAATTTGAGTATTCACCATAACAAGATAAGCTCGTAAGCAAACGATAAAATTATATTCGTTCATAACAACTGAAATTTTCTTCATTTAACAACAGTATTTAAAATCATTTTCTAATCCATTTGGGGTTCGTATGTTTGATATATACATGTTCAATTTGCTTAATTCAACATCTGTTATATACGGGGTGGAAAAAATGGAAACGCTTTCATAACGACTTTATTTTCTTCTATTTATTATTTGATATTTTATTAAAATAATTGTGTTCCAACAGTATAATTTTTGCCAGAATAATTTACTTGAAACCGTTAAATAGCGCAGAAATAATTTGTTTAAATTAGTAACTTTCAAATTCAAATTACCGATACTCTGGAAATGATAAACCTTTCGAAGTCCGGTTTGCGGCAATAAATTTCTCTAAAATAAACATTTTATTCGATACCAAAATCGATCTAGGCTTACATTGAATATGTCCAGTCAACTGCTGGTGGGCCGTCCCCCTGAAAAAATTAAATGTCGCTTATGACGTCAAGAAGTATGTTTTTAGTAACCAGTATTATATACAAGATTTCACTGTTACAAGTGACGTCATACAAAAGTTGTGCAAGCATATCCATATTTGTTTTCCACCCTGTATATACGTGATCACTTATTAGGGGAGTTAATCAAATTGTTGAGCAGCACCAAATGTATCCAATTTACAGTGCCTTTGATTATATACACCTACAATAGATATTCCATCTAATATGAATGTTTGTGCCTGTAATTTTGTTAGTTAGTGAGGCCTCCAGCCACAGCTGGTATAAAATGCATTACATTTACATGGGACTACACTAGCGCTCCTCAGAGCACCACAAAATCATCTGATATTTTGAGACTCAAAATTTAACATGGATAGGAAACCTGTTAGTGTATAAAATCATTTAAAGTACTAAGACACAGTCACTCCATGAATAAGGAAACTGAATGTTTATGCCTTAAAAATCGATTCTTAAAAATGTTACATACCGAAGTTACTAAGACAAGAAACACCAAACAAGTAACAAAAATACTTATTCTGAGTAATGATTTTTTTACCAATACTGCTGTAGATTGGATAAATACGTACCACAGTGCGTGTATGGGTAGGCGGGTGGGTCAATACCACTGTTAATGTTTGACTCCTCGAAGGATATTTTTTAAATTATAGTAAAAAAAAGGAAAGACTAAAAGTAAAGTAACTAGTAAAGCACAATTTGATGAAAGTGTGACGAGTACCGTACTCATGCACCTTTTACATCGACAACTTTTAATCTGGACGATGAGGTGCGTATTTCTATTCAACAGCAGGATGGGTTTACATACCCTTGTCAGAGTTACTTACACGTGACTGGTAGATTGACGAAATCTGATGGTCAGACTCAGTATGATACTTTACATCTAGTCAACAATGCCATGGCATTTCTGATAAACGAGATTAGATATAAAATTGGCGGTGTAATTATCGATCGATTTAAAAATGTCGGTATAACGTCCACTATTAAGAATTTAGTAACCCTAACTCCAGATGATGAGAAGCGATTGATGAACGCTAGTTGGTTTAGAAAAGGATCATTCAATACGGTGAAGGAGTGTTCATTTTGTAAAAAAAGTGTCAAACTAAATTTTAGTAATTTAGTTTGACACTTTTGTTCCTTTAACGATAGATCATCCCTAAAACCCATGATAGCTTGGTGGTTTCAGAATCCGGTTGCACACAAATTGGTGGATACCTTCAACAGGGATTGTCACTTCAAGTCTACACTTGAAATACCCCAAGGAAAGTCACGAAAACCCTTCATAGTGATAGAGGGGAATGGACATACTAGTAAGTTTCCAATTGGCTTATTTTGATAAAGCTTTCGTCAAACGAAGCATTGAAATATGAAATGAAAAGTTGGATACAATAGTAATTTAAATTAATTTGTATAATTTTGTATCATTTTATTCCTAATGTACTTCAATGAGCTGTGTATAGTTTAATTTGAAAACTTAAGTCTAATAAAAATGCACTTAAACAATTTGAAAATTCTAGTAAGAAAAGCTGCTGAGTTTGAACCCACAAGTATTATTCATGCATAGCTATTGTAAGGAAAGAAAGTTAAATTTCCTCAGGCAATATTACTCGAAAAAAGTAACTATTATACTCACACAAGATTATATTATATCTTTTATAGAATCGGCAGTGACAATCACACGCCGCTGAACCTTCGCAAAACAAATTTGGTTTCGTTCATGTATAAAACTAATCCGTCATTCTTCTTTTGTAACATTAGTGGCTGTAGAATCCAAAGATAGCGTGCTGTTCGTGATCTTGACATCCACGTAGACTCAAAGTTAATATTCTCTGAACATGTAAACTATGTTGTATTAAAAGCTAGGAGGAACATGTGGATCACCAGGTATTTCAATGATAAGCACACTCGTTCAACACTGTACAAGTTCTTGACTCGAAGTAATCTTAAGTATGCTATTGTTATTTGGAATAGGGAGTTGGTGTACACGGATGCAGCCGACCAGGCCGTCCAGAGGAAATTCCACTAATGAATGGAGTGGATGTTCCCGGAGCTTGTAAAGTGGAAACTTTTGCAGAACTGAGTTCACCAACCTTATTAGCTCACCTAACTGTTACAGAATATGTTTTTGCTGAGTTCTTCATAGCCACACTGATTCAGTTGAGGCTATTGGTATAAGAGTTCCAAAATTTACCTTTCGCTCAAGAGATCTATATGCTTTGTCACACTTTCGAGTGTATGATAAAGTGGTCAGATGTAGTCACATTGCAAACAGGCTTCACCACCTAGATAGCTTCGACAGCAATAATGTGGTGCAATATTTTCTAAAGATGCTTAAACCCTTACATATATTACGTAAAGCCGTCAACGCAACTCCTCGCTCATTACTTGATAAATGTTAACGATTGAGGTGTAAACAAATTTACCCCTATTCTTAGTTGTGCAATATGGTTTCAAATTTTCAATATTTTTACTGTGAAGGGTACAGGGGGCCCTCAAAGTACGTTTTTTGGATATAAAAATAACATGGAGAAATATTTTAATTAGTAAAAAAGTAACAGCTGTTCAAACGTAAATAATCATGTTTACGTAACTTTAACATCTGTTAGAATGTAATTAATCATGTTTATAATTTTGAGAAATTTATATATCTTTCTTAATCATAGTAATAACATTGGGTGTTTACATTTAAACTGTAAATAGTTTCCAACTGTAATTAAATGTGTGAGATACTACAAGTAAATGTACATAGTATGATTTTATTTAATACAGTTTAACAAATAATATTTGTCGTCAAACGTCACATGCTGAGGCCGGAGGCCGAGGTATCACGAGCGTAACTCGAGGAAAGGGTTTGTCACATCAGAGTGAAGGGTTTCCCCTAGTCATCATATAACCCTTGAATGTGTGATTAAACTCACACTCAGCCAGTTAAGACCCATTTCTCAAGTGTTCCATGTTTGGAGCCTAATTAAACGTATTTGGGACGTAAACTTGTTAGACAACCTGTGTACCGAAACAAAATCGTAAAATTAACTAATATGAACGTAAAAATGCTACTTTATTTTCAATTTATTTAACATAAAATACGGGTAGTACCTTTTAATATGCAACTACAAAAACTTTGAAATATCAGCTGCGTGTGTATATACCAATATGATTTATTCATAAAATTCGCTATCGCAATCTAGAAAGGATAGTGTTTTGAAAATGTTAGATAGTCCTTTGAAGAAACCAATAGGAAAAAATACACGTTAACATCTTAATTTATTTCAATAACAATCTTGATATTCATTTGCACAACTACACCATACATTGTCCCAAAGACACAAAAAAACCATTACCTAGATGTATAGTCAAGTAATTAAACTAATTAACGAATGCTAAATTGATTCCATTATTATTAATTATTCAATGAGCATAATTGTTTTATATTTACTGATTTAGACTTTATAGACAAACAGATAAGATTGAACGCTTCCATCTGTTTAAAATTTGTATAAATTATTTGCCATTTACATTTTAAAAAAGTATTTGTAAATTTAACAGACGAGCTCTGGAGAATTTTTTGGTATAGCATTAATAATCATCCATATAACTATAATAAATTGATTTTATTCTTTGTAAAAAGTGAAAATTCATTTGTAGGTTGTCTAAATGCATATGTAATGGTCAGTTGCCAATTACAGCGAAAACGAACTTCAAAGACCATATTTGAATATTTAGCCTAAAAGCACTCAATTCAGTCTCGTAAAGAGTAAACCGGCAATGCGAGTTGGCAAACAAGAAGCCGAGGTTCAAACGTGTCCCTGTTTGTCTATGAAGGCACCTGCCCGTATATTAAATTATGAATTGGGAAAATTGTCTTATAATTTTTTAGGCATATTAAGCTAGAAAAGTTCAATAAAAATCTATCTTTAACCACAAAAATATATCGACATAAAAATACAAAACTAAACTTCATTTGAACTATACAGTGTGTTACAAAAAGGTTGGGCTGGCTATGCATTTTCAGATTCTATGGGTGATTCTAGGCTGATTATGAATATATTATTTTTTAAATTTCCACTTTCTTTAGCAGCTAGACGCCATTTTGTTTTATCCATAAAACAATTTATATCTTTGTTATTATACGAGTATTTACTATTATTACAAAACTCGGTAAATAGCTTAATGTCAGAAGGTGGTATTTAATAAAAAAAATTGTTTACATTATCTTTATTTTAACAAATATCTAAAAAGACTGCTGGTTTCAGATCCACTAAGTTGATTCATAAATAGTTATTTCTTAAGCGATTTTTACAAATGAGGTATCATTGGAAAGGTAAAGTTGTTTTAAATTGTTTTTAAGAAACACAATGTTTATAAAAAAATACTGGATTTATAAAAATTGTATTTGTTACAGAAAATTGTGTAAACAACTTTACCTTTCTAATGATACCTCATTTGTAAAAAATCGCTTTAGTAAATCGTTTTAGTATGAAACAACTAAAACGCACATACTGTTCAAATACTGTCAATTATTAGCCATTTGTTTACATGTGAATTAAAGTTAGTTCATAAAATAGTTATTTCTTCAGTGAGCTTTGCAAATGAGGTATAATTGGAAAGGTAAAGTGGTTTAAAAAATGTTTATAAAACTAGTGATTTTTTAGATAATTGTTAAAATAAAAATAAAATGGCCGTCATTTCAAAAATAATTAAGATAATTTAAAAATATTTTTTATTAAGTACTACCTTCTGACATGAACCTATTATTATTAATTTTTATTTTAGAATCACACATAGAATCTGAAAATTCATAGCCAGCCCAAACATTTTGTAACACCTTGTATAGCATATTGTAAAAATTTTACTTTTTGTGGTGTATTTCCTAACTCTAATCCAGGCAGAGACATCGTCGCTAAGGCGGTGGCCCGCAAGATGAATGCACGGTACATGGTCCATCCGGCTACGTGTCTCATCCACTTCTTGGACGTCATGCCCAAGGGCACCATCATCCGGAGGGCGTACTACGCCCTCTCTCTGTACGCCATGTCCTCATACATCCGGGCACACCTGAGCACCAACAGAGCTGTCGTACTCAATGGGTAAGTACGTGGGACTAACACTACTTGGGTCATATTACCAATACTAATTAAATAAGGTGTTACATTATACTTGCTATGAAATAAAGGTCTAAAGATTATAAGACATATACAGATTAAAGATTATTAATAGACATATACAGGGTGGGAAAACATGTAAACGCTTCCACAACGACGTTATTTTAGTTATATTTATATTTTGATAGTTTAATTTTTTTTGTGTTCTATAAAGTATAATTTTAGATCAGAATAATTTACTTAAAACCGTTAAATAGTGGAGAAATAATATTGTTCAAATTAGTGAATTTGAAATTCAAATGCCCACTACTCTTGAAAGGATAAACCTTTCGAAGTTTGGTTTGCGGCAATTAATTTCTCTTAAATAGACCTTTCATTTGATACCAAACTCGACCGAGACTTACGTTGAAGATTTTCGTTCAACTCCTCGTGGGCCGTCCCCCTGAAAATATGAAACGTCACTAATAACATCAAGAAGTATGTTCTTAGTAACAGTGATCATGTACAAGATTTGCCTTTTACAAGTGAAGTCATACAAAAGTTATGAAAGTGTTTCCATGTTGTTTTTCCACCCTGTATTCGATGGTTTCCAGCTTCGACTATCACATATTTTAGAGAATTGTTTGTCAGGTCAATATAAGTAAATATTGCCATTTAACATGTGTCCTATCTCAATTCGAGTTCTGTCTGTGTGTCTGTATGTGTTTTTTACAAAAGAAATTGATAAATCTAGAACAGTTTGGTTGAATGACTTTAAATTTTACACAGATCTTTAAATTAACACTTGTAAACAGGTCAGAAATAGCTATTTCAAAATTGCTGAAATTTAGAGATTTTATACAAATACATCCTTTAAACTATTGGGTTAATCGATTCAACACAACGTCAATAATTTCTAGTTAATTTAATTATAAATCTACGAGTACGTTAATTTTTGTTATTTTGTCCATGATTGTGAACTTATTTATTACTTGGATATTGTTTTACGCTTAGCTTTTTTCAATTTATCTTTATTATAGTGCTCTTGGAAAAACAAAATAAATAAAAATAAAATAAAAACCTTATAGACCTATTGTATTATATTATGTAGTAAATTAATGTAAGCATGCTGTTCATTATTTAGATATATATTTAATGCTATAATGTAATTGGGCTTTGCCTGTTTTGTAGCATTTTTGTAAAATTAAATAAATAAATAAATAAAAGCCTGTTATTACTGGAGTTTTATTAAAAAATGTATAATACTGCATGTATTTATTTACAGCTTCCAGAGAATGCAGTAAAATACAGTGTTTACGAAACTTCACTTCTAATAGGCTTGCAATACAAATTAAGATTTGTAATAAAATAACTAAAAATTATTAGTAGCATTGTGTAAAATTGATTAACCTAACAGTTTACAAGTTGTTTCGATTTTAAACTGTTTCTTTTAATGGTTAAATATACCCTAATGGCTGTTTGTATACTGTTTATTAGCGTAAAGGTAAGAATTATAAAAAATGTTAAGGCATTTGGTCAAACTGTTCTTGATTTATAATTATTTATTTATTATTATTTTTTTATACATGTAGACAGATAGACACTAAACGAAATGGCGTTCGATAAGAATTATTCTTCATATTCTGCTCTTAATCGGGTTTAGAATCCAAAAATACATTGCCAGGACACCTCTCTAGTTACCTGTATATATTACAATTAAGTGATGTAACCTCTAAGTGGTAGGTGTACGTGGAGTGTGTAAATTTGCTAAATTTCAGGATTGCTGATTCGTGTTTAAATACGTAAAATAGTATTTGTACTAAACAAAATATATCTCTGGGTAGCCCAGTAGATAGCACTCCTGACATACATTGTATATATATAGCTACGTGTTGTAATACCGAACAAACCGGATACATTTAGCTATTTGGGTTTTATCTTAGCTAAAAGATAAACGACATTCACGATTTATCTTCTTTACATTAAGTAGAATGTAACGTTTTATATACTTTTGTATGTCAATGAATGCACAAACACATGTGATAGAATGGGATTCATTGAAATGAAACAAGAAGCACGTTTTGGAAGAATGCGTAATTCCAAAACCAAATTAAATGTATTAAAAATATTCTCGACTGTTGATAGCATTTAAATTATATTCGGCCCGGAAGGGAGCAAATAATTTCTCGCTTAAATGACAGTCGTGTTTAATTGGTATTCTGATAGATTAGCTCCATAATTGAAACTCAAAATCTTCTCTAATACTCCAAGTTGGAGTATATTTCTTACTTTCACTTACAATATATATATATATGGATATTCTAAAACTATTGAATGTTTCAAACATTATAGCTCAAAAAATAAAATATTAAATTTATCAAAGTACATTAAACTAGTAACTGATTGAATGGAAATCAAATTCTGTTACTATAATTTACTACTGCACGTGTGTGGGTGGATCATTTATCACTGTTCGTGTGAGGGTGGACGGGTGGGCCATTTACCACTGTACGTGTGTGGGTGGACGTGTGTGTGTTCATTTACCACTGAACGCGTGTGGATGGGTGGGTGGGTCAATTACCACTTAAAGCGTGTGAGTGGGTCAATTACCAATGAACGAGTGTATGTAGGTCATTTACCACTGTACGCGTAGGAGTGGGCGGGTGGGCCATTTACCACGGTACGTGTGTGGGTGGACGTGTGTGTGTTCATTTACCACTGAACGCGTGTGGGTAGTCAGGTGGGTCAATTACTACTTAAATCGTGTGGGTGGGCGGATGGTATTGTTAATAAGTTATAGTGCAAGTTGCTCGTACTTTTAGTTTCAAAATGCTGTACTCGTAGGAGTTTTTTTTATACCTTTATTTTGTATTATTATTAAAATTTACTATTCACATGTTATGAAATAACCATATTAAAGTTTTTTCTAAAATATACTACCTTACAAAGATATGAAAAATAAAAAAATGCTATTAATAAATTAAATATTAATTAAATAGTGTTCTGTTTGAAAAATATGTAAATGTAAAACATATTTCAACATTTATTATGAAATAATATCTAGTGCAACACGTTTTAGATTTACCATAAATGAATTATTATTTACATACTACCTTTTTTTATTTATGTAGAAATTTTTATTAATTTAAAAACATTGTTACGTTTTCATTATTCTAGTTTCTATTTAATGTTTCCAAATGTATAAATAGATGCAGTTGGTAATTGTTCAAATAACAAAATGAATGTTAATTAACTAAAGTAGTATATTTTATGGTTAATTTTACTTATTGTTACAAGTAACTACATAAATAAAATAGAATATGGTAGATTGAATACCAACATAAATAATACTATTTATTAGAGAGAATGTGATAATTTTAAAATGGGTTTGAATTGATTTACAATATCCAAGAAAAGTTATTATTACTTGATAAAATATTTAACAATTGATTTTTTAACTTTTAGACCTGAAAGTGTTCCTTCTACATTCTTTAGACATTGATCAATACTATGCGAGGTAATAAAAGGCCAGTTTAATTGTCTTTATAATACCTTTCAATATCCATGTTTCTGTTTCAATATCCATAATTCCATTGATTCGACTATTTGACGGCGCAAGTACGTGATTAAGGTACTGTTGGGTATTGCGTACATTGCATACACAAGGTTGAAGGCACTATCTCGGACACTGAGCTTTATCGTCTGACATAAACAGATGTCTAACGAAAACCCCCTATTTCGAATATATTTCATCCGTAATAATAATTTTATCACACAATTAAAATGTTATTTGATAAGTGAAGACATATTCTTGTGGGAAAATGATAATGTATTTAAAAAGTTACAGTTCAGTAAAATATGTTAAACTTAAAATATCATTCTGGACTATTTTAAATTAAAAAAAAAACTCATGTTATGAACTAGATTGGACCTTTAATAATCATACAGTGTTCACTTTAACTCACAATAATAATAAACACGAACCGTACAGTTGAAATAGAAAAGCATGTTTTGGCACACTACCTGTAAGATTACATGTCTACTACAGTTCTATAGACTTTCCAGCGGTGACTTGGTGGTTTGGGAACGGCATCATTAAATACTTTTATTACAGTTATGTTTTTATGACAATCGTTTTGACTAAAGCGTCTTTCACTGCCTAGATAACTCTCAGTGAATCCAACAATGTAAATAACTAAAATTGATTCTTAAATTAAATCGACTGGATTTAAAATAAATCTTTCCTAATTACATAAAATGTTTTTCAAAAAAAGTATATGCTTCACCCACATAGCCTACCACATAAACGCAAGTCAGTAATCGGGCATACTTTGGAAATATGCTTTGTAACTATCGTAAGAAATCACTACTTACTGTTTTTCCTATTTCAATGATAAAAAGTATGAAATATTTGTTACAAAATTGTTTTTGTGTTATAGGCAATGTATTGTTACTAAAATCAATTCATGATTATACAGATACTGGTTAGACCAAGTGTCCTTCTCTCTGATACAGTCGTACCCCGAGGGCCAGTACATGCCACCTGAGGTCGAAGGCCTGTTCCACATGCCTGAGGACATGATCAAGCCGGATCTCATTTTCTACCTTCACCTTAGCGACGAGATGAGAAATCGGAACCCCGAGACAAATAAGGCACCTAGTTGGTACACGAGGTAACTATAGTTAAACTATAATTAAAACAATGGAAACATTGGACACCTCCAATCACTTCCTACCAATCATTAACAATCCAATGTCAACAAATAACTTTGAGACAACAGTAAGTATAGTTCATAATTGAGAATATTATCGCTTACGAGTAAATTTTACAGGCTTTTGCTTAAGTAGAAGGATGTTTTTGTAACCTTTGTAGAATGGCCTACACAATTAATTGTGACGAAAGCGTTGTAGGTCCATATAGCGTGTTAAGGCTAAAGAAATAATAAGCCATATAATGACTTTATTAATACCCTGTATTAAATAGAGTATGCAAAATACGTAGTTGTACAGCTTTCAGCAACAGCGTTTTTATCATTTAAGGTGATAAGTCGTTACGAGATTTTATATGTGTGTGTGTGTGTGTGTGTGTGTGTGTGTGTGTGTGTGTGTGTGTGTGTGTGTGTGTGTGTGTGTGTGTGTGTGTGTGTGTGTGTGTGTGTGTGTGTGTGTGTGTGTGTGTGTGTGTGTGTGTGTGTGTGTGTGTGTGTGTGTGTGTGTGTGTGTGTGTGTGTATGTGTGTGTGTGTGTGTGCGCGTGCGTGCGCGTGCGTGCGTGCGTGCGTGCGTGCGTGCGCGTGCGTGCGTGCGCGTGCTTGTCTGTATGTCGTTTGAACATGATTGTAATGTAAACAATCCTGCGAAGTAAGGGACTTGCATTTAAGGAAAATCAAGGACTAACACAGTCAACCTCTGTATCGAGGAGGAGTATCAACAGAGGGAAGGGAGGTTTGAAGGGTAAAGTGTCTTATACTATGGGCTTGGGATATTTTCCGTTAATTTACTACCATAACCATTACTTGGGTTAACCTATCATAACACAATCAAACTTAACATAACCTAACCAAAGTAGTGGTAATGAATTAACGGAAAAGGTCCCGCAATTGTGAAGATATTGGACTGGAGTCTGGTAAGGTTAACTAGCAAACCAGAATGACTACTGCATTTTTAGTAAATAATTCTTTAGGCACGATTCTATAACAAGTTCACTTGATTCATAAATGTTTTGTAGATTTCCAACGCTTCAAGTGTTTTTAAAAGAAATATAAAGTCTCTTTTTTTATTTTTTATTTATTCGTAAGACACATATCATCAAGATATGGGCGAATACGGATTTCGAATGAGTGTCGTGAGTGTAGATGAGCGAATGTAGTCATTGTTACAAACTAAGGCCGACTACTCCCTAAAAAGTGCCATTAATTAATAGCCCAATGACAAATAAACAGCCGGTGGTTACATTTCAAAATGTGTAATGACTCTGATTGGAATCGAAGTGAGGATCTTTAGTCTATGACGCTGGACTTAACCAACTACACTACATACTAGTTTCGATAGGTAAAACATTTATGTCATCTTATCTTACTATCTTAGTCTACATTTACTACTATTTTTTTCTAGACTAACACATATTGATATAAAAAAAACTTTAACAATACCATGTCTATAGATTATGGTACACTCAGTAGAAATACATGTATAATTATTTGCCATGGCTATTGGGCTATTAATAAATAGTCCTTTCTGAGCTTAGTCAAACTCAGATAGTAACAATGACGACACTCGATCATCTACACTCATCACACTCATTCAAAATCCATTTTCACCCATATCTTGACAATCGGTGTCTTAAAATAAATAAATAAATTTAAAAAAAATAAACATCTTCTACAAACTGTAACAAATATACACAACTATGGCAAAATATAAATAGAATAATCGAAATATGGAAACATTACCAATTTACATATATTATACCCAGTAATCTATAATAATACAAAGTTTTAATCTTACGAGCCAACAAGTAAGCATTTTAGTAAAGTAATTGTATTTTACATAAAACCACTGAACAAAATTGTTGTTTTAAGTTTATTACATATCTACTTTAAAATAATGTCAATATGTTTTTAATATGTTCGGTATAAAAATAGGAATACAATGAAGTTGCATATTATTTTATTCCTTTATTTTGCCTAGAGCACTAGAGATGTACTATTCTTGGCAGACGTTCTATCCCATAGTCATAGAACATCTGAGAGGTAACGATCTTGCTACTGCAGACTCCGTCTACCAATGTATTCAGAACACACTCTCCGAGACTAGGAACGTCGTACGACAAGGTATGTACGGTCAAACCGCTAAGTGACGTGCCATATGTGTAATAATGTAAATTTAAATATCTGTTACTTCTATGACATCAGATTCAATATGACAATACAGAACTCTGCACAAGGTAGACTACACGTGTTCTAACTGACCGTTTATTTATTTTTTTTAAGTTTCATAGTAGCACAAACATCTGAGAGTTCAGAATATGTTACATTCATTTTAAAGACAATAAGCCTTACTCACGTTGTTTGGAGAAACGAAAAATATCTTTATTTAGCGGAAAAGTTAGTACTTAGCTACAACTAACTCATAAGAGGAAGGATGGGTTAATACCAATCCAATAGAATGAGTGAGTGGGTGGGTTAATACCATTGTACGGGAATGGGTGGGCAGGTGGTTCAATACCACTGTATGAGTGTGGGTGGGCGGATGGGTAAATATATCCGCAATGTCATACTGTTCGTGTATGGGTGAGCCTGTGGGTCATTACAACTATACGTGTATGGGTGGTTGGTTCAATACCACTGTACGTGTATAGGTGAGCGTGTGGGTTAATTCCACCGTACGTGTGTGGATGGGTAATACTACTGTAGTAGAATGGAGGGGCGTTAGGGTCAGTACCACCGTACGTGTATGGGTGGGCGTGTGGGTTGATACCACCATACGTGTATGGGTGAGCGTGTTGGTTAATAACACCGTACGTGTATGGTTGTGTGGATGGTTAATACTACTGATGTAGGAGACTGGAAGGGCGTTAGTGTCAGTACCACCGTACGTGTATGGGTAGGCGTGAGAGTTAATACCACCGTACGTGTATGGGTGGGCGTGTGGGTTAATACCAGAGTACGTATATGGGTGTGTGGATGGTTAATACTACTGTAGGAGAATGGAAGGGCGTTAGTGTCAGTACCACCGTACGTGTATGGGTAGGCGTGAGAGTTAATACCACCGTACGTGTGTGGGTGGGCGTGTGGGTTAATACCACAGTACGTATATGGGTGTGTGGATGGATAATACTACTGTAGGAGAATGGAAGGGCGTTAGTGTCAGTACCACCATACGTGTATGGGTGGGCGTGAGAGTTAATACCACCGTACCTGTGTGGGTGGGCGTGTGGGATAATACCACCGTACGTGTATGGGTGTGTGGATGGGTAATATTACTGTAGTATAATGGAGGGGCGTTAGGGTCGTGTGGGTTTAATACCACTGAACGTATGAGTATGTATGGAACGTGTATGGGTGATTGTTTAGGTTAATACTACCGTACGTGTATGGATGGGCGCTTGGGTTAAAACCACCGTACGTGTACGGGTGGGCGTTTGGGTCAATACCAACGTACGTATATGGGTGTATACATTGTTTAGGGATGTTGTTCAGAATATTGTCTATTTTTAATGAAACTAGAGGTACATGAATAAGTGTGACAGGGATTTTACGGCTAGAAAAAATTAATCAACAAGGTATGACATTTTTTATCTATTCTTTTTATCTTCTATAAATATGAATGTTATGTATTAAAATGTACTATATCAGTCTTTTATTTTATAAGACATTGTTCTTTAGGTGTTGTAAGCTTGCTTACTCTGGTCAAGTAACGTTACGAAAATAGTTTTGTGACCTACAATCCTAGTGGCTTAAAGGTATACATTTTATTTCTGTTTTGTTTATGGAATTGGTATATTACTTTTTAAATTTCAAATGTAACTTGATTTTTTTTATGAATGATACTTTTGATTTGAAAGCCTTAATTTATATATAATACTGCTTTCAATACATATTATAAAATATCCCAGTTAAAATAAAACCTATTATTTCACTATTTCATGTAACAGCAATCCGAGCGAGATATATTTATTATTGTTTAGTAACCTTTAAATGCCAGATTTGGTACTCATTAAGTTAGTAACTTGACAATATGTGCAGCCAGTCATATCACAACTTTTGAAAATATATTTCTGTCTAGACGTAGTTTAAATGTGGAAATATAACTAATAAAACTTGTTTATTCTAATAATTAGTATTATTTTTAGACTACGGAGAGGAGCTACAAGTTTTACAACTCTTTGGAGGCCTGGAAGAAGTCCTCAACTATTTTCGAAATAGCACGGTAAGAACTAAAATACCTACCCCAAACTCTTTCTGAAGAAACGTCGATCTCAGTTAGTAACCAGACTACACAGCCAATATAAAATTAACAAAGTTTCGAACAAATATAATAATGGTTGTCAATAAAACAACTAAAAATAGTGATCTATCTGAGGTATATTTAAAATTGTATAACACATATAAAAGTATTTAGAACATGTTCATCAAAAGTTATATACAACCACAATTGGTGGGCAGTATCAGGTACACATTTTGAAGTACATTATGCACTGCCATTTCTGGCTGGATCGTCGTATTGAGATGGGGATTGTGGCCTTCAACTCTACTGACTGAGCTCTTTAAAATTACGTATCACCAGAACCATGCTTACATTTAAGATCTGTATGACTTCCTCTGTGAGCCGTTGCCTCCTGGTAGGCATGTCATGAAAATAGCAAGGAAAAATACGAGAAGTTTCATAGCCATATAACAATGAGCAAAGTTTATAGATGTATGGTACATTAAATACTAAGCCGTACCCAGACTTTATAGACACCCACTTATTAAGATCATAATCCACTGTATATCATACAATTCCCTGATCTTTAATTACAAATTATTATAAGTTATTCAAATTGTGAAGTAAGTTACCTATTAAAATTATGTATAAATGTTGTAATATTTAACTTTAAGTGTTGGTGTCAATGTTATCTCAAGACATTAATGTCGAAAAAAAACTTATAGATGTCCTCTTCAGACTATATTCTTAAAACACAACTTTAAAAAATATTACTTCAATTCAGATATTTCATTAATGAAATGTTATTTTCTTTTCGTTGATTTCAAATTATATTATGTCTCATATTGTATAAAGTGCAGCGCTTTTTTAATTAAATTTCTTAATTGACACAATAGAATATATTAAGGTTTTCTTTCCATGTCAATTAGCTCATATATTATACAAACATACATAATCATATAAAATAAATTTAAAAATTACAATCATTAAAAAAGATAACAATAAAAATAAAGATAACTGACTTATATCATAATGATATTATGACCCATCTAGCCTCAAAATAGGGAGCCCTCGAGAGCTTCTTGAAAACTGTAATAATCCGTCTCGATCAAGAGGTCTTTTAAAAGAGTTTTAAATTATTTCAAGCTAATTTGTGTTTGTATATTGTGAGAAAGAGTATTGAGAATTTTTGATCCAAAGACAGAATAAAGAGTGTTCAAACAATGACAATATAAATTTATTAATAGCCAGATTATGTTTGTGTCTTGTGCTGTAAGAGAGTTCTAAGACAAGAAAGTCACTCTTATTTTTTTAAATAAAAACTGCTGAATGATACATTTAAAGGCATGCTAGAGTAAGAAAGAAAGTGAGAGAGAGGGATAGAGAGACAGAGAGAACGAGAGAGAGGGAACGAGAGAGAGAGAGAGAGAGAGAGAGAACGAGAGAGAGGGAACGAGAGAGAGAACGAGAGAGAGAGAGAGTGAGAGAGAGAGAGAGAGAGGGAGAGAGAGAGAGAGAGAGAACGAGATAGAGGGAACGAGAGAGAGAGAGAGAACGAGAGAGAGGGAACGAGAGAGAGAACGAGAGAGAGAGAGAGAGAGAGAGTGAGAGGTGAGAGAGAGAGAGAGGGAGAGAGAGAGAGAGAGAGAGAGAGAGAGAGAGAGAGAGAGAGAGAGAGAGAGAGAGAGAGAGAGAGAGAGAGAGAGAGAGAGAGAGAGAGAGAGAGAGAGAGAGAGAGAGAGAGAGAGAGAGAGAGAGAGAGAGAGAGAGAGAGAGAGAGAGAGAGAGAGAGAGAGAGAGAGAGAGAGAGAGAGAGAGAGAGAGAGAGAGAGAGAGAGAGAGAGAGAGAGAGAGAGAGAGAGAGAGAGAGAGAGAGAGAGAGAGAGAGAGAGAGAGAGAGAGAGAGAGAGAGAGAGAGAGAGAGAGAGAGAGAGAGAGAGAGAGAGAGAGAGAGAGAGAGAGAGAGAGAGAGAGAGAGAGAGAGAGAGGAGTTCCACTTGATCGGAAGACCTCTCTACAGCGCCGTGATTGTTGCAATCCCCAGACGAAACTTTGAGCCCTCTTTTGGAAATGGAAAACTCTCAATACCGCTGTAATTGTTTGGGATGTCTCTGTAATTGTATAGGGGGGTGGGAGGGGCAATAAGACTGTACGTCTATGGGGGGGGGGGGGTAGGTCAATACCACTGTCAATCAAGGTAAACTAAGTGTGCAATCAATGTAAACGTGTCGAATTAGTTTTTGCATGCTGTAATGCAATTGTGTAAGCTTATGAAGGAAAATGTGTTTTGTAATTCTAACACGATGATGATTAAGAAGTTAAACTATACAATACAGTATAGTTATATATACTCTAATCGAGTATATATGAATCCTATATTGATATATAATATGTTATCATTTACAGAGTATGATTGCAAAGGATATACTCAGGACATACGAGGAACAATGTGAACATAACCAGGATTACTTGCCAGGATCCAAGAAGCCTTTCATTGTCTTAGAGGGAAATAACAGAACGAGTAAGAGAGAGATTTTCTTCATTTTGGTTAATAGCGTTCTTTTTATGTCATTAGTTTCCTTTCTTTCAGTACCAGATTATTTAGCATTATAAATTCTTATTATTTATATATATTTAGGATGTAATAAAATTCAAACTGAGTACTCTCTTAAAAATTTTATTTAAAATTTTTCACACGACGTGTTTCATCTTGATAGTCATTTTCAAGTCTATTAACTTGAAAATGACTATTAAGTTGAAACATGTTGTGTGAAATATTTTAAATAAAATTGTTAAAAGGGTACTCAGTTTGAATTTTATTACATCCTAAAAATACGTAAGTAGCCCTAATTTGTAACTTTATATATATATATATATATATATATATATATATATATATATACTATATTGAAAGCTATAGACAGATTATTTAAATATACAATCAGAGATATATACCCTAAGTTTATTGATATCTTATAATTTTTAGCTTCTACATTCAATTACTACATTTACTAGAGCTCAATATACAACTAACTTCTAGATCTATCATAGTAACAATGGTATAAAATGCATTAAATTATAATATTTTTTCTGATAGGTAAATAATAATGAGGGTTTTTTGTGCCCCCAAGTAACTATAAAATGTATTGATATACGAAACGGTTTTAAAAAATTTTTTTAGTGCATTTATATTTAAGCGTAAGTTACTACTATTATCTTCCATTGATGATTGTAGTATCATATATATGTATAGAGCCCAGTTTTATTAAGTACCCCAGTTTTAAGCCCCTTAAAAGTTTATTAAGTTTATTCTGTTTTATGTTAAACAAAAGTCAACATAAGGAATGTATTGAATTAAAAAAAAAACTTTTTACTACCATTGCTATAAAACCAGTGATCTTGACCGACGTTATCGTAAGATAATAGCTTCAAGCAACACATACGTGGCCATTCTTACAAGCAGCCCACCTGCCCGGTTACTGATAGTTCGGAAGTCACCCTTAACACGTTTGTTCCTAGGTTGTGTTATAAAGCCAGTGATCTTGACCGACGTTACCGTAAGATAACGGCGTCAAGCAACACATACGTGGCCGTTCTTACAAGCAGCCCACCTGCCCGGTTACTGGTAGTTCGGAAGTCACCCGTAACACGTTTGTTCCTAGGTTGTGTTATAAAGCCAGTGATCTTGACTGACGTTACCGTAAGATAACGGCGTCAAGCAACACATACGTGGCCGTTCTTACAAGCAGCCCACCTGCCCGGTTACTGATAGTTCGGAAGTCACCCTTAACACGTTTGTTCCTAGGTTGTGTTATAAAGCCAGTGATCTTGACTGACGTTACCGTAAGATAACGGCGTCAAGCAACACATACGTGGCCGTTCTTACAAGCAGCCCACCTGTCCGGTTACTGGTAGTTCGGAAGTCACCCGTAACACGTTTGTACCTAGATTGTGTTATAAAGCCAGTGATATTGACTGACGTTACCGTAAGATAACGGCGTCAAGCAACACATACGTGGCCATTCTTACAAGCAGCCCACCTGTCCGGTTACTGATAGTTCGGAAGTCACCCGTAACACGTTTGTACCTAGATTGTGTTATAAAGCCAGTGATCTTGACTGACGTTACCGTAAGATAACGGCGTCAAGCAACACATACGTGGCCATTCTTACAAGCAGCCCACCTGTCCGGTTACTGATAGTTCGGAAGTCACCCGTAACACGTTTGTACCTAGATTGTGTTATAAAGCCAGTGATCTTGACTGACGTTACCGTAAGATAACGGCGCCAAGCAACACATACGTGGCCGTTCTTACAAGCAGCCCACCTGTCCGATTACTGATAGTTCGGAAGTCACCCTTAACACGTTTGTTCCTAGGTTGTGTTATAAAGCCAGTGATCTTGACTGACGTTACCGTAAGATAACGGCGTCAAGCAACACATACGTGGCCGTTCTTACAAGCAGCCCACCTGTCCGGTTACTGATAGTTCGGAAGTCACCCTTAACACGTTTGTTCCTAGGTTGTGTTATAAAGCCAGTGATCTTGACTGACATTACCGTAAGATAACGGCGTCAAGCAACACATACGTGGCCGTTCTTACAAGCAGCCCACCTGCCCGGTTACTGATAGTTCGGAAGTCACCCTTAACACGTTTGTTCCTAGGTTGTGTTATAAAGCCAGTGATCTTGACTGACGTTACCGTAAGATAACGGCGTCAAGCAACACATACGTGGCCATTCTTACAAGCAGCCCACCTGCCCGGTTACTGGTAGTTCGGAAGTCACCCATAACACGTTTGTAACTAGGTTGTGTTATAAAGCCAGTGATCTTGACCGACGTTACCGTAAGATAACGGCGTCAAGCAACACATACGTGGCCATTCTTCCAAGCAGCCTACCTGCCCAGTTACTGGTAGTTCAGAAGTCACCCGTAACATGTTTGTACCTAGGTTGTGCTATAAAACCAGTGATCTTGACCGACGTTACCGTAAGATAATAGCTTCAAGCAACACATACGTGGCCATTCTTACAAGCAGCCCACCTGCCCGGTTACTGGTAGTTCGGAAGTCACCCATAACACGTTTGTAACTAGATTGTGTTATAAAGCCAGTGATCTTGACCGACGTTACCGTAAGATAACGGCGTCAAGCAACACATACGTGGCCATTCTTCCAAGCAGCCCACCTGCCCGGTTACTGATAGTTTGGAAGTCAACCGTAACACGTTTGTACCTAGATTGTTTTATAAAGCCAGTGATCTTGACCGACGTTACCGTAAGATAATGGCGTCAAGCAACACATACGTGGTCATTCTTACAAGCAGCCCACCGGCCCGGTTACTGATAGTTCGGAAGTCACCCTTATCACGTTTGTACCTAGGTTGTGTTATAAAGCTAGTGATCTTGACTGACGTTATCGTAAGGTAACTGCGTCAAGCAACACATACGTGGCCGTTCTTACAAGCAGCCCACCTGCCCGATTACTGGTAGTTTGGAAGTCACCCTTAACACGTTTGTTCCTAGGTTGTGTTATAAAGCCAGTGATCTTGACCGACGTTACCGTAAGATAACGGCGTCAAGCAATACATACGTGGCCATTCTTACAAGCAGCCCACCGGCCCAGTTACTGATAGTTCGGAAGTCACCCTTATAACGTTTGTACCTAGGTTGTGTTATAAAGCTAGTGATCTTGACTGACGTTATCGTAAGGTAACTGCGTCAAGCAACACATACTTGGCCGTTCTTACAAGCAGCCCACCTGCCCGATTACTGGTAGTTTGGAAGTCACCCTTAACACGTTTGTTCCTAGGTTGTGTTATAAAGCCAGTGATCTTGACCGACGTTACCGTAAGATAATGGCGTCAAGCAACACATACGTGGCCGTTCTTACAAGCAGCCCACCTGCCCAGTTACTGGTAGTTCGGAAGTCACCCGTAACATGTTTGTACCTAGGTTGTGTTATAAATGCCTTCTTATTCCTAAATTCACCTGGTAAAATAAGATATCATTCAATTGTTAAGGCCTAATCACATGAAGCGTGCAGGGGTGTCCCCTAGAAGTAGTTTAATCCCTGTCTTATTTGCATTGTATAAGTATTACTTTATAATATAATTCTTATTGAATTAGTACTTCCAAATGTACAACGTAACTGCAGAAACGATTACTCAAATCAATTAATTGTACAAAAGTAATGAAAATAGCGGTAAATATACAAAAAATACGTGAGTAAAAATCAAAGGAAGTTTAATTCTAAACATTTTACGATGTTTGAACAAATACACTCTAACTAGTTCCATTCTTTGTCAGCGTGTTCATACAAGTTAACTGAAATTGGATTTAAATTATTTTAAAATAATTGCTAGAGGGAGATTTATTGTGTAGATATACTTTTAAAAACAACTTCTTTGGAAATAAAACACAACATAATAAGGTTATATTCAGTTTTTAATTGGCTCACATCACGATAGTACGGAAATAAAAAACTAAGTTTTTTTTAAACCTATACTAGGATTTTATGTCTCTCCGCTCATAAATAAGTTTACTAACAATGTCCATTTACAGCAAGTCTATTAACAAAGAGTAACTTAGACATGACAATTATGTTAGAGTCTTTGAACATTATACATGTCGACACATTATTAGTTCATACATGAGAAATTGTATTGTAAAATAATAATGTTTGATAACAATAACGTCAATAAATAATAATTAATTACAAAAATTAACAAATATCATTTAGTTATTAATAACATAGTACAAAATAACGATATGCTACCAATAGCAATACAAATAATAATAAACTAAACAATTATATGTTGTATCAAACAATTTTACTGTGATAAAAAAAAGTTTTTAATTAATTATACTAATCGTTAAACTATATATATGTCACTTAGACAGTGAACTACTGAATGCACCTGTGTGAGAGAGATACTTGAGTGGAGGAAGTGAGAGGGAGAACTACTCTTTGGTTACTAAGTTATTCCATTTAATGTTGTCGTTTCAAGTAGAGTGCAGGTATGTAGCGCAGTAACAAAGCCCCACCCACCCCACTATGTCATTAGTAGCAGTGACCATTGCTTGGTTTGACTAACACTAGCGAATGGTAACACAATGAGTAATAATATAAACAATAATTAGACAAAATTATAAAAATAATTAGAAACCAACTTTTACAAGTCATTACAGTTATTTTTTAACTAAACACTATTGCGGAAGTTGAGCATTTGGATGCAGAAGTTAGTTAGCCCCGTGAAGTAACGGTCTCCTCTGCTGCTGAAACCCCTATAAGTGTAAAATATAACACGTTGTTAAAATAAACGCACAATTATAATTTATATTAAATAATTATAATACATCATAATTATTTTAATATTTAGTAAGAAAACAATTTCTCAGATTGTTTTTAGAGATGGGAGGTGTAAACACATGTGGACTGTAAGAATATTACTAGTGCATGCAACACGAGTATAACAATATTGTTCACAAGGGTTGAAAAATAGTGTTTGACACAAAACCCAATCTACAGATAGATGTAATGCATTGCTCGTTGGTAACAAGATGTATTTATCTACGGTAACTGATTGTTGGTTGCTCTTGAAAGTTCACCCAATAAGCCCACGTACATGATTGTAAATCCTACTTACGACTGCATAGTTCAGTAGTTGTATTGAGTTTATATTAATTTATTTTTTTATCTTTATGATTTTTATTTAATTTAATTGTTTCAAGCTTAATTTGTTGGTGTTAATGAAACCAACCAACAGTCACTGCTACTAATGACCTAATAGGCGGGAGCTTGCTACTGAATCACCAGCACGTAGCCTTCCGTTATTGTGCTCACCATGACAGGTTTTAAATGCAATTGCACAGCGGGGGAAGAGTAGTTCTCTGCCTCACTTCCACAGCTCAGTGCATCTCACTCGCATCAGTGCGTTCAGTAGGTATTTTTCCAAGCAAAAATTCTATAGATCACATTCTTATACTTTTCTCTGACAGGTAGAGGAGTGGTGGCAGGTCGCCTAGCACGCGCAATGCAGGGGCTGTCCCTACGCCAGCCTGCACCATGTCTGCGAGGGTTTGTCCACGTGCTGCCGCGTAGCTCGCTGATGCGCAGGGCGTTTTTCATCCTCTCCCTATACGCCACCTCAGCAGACATCCGACTCCACCTGAACAGCAGTCCTGTCTTCCTCAATGGGTGAATAACATTGTTTAGTAATTACAATATTTTTATGACCCAGCCCACCCTGTGTATGCAACTCATAAGGTTAGGGTCATCACTCTTAGAAACCACACAGGAAAGTGCACAACTTTGTTGTACAGGGATAATGGAAATAGCTTCATCCCAGAGAGTATTGGACAGATATATAACATGAGTTTTAAATGTCTTTGTAACGATGAGGACGTTTGTAAAAATAGGGAACTAATAACAGAGTTAGTCAACAAGGTTCTAATTTACACCCAATCAGAGTCAAGAAAGTCCGATCACATGATATGGAAGACAAACATATTCTGTTGAGCAAATAAGGTAGAATTGCTTCCTCTCCCCCCACCCCCCTTACAAATCAAGAATTCGCCACCAACTCAAAATAACATTTTAATTTAAAAATATTGTGCATTTAGTTGTAATGAGTAACATAGTACATTGAATTGTACTATACAATATTAAATAAAATGAATTATATAACATGAAATAATAAACGTCCACTCACTGGTTACCATCGTCTTGGATACTACTAGAGATGTCTAGGGCATCCATGTTGGATGGTAGTTAAGGATCAGTTGTTGTGTAGTGAAGAGAAATGAGTGTCAGACTTGTCAGAATACCAGACCAACACTACGTGGTTCGGATTCTACGTAAATCTGTAGGTACCATAGTTGCCCTGGCTATAGGTCATAAATAAATAGTCCTTTCTGAGATATGTCAAACTCAGTTAGTAACAATGACTACACTCGTTCATTTACACTCATTACACTCATATTCGCCATATCTCTACGATCGGCGTCTTAGAAATGAATAATAAATAACAATGAACTCCACTAAGTATAGATCTGTTTAAATCCCATCAAAAAGACAAAGTGTGTTTGGTGCCTTCTTCAATAGCAAACCAAAAGGATTTCAAGAACTATTTATGAAAGGAACATTCATGGAGGAACCAGGTCTTTTGCCTGTTAGGAAGAGAACCGTTAATTACCATCAGTAATAAGTACTGCCTTGTGTTAATATTAAGCTTGTTTGATGCTAAGAGAATGTTTAGTTTATGCCTAAAATATTTCTGAGGAAATTTAATGTCACCCGAGGGGTCCCCTAATTAAGATTGTATTATCCTTAAAATAATGTTTGAAACGCATAACAAATTCTGTTGGCTTAAAAGCCATACATTGATATTTCTTCATTATAATACTTGGATTAATATATATCTATATTAACTATTGAATTAGAATATAATTTAAAAACACATCAGTCCCTAAAGATTGCATTTTTGTGTTTTTTCAAGATACTGGTTGGACCAACTTACATTTGCATTAATCCAGACCTTTCCGTATGGAAGGCTGCCCCCGTTGTCCTCACAGGTGTTTCAGTGGCCTCGGGGCCTCCTTCAACCAGACTTGACCATCTACCTCAACTACCCGGACGAACTTCAAGCTAAGTCTCCTCTCATGCGTAGTCCCAGGAACTGGAAACCAAGGTATTACTAAGCAGTCACTGCAAGAGCCGTGAAAGAGAAAGATCAGTATGGCAGAGTCGGGACAGAGGGTGGGAGATGCCAGCCGGCAGAATGGCAGTAAACGACTGACACGACACGATCTGAACTTCAACACCACTAACAGTGAACTGAGTCTATTGATTCCCCCACTCCTTACTTTGACCAATAGTCTACTGCGCATCCCAGGTGCGCGGTCCTTACTAGACCTGATCTTAGAAATTATGTGTACACGATTTGGAAGGTTGTTTACTGAGAAACTAAGAGGCCTATGAAAATTCAGTCACACCATTGTTTTCCCCAACCAATTTTTGTTGTGGCCTAATATTAACGTTTTTAAACTCTATTTTAAATGTTGATAATTTTTATTCTATTTAAAAAAATACCGGAATATTTATCCATTTTCACTGTGCATCACCTTAACACATTTATTACACAAAACCCCGTTTTTATATATTGTATATAGCACCCCTATTAATTATACATATTAATGATATGTTACTTTTACATGCGTACATATATTTAATAGATTTATTGATTTGTAATAATTTCAATGGTTTATTGGTTAATTGCTATAACGGAGCACTTGACCAAAGACGAGAAAACCAGACGGACTACCTTGCCATCACCGTTGGAACCACAATTGTAACATGTCCTATAAGCGTTTTTCATAAGGGCTGAGGACCTTAATTGGCAGCATTTTTTTAATTTTTATATTTGTTAATATCACGAAATTTTTATTATATTTTTTTTATTTTTATTTTTTTTTGGAGGTGTTTTAAATTGTTTGTTTATTTTTATTAGTTTATTGATTTTATAGGTTTTATATCTTGCCGTAATTCATTAGTGTCTGAGAGATCGTCATAAACTTATATATTATCCCAATCACTGTCGGAGTCTTAGGTAAAGTTCTTCAAAAAACTATTAATTCATTATATCTAAACAGCTAATAACCTTTGTGAAAACCAGTGGACATCGACCCGTTGTCGACGCGGCAACGTCGCACTGTCTTTCCCGGCACTTCTCAGGAGCACAGAGCACAAATACTTTTATTCCTGTGTTCTGTGGTCAGGCATTACCTTGCAGCAATAAAGCATTAAAAACGCAATATAACGTGTAGATAATGTAATATAATTATATGGTCAAGTAATAAAAATGTAGCTTAAAATAAACTAAATTTTATGACATATAGTAAATATTTAAAGTACAATAGAGATTTACAAATAATCTGATTATAATTATTTATTTAATAATTTATTATGTATCAAAGTCAGTTTTTCACATAAGAAAAGATGGCGTATAAGCCATGAAAATAAAGGGTCTCTTTCTAATGTAATTGCTATTACTAATTGTTGTAAAATGTTTTAAATTAAATTTATTTTGAAATGGAGCGCCATTACTAAAAAAAAGTAATAGCTTTTCAAAATTCTTAGTTATGAATTGTGTATTATATTGTATGTGTGTTTTTTCATTACGTCAATCTAAAGTGATATAAATAGAACATTAATGGTATGAGCCTCCCCCCCACTCTTATTAATTGAATTTTTTAATTGAATCTTATTAATTGAATGCGGTCAACACTAAGAAGGCTCGTAGCCATAGCAACATATAGAAATGAGAAAAAATTAAAATTTAATAAAACCCCGCTATTTATATCACTGGTTCGGTTGAAATTGGACAATTTTAATTTGTATGGAACATAATAGTCAACTTCAATCTGTCCCATTTATCGATTTCTGTCTCACCTGAGATATGAATTCCATTTAAATGAAAATGAAAGATTTGAATGGAAATGAAGTGATCTTACATAGAATATTGAATAGAATTCAATGTTATTTGATTACTTTAGTATTTATAATAATTTTACTATAAAAAAATTGTGATATTCCATATAGAAATATCAATAATATTGATAATTATTCAAGAAATTAAATGTTATGACTCTTCCTTAACTATTTATAAATAAAAGCTTACTATACACGAAAAATAATTTTCATAAATTTCCTGGAAACAAATTTATAAAAAACCAGGAAACAAAATATTCAAGTCAGTAAAAATTAAATAATATAAGTATTCAATGACACGAAAAAATTATGACTTTATAGTTATTAAATTATTTAATGAACTGCTATATCAAATGTTTAATCTAGGCGCGAAACAAACAAAAAAAATTAAAAAAACAATATGCAAGTATTTATTTGAAGAGTGTTAGTACAAAATTGAAGAGTTATTTGGCTCCAATTTTAACTGATATGTAAATATAGTTAAATGTATTGTTATTTTATAACATTGTAATACCTTATTTTAGGTTTCATACAGTGACAGCTATCATACAATAATATGACTTAATTTAGTGGATACATGGAATGGTCTACATAATGTGGAAATAGATTTTTCAATAGTGATAGTATAGTAAATAATATTTTAAGAGGTGTTATCTTTTAAAATACATGTTATAATTAAAAAATATATTTGTAGTACCGATGTTACCAAGAAGTAATACAGATTATCAAAATTTACGAATAGCTTTAGAGTAGTCGGTAATATCAACATACAATAAATATTATACACCAGACACATTTTATTCTTATAATTTAAATTCAACCCCTAAAAAAGTGCACTATTCAAATTACTCAGAATAAAAGTGGCTAAAAATTGCGAAATTATCTCTTAACCAATAGCTAAAAATTGAACAAGTTTTTTTTATTATTCAAATAGCTATGCTAGTGAGTTTATATTCAATATTTTAATTATCACTCGCGATAAAATAAAACTTGAATATAATTATTTTATGAGAACAAACAAATTCATGCGTAATCTTATTTTCTTTAACATTGCGATGTGAATTGCTGACTTTTTAAATGTTCTCTTCGAATCCTAAATATGTTCTAGTTAAATTAATATTTAATATGGAATAGTATTTAATCCTAACATTTTCTCTTTCGTGTCTGTGTTTAATTTATATATATTTTTCACTACACTCCTATGAGTTCAGCTGTTTTCGTTATGTGTTTACAACCTGCACAACATTATATTTTCAACAGCTGTCTATTGTTTACTACCGAAAGTAACATTGTTTACAACCGAAAATTCTCCACAGTCAACAACACCTGTTTTTATTCCGTAGTGTAGTGAAAAGTATCGTTCAAAACTCGAGTGAAAGTGTTTTGTATGTTCTCGACCATTCGAAGTGCTCGACAAGTCTCGCACTTCAAACATATGGTCTCGAACATGCAAAACCCCACTTTCCACTCTTGTTATGAAATATACTATTGTTTTATTAAATGTCTGTTTTATTTATTTTTTGTTTAGCTAAATGTTCGTAGTATTATATTTTTGTATGTCTTGTTATTGGATGTTTCAATAATATATATTTTTTTTTTCTAGAGCATTGGAGCTTTACCAACAGCTGCAAACAGTATATAATATCAGAATTTACAACATGACTGCCGAATATTGGAAGACATCTGACGAAATCTATCAATTCATCAATTACAACCTTTTTGAATCATGACAATTTGAATTTATGAGTATACATCTTGTTTCAATATAAAAACATAATCATCCAATTATTTTATAGTATGAATGATTTTATAAAAGAAATGTTCATTAAGGTATAGGATCCAATATGACTAAAAATGTTGTATGTAGAAAAATATATACAAAATTGTAATGCCTTAAATGTTTTAATTTAATTCACTATCTAGTTACACAATAAAAGTAATTATTTTTCATACAATTTAATATTCTGTCCAATACATTTTTAAACCGGTCCGAGTATGATATTTTATACTATGATTTGTAAATATGTATATATTATGCTTTTAAAAATAAAAAAAACAATAACGTATACTTTTCTATTCCACCTAATGCACTCTAGTTTTTTACTAATGTCGAATGACCTTCCCAGTTCATATTTGTGAATATTTGTTTAAGTTATCCAACGTATAAAAGGATTAACACGTTAAAAAAAGATTGTTTTTGTCGTAATGGTTCGAATATCTTATTTTGAGTTTTTTATCAAACAATATAATCATCAAGTTTGAAATGACATTGATTATACCTGTTAATTCTAGAAATAAATTTATACACATCGGTTTTAAACGTTTTTCAGTATTTTCTATCTTTTTCTTACTAATTCAAGAGGGTTGGTGATAGGGTACAATATTATTTGTTCAGAAGTTGTTTATTTTATAGAGATTGTCGCAGAAAAACATTAGTCCAGATTTTTCTTTGTTCAGATAGCTGATGTCTTCTAAAATTTATATCTTTCTCAAAACTTGTTTTCATTCCAAATCACGCAATAGTTCATAGCCAATTTTGTAATACTGTTTTAAATACAGATATTTTTCCGTATCTGGCTGAAAACGGAAAAATGGAAAGGATGTGGACAATAGGCCCTGACAACTGAGATATCTCTGGTGCACGACGTCCACCTGACTTGCATGTTGAACATAACCATAATGTACATTTGCAATGATGTTTTTTGTTTTTAAACCATGCAAATGTGTTCTGTCGAGAAACCTTAGAAGTAGGCGTAGCTAGCAACCAGTAATATAAGTAAATAAATATTTAAATTTGTCAACTTCTTTCATTTTGCATTTATTTTTGTATATAGGCTTGGGCAAAAGTATGAAATATATTTATTAATTTTAAAACTATTGAAAAAATTTATTGAAACTTCGTAGTAATATACATGTAACTACATCAAATATATAGACATATTTGACTTGTTTTTCTTATAGCTAGGAGATGGCCCATGTAAGAAGATTCACATTTTCAAATGTCCTCATCGACATTCAATCCTACGTCGAGTTCCTCATTTTACCTCATTTTAAAGGTCTTTGTTTGCAAAACACAAGAGTGCAAACTTGACGTCAAAAGGATGACCGAGTCAGAAAACGTAGCCTCTTGAAGAATTTAATGTCATATAACTAATACTGCTTAAGGACGAAGATGAGATAAATAGTATATATTGCTCCGTATAGTTACAATTTAACTAACTGAATATTAGAAATCAACTAATTTTCACATAACAATATTTAACAAGTTATTATAATAATTTTCTTAAAATACTGTATATATATATATATATATATATATATATATATATATATAGGGTAAACCTACTGCCAAAAGGGTTGTAATACTTTTTCGTAGTTTTTTTAAATAACATAGTTATTTTTATACCGAAGTCTTTCATTACAACTGTCAAAATCAACAAAATATTCGACAACAAGGGCCTTAAACTGTTAAATAAATAGCCAGAATGAGTAATATGAAATTAAATTACTCAGTATGAAATAATTAAATTAATTAGTAATATGAAATTAAATTCTTTGAGTGGCTGTATTTTCTGACTGGGTCATCCGTTTTATCTCAGTTTGCAATTTTGTACCGTAAAAACTAAGACCTTTAAATGAGGTATAACGCAAAGTATATTTACATTTTAAATTTTTAAGACATATTAATGGGTTATTCTTTGGTTATGCGAAAAACAAGTAAAATATATCTAATTGTTTGGTATATAGATATGTACATAACTACAAACTTCCTTTACATTTATTTCAATACTTTTAAAATTAATAATTATATTCTAGGCTTTCTCCCAACCCTGCATATACAGGGTGGTTATAAAATACCTTCCCCCCACTTTTTTCTACAATTAACATTTGTAGCTTGTTTTAATTATGCCATTCATTACACAGGTAAATGCTCTAACTGTTAAGGTATTGTCGAATTCTAGGAGTAACCTGAGGTCTAAGATATAAGAGTCAAGTTCTGAATTCTTTAGGGGAAGATGTGACTATGTCTATTGAAATTGCTTTTTTACTCTGAAAACAATGGTGAATTTAAAATTCAGAAGGGTTGTACCGTCTCCTAGATATTAGTAGGTTAAAAGTGTTGAAGTCGACCTAAAATTTGTAATATGAAGACAGTCACGTGACATGTTTATTAAGAATGACTTTTCGCCCTGAAAAAAATTTTGTATTTAAAATTCAAAAGTGTTGTAGTTTCCAAGATATCAGTATTTAACGATGCAAAGAGGTACTGTATATCTTCCCTTAAATATTCCGGGACTTGACTCCTACATATTGGACCTCTGGTTACTCCCAATATTCCACAATACTCCAAGTCAGATAATCTACCTATATAATGAATAGCATAGTTGAAAAAAGCTTTAAATAAAATGTGGAAAAAAGTTGGGGTGAGGGAATTTATAATCACCCTGTATATATGTTTCTCTGTCTTTATAATTATGTTGTTATTCATTAATAAAACAGCCAATTGTAGAGATATGAGTGTAATCATTGTTACTAACTAAGGTAAACTATTCCTTATAAAGAGCCATTTATTTCCCAATGGCCAGGGCAACTAAGACATCCCACACTTCTCTAGCAGTGTTAACGCCCATGGAAACCACTGAGTGAATGCCATGCATGTTAGTGCAGTTTAAGAGGAAAGAAAATACTTACCGCATATTTATTGTATTTAATTTTAATTAATTATACTACTAGAATAAAACTATTAATTACGTAAAAGTTTATTTTGAATATTTAACTTGGTAAAAAAATTAGAATAAACTAAATATTTGAAAATATTTAATGATTATGATATAATATTGTTTGCCTGTTATGAACATCAAGAATCAATAATGTTACATTCTTTAAAAACATTAGATATTTAGATTTTAATATTACTTACAGAGGTATTATGACGTTGGTAACATAGGCCAGTTAGCACGCTTAAGGTTTTTTTTTACCACAGGTAATAACGATGGTAACACAAACCTACCAAATATTTGGAGTGTTGGTGATTGCAACATCATATTTAATATTTGTGTCTGTTTTACATAATAAAACCCAGTAACTCAATTTAAAAATTTAATAACAATAGTTATATTAATTTTATAGAGAAACCCTTACATAACACATTTGAATACTTTTTAGAATGGCTGTTTTTTGACATTCCCAGAACTTTATTGGTGTTCTTTACGTAATTACCGATGGTTGATACCCCCTTACTCCCCTTCGTGATATAAATCTGATTTCTTAATCAAATGAGCACGTTTTTAAGAGGTATAAATATATTTCATTGTTTAAAACTTTAAAACAATATACATTCTGAAAAGTATTATTTTGTTTATTTAATCCTCTATTATTTAATAAATATTGTCACCACTACAATGTGTTGAGGATATTGTAGGCGATAGGTTTGGTCAAAAAAAGTTTTCGATTTTTTTCAATTGCAATGTCTTTATATCAGCTATCAAATACCTCCAAAGTAGTTCTTTAATTAAAATTATGTTTATAATTATATATATGTTACCTCAAAGAGGTGAATTTGAGCTTTCTTGGTACATGCCCAATTAAGAAACTATTTTCCCGATTATTCTCAAATTCTAAAAACAGGCCGTCACACAGGACTGGTTTTGCTCATAATTTATTTTAAAATATACAATTTTACCACAAATTAGCAAATTTTATTTTAAATAATTAATGTTTCATGTTTGTTTTTATTTTATTATGACGAGACATAAAACGTCGTGTTTGGCATCTTTTGCTTTTTACTATCATCCAATTTACAAAATGTATTAATTTTATATACTCAACTGGGTCATGTTATGTTACAATCCGATCGCTACGCACACTAACAGCGAGACACCCGCAGGATCGCGCTTCAACGACTTCCTGCAATTATTCCGCTATTAGACGTACAGCTAGCGCTGCGCAGTGGAATTCAGTTGTCCCTAATGCCGGCCGAACTACCTTAGTGCCAACACGGCGTCCACTCAACGTTTGATATCGACGTCGACACTACTAGAGAAGTCTAGAGTATCCGTGTTGGGTGATAGTAGTTCAGATGTTTTATGGGGAAGAGAACTGAGTATCAGGTTTGTTAGTCAACTGAAAATCAAGGCAATACTACGTGGTTCGGTTTCTACTTAAAACTGTAGGTTCCTTATCTAGCCTGGATATTGAGCTATTCATAAGTCGCTGTTTCTGAGGAACAGTCGACCTTAGTAACAATGACTACACTCATTCATCTACACTCATCACACTCATATTCACTCATATCTTTAAAAGTGGCGTCTTACAAATAAAAAAATAATAATACATGTACTTTCCTAAAATTAATTCATAAAATTAATTCTATTAAAAGTTCAATATTTCCTAAAATATTGAACTTTTAATAGACATATTAATCCAATAAGTTGTTTTTACATTTAGTAAGTAATGAAGAGTTAGAAGTGCCAGAACTGGTTTACGTCTGGTGTTTACTATCCCAACTTTACGTGAGTCTCGTCTCGTTATTCCTTATAACTAGTTAAGGGATGAACAGATTACCCCTTGCAAATTACATACTTCCCTATTAGTGTCTCGCTGTATTCAATAAACCTTCATCTACGTGTCTCCTTGCACATCCTTGGAAGGCGACACCTGTCATTTTCAGACAAGGTGGAGACGACAGCTTATCTAACTTGCCAGTCCCATCTAACGAGCTAATATACAACCACCATCCGACTTTGACAGTTATATAACTTGCTACTGACTTTACGCCGGATATTGAGTCGTTTATGTAATCTATCGTGTAAAACGTTCAGAGAATATATGAACAATGTAACGGAAGTAGATTTATTATCAACGATGTTGGTTTGTATAATTCCGTAGACATATTGTCTTTCTCCTGAAGAATTGATTCAATTTGAAAGAAGAACTTTATTGAGTGAAGTTCAATAATTTCACTTTTTTACCAAGGAAACATTTTTGTTGTTGATATTTTAACACGTTTATAAACTAAATAAAAACTTATTCATGATACAACTACTGTATTGACTTATTAGTACATCAGTTGCATTAGAATTAATCATCATCGTTTTACTATTTATCATTGTTGAGGTACCGGTCGTCACATATTGTTAAACATATGTGTGATAAGTATAGAAGAAGGAACGATTGACAACTGATAGTTATAAAAATGTTTTCATTATTAGCCATGTGGACGGCCGCCTAAGTATGTTACTTCAGGTAATTCGAACCACGTAGTTTTTGCCTGATTTTTATTTGATCAATATGCCTGTTTCAATTTCCTTCTCTACATGGACCACACTTAAATGAACGTCTATATTCACTAACTTGCTTCGCTCTCTAGTTCCATATAAGAATTACAGATGATCATCGGAGGATAGTTAGTTAAGATAACAAGTAATAAATAGTAAGTTAGTAGCTATCCAATATGATCCCGGGTTGCAAAATTAGGACAGTAACTGATGCAGTTAACAGAAAGCTGCCCTATCTCTGTGCTTATATATAAACTTGATGAAATATAAAGTTAACAATTAGGGCTACATACGTATTTTTAGGATGAAATAACATTCAAACTGAGTGCTCTTTTTAAAATTTTTAGTTAAATTATTTCACACAACATGTTTCAACTGAATAGTCACTTGAAAATTACTATTAAGTTAAAACATGTTGTGTGAAATAATTTAAATAAACATGTTAAAAAGGGCACTCAGTTTGAATTTTATTACATCCTTAAAACTTGATGAAATATGTATGTGCTAGTCGTAAATCAAACGTTTCATTTTTGAACGTATTTACCTTCAAAAGCAATATTCCATATTAGACCATATGAAAGCAAATATCATGTCAGTCTAGCAGTCTACGATACCTAAAACTGTCCTATTTCTGTACTCGTATATACGCTGTATGAAATATTTATGTCCTCATCTTAAATCAAACAACACATTGTTGTATGTATTTACCTTCAAAAGCAATATTCCATATGAGACCATATGTAAGCAAATATAATGTCAGTCTAGCAGTCTACGATACCTAAGACTGTCCTATTTCTGTACTCGTATATACGCTGTATGAAATATTTATGTCCTCATCTTAAATCAAACAACACATTGTTGAATGTATTTACGTTCAAAAGCAATATTCCATATTTAATTGTAAGCTATAATCATTTCAACCAAGTAGACTACGATACCTAAGACTGTCCTATCTCTGTGCCTGTATATACACTTAATGAAATGTCCTATTATTAAATCAAACATTACATTGTTGTACGTATTTACCTTTAAAATCAATATTCCATATTGGGTCATATGTAAGCTAATATCATGTCATCCTAGTAGTCTACGATACACAAGACTATCCTATCTCTGTACTTGTATATGCACTAATATGTATATACTGGTCTTAAATAAAACATTACATTGTTGAACGTATTTACCTTTAAAAGCAATATTCCATATTGGGTCATATGTAAGCTAATATCATGTCATCCTAGTAGTCTACGATACACAAGACTATCCTATCTCTGTACTTGTATACGCACTAATATGTATATACTGGTCTTATATCAAACATTACATTGTTGAATGATTTTTCCTTTAAACCAATATTACACATTAGACTGTCTTTAAGCTAATTTCATGTACTTTATAATAAACTTTTAAACTAAGCATAAATTACGATTTACTATTTTTGTTAATCAAGAGCTTTTTTAAGAAAAATATTTGAACTTTTATTCATATACTTATTTTTCCATTAAAAAAAACAAAGGTTTTCCGAAATATATATATAGACTTGAATTTTTTAATTACAAAATGTTCTAGTCTATTGCTTGTGAAAATGTTTAAATATATTGAAATATCATATAACATCTTGAGGGAATTGATTAACATTTGCTCGTGTGCAATTTATCACGGCAAATATGCATCACTCAAACAGTGTCACCTTGATGGAAGTGAATAAACAGCTTATTCATTTTTTATGAATAGCTACCATAAACTCCATTTGACCTTTTCATATATTCTCTACTTACATACTTTTACTACTGTATATACGACATTGTGGCTACAAAAGTAATTATCCTACATTAACAGTATGTATATGGAACATATTTATAATTTTATACAAAGAGTTCTATACAACGAAAGATATAGACTAAAACTACATTTTACTAAAACTACAGTAAGTAAGTAAGCTAACAAATTACTATTTTACATTTTACCATTCAAAATGGATTCTATTTATTGGAAGGAGCTAACATAAGTGACATTAAGTTAGAACACTTAAAAAATAAATGTCAGTTTTTATAATTATTACTTATTTAATGAACACTAACCGTTACTAAAGTAAATTATTTTATTAATTTATTTGATCATTTTCAAAAAGGATAATTGTTTCAAAAAATAAAACAACATTTCTAAAGTAGAAAACTCCTAGTCGTCTTTACGTGTTACTTAAACTTTAACTTATATTTAATACAATTTGTCCTAAAATAAACCATATACATAAAAAAAACTCATACACGCTAATTGATTACGTGGATTTATTAGAATGTGATGTCTTCTTTCAAACTGTGATACATTTGTAACTGTTACACGAGTTCCACAGAAGCTACCCGCATACCCATACACGTACAATGGGTGGATGGGTAAGTACCCCGAACGTGTTTGGGTGGGCGGGTGGGTTAATATGAATGCTCGTGTATGGGAGGGCGGGTGGGCCAATACCACTAACTGTGTATGCAGGGGAGGGGGTGAGTCAATTATGAAAAGAAAATACGATACTAAGAACGTAAAAGAAAACCTTTAAAGACAAACGTTAGGATTATCCGTCAAAGTGAAATAACGATTTACTATACCATGATATCCCAACGTCCCTTTCCAATCGTTTGTCTCTGAAATAGTATCAATCTTAACATTCCATCCCATTCAACAACATTCTTTTAAATGCAATTTTTGTATACTGCAGTGAAAATTTACAACCTCCTCCCTTAAAATCTGAAGATAGAATCAAACCCTGCAGCTTTTAAAAACAGCTAAAAAGTATTATTATAGAAACATTTTACTACAGCGTCTGGGATTGTCTCACTGATAGGTTTGGTGTTTAGAAATTTTTTTTCTTTTTTAAATTTTTAAAATATGATACCTAGAATTAAGACATGGTTAATGCCATGTATTTTGTCATTTTGGCTAAATTAAAGAGTTATTGTAATAATGAAAAACATAATATTAGTAGGTATCAAATATATCTGCCAATGTGGAACTGCAAACACGGAATAAAACGACTGCAATGTGCAGTTAGGCATAGATGCTAGAAGACAGCTCCTGCCTCACTGAGCGTATCGTAATCAAGATTTTTTTTACGATTTGGAGGGCCAGGCTTCAATGATGACGGCCCCTAAGCCAAAAAGGTTTATTGTGCACCATCATTTACAGAACTTCAAACATCATCCAATCCAAGGTCCTTAGAAAACCTTGAGATTGCCTTGATGAGGTTTTTTTGTGCTACACCTTGGCCACGTTCTAAATCGCCGCCCTAGGTGAGAGCCCGCTTCCTAGCTAGGGCAGAGCAGTGAAAGAGGATGTGTCGTCCAGACTACGGCTCCTCCTCCCCACATTTCCTAAACAAGAGAATGGAGGTTGGGAACACCATCTTGTTCATGTGTGCCCGAAACGTCCTGTGTCCAGTTATAAAACCAACCACCCTTCGGATATCTGATCTTGCAAGAGAAAGAGCTTCAGCCGTGATGGATTACAACGGCCCCAACAGGACCTCCTTGGCTTTTCTTTTATATGGTATTGCCTCTCAGGTCTCCTGGAACTTGCAGGCAACCCATGTAGAGGTAAGACTTGGCGAGACTGTAAGCAACCCCGCATGCCGGCTCTGGCCAACGAGACGTTCCTCAGTGGGAGTTCATCAACCCGGCACCAAGCTTTATATGTTATAAAAAAACACGTCAACCCGACCTCTGGACCTTTCACTGGCCGCCATGACAGTATGTCAACCCGGCACCAGCCACCCCTCTTACCCATTCCACCTACACTACCCCCTCCCAACCCCTCCTTTCTCTTTCCCCTCCCCTAATCACCTCCCCTTTTCGTAAGGTGCCGTAGGTTCGCGCTGTCCATGTCCGGGGACCGAGCTTTACTAAACGAAGGTGTGTGATGGTTTTAAAATGAATGGGGGTGAGCTTTGTAAAATGAAGGCAACGCTTTGTTCAATAGGTTAGGTTAGGTTAGGTTAGGTTAGGTTAGGTTAGGTTAGGTTAAAGGAGTTATGGCGATGAAATGCCTAGGGTTCGAGGGAGGGAAAGAAGAGAATGAGGGGCGTATGTTTGGTGTTGTGGAGGGGGAACCCAGCTCCCCTACCTTCAAACTGTCTCGGTGCCGGGTTAAGTTGTGACATTAGTAACGCCTGATTAACCTTAGAGCGGTGGTCAGATTTGGTGCCGGGTAGACGTGCCGCCTCCTCAGTGCCTTTCCTCACTCAGTGGTCTGCCTTGTAATCCAGATACTCGGGGACTAAGCGTAGTGTAGATGGTACTGTTCTAGTACCAATAATGTGTACGTAAAAATAATTGGGCTTATTCAGGACACATGTGGAGAAGTGGATTGTCAGTCAGCAGAAATCAGATAATATTTCGTGGTTCAGTTTCTTAGTTGCCCGACCTATTGTACTATTAATCTCATACATGCTCTAAACATCAGTCGATCTTAGTTCGTAAAAAAAATTAAACAAAAAAATATCATATTCATTATCAACCCATATTTGTCCAAACCTTGATGATTTGCGTCTAATAATTAAACATCATAACCAGATCTTAACAGAACTAAAATCTGTTGTAACTGTAATATTGTTTTATTGTTATTACAATTTTAATTGAGATATACTCGTAAACTTATGAGTGAGTTCTTTATGTTTATTTACTAACAAAATTGAACTCGTTTTTATAGCGGCCACTATGTTCAAGTACTGCAATTAAAACTAAACCAACGTAAAATGTTTACGTAGAATGGCCTGCTATATTTCAGGCACTTATTAACTGATGTTTAAGGACACGTTTAACGTAAAGCCTTTTATAGATCCTTTGTTAGGATCTACGAGAACGCCCAAAGTCTGTTTTCTTTTATTAACTCCCAAAGTGTCACTAACAGGCTACGACGTTTCGTATTCAAATGACTAGCGTTAACGGCGAGTTCTACCTTGCTTAACCGTTACATTTAATGGTCCAGTAGTTATTTATTGTTTTAAATACTACTTTTAACACAATACTGTCTTGGTTTTGGCTAATAGAACAGGGAAATTTTTAATTTTAATATATTAATAACTGTAATGTGTTTAATTGAGTTTTTTAATCCTATTATTAAAATTTACACTCTCGCAATATTTGGTTGAAACTTTTATTAGAGAAGCTAGAAAATTAGGGAAATTGAGGATATTTCAATATTTAGAAACCCCATACAATTTTTTTAGTTGTTCATAAACGGTAATTATATATCTAAAAATAGTTTGCCTAATGTTCCGAAACAAATGATAAAGTTAGTGACCTACTAAATAGATTTTTTTCATCAATCGTACATACGAGTATTTTCCGTCAAATTTTCATACAAAAAATTGCTTGTTTGCTGCCTTTCAACACAAATATCAATGTGCTGACTTATTTTTTGTCTTGACTGTAAGTCGATTATTATGTTGTAACTTTTTTTATACTGGCAGATTGGTAATAACATTATCTAATAAACCGTGTTCGTAATTATTTTTTGTAGTTTTTGACATTTTCCAACCATCTCAGTTAAAAAATTTAAAGTGGCTGCCATTTTGTATTTCTAATTGTATCAATTTCATTTTGTTTCATAATTGGGTATTTATTGTTGTTAAATGTATATCGAGTTTAATAAAGATGGGTTGAGCTAACTTGGAGACAAAATTTGTTTGCGGAAAAACAAAATGGTTTTTTTTTTTTAATATATTTTTTTATTTTCTCTTTATTTTGACCTAAATAACCATTTCAAAGTTTGGCACTTTACTTTTGGGGCACCTTGTATATGTTTGTTGCCTTACAATAATCAATTGTTTTATTTAAAATGAAAGTAAATATAATATATATATATATATATATATATATATAAATTATTATAATAAAATATATATAAATTAGTGAATAAGTAACGTAAGTAATATAACCTAATTACTCCGTTACACCACTGTTAAGTACATAAAGGCTTATTCAATCAAATAATCATTCATTGTTACATTCAAATCAGATCGTTTTTTATTCATTTATGTTTTCCTATTCTCAATTGTGCGAGAAAAATTCATCAACAGCGTAACATTCTGTCGTCACACTAGGCTTCGAGTGAGGAATCTGAATAATAGACTCAACCGACCCCTCAGTGACAGGAGCTCTCGATGGAAGGCACTGGATATAAAAATGCCTGAGGGCTCATGTCATGGGCGAGATGGGTTTAAGAGGGTTGTATTGATGCTGCTCTATATACATTATATAGAATTATGAAAAAATATGTAAATTCATAGTCACCATCATAAAATCTTATTTTTTATAGTTCCTTTGTTATGGGAATTATTACCCGGCGTGGTGGCTTCGGCCTGCGTAGGCAAATGTCCAAGGTTCGAATCCCAACATAGCCGTACTTGACTCGTTGAATAAAGTTTACGCACAGGCCTGCAGGCCCATTTGAACTGGCGAGTGAAGTTTTTATACAAGGAAAAAAAGAACATTGTGGAAATAATCAAATAAAGTCAGGGACTTTATTTTAGTAAGACTATTTTTCACCATATTTTGGATTATGCAGTATTAAGCTTTGTTCTGTAGAAAAGCAGACCTAAAATATAGCAACATACTAAATACGTATTTGTATAGGCTAACATAATCTCCATTAAGTCAACATTAAATGTTGCATATGAAAGTAGAAACTTTTAATTACTAATGAAACTAAAAGACAAACCATCAATTGAAAAACGTCAAGTACAATATAACCTTTACTTTAAATACCTAAAATAGTTTTATTTTAATAACGATTAAATTTCACAAATCCTTCAGCTTCTTGTGTTATTAATATTTATTTCATAACATGAGTGGAAAATGTGATTTTGCATGTTCGGGACCATATGTTTGAAATGGTCTTCTCAAGTTCTTCAAATGGTCGAGAACATGCAAATCACTTTCACTTGAGGTTTAAACGATACATTTTACAACACTACAGATATAAAATATGTACGAGACTGTTTAAATAAAAACAGTCATTGAAATAGTAACTTTTTAATACAACATTTTAGAACCGTTAACATTTTTCAAAACTAAAGGATACAATTCAGAGTGCGAGTTTACATAAAATTTGCAGATTTGGTTGTTGAAAATAGACAATCCTTTATTAAGAATTGTCTTCAAGACATTTAAAACATCGTTCTTGGTTTGATGAGCACTTACGTCTTGATTTCCATCAGCACTTTCATAAAAAAAAATTAATATCGACAAATTTCTTGACCTCTTGTTCATATTTACAAACAGATGTATACAGTAGCCATGGAATATCTTGAGCTGTCGAAACCGTTACTTTTCAAATGCTTGGTGGTTAGCGGAGGGGAGGGGTACGACATACGCATGTGTGGCTTTGTACCAGCCTGACATGCAGACGTTGGCTACCGCTGCTGATCAGCCGATTGGAGTATCGCTGCCTTCTTTTTGTACCGAAAGCATTTGATACTGAAAATATTAAATGCGATAATTTTTGTATAGTATTAGTTGTTATGTATTTAATAACTTAGCCACCTATGTTATAATTTAAGTATTAATTTAATTAGAACAGTTGTCTAACTTATTTAAAGTGATTAAATTTAATATTGTTCATAAAGTTATTCAAAAGTATGTATTTCATAATATACAATTAGATTACGGATTGCTTACAATAAAAACTTGAACAGTAATTATTTACCAACATAACCTACATTCTGTAAATTCACTAGTGTCTAATTATTTGGTATTCCATTCAATTATATTCTATTTTTCCTATTAAATATTAAACAAAGATAATAGTAATATAATTAGAGACCTATAATTATAACATGATAACACATAATAACATAATAAAAAATATCAGTGATTAATCGGATATAGGTAACTTGAGGGCGTGGAGACTTGATGTTTACAGAAATGCTAGTAGTACGCTTAACACTGTTTATTGGTAGAGATCCCCCTCCCCCCGACACTGACCGTGACGTAAGCCACAGCTCAAGATATCCCGTGGCTATTGTACAGTAGACGAGTAGAAAATTATGTTTGTTTACTATGGAAAATGCTCGGCTGTAAACATTAGACATATGTTTGTAATAATGAAGTTTCGTAGGTTCTAAACATATTACACAAACAGCTGATCTAAGAGTAGTGAGAGGATAATATATAAAAGTTATTACTTTGTTTCACAATATGAGAGTTTTAATAATAATGCCAGTGATTTTGCTCTCTTACCAGTTTTTTAATTGTTATACATTATGCGCAATGTTACATATATGTTGCTATTGCCTCGAAGCGATCATTTCTACAGAATTTCTAAAATATAACGAGTTAAAAATTTACGACACGTAATATTTATATTACTTGAATACCAATTTAATTAATATGAAAATTTCAAATAATTTTTAAAGTAACAACTTTTTAACTTATTTGCCTTTGAAAATTGATGGTTTCCAAAATTTAATATTGATTCTGTGGGCATTCTTTAGTTTTTTCACTCGATGATATCATGTTTCTGATCTTAACCATCTTAAAGAATTTTTTAAAGCGAAATTTAAGAAATCATAAACATTGAATTACAAAAGACTTTAGACACGATAATGATAATCAAGAATCACAAAAACGTTTTGTTAATACCGTTCACCCCTATTTTTCTCCGGGAACAAAGCAGCTTATCGACAAAGGTCCATTCGCACCGAACCGTTATCTAATCTATTGTCATCGTTTTTATATAAGGCCTAACTCTTTGAATCCCCACCGGCAATAAACAAAACAGCTGATAAGAACTTCTTATCAGATATAACTCCAGGGATATGGATATGGATGTGACATGAGTCTTATATTGATTGTTTTTGTGTTCTACTCCTCTCTTTTTTACACTTACGGTCAAGGTATGAATTAAATTTATCATTGAGCACTTTTTGTAGATAGTTTATTATCTAAACAAGAGGTAACAATTTTGCGATTTTATTTTTTGCATATTACAGTCTTCTCACAGCTTCGCAATAATTGAGAATCACCAACTCTTAACAATACTCATCTTGATCCTTATTTCAAAAATTCAAAATTATTTATTTGTCATGGACATTTACATGTATCAATAATGGTCAATATAATTAAATTAATTAAATACTAGCATAATCACCATAAGTCAGTAATTAAAAACTAATTAAGAGATAAACATAACAGTATTATACATAATTTTCACTTGTATGGTTAGTTGGGGCACAACAATTCAGAGAATAAATAAAAACAGTTTTTTAAAAGAAAATATTTTAGCTTATTTTTAAAAGATAATACTGAAAGGCACTTTATTGTTCTTCTGAAAAGGTTGACCATTATCAATAATATTTCACTACTAAGGGAGTAAATAATCTCGAGGTTTCAACATATCTTTAAAAACAAGTGCCCGATACAGTTATAAATAGGTGTAGTGTAAGAGTGCTTTGAAATATTAAGTTAAACCCTTTCAAATCACTGTTCCCTTTAAAATATCAGGGTTCATATTTCAGTTAAAATTATTCAGATAAAAGAACGACTGAACTGTTAGCTTAGATTTAATTGATTAATTTAATACCAATCAATTAACTTAGTCCAATTCCAATATAAAGTTTTTAGTATCTTTTTTACCATAACCATTTTGCTAGTGAATTAAACAGAGCAATTATTAATTAAACAGAGAAAAATAAACAGAGATCGCTTTCTTATGGTACAGCGAACGCCTCAGTGACAGTAATACATCAATTACAACTGATGTACATCTTTATACATCTGTAGTAATAAATACTACGTTAATCCTTGTGGATTGGGGGTAATAAAGGAGGGGGACTGACAAGGTGCTGGCCCTGCCATCGCAACGGCAATCTGGAGAACTAACTACTCGACACATATTTAGCACATCATTGGCTGCGACCTTTGTTTTTTTCCTCTCTGTGTTTATTACTTTGTCATTGATATCTCAACGTATTAATTACTGATAAAATGTTCAGAAAATAGATACAATGGAGTTCATGTTCGTTAATATAATTTTCAATTTGTTAAACATATAATAAACAAATTATTTAATTCGTGATTTTAGTATACAGGGTGTTTTTTTAAATACAATTGGGATCTTATAAACCTGCAGAGATAAAACAAACTCTAAATGGAGAACTCCTACTCTTTCCCCATGAATTAAAATATGCATTTAGTAGTTTTTAAAAAAGCCACCATTTTCCAAAATGGTGACCAACTTAATTTTTTCTTGTAGAATGCTAGGTATTTAATAACCGTTTCTGTCACTAAATACATAGGTTATACATTAGTTATAGCACAGAAAATATGATTTTAAAACATTTTTATTCTTTGCATTTTCCCCGTTATATTATCCGTTTCTAATCTATGGACACTCAAACAGTTAAAAACAGCAACTTTTTATATTTCAAAATTGAAATAACAATAATGTTTCATTGTGTAATATTAGGGTGCAGGCTTAAACATTCATACGTACTAGTTATCATAAAGGTTGAATATCCTAGAGAAAATAAATATAATACGCTCAAGACTATTTTTAAATAATCCAGTTTCTACTACTACTTTTAAAAACATTTGTTATTTTCTTTTATATGCTTGTTATTTTGAAGTGTATATACTAAAGGCTCAATAAAACTGGAACAATAAAATTTTTTGCTTTTTTTAAGAGTGTGTTATTTAGTTCAATTATTTCATAACAGTAATAGCATACATAAACATATTTCGTAGCAATTTTATTGCAGGTTGTTGTGTTGAAAATATGTTAAAAGTAGTGTTTTCATTTACTGGTAAATATATTGTTATATTACCCATGTATCTGAATGCAATATGAAGGGGGGGAAGAGGGGTTGGAGAGCCCAGGGGAGGACGATATTATTATATCCCTTGGCGAGGCGCTCCTTCAAAAATGTCAACTGCCGACCAGACCTAATATGGTGGGACCAATAACAGACTTTTGAATCCGTGGGGAACAGGCTTGGCACTTTCATCTCTTTTGGATAGAGGCAATCTTCTTTCCATTCATTAAACGTGCAAATATATACTAACTTTATTTGAAAAGAAAAAAACTAAACAAATTTATTATTAATTGATATTGTTAAACTTGGTTTATGAAATTAGAAGAAAGCCGACACAGTACCGTAATGCTATAAATTATCCTTTTTTGAAGACATCGTAAAGGGTTGTCAAAGTAGTAAATTAGACATTTCCAACAATATTTTTAATCTGATTAACCCTAGAAATTTTCTTGCAAGTTAGGTGTATGATGTGTGTGTTTGGGCATGATTTAGTCTATGTCATTAAATTGATAATTGAACACGTCAATTTACACTCAATTCTAATTACATTCCACAATTCAAATTATTCAGACTATTTTTTAACATATATACATATATATATCGTATGGTTTGCTGTCAGCTACCATTTGTTAATCATAAAGCTGCGATGTATATTTGGCTAAATATCCAAAAGTCATGATGGTATATTCATTGATTACAAATTTAAAGTGATCTCCTGTTACAAAGCTAAATACAACCCATCGAGCCATTTAAGACCTGCCTCACTGATGCTGTGTATGCTGGCTAACCCCTCCGTAAAAGAGCGCAGGATGAACTCTGTAACTATGTGATCCATTGTTTGGATAGACTCCCCGCAATCACATAACTGATCTACTGTCAATCCCCATTTATACTACCAATAATTGCCTCTGCCAACGCTAGTTCAGAACAGATTCAAGAGTGTCCACTTCCTACGAGGGTAGATTCATCCCACCTACAGGTATTGACGGATCGTTAATAAGGAACTTATTACGTCCATCAAAACTGTTCCAATCTATGGCCAAGCTAGTATTGGGTGAGAAGTTTGACCTGCTCAAAAGGAAAGCAGTACGTAGAGATGGGTTTCGAGATTTTAAGAGACCGTTCTGACGTGGGAGATCCTGGGTGATGGAGAGGTGCGGGGCATTCAAGATCTTATTGAATTCTGCCTCCTGACGTCTTATATCTGGAGGAGCCATAATGCACAGTACCGGAATCCAAGGGAGTGGAGTTACCTTGAGAGTGCCACTAAGAGCTTTCATGACCTATTTAGTTGGAGATCGACCGCTTCAGTGTTAACACTATTTAGCCATACGAGGGCACTGTATTCAGCAGCGGAAATTACCAGTGACAAAGCAGTTGTACGCAGGACGTGTGCGTTGGCTACCCAGGTTGTTCCGGCAATGTGATTTAATACATTTGGCCTGGTTTAACAGGTTAAATTGTTTTACCATTTAAAAATACAATAAGAAACATTTGATATTATTTTGTGTAGTGCACGTAGTACACATATGCTATTTACGAAGTAACCAACAGTCCCGATTTATTAAAGAATATCTGTAATGATTATGTTTTTAATGTTATTGTTTACACTAATCAATTGATACGTTTGTTGTTTACTTATTGAAGATAAGCTTGTGGAAGAGAGGATTTCGGAGGCAACTCAGTTCTTCTCTGGACTGGAAGTAGTGAAGAAGTACTTTAGAAACAATAATGTAAGTAGTTTATAAGACATTTGTCTTATTAGTTTATAAGTTTTTCTTAATACAACCCTTAGTTATATACATACCCCTGAAGTTATATCATATGATATAACTTCAGTTGTGTTACATTGTAATAGTACGCATCATATTTAAGTAACCTCAACTACCATCTTCAGACTAATTGGTGTACAATGGAATGAACTAATCAATACTAGTGGCGCAGTGCTGATGCCCAGCTACTTGGGGCGAAGTTTTGTGAAGATTGTAGGCAATAAGGCGACCACCGACATGATGTCCACTCAATCGTTGCTATATAGTGAGGTCTGGGGTGTTCTTGTTGGGTGGTAGTCAGGATCCAGATATTGTGTAAGGAAGAGGACTGAGTCTTGTTAGCTGAAAATCAAACCAATAATAGTGGTTCTAAATTCCACGTAAAGCTGCAGGTCCTTTGGGTGCCCTGGTTATTTGGACTATCAACAAGTTGCTATTCTAAGAAACATTCAACCTTAGTTAGTAACAATGACTACAGTCGTTCCACAGTATATCTAAAAGTCCTACCACGTTCAATTGACCTGATTTTTTATTAAGTAAGTTGTCGAACTGTCGTCCTAGATTTGGTTTCCTAGACAACAGCCGATCTTAGGCCACCATCCAAATATGACACACCAAACTTCCCTAATAGTGCCCATGCCAACATCAATATATACTGTACATGCACATGACTGTAATAAGCATTCTGCGGTCAAATGTTTCATCTACAGTTTCCAAACCAATTAGGGCTAAATTAGCTGATTTTACAGCACTATGGCTCTAGTGACGTCAGAGGCTTGCTGATTTTCTTGCCATCTCGAGGATATACCTTAAAGGTGTTCGATCGAAAATTATTTTTGAACATTTTTAAATAAAATTGTCAGTATCCATGCAAGTAATATATGTGTTACAGGAAAAAATTAAAAAAAATCTTTATGGAGACATGGCTGCCCAAAGTGATTAATTTATTAACTGTGTTCTTTATTTATTAACATATTATTTATTAGCATTTAGAGAATATAGTGGACAAAGGTACTAATCAAATTAGTATATAGTAAATCTAAAAACATTTTCTTTAAGTGTCTCCAATTATTTTTCTATAAATGTTATGTGTTCAAATTTTGAGTTGAAATGTTTTTTCAGTCATCTTTAGGTAAAAAAGTAGATTAATAATACAGAGTGAATGGTACGTGGTGTTTAAAAATTTAAGAGCTTAAACTACATGCTTGGGGCTACTTAAAAACGCAAATTTCAGTTTTATATGCCAAATGGTTAGTGTGGTATGTTCAAATTAAGATTTTTTTTAAATTGTGGACCTAACCATAAAAAAGCTTTATTACTCACTCAAAAGATCATATTTTTTAAACTGTGACACCATTTTTGAAATCTACATTAAATTTTCAACCAGAATAATGAGCTAGTAAGATGCGTAAATTAAGGTTGGTGTTTAAAATTATGCGTTAAAGTAAAACAATCATATTTTTGTAAAATTTTAAACAATGTTTTACGCGTAATTACTAAATTATGGTAAAGGACATAATGTGTCAAACCATACAGAAAACTGCGTAATTTAATGTTCTTTTCAATGGTATAATTGTGATTTTAATTATTTTGTTTCGTCATCGAAAACGTTAGGTGAAACTGAATTAAAACACAGCTTGCAGAAAACTTGAAGCTTTGACTATTTATTACAAGAAAGATTATAATACTTTGAATTGACATAATATTAAGACATACTAATTACATTCGTAAAAATAATTGAAAAAAACGTCAACTTAAAAGAATAAGATTTACAAATTTTGTTAAAACTGCCTTCCTCCATTTCCGATGCAGGCCCGTGCTCTCTTGCGCATTTGTTGAACTGTCACTTTTGTAGAGACTTCTTGGCGCACTACTTCAGCAGCTGCAGTTATTCTCTCCCTCAGTTCTTGTTATGTGTTGATATGTGAAGAATAGACTTTTTGTTTCATCCATCCCTATGCACAGAAATCCAAGGGACTAAGGTCCGCCGATCTAACTGGTCACGGTACGGTCCCACCCCGTCCAATCCATGTAGGATAATTGAGCGTCGACCAGTGACACACTTCTGCGTTGAAATGCGTTGTAGCTTCATCTTGTTGGAAAATTAGACTATCTCTTTTTTCTTGGTTGAGATGGTTTAGCAGCAAAGGGAGACTGTGCTGTAAAAAGTCCAAAAAGCGTTCCCCGTTAAGGTTTCCCTCGAAAAAATATGGGCCAATAAGCGTTTCACCTACTACCTCAACCCATACCATAATGTGAAATCTCCTTTGAAAAGATCGTTCTTTGGTTGCTCTTGGGTTATCTTCCGCCCACATGTGCATATTATGTGTATTAAAGATTCCTTGTCTTGTAAATATGGCCTCATCTGTCCAAAGGATCTTTTTGAAGAAATGATACTGCTCAATATCGCTATTGAGCAACCATCTACAGAACTGAACACGAGAAGCGAAGTATTTAGCTTCAAGTGCTTGTACAGGCCTGAAGTGGTATGGATGAAACTTGTTTCTATGAAGAATATCCAACACTTTCCACTGAGAAACATTTAGCTGAGCCGCAATTGCCCTACTACTACTCTCTGGGTTTTCTTGAAAGGTATTTAGAATCAATTCTTCAACACCTACATCATAATTAACTGGACCTACCTCAGAAGACTTTCTTTGAACTTTTCCACTTTTCACTAACCTCTGGTGAAGTCTAGTGAACACCTATGGGCTGGGAGCTTTTCGATCTGGGTACCTTAAACTGAACTCTATTTGCGCAGCAAGTGCATTGCCGTTACAAAATCCATAAACAAAATGCATTTCTGTATATTCTCTTGTAGTGAACTCCATGATGCTACAGAACTGAATAGCTTATACACAGACCCGGTCTAAAGAGTAAACAGATAATGGATTCCAGTTTTCCTCGTGATAAGAACTTTAAAAGAAACTAACTTTTGTTTAACTAAGCAGGTAGTGGAATTTCCCAGTCATTAACAACAGACAAAACTATCGATAAGGTTAGGGTGTATGCCGGGTCTAAGAATTGTGGCAAAACCCCATTCGTCCCTGATTTATATGTGTTTTTAATCACATAACGTTATTTGAATGTCCAGTCCTAGTTGCTGGCTAGTATGATAGTCTTACAATTGTTTAACCACTCTGTGTTTCTTTCTATTCAAATAATAATAAAAAATGGAACATTGTACGATAATACAAACAAAAGCATATCACTGGAAAAAACATTAAATTATGCAGTTTTCTGTATAGCTTGACACATTATATCCGTTACCATAATTTGGTAACTACGCGTAAAACATTGTTTAAAATTTTACAAAAACATGATTTTTCTACTTTAACGCATAATTTTAAACACCAACCTTAATTTACGCATCTTACTAGCTCATTATTCTGGTTGAAAATTTAATGTAGATTTCAAAAATGGTGTCACAGTTTAAAAAATATGATCTTTTGAGTGAGTAATAAAGCTTTTTTATGGTTAGGTCCACAATTTAAAAAAAATCTTAATTTGAACATACCACACTAACCATTTGGCATATAAAACTGAAATTTGCGTCTTTAAGTAGCCCCAAGCATGTAGTTTATGCCCTTACATTTTTAAACACCAAGTACCATTCACCCTGTATATATAAAATTAATCCCTAGAGTTTACTATAAATGTGGGAGTTATGTCCATCTGTCGAATTTGCGGGGCGGGGCAGGCGAGGGATATGATGGGGAGAGATTTGAGAGGAATACATTGCTTGTTCGTTAGTGAGTCAGGATCTTTACCACTCTTAGTGGCAGTTGCGATAAAATCTAGAACAAAATTCCTTATAGCGCTGAACTGGGCGCCCGGACAAACACCCTTAACATATACTGATATTTGTATAGTATAGGTGGATGGGCCCTTATGGTAGTGTTTACTTTAAGCTGATCTTTTTTTAGTTTTCTTAAAAATTAATAAATGGATTAATAAAACTTCTTTAAATGTCTCAGTTAGTATACTTACACGTGACAGTTGGGCAAGGAATCTACATACTTAAATATGTAAGGTTGTAAGGGTAATCAATTCGTTTATGTGAGCGATGGTGGCAGATATCCTGATAAAAATAAAATTACTTAATATGCAGTCTTCAATCCCAACTCTTACTTCTCTAACCAGTTCTACACACGCGTTCTTAAGTCTACACGTCCCACATCCTCATGGTCTACACGCCCTAAATAGGCTACAATTTCTAATGGTGCTACATGACCTTAATTCACCACTCGTCCTTAATGAGCGTAATTAACTACGTACCCTTAGTGTGCCAGAAATCCTTAAAGGATCACATGTCCTAAATGCCTCCAATGTCCTTAATTCGCCAATCGTATTTGATATGCTACACGTTCTTAATTGGCCACATGGCTTAAGGGGGTATACGTTCTTCATGGAATATGTCCTTAATGAACCACATGACTTGAATTGGCACGTGTTAATGGGCTATATGGACTTTATAGGCAACACGTGCTTAAAGAATACTGTTTCTAGGATGGTCCACACCACTTTAATGGACCACATGTTTAGTATTTTTTAATGGACTGTGAAGAGTTTAGTAGGTTATAACACACAGAGAAAAACATACACTTTAGTAGGTTATAACACACAGAGAAAAACATACACTGATATTAACAACCTGTTTTTTCCTTTTCCTTTCTACGCCAGTAGCATTTTTAATAGTACACAAATACTTCTATAGGGAAATAGTCGAAACATCCTCAACACATTATTTAGTGGATTTCCCGTAATTTAACGCCATGATCCTCAGTATTTGAAGCAGAATTATTATCCTCTAGGCTACCAAATAGGCCAAACCTGTTTATTTAACCTATTGATTCATAATTATATCATATATATATACTTCACCCAATTTTTTTTATACTGTATCTATATACAACAGTATAAAGTCCTAAAAATATTTGTTACGTTCAATATTTTATAAAGACAAAGTTTTAACTTTTAATTTAGAACTTTTCCAGAGTTCCTTGGCAAAGAACATTCTTGACACTTTCGAGAAAGAATGTTTCTACATGGACGATCCAGAATTGCCTCCAGAAAGTTCAAGAAAACCTTTCATCGTTATTGAAGGGAACCACAAAAACAGTGCGTAATATTTTATAATCTGTTATCTTATATTTTATTGTAACTGCATTTTTGAGCAGTTATATATGTCAGAATAGATCAAACTGAACAGTAGTCATTGTAGAATTGATTCCAACAGTTTTAATTGTACAATTATATTCAGTATCTTAAAACTTTTACAATATTGGCTGCTATATTTGATATATTTAGTGTAATTACTAACAAGAGAAATGAATGTTTTGACCATAAATACGTTATAATGGTATATATTATTACCACATGGAATAAATATAGTGAGGTCACTTTGTTAAGTCTACAGCGAACACCGAAGTGGTAGTTATAGATTTTCACCTATGTACATCCTTATACATCTGTAGTAAAAATTAATATTGTATGTTTATTTTTGAGTATTGGGAGGATTAATGGACAGATTGACAAGGTGCTGGCCCTGCCAACAGCATCGCAAACTGCATAATTAACTACTTGATACAAATGTAGAACACTATTGGATCTGAACTCTGTTTCTTTCTTCACTGTGATTATTACATAATATTTCCTTTAGTTAAGTTTCTATCTACTAATGTATGTTATTGTTTCACCTCGTCTTGCCATTAGGCCGTGAGGTGGTAGGAGTTCGGCTTGCCACGATGATGGGTGGCCGTTACATGGTTCATCCTGCTCCATGCCTCATCAGGTACCTCAGTGTCATCCCTAAGAACACCCTCCTCCGTAGGGCATACTACGTACTCTCCCTGTATGCCACATCTTTCAATGTCAAGGTCCACCTTAGCCTAGGTAGACCTGTGGTGCTCAATGGGTAAGTGTTCTTCTTCAGGGCTGCGAGTGTTGTGGGTATCAAGTGCCATCGAATCGTATCCTTAACTATATTCCAGGAGTAGGGGCATCAACTATGGTGTCAAATACCAACGGTGGATATTTTATTATTATTATTATTTATTCATAGCTTATTTTATATTATTATAGAATTTATTCATAGCTAAAAGCAAAGGTTATATGAGATTTAGTTTGGGTCTTTTTGGATGTTTTCTCATCAGGTAAAGATTTTTTACCAAGTCCAGAACTAAACTAAACTTATAAACAATGTCCTTTTAATATTAGTCACGTGGTTTTAAGTATAATAAATAATAGCCTTATTGTTTTAATTATCGATCTGCGCCTTCTGGTACTTTGGTTACGTTAGGTGGTGAGCACTGCTAAACATGGGTTATTAAGTTAGGTTTGGTTGATAAAGGATTAAAAAATATAAATTGGTGTGTTACTTGCTTATATGTATGCTTTATGTATTTATACATGTGAACTTTATATTTGTTTAAATATTGATCATTGCTAAAAAAATTTGGTAGCATTCCACAAAAGACCCCTTAGCCTAGTTCATACAAAATGTAAAAATGGGTTCAAGGTAGTTTTTGGGGAATAAAAGAGACGACTATGGGAAAATTGGGTGAATTTGCAGGGTAAAAATATTGCTGATAGTTTACTTTCCTGAGAACACTCATTGTGATAATCAGGCAGGAGTTAATATGAATATAAATTCTCCAAAGTTCTCAGTAGCAAGAGAGGAGGGAGGGCTGTACCATAAAAACTAATTATAAAAATAACACATTTAACCATGCATGCTTTGCTATAATTTATAGCTATGTGAAAATGCTTTCTTCTATAAGCAAATATATGTGTTCACAAATAATTTTTGTTATTGTAGATACTGGCTCGATCAGCTGTCGTTCGCCTTGATACAGTCCCTTCCTGCGCCTGATCTACCTTCTGTAGACTCTGACGTTTTTGAAACTCCAAAGGGTCTGCTCCCAGCAGATCTTATTTTCTATCTTAACCTCCCGGATGACCTGTTCCGAAGACAAATAACCACAAGGAATCCATACAGTTGGAAAAGCAGGTACTGTATTTTGAAATATATTCTTAAAACAACAAACGTAATGTTGAATAAATCACATAATTTAATATTTTACACAAACATAAAAAGTTTAGAAGTGGTTACTCTAATCGTAACTATGTTTATGAAACGAGTAATACAACTACCGTCATAAACTGAGTGAAATATAGTCTCTGCTTTAACTTATCTTCGACATTTCACACGTGTCTTTGTAAAACAATGGCAGCCAAACGTGACCAGCAATTCTCATGACATTTGTTTTATATATAATTCATACAACGTTGGATAAAATGTTAAATAAAATTACGCTATGGAGTGTAAATTTATTTAAATTAACTTTAAATTACGAACAAGGAAATTGTTTATTGTTTTGAGCATTGCCACAATCAGCATTTTCTATTGTAGTCTTTATGAGACATCGACAAATATTTAACAATTTTATTCTATCAATCAACATTGCCCAACTAAACATTCTAGAATAGTCTTTGTTTGTGAACTCTTTAGTACATAAAAAATACTGCATTCCTAAGATAGAGTTCATGGTATTTTATTTAATGTGTTTTATCCACTGAAACAGTGTTAGTTACTAATTGACTTTAAAGGCAAGGAAGAATAGTCCATTAAAATATTCATTCAACCAATATATAAATACAACGTATCAACAGGGAAGACAAAGTCAGACAGTCTTCATGTGCTACTACCTTAGCCTAAAAAACTAAATTAAAAACTACATGTTTAAAAACTCCAGTTGACTGTTAAGAAAGTCGAGTGTTCTTAGAAACTTACATACATAAAAGACAATTATTCAAAAAAGAAAAACTAATACTAACGTTGTGCTTGTTTCTTTAAACACTTTTAGCATTGGAAATCACCAAATATTATCTACTAACTATGAACAATCAAATTCTAACAAATAAATTTTAAAGAACAATGTATAAAATTAGGATACACCCCTGCACGCTTCACATACCAACCACGTCACTCCCTGTATTCGTGAAACTGACCTTTGGCCTCGGCGTGTATCTTTTTACTAAAATTATTAGTGGTTCAACTGTATGAAATAAAATCATATTATGTAAATTTATCAGAGTAGCTCACACACTACACAGGTACCACTCTACGTTTATGGGTGGGTAGGAGGGTCAGTACCATTGTACGTGTATGAGTGGGTAGGAGGGTCAGTACCATATTACGTGTATGAGTGGGTGAGAAAGTTATTACCACTGTACGTGTATATGTGGGTGAGGGAGCCTCAGTACCACTGTACGTGTATGGGTGGGTGGGAGATCAGTACTACCGTACATATATGTGTGAGTAAGATGGTCATTACAACTTGTAAAACCGTTATACTCGGATCATACCTCCTACAAAGAGTCAATACGTCTAGGAAGTAATTTAATGCCGGTTGTCCCCTATCCTGTATTTTATTTTCCAATATTGCCGCTAGACTGTGTGCCTGCGCGATTGGTGTAAAGCTTTCTATGAATTTATTTTTTAACGTATCCCATCTGTTTACTGTGATCCCTTCACTATAATGTTTATACCATGAAAGTGCAGTTCCCACTAAATGTGCCGGAAAAAGATTAATTTTAGTGTGTTCGCTCAAATTGTTTGACAGAGCCGCAATTTGATATTTATCAATGAATTCGTTGGGATTTTCGGTAGGTAACCCACTGTATGTCCCTGCTGAAATTAAAGGTAAATTCTCCGCCATTTTTATGCGCCATTCTTCCTTGTCTCGCCCCTCTTGATTAACCACAATGACCTTCGGTGTTACGTGCACCCGTTCGTCCTCTTCCTTCCGTACTTCCTCGTAAATGTCTTCTACAGTGTTCCCTAAGTCTTGTTCCTTCTCTACCTTATCATACAGGTTCTCCCTTGCTTCTAAAAATCTTTGTAAAATTCTAACTCTGGATTCGACTGTAACTCCTCCTCTGATAAATAATTTTTCTATTTAATTAAGCTAGCTAAACGTTTTGAATCCACCCTTGTTTTGATTTTAGATAACGCGTCTTTAAGTGCTTTAACGACCACCCTTAACTCTAGTTCGGTATCTTCATTCCTACACTTCACTCCAAATTGTTCCAAAACCCCTTTTAATCGTCCCTTATCAAATCTATACACGTCCCCTCTTAAGCATGGGTACTCAGCTTCAACGTCCATTTAACCTACACCTCCACGCTTACAACTTGTCCCTTTCTTTCTTATTTTATTACTAACTAACTGTATTTATTCTTTGTTTTGTTTTCTAATGTTTATTATTATTCCCTATTTTTAAATTCAATTTTTCCCTACTTATCTTATCAATTTATATCACACTCTTATAACCTAACATACTTACTATACAAACTTAATCTATCCCCACTTTCATTCAGTGTCAATGTTATTCAAGGTAATTAAACCAAACCAAGTGCCTCCACCATGTAAAACCTTTCCCTTCAAGAAGCTTCCACCATGTAAAGCTCTGGTGGACTAGAAATAATTAATGAGAAATAACTTTGAACTTAATGACTCGCTTAGCTAGTGTAGGAAACCAGGACCTGGAATAACTATTGACACTGGTGAAAGTACAACACATATTTATTATTTTTACAGCATTTCATCTTTACAATCCCTTCCAAAATATTACAACTATCTTATCCTATTTTATACTATACACCTCCTTTAAGCTACCCTTCTCATTCCATATTTAGACAATACAAATTATAGAATTATCATTATACGTTTATTAATCTTTACTCAATTTATTATTAACATTGGCTTTAATATACAGCCCGGGGGAATCAATACCTTCAAGAATATTATTTTCAACAAACAACAACAACTCCTATACTATTAAATCACAATCCTCTAAATTATTATATAACGTCCCATTAATAATCATCTACCTAAGTTTATATGTGCAAAATGTCTACATTAACAAGTGAAAATCATATATTCGGTTTCAATCCATACTTAAGATTAATTAATCAACTATTTCCCCTCAAAATTATCAATCAAACACTAATATATAAACCTTACTAACTATGACAACTTAATCAATTTACCGTACAATTTAATTACATTATTTGACAAATATTACCAAGAGATAAGCCAACCATTCAATGGCCTTAGTCGCTATACTCTATCCCTCGCAAGAATTATCCAATAATTATTGTTTATATATATATATATATATATATATATATATATATATATATATATATATATATGACGCAATATTTATTCATTTACTCTATATAGACTATCTACATTAACTCAAATCGCTATTCATGCGGGACAATGATCATAACGTGGAATTACGTATTTTATATTTATAATTTAAATTTACAATCCAAACTAAATTCCCTAAAACAGTTAATTCTATTATATCATTCAATTACAATTATTATGACCGTCTCATCTGACTAATTTACTGCCTGTCGGCTTACGCTTTGGTGTAGGGAAACGTACTTGAACTCTACTGAATTCCTTCCCCCACAAATTAAATGTTGCTCCCCTCAACCCTTGGAGGTGTTAAACAGAACAGTGTTAACATACCCCTGGACTCGTCTACCGCAGGTATGGGGTGTCCACTGGCCGTAGTGGATTCGGCGCCCTCTTGTCCCTCCGGGTCAGGTGGGCTGGTTAGGTCTGGAGTTGCTTGTAGTCCCTTGGGGGTGAGTGGAGTCGCTTGCAATCCCTTGGGGGTGAGTCCTCTGGTCCTCCGGATCGGCTGCAAGTCCGGTCATCCCTCAGGTTCAGATTGGCCGCTCGTGAAGTCCTCCGGGGGTCGATATCGCCAGGGGTTGGACCGTAGCTCCAAGTCCTCCGTCTAGATCGTCCCATGTTTGCTCTGCAGGGCGGGTTGACAAAGTCTAGGTAGTTGGACCACTAGGTGCTGGTCCTCCCTATTGATCTAATTCCCGAAGTCCTCTCTCTTGCCGAACTCTCCTTAGACTCCCTTTCTTTTCCAACTCTCTCCCTATTGTCCCATTCCCCCTGCCACTCACTGGACACGCCTACAATTTCGGCACAACCAATAATTCTCCGTGGTCCTATTACGGATCACCCTATAGGCCCGTTTTCGTGATGGGCGTTACAACTGACCTTCTGCTGAATCTCCGCCGCATCAGCGTTCATCGGCCTAATTTTGGTGAGTCTCAATTTTAATATTTTGGTCATCCTGTGTACAGTGCTGACCCTGCTTCCTTGACATCCAATCCCTTGCTTCCCGATTTCACACTCGCCGGATACCCTACTCAAATTTTACCAACTCCATTTCCTGTACCGCATTTCCTGTTGTAATCTAACCACTGTCTAATTTTCCTGATAATCTTCATTTTTAATTTATTATTATTATTATTAATACTTATGAGGGAATTTTATACAAAGTGTAACAATTACGTAAACGTCAAAGGTTTACAAACTCTATGTGTATGAGTGGGTGGGAGGTCAGTACCACTGTACGTGTAGAGATGGGTGGGAGGGTCAATACCACTGTACGTGTATGAGTGGGTGAGAAAGTTATTACCACTGTACGTGTATATGTGGGTGAGGGAGCCTCAGTACCACTGTACGTGTATGGGTGGGTGGAAGATCAGTACTACCGTACGTGTATGTGTGGGTAAGATGGTCATTACAACTCTATGTGTATGAGTAGGTGGGAGGTCAGTACCACTGTACGTGTAACTGTGGGTGGGAGAGTTGCATATTGCTCTCATGTTATTCTTATGGTCATCCTGTGCCCTACAGGGTAAGAAAATTGAATAATGAAGATGTTATTTTACAACTCCGGATAGGGGTAAATTTTTTAACACCGCAAGCTTTAAAATTGACCAAGAAATAAGGAAAGAGCTGTTTTATCAAACTTCATGTATTATATATGCGATAAGAAATGAATTAGGACCCTTTGTCATTTATTCACTTATTCCAGGGCCGTTAAACTGTACGAAAACCTGAAGTCAAGACTCCCCGTGGTCATCCAAGACTTGAAGGGGGTGTTCCGGGTCACCACTGACGCGGTGTATGAGCAAGTGGTTGAACATTTGGTCGCCCAACGAGATATCACAATGCGCAGACCACAAAGCACTTTTGACTATGCAAACCACTGATTCTAAACTCAAAGATATATTAGCCTTTAGCCATTTCATTCTCAAACGTAAACTTTTTATTTGATGAATGTTTTGTGTTGAGTTATTGTTTGTATACTGATTGTTTTCTGTATATTTATTTAAAATAGTATTAAATATTTTAAAAATTATCTTAACATTAATTATTTCTCACCTGAATTACACCTCTACAACATTGTATTAATTATTTTATACAATAGTTAGCTTAGCTTCGTCACCTGTTTTATGATATACATAACAATTATAGTTCATATGTATATAAGAACATTCAAAGAGCATAGAAAGTTGTTCAACCTGTTGACTATGGCCTATTTGGCAAGCCAATAATATATTACTTATATTTGTTGTGAAATAACCTTCCAAACATTTCTTGTTATCCTAAATGTGGTTTCAAGGCAGTTTTCTGATATTTTGTAAACTTATTTGACGACGATGTTTCTTTTCTGAATGTTGACCATTTTTTGCACTCTCTTTTTTCATATTCATAAGTAATGAAATATATGCAAGTAAGCATTTACCTTAAGAATAGAATTTAAAGATATATACACTTTAAATTCAAATACACAACTAAAATATTGATTCATGATTTTTATATGTCGGCCCTTTAACTATAATTAATTGAACTATATGAAAAACTTTGAGTCAGCTCTTGCCAGCCTATTATTGACATAGTTTTTATGTTATACATATTAATATATAACCAATTTTTAGGTTATTTTACAGATATTTTAGTGAATTCTCTCAAGTTGAATTTGTTGAAAAACGATGGATCATTTAAGTAAACTAAGTGAGAAATTTTGCTGGATTTACCCACACAAAAGTGAGAATTATTAATGCGTTCACCCACATAAAAAATGAGTCATTTTTGTGGATCTATCTACATGTAAATGAGACATTTTGGTGGGTCTACCAACTATAAATGAGACTTTTTGGTGAGTCAACCCACATATAAGTAATACATTTTGTAGGGTTCACCCACAGAGATAAGTTAAAGATTATTAAATACTTATCCTTAGTGTCAAACTTTTTTATCACTTTGTCTAAGACAATATTTTTCAAAATTCTATTCTAATAGTGTTTTACAGTTTTAAATGCATACATGACCATAACCATGTTTTCCCCAAAAATTTAACAATGGACGGTCACCAAAGTAGGGAATCGGTGAGTGACAGGTATTAGCTGTATTGGTTTACAACACCTGGGGGATGAACGTTTGCAATAGATACAAATATTGAACAGTGCCTTAAAGTAAATTGCAGTGTGTTTATTGTGCCATTTTGTTCTAATTCTTCAATTAAGTTACTGCACGTTTTTATTTTTTAAATCATATATTATAATTTAAATGATTTCCATTTTATTTTAAATTTAGATTTCATGAGATTAAAGTGAATAGGCCTATTAATTCACTACAGTTTTTAATAATCCATGTTACGTGAAAAAACAAGGTATATTAATGGTAGCTACAGTAAAACAAAAATGAAAAACAAAAAGTCTACTGGAATCATTTTTCCTATTTTTTTGTAGTGTCTACCCTTAAGCAGTCACAGAATGAGGTTTATGATTACTGTAATATAATAACTAAAGTTGATAAATGTCTAACATAGTTTGACAATTATTATCAAAATTATATTTGATATAATTTAGATCTTCAAAGATCACATATCATATACTGTTTCCCTAAGTCAATTTGTTATGAAGTACATTAATTGAACCATACATTAAATGTTTGTATTTTATTAGTAGTTTCTTTTAACATTAGATATATTTGTTTTTTGTTTTTGATTTTTTTAATTTTTTTTATTTAAAGTTCTTAACTTTGTATTAGTCCTTTTTTCTTAATGTTAGTCTTAGTTTAGTAACTAAAGTTAATAATAATACACTTACTCACTTAACTATAATAAAACCAATAAATTTCTTTATTTTTCACAGCATTTTTTACACTTTGTAGTAAAATTTTTTTTAATTAATTCAATTTAATTTAAAATTCTAAACAAGATATTATTCAAAATTACGAATTTATCTGGAACTCTAAATATTTGTCACGTTTTAGAAGGCATGAGATAAACGGTAAGTTTTGAATTTTCCAGAAAAACCGCTTACGCCACTTTCATATTTTATTGAGTTTGGCAGTGCGTTGAGGAGTTAGGGCCGTTAAACTGTAAATTTTTCTAGATATTGCACTTTTTATAATAAACCAGTTTGATCCCAGAAGTAATTTTTAATAGTTTCTTAGAACATATAACACCCACTCTAGTTACTCCTTAAAAATGTTACTTTACCTATTATTAATTTTTTTTATTTTTATATAAACATATACAATATTTTTATGACAAGCTATTTTAAGTTGTGTATCTTTTGCTTGAGGGTTTTTATCAAATTAAATTTTAATGATAATGCAGCATGATTTGCTAAGATCACTTCAATGCAAAAGACATTCAAACAAGACTATAATCAATAACTAGACTATTAATAGAAGTGAAAACGAGTCTGTCAACAAAAGTATTTATAATCTTTAAAACAAAGTTAGTCATAAAGTTAATCATAAATAAGAAGCAAAATCTTTTATCAGAAAGAGTTTTTTTTTTTTATATATATATCTTAAAGAGGTATTTTGATTTTAAGGAGAGAGTTGATTAAGAGTTATTTTTATCACTAGTTTAAACTTGGTTAAATCTTAGTTTAACTGGAATGGTAAAAAAATACTTCGTCCAACAAAATATAAAAATATTGTTCTGATTAAAGTAAACAACATAACTTCGTATTTTTATTGCATATTGAAACATGTAGATCTGAAAAGTTAGAAACAATACTGAAAAATACGATTGTAACCTAAACTTGTCATAATTGAATTAATTCTTTAATAATTGATTTGAAACATATGTCTACAGGTGGTATTGGTTACATAACCTAACAAAAAGAAGCTGATTTAGATTATATATATATATATATATATATATATATATATATATATATTTAATTCTTTGTTTAATAATGAAGAAATCATACTAGGACTTATTTTGTAGTTTAAATATTTTCTAGATAAGTCGATGCATAGATAATGCAATCAGGTCATTATTGATATGGTATAAAACAGTTGGAGACAGAGGAGGAACTAATCATGGGAGTATTGAGAGTAAATATAACTATGTTTTAATGTTGCCTTCAAGTAATCAGTTTAGTAATTCCCCTGTTAAGGTTTATATTTTACGAAAAATCACGATAAATTAATTACAATTTTAATAATATGTTTATCCCAATTATTAGAAATGTTTTTTTTAATAACCTGCTCACTACAATAGTGTGAGCAGTGACATTGGAAAAACGGTAAATACAATCTAACTAACTCATTTATAAATATTTATTGATTTTAATTACCAATTTAGCGTCTACAATCAAATTTCTTAAGTTTAGATATCTATTCAGCCAGATTACACATTTTATTTATTTACAATAATTCAACAGACTTGAGAATCCGTAACTAGCATTTAATTTACATACAATAATTATTACCTAAAGGTAAAACATACACATAATAATTAATTGGTTTAGTGACAAAAACTTTAACTTTCTGAGACATATGTTTATATTTTGAACTGATTAAGGTAAATATCATTAAAATATAAAAAATAAAAAATTTATAACTTTACTAAGAATTTAATTTTTGCAAAAGGCACTGCTAATATATAACATTTCCATAGCCATTTCCCTTCACGATAACACATAAAACATGGGTCTACGGACCAACAAGCTAAGTGCAGATAATGGCTAGTACGACCACGTGTTACCCATGACACATTGGGATTAACCCAATACATCCCTTACATCAAACTAATTACGTCTAGCGTGTTCACACATCACAGACGGACAGACTAAGGGCCAATAAAGGCTAGTAAGAACACGCGTTACCAGCGACACATTAGGATTAACCCAATACATCGCGTACATCAAACTAATTACGTCTAGCGTGTTCACTCATCACATACGGACATACTAAAGGCCAATAAAGGCTAGTAATAACACGCGTTACCAACGTTACACATTAGGATTAACCCAATACATCGCGTACATCAAACTAATTACGTCTAGCATGTTCACACATCACAGACGGACAGACTAAAGGCCAATAAAGGCTAGTAATAACACGCGTTACCAACGTTACACATTAGGATTAACCCAATACATCGCGTACATCAAACTAATTACGTCTAGCATGTTCACACATCACAGACGGACAGACTAAAGGCCAATAAAGGCTAGTAAGAAGAACACGCGTTACCAACGTTACACATTAGGATTAACCCAATACATCGCGTACATCAAACTAATTACGTCTAGCATGTTCACACATCACAGACGGACAGACTAAGGGCCAATAAAGGTTACCAACGTTACACATTAGGATTAACCCAATACATCGCGTACATCAAACTAATTACGTCTAGCGTGTTCACTCATCACATAAGGACATACTAAAGGCCAATAAAGGCTAGTAATAACACGCGTTACCAACGTTACACATTAGGATTAACCCAATACATCGCGTACATCAAACTAATTACGTCTGGCATGTTCACACATCACAGACGGACAGACTAAAGGCCAATAAAGGCTAGTAAGAACACGCGTTACCAACGACACATTGGGATTAACCTAATACATCCCGTACATCAAACTAATTATGTCTAGCATGTTCACACATCACAGACGGACAGACTAAAGACCAATAAAGACTAGTAAGAACACGCGTTACCAACGTTACACATTAGGATTAACCCAATACATCGCGTACATCAAACTAATTACGTCTAGCGTATTCACTCATCACATACGGACAGACTAAAAGCCAATAAAGGCTAGTAAGAACATGCGTTACCAGGGACACATTAGGATTAACCCAATACATCGCGTACATCAAACTAATTACGTCTAGCGTGTTCACACATCACAGACGGACAGACTAAAGACCATTAAAGGCTAGTAAGAACACGCGTTACCAATGACACATTGGGATTAACCGAATACATCCCGTACATCAAACTTATTACGTCTAGCGTGTTCACACATCACAGACGGACAGACTAAAGGCCAGTAACACCACGTGTTACCAATGACACATTGGGATTAACCGAATACATCCCGTACATCAAACTAATTACGTCTAGCATGTTCACACATCACAGACATACATATTAGATGTCAATAAAGGCGTGTGAGACCACGTTTCAACAATGACACAGTGTAACTAACCATATACTTAATATACATCACTTTATTTATGCCTAGAATGCAAATAAATCAAATACAAGCATGGAACTATGTCAATAAAGTCGTGGTTGACCTAGTTTTAGCAATGAGCCGCTTACATTAACCTAACAATTCATATACACTAAGTTAATTACGTCTAATTGTATTCAGATATTTAAATGGACATATATTACATGTAAGTCTTAGGTCATCTGAGCTAATCTTATTACATGAAAAAAGCTATAGAGTTACAATGTTTGAAATACGGCAAGTATATCCTACCCTTTGGTCTTATGTGGCCTCCGAAATGTGGCGTGGGTACACAGTTAGTTACTCTCTAGGTTGGGTAGCCCCAAACGACCTTAAACACGAACATGGTTGGCATCACAGAATATTAAAGGCAACAAAATCTGATTGACAAAATAAAAAATTTACAATATAAATTTTTGATTTTGTGTTTGTTAGAAATGTTCTCTCTAATATTAATACGATTGACTTGCTAAATCTCAAGAATATGGTTATAAATAAATATAAAATGTGTTTATTGATAGTTATATAGGAAACTAATCACATATGAAACAATATGTGATTATTCTATAAATATCTTTAAACGAATTTAAAAACGTTATGTAACCATTTTTAGCAAGTCAATTATAAGAATATTAGAAGTAAATGTCTAACGAATACAAAATCAAAAATTGACATTATTAATTTTTACAAACTAATATTTACATACTAAATATATGCTTATCCCAAATAAAAACATCAGTATTATATAAAATTAATTATCAAGTATATTACAGTAATTTCCTTTTATTAATGAATGTTGTCCTTGTTAAAAATTGCATATTATCACTTAATTTAATTTAAAATAACATATCACAATTAAATTAGTACTATAATTAACACATCTTCTCATTTTAAATTGAGAAGTTAAATATCCAACTCATTTTTAATCAAGTAATTCACAGACACGTTCATTTGCAATCAGTATTCTTTTATGTTCCAACTGTACTTAATCACAGAACTCCGCGACAGATCCATTTTAATGCTAATATTCTCTTCCGTTCCCCGTTATAATGGACCGATTGCACAGTACTTGTTACGGGAGTTAGGTGGTTATTAAAACCCTGTTAAACCTAAATACTTAGACTTTCAAAGTAGGTGCGATACAAAGTGGATGCTTAAAACATCGCAAGTCTATGTACTTACTTTAAAGAGGTAGCTGAATGTAAAAGAATTTGTCTTATTTACATCTCCATAAACTTAAAAAAAGCTACAAGTATTCAATATTTAGGTTTCTAGATTGAGTATTTTCCATAAAATGTAAATGGAATTTTTAGCACAACAAATAAATTAATCCCCGACTTGAATTTGATCCAAATGCTATATAAAAAAATTAAACTGTACCTATATCACTCATAAAATTTTCATAACTTTACAATTTCCATATTTTATCTATTTTACGGCCAGTTTTATATCATTTTTTGATATAATTTGGCTAGATTTTAATATTTTAAAAACATACAGAGTTCATTAATAATGCCTATTATAAATGATATGTTAAAAGCTAATATGGCCACTTTTTTATCGATCCATAATCTGCTTCACCAAAATTACCTCATTATACATTTGTAGTTTTTGCATTTTTTTAACGCGAGGCCTATTTCCTCTTTAACTCTACACATTCCCCATAGACTAATTAATTAATATGTACGGGGAACTTATCAGACAGAGTATTCTGAAGAACCAGTAGAGTGCAAGGTGAATATTACTGATAAAAACTAAGAGTCAAGGTCTGGGTTCGACCCTGCGCTATCTCTTATTCAGTTATTAAAACCACTCGGCCACTGGCTTGCATCTCTTCAAAAATGAGGGATTTTATTTGCTGTAGTGGATATTATATAAAATATTCTTAATATTTTACTCAGTTAAAAATTAAGAATATTTATGAACAACGAGTATATAGCTTGTTGTTTTTATAGATATTGTTCTGCCAAACTAACAACATTTCACATTATTGATGACAACACAAGAGATGACAAACAATTGCTATTAAATGTTATGGCGGGGAAACAAAGGCAGTAAGAAATGATGTTGCCGGCTGACGTTCCCACCAAAATAAACAAAATTAGCCATCAATCTTGGTAACGTATCGTCTGCCTTATTGATGGTTGGTATGACATGACCTTGGTTGGTTCATCACTTCCCTCCAATATACAATTAACAAAAATGATAACAAATACCTGAATATATATTACAACCTGAAGATAGAAGATAGATAGAACCTGAAATATAGATCACAAAAGTGAATCGAAAATTGACATTTAAGTTAGGATAAGTAATAATATGAAGTAATTTTAAAAATTAGAAAAGTGTAGAAAATTAATTTTTATGTTAAAGATTATAATTATATAAAGCTTAATCTGGTCTCAGGAGACGCTATTAGTAATGTTCCTAGGCTTTCGACCTCATAAGAGTAGTCAGCCTCTAGCATCACTTTGGTATCCCACCCTGCCTCCGGGTGATAACATATTCAAGCGGCGAGTCAAGCTGCTAGTATCTAGGCGCTAAGAAGCAAGCGTTGCAGCATGGGTCACATAGTGGAGCTGCGAGTCATGAGTGTCACTCAGGTGGAAGAAAACGTCCACAAGCAGTAAAATGTCGTATGACAGTAAAGATGAGTATTTATTTAAAAATAATGTTTGAAATTTGTCCCATTATATTGCTTAATATTTTATATATACGAGACCAGAGGGGCACAAAGAAACACAACTTGTCTTTCTCTAGTCTTAAGATAGTAAAGGGGTTTGGTTCACCGTAATATTTATACTTTTATATTTACTTATATTTAGTGTGAGGTTCACGTATTAGTGAATTTACTACATAACGAAAAGTGGTGGAAAATGTTTAATACAATTGTGTTTTACTATTGGTTTGGTTTTATTAAATCATATGTCCAATGCTAATAAAACATATTTGCTACTCAATAGGAAAAAATACAATCATAGGAAAAACAATAACTAATACATTAGAAATAGAATGCGTTCAGGCATAACTTAATTTTTCTTTGTGATATTGTCTTACAATCCTGTTAAATTCTAACATTTTTTTTTTTTAACTATAAATTATTGTGACATAAACTTACGTTATAAATAATGTTTGGAGTGAATCACTTTGAAATACCAAAGAGCAGGACTATGTCTCTGTAGTTAATCATAGTACAGTGGAATTTAAAAAAAAAAAAAAAAAAAACACAATATTGTTGCAATATAGCCAATGAAGATTAAAAATTTGCAAACTTCATTAATTATTTAAGTAAGAAATTTATCTTTGGTCCTTCATATAATTTTAACAGAGTAAATATAAAATTCAATTTTAAAAATATATTTGTAAGTAATTAAATATTTATATTATATTATTATCCATGTCTCACTTGATGGATACTTTACAAGTCACGAAATGAGAATTTAATGCTTAGTACGATTTTGCTCTTTTGTCATGTAAAGGGAGGAATAAATAATACAGTATTAAGTTAACATCAAAACTTTTATTTGACAAATATTATATTAAGCTTCGGAAAGGAGAAGATAGTAGAGAATGGATCCTTCACCAACTCACTAACAATATTAACCCACAACTAACGTAGACAAACGTTGTCAACCTCCCGCCCACACGAGTACAATGTTGTCAGCCTTCGGGGTATACATTTATAATGCTTTAAGCCCCTGTGGCCACTCGAACAACACAACACATCTGCCCACACTCCTACACTTTTGACATAAATTCTACAAATACTCTTACACTACAGCGTTGTCAGCGCTCTCACTCACAATCACACAATCTATCAGCCCTACCAACCACAATAACACAATCTATCAGCTCTCCCAACCACAATCACACAACTATCAGCCCTCTCAACCACACCCATAAAACCTGTCAGCCTTCCCAACCACCCTCTCATAATCTGTCAACCCACCCAACCAATCTCACAATATCTTTCAGCCCTCCCAACCACACTCAAACGATCTTAAATCCCTCCCAAACACACTCACACAATCTAAAAGCCCTTCCAAACACACTCAAACAATCTATCAGCCCTCCCACCCACATTTACATAATCTGTCAGCCTTCCCAACTACACACGTACGATTGTTGTTATCCCTCCCATCACTAGTACAATGGTGTTAGTACTCTCACCCACACTCATACATTCTGTTAGCCTTCCCAACTACACTCACATGATCTGTTAGCCTTCCCAACCACACACGTACGATTGTTGTTATCCCTCCCATCACTAGGACAATGTTGTTAGTACTCTCACCCACACTCATACAGTCTGTTAGCCTTCCCAACTACACTCACAAAATCTATCAGTCTTCCCACCCACACAGTCTGTCAGCCTTCCCAACCACACTCACACAATATATCGGCCCTCCCAACTAAATTCACACAATCTATTAGCCCTCCCACCTATATTCACACAATCTATCAGTCCTCCCAACTACATTCACACATTCTATCAGTCCTCCCACCCACACTTACACAAGCTATCTTTCTTCCTACCTGAATTCACACAATCTATCAGCCCTCCTATCCACCTTCACACAGTCTGTCAGTCTTCCCAACCACACTCACACAATCGATCATCCCTCCCAACTGCATTCACACAATCTATCAATCCTCCCAACCACACTCACACAATCTAAAAGCCCTTCTAACTATATTCACACAATCTATAAGCCCTCCCACCTACATTTACACAACCTATCAGCCCCTCCAACTACATTCATACAATCTATAAGCCCTCCCACCTGCATTCACACAACCTATAAGCCCTCCTACGTACATTCACACAATCTATCAGCCCTTCCAACTACATTCACACAGTATATAAGCCCTGCGACCCACACTCATACAGTCTGTAGCCTTCCCAACCATACTCACAAAATCTATCAGCCCTTCTATCTACATTCACACAATCTATCAGTCCTCCCAACTACATTCACACAATTTATCAATCCTCCCAACCACACTCACACAGTTTGTCAGCTTTCCCAACCACACTCACACAATCTATCAGCCCTTCCATCTACATTCACACAATCTATCAGCCCTCTCAATAACACTCCCAAAATCTATCAGCCCTTCCAGCATCACTCGTACAATGCTATCAGACTTTCCAACCACACTGGAACAAAGTTGTTATACTTCCTAACCTCACTCGCACAATGTTGCAGCACTCTCAACCATACTCGCACAGTGTTGATAGCATTCTCACCATCGCTCGTTCAATATTGCCTGACTCCCCAACCTCACTCGGACACTCTTAACCATACTCATAAAATGTTTGTCAGCACTCCCACCATCGCTCGTTCAATGTTGCCTGACTCCCCAACCTCACTCGGACAATGTTGAACCACTCTTAACCATACTCATAAAATGTTTGTCAGCACTCCCACCATCGCTCGTTCAATGTTGCCAGCCCTTCCAACCACACTCTTACAATTAATGATGTTAACGGCCACCAGTGTTGACCACTCTCGTTTGATATCTATTATGTATGCCAAACACCTAAAACCGAGAATTAGAGAGATTTCTATTCAAAATCAGTAATTCTAAATACATAGTTATAAGAGGGAAAATTATTCACTGTGAATCTGCTGACATTAATAGACATAAATGGTTCCAGCTGTAATGAGCTGATAAGAATTAATGGCCCATCCGTGAAATGTCGGTTCACTATCACTATCAGTAACTGATTAGTTAATTAGTTATATGTGATATTTGGGGAATAGACTAACATATATACTAGTTGACAAGAAATTATTGTGATTGGGCCTGCAAATAACGATTAACTTTATATATGATGAAATTTATGTTTTTATTTTCATACGTCGAGAAAAATAATAGTAAAATAAAGTTGTTGAAGAACCACTAACTACTTGTTACTTAATTTTAAGATTATGCTTTTTAATGAACTGTCTCTCTTCTTTACATGAAACGCTCACTTTTATATTTGTAACATTCGATTGATAAGAAATGTCTAATTTAATTCAAACGACCCCCATTGATAGGTGTACAAAGAGACTTTCTTGTGCTTCATCACTTCTTAGCTTATTTATATGGGATTTCAAACATCAATCGACGATTGTATTAGTTTATTAATTTTATTATCTTTTACTCAAATGCCTCTCTTAAATATTTTTAGAGACAGGTATTATCTTTGCTTAGCCCCATTGTACTGTAAATGTTTCGACATAAATACAACTGTGTGGTATTTCAAACTAGTAAATTAACAAAGTACTAGAAAGTATAAAGTGAAGTGAGTTATATTTTACGCTACTCATAGAAATGTATTAAATTTATTTTTATTCAGTCTCATATAATAATAATAATAATAATAATAGTAATGTTTATTTCCTCCAAAAAAGTTTCTACATAGATTACAATAATAAAGATTTTCATTACATTTAACCTGTTTCACAATAAAAAATAAATAATTTTACATAAATCAATATTTCCATAGCAAATATATAAAGAGGAAATAAATAGGACCCCAAAGGCAGGCATGATTTGGGGCTCCATCATATACTATAGTTCCTGCTATTACTGCATTTTCCTTCTAAAAAGAAAATCTCTCCGAGATTATAATAAATATTAATAACAAATTCAAATAATATACACTACATTGTTAAATAACAGTTTCAGGCTGTGTCTAAATTAAAAAAAATTTCAACAATAACAAAATAATATAAATCTAATCAGAACAACAATATTAACAAGAAAGCTTAACAATATTAACAAGGTAAACTCACTACAATTACAGTACCAAATTCCAAATACAAATGGATAAGGGCAACAGAAAGTACCATAGACAATATAACACAAAAAGATAACAAACAATAGAATTTTAATACGAATATGCTACAACTGAATCATAATACCACCATAAGCTGAGATAATAATGTAACAAACAATTTAAAAATATTCAGAACAATAATCCTACATCATCTATTTCAAATAACCATTTCCTAATCTCTCTTTTAAATTTATCATAATTTTTCATTTCTTTAATTTTATCAGGCAATGAATTAAAAAGTTTAGGACCAATATATTCATATGTTTTTTTATAGTATGTCAGCAAAGGTCTAGGAATCTCATATTTTTTTCTATTTCTTAATCTCTCCCTATACAATCCTTCAACACCAGGTATATTTCCACATGTGTCAATTGAAACCACTTATTAAAAAATATTCAGTCTGCTAAAATATAAATAAACTAATTTAAGCAAACAAACTTAATCCGTAAATGTTTGAGTATTTTAAAAATACTATTACTACAAATTAATGATGAATTAGTAAAGGTAAGTATTTATAATACGTTTTCAGACATGTAATACTTATACAAAATATTGATGTAAATATATTTATTTACAGTTTACTTTAAATTAACGCCTACAAAATTCGTGTAGTATATATCGTAAATCTCAACATTATTACAGATGCAATGAGAGTAAATTTAAGACAAACGCTTTTCAAGAACAGGTTGTAATAGAAATAGATTGTTATAAAACTTAACTTAATCTTAGAAGATTGTTCATTCATTGTAAACCTTGATAACTACAGTAGCATGCACCATAATATTGTGTAGTATGTTGCAGTAAGGTGAGTGGGTAGGCTACATGTAGTCTGAGTTCGTAGTGTAGGTGGATAGTTCGCCTCTGACCAGCACAATACACAACTTCACCATTACACCCACAGCACTCTAACTTAGCCTTCTAGGTTGATGACGTTAAGCAAGGACTATGAGTTTGCATCAAACCGCAAACAAAACTCTCCATTCAATTAACCCTTGAAAGCCCAGTGCTACCAATATGTAACATATTGTGTTTATTATAATTATTCAATTAATATATATCAGTCAAATGTATGCTGTACTTTTGCGAATGCCAGGTGTTTCTACGAGTATGTCTCGTATGTCAATAAACTTTGTTTTTTTTTCAGCACTTGGCTTTTGAAACAATTATAATTTTTCACCAGTTATGTTTTAGTTCATGACATGGCTGAACCAAACTGTAAAAATTATAATACATTATTATTTTTTTTAGTATCCAAACAAAATATGAGTACGAGAACACATCATTAAATTATAAATGTTTTTGATTGATAGTAAAAGTTATTGTTTGTACTATGACATGGACTTGTTCAGTGCTTCATGTATGTAAAATGATGAGGTCACCAGCATACTACTATAGATAGACCACCTATAAAACGACCTATTAAACGCACTGGTGCGAGTAAGATACACTGAGTGGTCGAAGTGAGACAGAAAACTACTCTTACCCCACTTTGTAATTAAATTTAAAAATTTTCATGGCAACCACGATGACGGAAGACCAAGAGCTTTCAGCGCAATATCAAGAACCGTCCATTTCATCAGTAGCAGCAGAGACCATAGGTTGGTATAATTAACACCAGCGAATCAAGCTTAGGACGATTAAATTAAATCATTATATAGTATCATATAGTAATTAATAATAGAAATAACACAATGAATAATAATGTAAACAATAGATAGTAATTTAACAAGATTGTACATTTCATTACAATTTTTTTATTTCAACTAAACACTGTTGTGGAAGTTGAACACTTGAAGGTGAAAGTTAGTCACGCCCGTGAAGCAAGGCTTCTCAGTGGTGGAATTCCCCTCCACTGCTAAAACGCTACATGTGCTAAATAGAACACGTAGGCCACTGTTTGACCTAATTAATTATAGTTATATATGAAGTTGATAATTTACAGAATGCTCGTATATTAGCCGTTTTCAATCATTTGTTCATATTTGTGTTTTCTGTAATATTACTACTGTTTTAGACTATTGTAGTTTTGTTTTTTCAGGACCGAACTGTTGTTTTCCTTGGAGAATATTGTAGCTCAGCTGGAAGGTTGTGATACTAACATCTATGGGATTTACATTGAGCCTCCTGTCGTAAACGGGCTGACAGATGAGAATTCAGTAAATAAAGAAGAAGGTGAAGGCTTTTTATTGGACAATAAAGGACCTAACCGAGTCTTAGTCTGAGGTGCTGGGGTTGTTTTTGCAACTGATGGAGACAAGATAGGAATCGTTTGTGGGGAGAAATAAATTCATCTGAAGGTGATTGTATGTTGCATACTGAAGTATTATAAAGAAATGGAGGTGATAAATAGTGTATATTATTTATCTGGGACTATAATCCTAAACAGTAACCCTTCTACCTAGCAAAGTAAAAGCTAAAAATACTGTTTTTTAAATATAAAAAAAAATGAAAATTTGAAATTAGAAAATGTGTCACTTAGTACACTCAACGACACGTATATGAGTCAGTACAATAAACAGAAGTTCATTAAAATACAGTAAAAACACAAGTTAATATTAGTAAACATATAAATATTACAACAATTCAGAATATAAACAAATAAATCTAAGAAAACTTCACAAAATCTTATCAGAATATAGAAACAAGCAGTTTTTAAATACTTACTTACTTCCATGGCCACTGGTACAGAAGTCTCGCCAACATTCTGCTTCCACTTTTTACGATCTTCTACATTTTCTTCGTTCACCCTTAACTTATTCATAATAATGACCACCTGATACTTCAACCTCTTCTTTGGGCATCCCGGAGGTGAATCTCAGGGTTTACCTTCCACACATACTTGATAAGAACGTCATCGTATTTTCTTATTACATGTCCAGCTCATCGCAAATGTCAAACTTTACTTCACCTACAATGTATAGTTCTTTGTAAAGATCTCAAGTGCCTTTATTATGCCTTACTCTCCAAGCTCCATCTTCTCTTGTGGGTCCATAAACTTTACTAAATACCTTGTTTTCGAAAGTGTGAGTTTTTCTGTATTTTTTCGATAATCCGTGCCTTAACTCCATATAGGATGACTTGCCTAGTTATTGGTATGTACATATTAATTTATCTATGGTTTCAAGTAGAGTAGAAAAACCGACTTAATGGCACTCCAAGTAAAAGTTTCTTCCTTATTACGAGCCGAGCGCCGGCTCGGATTTCTTCGGCTTGCTTCGGTTTTGGGTACCCCCACTAAGTAATGTGACAGTCCTACCAACACTGTGGGAACTTTTCCTCCCAAAAATGTCCATCTAAATTCCCGTTTATACTGTATATTTTATATATACACTATAACAAGTATATTTTACTGGCGCCCATGTTTCCCGCCAAATGTTCTAACCTAACTTTAACCACTTGTCTAGAAATTTATACCAGCATCATGGTAGCATGATGGCAGGATGGAATTTTCACTCCCAGAATTTCCCTACAATTTATCTTTTTATACTATAGCAAATACACTATTTAATATATATGCATTTGCTCTATGTATATAAAAAATGCATACTCTATGTGTTTAGTCCCTTCTTTTGAACATATACTTTTTTGCCTTATATACTTGAGATGAGGGAAGTTGAGTGACTCAATCTTTACTAACCCTGTGGAATGTTTCCCTCCCCAAATTTCCTGCTATCCAAATTTCCCTACAATTTTTATTTTTACAATAACAAATGCACTTTTTCATTTCATATATATATATATACACCATAAAATGCATTATTTTATGTATATACACGATAACAATATTAATTTTTTTTGTCTCGTCGTATTTACTTCAACCTGTGTATTAACACTCTGTCGATCCTCCACATGACTCCAAATAACGGAAATGCACCAGCAGTACTTGTGTTTTATTATATCGTAATTTATTCAATTACTATACCACATAGTGCAATTTATTTTTCGACCAGGCTATACACTGCATGACTCCAAACGGTGGGTAGTCTATAAATTACAAATCAAAATTTAATTTAAAACAGTACAGTTCCATTTGTATAACAATTAGTTGTAACCAACCGTTGTTGCGTCAAACAAATCCATATATGCTAAAATCAACAACAATAAAAACATAATTAGTAATAACGTGTCTGTAATATAACACACATTGTTTAGTAAATAAGAGCCTCTGTATTGTTTATTTGTAAAATAATTTACGATATTTTAATAGTTATTTAGGAGGAATATTAATAATTCTGGATATCTCTCTCGAGCTCACTGTATTTTTCCCGTTAACTTGCTCATTAATATTCCACCAACCACTATCCCACAGTATTGCACTTTGTGTTGAATCCTACCAATTCTGTGGATATTTCCTCTATCGGAAATTCTCTTCTCTCTAATATAATTGTTGTTCTTTGCAATGTATATATGTACTATAACAAATCTATATGCTATACAAATAGCTACATGATCAATCACGCTCAACTCTTGTAGCTACTTGTATAGCATATAGATTTGTTATAGTACATATATACATTGCAAAAGAACAACAATTATATTAGAGAGAAGAGAATTTCCGATAGGGGAAATTCCCACAGGATTGGTAGGATTCAACACAAAGTGCAATAATGTGGGATAGTGGTTGGTGGAATATTAATGAGCAAGTTAACGGGGAAAATGTAGTGAGCTCAAGACACTTGGTATCCAGAAGTATCAAAAGTCCCCCTTAATAACTATTAAAATATCGTAAATTATTTTACACATATAGATACAGAGGCTATTATTTATTAAAATATGTGAGTTATATTACAGGTACATTACCACTACTTATATTTTTATTGCTGTTAATTTAGCGTATTTGGATTTGTTTGATGCAACGGTTGATTAGAACCAATTGTTATATAAATCGAATTGTAAGTTTCAAATTGTATTTTATTGGAAATTTATAGACTACTCACCGTTTGGAGTCATACATTAGTTACTCTGATCGAAAAGTAAATTCCATTACGTGGTATAATAATTGAATAAATTACGAAATAATAAAACACAAGGACTGCCAGGTGCTTTTTTCCCACTTTTTGGAGTCATGTGGAGGATTGACAGAGAGTTAATACATAGGTTGAGGTAAATACGACGAGACAAAAAAAATAATATTGTTATCGTGTATATACATAAAATAATGGATTTTTTATGGTGTTTGTATGAAAAAGTGCATTTTTTATTGTAAAAATGGAAATTGTAGGAAATTTGGATGGCAGGGCATTTGGAGGAAATTTTTAGAGGGAAAATTTCCACATGGTTGGTAAGACTGAGTCACTCAACTTCCCTCACCTAAAATATATAATGCTTGTATATAAGAAAGGACTAAACACAGAGTATGCATGTATTATGATATATATATATATTATAATATATATATTATAATATATGTTATAATATATATATATATATATATATATATATATATATATATATATATATAATATATATATATATATATATATATTTAATAGTGCATTTGCTTTATAATATATACGCTACAGTATAATAAGGAAATTGTTTGGGTAATTCAGGGAGGGAAAATTCCATGCTGCCATGATGCTTCCATGATGCTGGTAGCAATTTGTAGACAAGTGGTAAGTGTTAGGTTAGAAAATTTGGCGGGAAACATGGGCGCCGGTAAAACAGTTTGTTATAGTGTATACATAAAATATATAGTATAAAAGGGAGTTTATAGGGACATTTTTGGGATGAAAAGTTCCCACAGTGCTGGTAGGATTGTCACGTTACTTGGTGGGGGTACCCAAAACCGAAGCAAGCCGAAGAAATCCGAGCCGGCGCTCGGCTTGTACTTAGGGAGAAACTCGTACTTGGGGGTGCCATTAAGTCGATGTTTCTACCCAAAGAAACTTTTTCATTGACAGACTATACAAAGTATGAGGATTTTTCTTCAATGGAGAAAGCTCTCTATTATCGACCATGTAGTGTTTCAAACTTAATTTATGCTGCATTCAAAGGGGCATTATTGAGTCATTTGCATATCAAAATGCCGTCATCACGTATTCAGTAATTTAAGTCACCACTCGCCTGCTCTTTCATTTATACTATAGCTTTTAGACTACATTCTTTAGGAATTATATTTTTTCTTATGGTCCCACTAAAATGATAACCTTAAATTTTGAAATATATTAGAACATTTAGCAGTGTAAATAAATTGGGAAATTATAAGTGAGAAGGGATCACCTTTTTACCTCCAGGAAGTTCTTTCTTAATATTAATCATAAGTGCAGTATTTTTGCTAAAAAAATTTGTATATTTTGCATTTCTATTGAAATTTTTCTTAATATACATCAAACTGCATTGGGCATTATTCTGGATTATTGAAAAACCACGATTTGGGCCATCCAACAGGGAGGTCACTCTACTCCAGTTCAAAGGGAAAGTAGCCCAATATTAAATGAGAGACGAAAGGACCAAGGCATTCTTCAACTTCAGTTGCGTCTGGGAGTAGAGTCCCTTAAGATTATTTAACAGCATAGGCTACTACAATCTACATTTTTCGATAACAACCGTATCAAGGTGCCATCTACACTAGACTACTATTTCAGTTTCAGCGATACCACTGAGGTTGCCACAACACAGCATAGGTGAAACGTGTGTTTATCTAGTATACAATGTAGATAATATCTTGACGTGGTTGTCTCTGGAAAATGTGGATTCTACAGCTTAAGCGTAAGATCTAAGACAGGCTAAGAGGAAGGTCTTCAATGAAACATAATGCTTAAAGTAGTGCGTTCAACACTCTGCATCGATTGCTTCTGAATCTTTAACGCTAAGTAAATTATTTTTATTTTATCTATTTTAAACATTTTTTGTATAAGAAGTGTTTTGCAGTATTGTATTACATTATGTATAACTTAATACTGACTTGTGAAAAGCCCATTTTAGTATATATAAACATAATGATAATTTTTTGATACAATGCCTGAGAATTTTTTAACATATATTTTTGTTTTACTACATGACACAGTTTGTAAATTTATTTTAAATTTAGTTTTTTTTTCAAATGGTTTAAGATACAATAAAAACGTATACGTAGGCGTGGCTTTAGTGTTATTCCTCCTTTAACCCTAGATAGGTATCGCGTATGAGTATGACGCTAAGGATATTGGATACCTAAATTATACTCAATCATTAAACTTCATAAATACAGTTGATAGATTTTAATACATTACGTTAGCTTATATTAAAAATGTCAGTGACTGCTAAGTTTCATTAGACCCTATTGAAAAGTATTTTATATTCTTTTTATTTTGCTTCTAGGTATTGTACGTAAATTTGAAGTACTTTTTCTCTAAGTCTTGAAATTCACTAAAAATGACAAAACAATGATACATTACACTAAAGGGAGCGGGAACTGGAGCACTGCTGTTTGGACAAACATCTGCCATGATAGCGCAAAAAAGTAATTTAGAGCAAAAAAGTACCTAACTTTACGTCAAAATTACGTACGATACCTATCTAGGGTTAAGTAGAGTAGGCAGGTAGGCTGTGCTAAGTCATGTATGTAAAGTGGCCTAAAAAACATAACTTTTATGATGAAAGGTATTTTGTTTTTCCCGTAATGGGTGTATTATATTTCAAACATATCTTACGGGGGCTCAGTCATCTTAGATAATATATCCAATAATTATAAAAAAATTGTTTACTTATTTTTCTTTATAATTATATTAAATATGACATTTTGTAAGTATTGTGTTAGAGAATATTGATTGTGTAGCGTATTTAATTATTTTCATTTAAATGTTTGTTTTGCGAGTAATTAAAATTGTTACAATAAAAAATATTCAAATAAAAAATATGTACTCTAAAATAATCAAAATTGAAAACCCAATAAACAATCAGCATTGGCATTTTTTTATTCAAGAATAATAGCCCGTAGTATAAGACGCTACTGTCACAAAGTCAACATTTCAATGAATTAGCTTTACAGATAGCACATTACTTGTTTGAATAAATAAAAAACAAATGACTATCCCACAAAATTAAATGAACTCAAAACTTAAGTTCTAAAATGCACAAATATGGTGGCCATCAGGTAATCCACTTTTGTCACCCACATACCATGGGAATCTAAAAAATAATCCTTTGTAAATTGTTTTCTTTGAGAGTATGTCTTTTGTCATGATGGTAGAATGAGCATTACCAAAACCTAATACCTAATTTATGTTGAGTGACGTTTTTTGCTTTTAAAGAAAATGTACAGAATTTAATACATGTAAAATATTTATATTTTTTTATAAATTAGCTATGGTAAAATATAATATCGAAACCTTTCAACGCCTTTGAATGGTTCCAAATGCGTGTATGTCATTCTAGTTCAACAAGTAGACATAAGGACAAATGTACCAAAAGCTAACAAGCTGACAACCAACAACTAATGTCATCACATGACCAAGTCTCAGCTGTGCACATCTCGTCGGATCAGCTGATTGAGATTAATTGCCTCTCCGTGCCAGCAAACATATGGTAGCCGGTACGATAGTTGACTCCTGTTGTTGAATGTATCTTGAATGTATGATAAGACGAAGGAAGGTTATTATATGGATATAGGTTAGATTTATTTTGCCACATTTTATTTATACTCCATGCACATAAGGATTAATTCATTATGTATATAATCAGACATTTTTTAGAGAGGAATTAGTACAGCCTTCCACTATTAAATTTATGAGCCAGTTAACACAGTATATTATTAGTTGGACTTATATTAGTTGAAAATAGTTTTTAACTAGCATAATACAGTACGTGTTGGTACACATACAGTACAAGTAAACGTCATACAACACAAATTTATTACTATATAAGCACAAAATGTACAAATATTATGGTGAGCGTGATTCACCGAAATCGATAGGTGTAATAAATTTGTGTTTTTATATCGTAATACATTTTATCGTGTAATAAATTTTATTGTGACGTTTACTTATACTGTAGTTAAAGTACAATAAAAAGACTAAATCAGTGTTTCCAGTAAATACTACAATTGTTACCAACCTAAATAATATACCACTATGAACTGAACTAATCACAAATACCAATTAGACATTTGATGCATTTTTTTACCTTATATTATTTTCTTGAAGCACCATATAATTTGTGTTCAAACGCATAAATCAGATATTTGTTATAAAACACAAATCTTTGCTCACTGTCGGTGAGAATTTGTGTCTGCAATTGAAGGCCTCTTACATTCCTAGTACAACCTTCAAACTCCATTAAACACACTTTCTGTGCCGACAGTAGTTGTTCAGGTACAAAAATTTATTTCATATGGTAAGATTAAAATTAAAACAATAAATCTTAAATAAAATAAAATGTACTCCCATCCTGTTTAATAAATACAGTAATGGGTTATTTCCCGTTACTTCATTACCACGACTTTTTTCCGTTAATTTACTACAACTTGATAAATATCTTATTGCTCTAAAAACTGTTCCCCAATCATTTTTAAGTCCACTGTGGTATCCCTTATCCGCTAGAAATCCGATAACGCTGGCCTTATCTTATCGCTTTCTAAGAACTTACACACGGAGAGCGCATTCGGTGGTAAGTCAATAATTGGATTTACCAGTTTGTGATCAACTATACTAGCTACCTAACCTAACCGTAATTGCGATTAAAAAAAGTAGTGGTAGTGAAGTACCAGGAAACGTAGTGGTAGTGATTTAACAGAAAAGGTCCCAGTTATGTTATAAACTGTCTTTAGTGACATATTTTAATATGACAGAATAAAACGTTATACAGTGTAATGTTTAGAATTCTTCAGCAGAGTTTAACAGGCATCAATTACAATTAAGCAGTAAAAACTTACATATTTACACATTAAATTGGTGTTTTTGACCTACAAGGCTAGCATTCCATTGTTATGGATAATTATTTCCAACTGAATGGCTCATCATGCAATCTTCATTAGCACCTCTTATGCAATGTATTAAGGGCATTTTATAGCCTTTGAATCCTAACTTCTTGCTTTCACTGTTTGCCTTTCCTAAAGACTTAGTAGGGTCTTATACAATGAATAGTTTTTATCTTGAACGAGTCTTTAATTTGTTTAGTTAGTTTATAAGTATTAGTAACAATACCCTTAGAAACAGTTGAACAAAGGTGAGACATTCATTTGATGTTTCTTTCTGTTCAAATGCGCCTTTCTTTAACAATATTGATGTATTATTGTTTAAAATTCTTACACCACTATACTATCCATATAAAAACTTAAACTTTCATTATCAAGATAATACAATTCATTAAATTAGGAAGGAATTGAGACTAATCAGAATTGAAGTTAAGTAACACTTGATTTCTACATTCTATTTTTCTTGAACTCACAGAACAATCACAGTATATTTTCAATTAATTTTTAATGGAAAATTAGTTACATCTTTGTCTCTAAAGTAAATCAATTACAAGTCTATAATTTATTCGTAGAAAAAGTAAAGATATTTCTATCAATTGGTGATTTCAAATTAATTGTTCAAGTTTTTTAAGGAACAAACACAACGTTTCGACAGGTATAAAAACTCCTATATTCATTGTAAGAAAGACATAATTGTTCAATAAGCATGGTAATTTCACACTACCACAACAACACTCGCTCTTTCAATCACCTTCCTCAGCTAGGAATCGCTTTGGGGAGTTCCCCCTACCACTCACCATGGATCGGCTAGCTACGGGAATTCAGTTCGTCTTTGACGTTTATGGTGAGTGTGGTGATTCGTGGTAGCCAGTCCCCCGTCCTGTTGGAGTTCGAAATCAAACGGTCTTTGGATAAATTGAATATTTGTTCTATTTAAATAACCAGCTCCGTTTAGTGTTTAACATTTTCATCTTTTTTTTATTATAATTGTGTAGTGTGTGATGATTTTGAAGAACACTAGACTTCCCTAACAATCGATCGTAGTTTATAAGCATGTAATATTTAGGGATTTCAATAAGCATGTAATAATATAGTCCTAAGATAAAAAACTAATTGTAAATGTAGACTAAGGTAGTAAGTAAAACTTAAAGACAACAGGAGTTTTTGTACCAGTAGAAACGTTGTGTTTGTTCCTTAAAACACTTGAAGCCTTGGAAATCATCAAAGTTTGTACCAAACATGAACAGTCCAATGACACCAAATAACTTTCAAACTATTGATGACACATCGACTTGCCTATGTGACAGTTCAACACAGTCACACTGTAGTTCAAACTGCTCCTTCCTCATAGTCAAACGTCATTGTGAGCTCGAAGTCCCTGATGTCTGATAAGTTTGCCTTCACTTGTGCCAACAGTTGATCTGCCGTAACTCTGTTGGACACTCGCTGAAGTTCGTGGATGTGAATCGGCAACTTCGACTGAAGATGTTTGTATAGCTGAAGTTTTCTGTAACAGGTCACTAAAAAAGTAATGTCTACTAATATTGTCTTTATTTATAAATAAATGCTTGAGTTAACATTGAATGAATGGAAGGCTTTATTGAAGGGTGGAGTTAGGAATAAGAAGTCCTCTCATCCACTCAAACTTGAACAAAACGAAATATTATGGTGTTAATTTCATTTTAAAATGTGTGATCTATCCACTAAATAATTTTAATTTCTATTGTTTTGTTTTATGAAATATTTTTAACAAATCACCTGTTTCTTGAGGTGTTGCACCTATCATTGTAGACTTCGAACAGTCATCAGAAAGGTAAGATGTTTATAAATTATTTTATTGTTATTATTAGACAATAATACAATATTTATTTGTTTGAAACATTATATGATATTGTATGACAATGGACAAGCAAATGCATCAGGCTGCATAGTACACATAGTTATCCATGCCTAAAATTTCTTCAACACTGTAAATTGAGTTTTTATTAAGATATGTTTTATGTATTTCTTCTATAAATTTAAATACATAGTTTGATATTGTAAAATCAAATCTCTTAAACTGAAAACTCCTCTGAGTCAGAATAAATGTACACTTGCTATTAAGTAGCCTATGTTTCTTCCTAGTTTCATGATTATGAACAGCAGTAAAATCAATAAGCTATCTGAGTTATTTTTTAGATGCAGTAAAACAGATAAAATATACAAGAAGAATGTGAGAACACCTAGTTTGATAAATGTGGTATACAATTCGATCTTAAGGAGAAATGTTACAAAATTATTATTATAGCCTTTTTTTTAAATAAAGAGTCTTTTAGCAGTTTGAGAGTTTTCACACACAGAAACCGTATATTTTATGTAGCTATAAATATTAGGATAGTAAATACTCACCATAAAATCATCAGATACATTATTTTTTTACTCTCAACAAAATTAATTAATAAATACTTTGAAAAATAGATAAATTTTATTCCAGAAGCTAAAATTCCTTTTGTAATAAATTTATTGTGAATCCCCTTCATTAAACTAGTTCACCATTTGAAACAATTACGTGCTTATTATATCTAAAAATAAAAAAGTCATAACTACAATAGCACTTCTAAAACCATTAAATACATCATAATAAGTACCTACCTCTTCCTTAAGTTGGTGTTTCTTCTAACGTTAGATATCTCGTAGAACCTTGGCGTAGCGGGGGTTGTAGTATAAAGGGACTCCCCAAAATCCAAGAAGATGTGGAGATCAGGCACCATCAGGTCATCGGGGTATTGAAAGAAGTCTGCGGTTATTGGAGGCAGAGCTCCGGCATGGAACGTCCTTGTTACGGAGAAAGACAACTGTTCCGTCCAGTAACTAAAGTACATTAGTAATATTAAATATACTAATGTGATATATAGATATATATATATATATATATATATATATATATATATATATATAGAGTAATTACTTACTCTCTATTCCCTCGGCTATGGCCACTAGTGTATTATAGACCCTTACTACCAAACACACACACAACGGCAGGGCTGTTTACCTCTCCTTCCGGTCAAATTAGCGAACAAATGGACGTTTCACTTAACTTTGGCAACCTTGTTTTTCAAATTAGATCTCTTATGTCACAATATTTTCAAAATCTAATGAAAACCATAAGAATGGGTGTAATATAAACTTTTAAATATTAATGCCAATAACGTTCCTGCTATTGTTTTAGAAGTTACCCTGTAAGTTAAATTATCTATCTGTTGCTGCGTGACTAGTAGGCTACCAATCAACAAGCTATTCCTGCGTGTGATTGAAGTGCAAGGGTTCCCTAGTCCTCCACCGGCCTTACCAAAAGGAACACACTGTAATGGTTACACCAAAAAATATTCTTAAATGTTAACATTAATTTTACTAGATTAATTTGAATTTTTGGAATGTCTCGTAAACTTTTATGGTTAGAGATTTGAAATGTTAAAAGTCAGTTTGGTTAAAATTTTTAAAGTTTATGAAACAGGTCAAGATTATGTCCTAATTAATGAAAAAATCATCTTTACAATTTAATAAAGATAGTACAGGCTGACAGTTAAAAAAAGTTTAGAACAAATACAATTTTTACTCGATTTTTGTAAATTCTGAAATGTTCTTTGTTTCCTCGCAATTTATAAACAATTACAACATTTATGAAGAAAAGGAGAATTCCGAAAGTGTGATACCTTTTTGCATAACATTTTATGTCCCCCTAGTATAGATTCAATGCTAACAATAAAAATTAATTGTTTTTTTTACGTTGCTGTAGAAACGTTTTACTATTTTATATTATTTACTTTCATACAAATTAATTCATATACTGTCATATAATGTACTATCAATATATTAAATTTAATAAGAACGTTATAGAAAATACTCACTGTAATTCATGCAATATTAAACAAGAATAAATACGGAAGGATTATCAAGTGCATGGATATAATATTGTAGATTAAAGAGTGAGTTCAGGGTTCAATGTATGCCAACAGCTATATTTATAGTTATTTCAATATTGGCTGATTGTAAAAGCAGGTTTGTGAAACTAATTTAAATTTTCAAAATTTAAAAGTTCAAAATTCAGTAATAAATTGAATATTTTCCTTTTGAATCCCTGAAATCTTGTAAATTTAAAATACATTGTGAATACAAAACCATGTATATTTGTATCTACAGTTTGTGTACTACAGGTAATTTTAGTAAGTGAATATTTCGTTAGCAAACGTATATTTTTTTACTACGAAACATGTATAGAATCATTATTTATTAATTATAAAAGTTGATATTTTTGTTGATAATACCTGGTGGTAAACTTGTACAGTTACGAAAGACTTCCTTTTCACTACTTCCCTTACCCGTTGATAACTACAGCTCTGTTGAGTGTCAACTGCACCCGAGCGTCGAAGGCCGTGGCATACAGGGAAAGGAACTGAAGGGGTCGTCGGAGGGGATGGGCACTCTTCAGCTGGTAGGAGAACTTGCGGAGACAGGGAGCGATCTGAACAAGATATCGACCGCCCAGCAAACTGGCAAACTTGCTGCCGATGGACTCTTTGCCTGACAAATACGGTACAAACTGGATCAATCATTTGTTGAAGATTTTTATAGCATAAAAGAAAGTATTAATTCAGCTAATTACAATAAATATAACGTTTACACTTATAAATAATTACAATTTATATTAATTTTAAAATAATAATATAATTTTTAATTAATATTACTCTATATAAATTTGTATGACTTTAATTGTAAAAAAAACTTGTATGATTGCAAACTACGTTTTGTTTTTAGGAATAATCCAAAAAAATAAATACTACTACGAGCTCCGATTCATCCTACTCACCCTACATCATAGAGGAACACATAACAACTGTAATGCATAACAGAATATTTCAGGTTTTATTTCCAAAGGTAACTAACTATCTCCATTGAAAAGAATCCAATAGCAAATCTTTTACCAATAGCATATAAAGCAAATATTACCAATATTAAATCAAAAACAATATTTTATAGGCATGACTAAAGTATTGTAAAAAAGGGTACCTTATAAACCAGTTTAATGTCGAAACAATTAAGATAGTTCCAAAATTGATGAAACTAATTAAAAAAAAAAAAAAACAAATAGGGTTCTGTAAAATGGCTTTTTTCGTTAATTTACCACCAGTAATTTTTTACCTTTATACTATAATCCCCGTACGTAGAACCTTGGTGAAGCGGGGGGGGGGGGTAATAGTATAAAGGGAATCTTCGAAATCGAAGAAGATGTGGAGGTCAGACACCATCAGGTCCTCGGGGTATTGAAAGAAGTCTGCGGTTATTGGAAGCATAGCTTCAGTATGGAACGTGAAAAATATTTTTAAAAATGTATCAAAAAGAAAAAAGACACACATTTAACAAGTGTTGTTAGTGGTGGTGAATTAACGGAAACACAACGACAGGGCAGGTGGTTAATTAACGGAAAAGGACCTGTAAAATTATAGAGGGCTGCAATGGACATTACATTTTAAATATGATAGCTGCCTCTTTTTTCCTATTGCTTTGTATGTTTTTCCTCCACCTTAGGAAATACTGATCTCCATTGTCAATTATTGGTAAATATAAAAAAGTAGATTAGAATAAAACATAATTAATTCTAGTAATCATAAATTTAATTTCCATCCACCCACACATATATGACTTTTTTCATTGCTAAATTTGCCTGACTGGCACTTACAACTAGCTTTTTAATTAGCATAATACGTGTTGGTACATATACAGTACAAGTAAATGTCACACAATACAAATTTATTACAATATAAGCACAAAATGCACAAATATATTACAATACAAGTACAAAATACAAAAATAATATGGTGATCGATTTCGGTGAACCACGCACACCTTCCTCAGACCAGAGGGATTCACAAAAGAAATATATGACTTTGTTAGACGTTAAAACTGTGGACAAGCAGCACTAGTGTTTTGATCTCTGAGGGACTTTTCCGTTAATACACTACCACTACTTTTTTATCGGAACTAAGATTAGTTTAAGTTAGGTTGGGTCAGATAGGTGGCTACTAAATTTGATCACAGACTGGTAAATCCAATGATTGACTTACCACCGAATGCCCTCTCCATATGTAAGTTCTTCGAAAGTGATAAGATAAGGCCAGCGATATCGGATTCCAAGCGGATGAGGAATACCACAGTGGACGTAAATATGATTAGGGAATAGTCATTCAAGCAATAGAATATTTTTCAAGCCATAGTGAATTAATGGAAACAAAAAAAATTAGTGGTAGTGAATTAATGGGGAAAATTCATCTTACTTCTGAAAAAGATCTGGTTAAAATCAAAGCATTACATTTATAAGGAAGTGTCTATGTAAAAATTCTAATATTAAGGATTCTAATATTAACATGATTCTAATATTAAGGATCATGTTGTTTATGTCATTCAAAGTCATATGATATGTAGTTATAAATTTTATGTTAACTCACTTTACATACTTACTGGGTCTGTGGTTACCCTCCACGACAATGAAGGGTTTTCGTTTACCCTCAGGCAGTGGTGGGTCGTCCGTATACAGACACTTAGTTTGGTAAGCCTCCAAGATTTTCTTGGCAATAGGGCTCTGTAATACAATTCATTCATGACATAAATAAGGTATAATTTACTTTGCACTAACTAATTCGAAAGGCATTTTCCATCGATTATAAAACATAACCTAAAACATATAGTAAAAGTGTTTACAATATCCTTACATCATTACTTACATGATCTCTTCTAAAAGCATTGAGTACGTCCTCTTGATTTTTGTACAATCCAAGTTCGATTCTTGCCTGTGTTTCTTCTGTAAGAAATATTATGTGTTACCAAAAGTATGACTTAATGTAAACATCTTATTTAGACAGTATACATTATTTACTGCACATTAAGTCTGTTATAGTAATTATGTACATTATGTCAAGTAATTATAAAGACATAATTATAGGCTACCATATAGTAATAGTAGCCAATCTTAAACAATATCAAGCTCCCCATCCCTGAAATATGATGTTATACCTTAGATAATTACTAAGGTAGGTTTTTGTCATTAAGAAACTCTTCATTAGAGTTATATAGTTTGTGAGTGGGATATTGGAATATGCTTCTATTTCTTGTATTATACTTATGATTTGTCATGTAATTTTAAAACAACATTAAATTTTTATAGACCAGTTTTGATATGTCAAGAATAAGTATACAAGGGAGTGTAAAAATTTTGAAATTTTGGAAAAGAGGTCTGCGTGTGGCTTTAGAATTACAGTAGCCTAGTGTTTTGATTATATACTTTTGAGTTTTGAAAATTCTGTTTGCATGCCCCAAAGAATTATCCCATACTTTCAGTATTACACTTAAAGCATATCGGGTTAGCTTTTTTATTTAAAAATAAATATTATGAGACCACTTTCTTTATTCCAGAATCCAAATAATTTTTTTTTAATGTTACGCGATTTGTGGCACTGATTTAAATTTGCAAGGATACCTATCTTAATTTAAATTGCATGATGTTAGTTTTTTTCTATAGCAGAAATTGTCAATTATATTGTTATCTCATTTTTCAAAAGATCGAGAGACATTCATCTGAATATGCTGTAAAAATTTATATCTGTGTTGCGAATTGGGAAGGCTAGCTGTTAATGCGTACAAAAAAGATAGGTGGACCAATAATTGAGCCCTGTGGACTCCGTAGTATGTATTAGTCATAAAAGAGTATACCTTTAATAAATCTTTTGAAATTACTGTTCTTTACTTATGGCTTGTTATGGTTTGAAAGTTTAATTGCTGAACTATCTCATCCAGTTTCACTAAAGCTGTTCATTATTGACGCAATCGAAACCTTAGGTAAGTCACAGAACACACCAGCAGTGTAGTGCGACTCGTCAAAGGCTTCTAGAGCACTGTTTAAAAAGGTGATTAAGGCTGATTGTGTACTATGATTCTTCCTAAAGCCAAATTGTTCTTTACAAAATATATTGTTTGTCTCCAAGTAATTTTACAATCTGTTGTAGATAATTTTCTCATAAACTTAGAGATATTACTTAGCAAATATAAAGGTCTGTAATTTTGTGTTTCATCACGAGAGCCTGATTTGAATATTGGAATTATTTGTAACAGTTCACAAGACAAGAAACAGTATGTTGACGTTTTTTAATTAGTTAAAAATAAATACTATTTTGTTTACAATAACGTTTCATCACAACAAACAGTAAAGTATGTTGTTCCACAAGGTTCTTTCCTGGGGCCTCTGTTATTTTTATGTTATTTAAGTAGTAAACCAAGATCGTACAGTAAAATATTAACTCAGTTTGTCTCTATGTGGACGAAACAAATATCGGGAAAAGTATTGAATCTGTACAGGGACTCAATGACTCTATCCAATAATAACATTTTTTTATTTCCAGATTATTTCAGTAGAAAATGTACCATCATCAAACAGTACACAAGTACCTACCCACACACGTATTGGTTTCTTAGTAAACACTGAATCTACAAGTATATATCAAGCAGATGTTATACAATACTACCTATTCTTACAAGTATAAAGTATTAGTACTTCACACGATAATATTCCAATTTCAGCTTGCTGCTCAGGAAACCATATGTGTTAAAGATAAATTACAGTCAGTTTATCTTCACATATATATGTGTCAAATTATGTTAGACAGAGGAACCCTCATTCACAGAGAGTAATCGCATTTCTCCATTTAGTCCTAATTAAACATACAGGAAAATTGTACTTCACATTAGGACAAAAATATACCAAAACACACAGATTCAAACGTACGGTCTTAAACTGGCATACTACTTAGAGACAGAAGTGAAGGCAACTGTTATAAAGGAATGTGATTGTAATCTATTAAGAGTGTTCGATAAATAATTAGTTTTGAACTTTTTCGATAAATGTGCTAGTCTTAGAATAAGTCGTAAATTAAAAAAAACTTAACTATGCAAATTTATACCCTAAGTGACTAGTTCAGCTTTTCTAGATACATAACTCATTAAGAACGGTGTTATAGGTTGTATTATAATTTTGAGAATAGATACAAATTGTGCTAACCAACCAAGTATAAAGTAAAACTTAAAAATATATATTTTATGTCACCAGGATTTTTTATATGAATCATGCCTGTAAAGATTTTGAGTTAGAATCTGTGACATTGTTTTTGACTGAAATAGTGTATTAATACTATATAAAAACTCTATTGCTATAATTTACTATGAGTAAGAAGGTTATGTACTGTTTGTATAATTGTAGGGTTGGGGAAGGGTACAGTGAGGAGGAGGAAGAGGGAAGGGAAACACTGTTTGTGTATGTGTGTTAGTGAGGCAAACTCTTTGCTATTCATAGCGACAGATGAGATAAAATCTAGAATTAAATTCATTGGAGCGCTCACCTGGGTCTCTAGATAATTAGACTTTAGGTTATCCATATCTCTTTGAAAATATTTTTGGAATGTTCTAGACTGTAATATCATCAAGAGGAGAACCAAACCAACCATTTTATAGATAACAATTGTCTTGGAAATATAGTATATACTTACTATAAATTCATAAACAATTCTTTGTATACTTTTTATTATTCAATTACTTGTGTGAAAACAGTTAATCATATTTATTTATTCTTTATCTTGTACTTCACTCAACACCGCTTCTGCCATAAGACAATAGTGTTCAATACATCATGCCAAAATTAAACTTAAAATATATTTATGTGTTGCTAAAGATGTCGACATAAGTGATAAAAACAGGCGTGATAGATTTAGGTTAACTTACAGAATATGTAGTAGCAATTAGTGTATCTTGTACATTTTTATGTAGGTTGGGTAGATGTTCTTCTCGAAAGTTTGCTGCATTTATGGAATTACTATTGTAATACTTTACTATAACATTCTTTAGAATTCCATTTAGAGAAGATTTATGGGGATATGTTTGTTATTTATTTAGAAAACACTGATTTTCATTTATATGCTTCCACGGCAATCACTATTACCATAGATCTTCTAGTATAATAGAAGGTCTATGCTATTACTAACAAAATCGTGGTCTTCGGGGTTCGACAGCGTCACTCGGCTAAGTACATTGTGTACAAACATTGCCAACGTTCGGCCACTATACAATCAGCCATATTCAGGGCGAGACGAATACTGTTATTACTGAGTCGAGTTCTGTGAATAACAATGTTCGTCTCGTCCTGAAGAAGGCTGATTGTAATGTGGCCGAAACGTCGACAATGTTTGTACATAATGTACATAGCCCAGTGACGTATTCGAAACCCTAACACCAAGATTTGTTGGTAACATTAATTTTAGGAAAGCCTTTTTTCATTTCCTGAACAATTTAAATAATCTCAGCATACATTATGTTTTATGTCTCAGAAAACCAATTTGCAATTTATCATTATGTGTTAAGTTCATTAATTGTGAAGTAATGAAAGCATAAAATGTCACTTACCGTCGTCGAAAGGAAGTTCCGGCTGACACGTCACTAAGACCAGGAAGTAAGGAATGAAGAAGAGCTTCATCGATTGAACGGTTTATATCGACACAGAGCACATCGTATCGACACTCGGATGATGTAAGAGCACACACCTCTCTAGATCTATGTGATAACAAGCACTAATTACATACTTGGCATATTTCCCCCTCTACTGAGTCAATGTTTGAAATATTTAAAATATTTATCAAGATCCAAAAATGTAGGGACATAGACATATATTATTCTAGATTTGGGTAATGTTATTGTGTTTAACTTTAATACCGATAAGTATTTTTCTGCCTTCATATATACACCAATGTTAAAGTATAAACTACGTTGAAATAATTTTATCTCCAGTAATTTTTTCACAGCTTATATCATTTTGTGATAGAAATAAATGTTTGAAAAATAATTCAAGGTATTATCAAAACAAAAGAGTTCTTGTAGAAATATAAACATGTACGTACGAGTATTTCATACTCAAGATCAGCTTAGGGAAAAATCTGCTTGGACTTAATATCAAGTAATGTTGCAAAAAACCTTTAGAATTTGCTAAAATAATTTTCTCTAGTATGTACAAACACATTTAGAGCTATCCAATGCCTCTTTAATAGTATTTTGGAATGTTCTAGGCGATAATACCAACAAGAGAGAGCTAAACCAACACGACCCAATCATCTTAGAAATAACAAAACAAATGATAGTTACGAGTTTATTTGTTTATAGATGACAACAAACTGAAATACCTCATAACTACCTATAAATGTTATAATTAAAATTATATAACCGTTAAGTGGTATATGTTAGTTAAATTAGTTTAAGAAATGAAACTGTCTCGTCCTTCAAAAGTTAATCTTGACAGCATTGCTCTTGGGGACATAGTGTTGTGGAGATTGTAGGCGATAGGTTCTATGATCAATCCTTTCAATTTTTGAAAGACGTAAAGTAGTTTGTGGCATGGTTTGCTTAGTTTTAAATATTTTATTAATTATTTTTATATTTTAACTCAGTTTTGGAAATAACTAACCTCCGCTGAATGGTTGCCATCGGCGTGGACACTCGTAGAGAAGTCTGGTGTGTCCATGTTATTTATTTATTTATTTTATTTCATGCAACAATACAGGCATAGACCCAATTATATTGAAGCAAAACATTTTAACATTTTGAACCCAATAAATATTTCATTTAACCAGCCAGTCTACATACTATAAAACAAATTAATAAACAAGCATTACATATTTACAAGTTATAAGGCCCAAGAACTTGATAAATATTTTATAAATATACAATAAATAGTCAATAAATGAATATGCAATAAATAGGTAAAAAATAATAATCAATATCAACTAAATAGTTAGCAAATATACAATAAATAGGTAACAAATATGTAATAAATAATAATCAATATGAACCAAATAGGTAACAAATATACAATAAATAGTTAATAAATATGCAATAAATAGGTAACAAATATAATAAATATGTAAAATATAACAATAAATATAAAATAAATAGTTGACAGGTATACAATGAATAATTAATAAATATAAATAGGTAATAATTTATAGAACATAATTTAAATAAATTTGCATCAAATATTTAAAATTTAAAAAAAACACAACATGAACAATAATATTAATTAAGGATTTATATTACAGAATCGGACAAGAAAAGTTTAAAAAATTTAATTCTATCGTAAATAGTGACTCGTTGCAAATAAAAACTAAAAAAGTTTATTTTCATAAAATTTGTGTTTCCAGGTACATTTCACATTTTTCCTTAAACATATTAATGGAATCACAAAAAACATCCATTTTCCCTCCACCCGAAAGCATCATATTATAATTTCTCATCATCCGGAGCAAAGGCGAGGACGCATGCGCTACCGTTCGTACCTGTGGCAGATCAAACAGAAGTTTGCCCCTGCTGTTAAAATTAGGGACCCTAAAGCAGAGACACTCCAAACAGGCATGGTATTCAGGGTCCGGATGTTGTGTATGGGATAGAACCGAGTATCAGGCTTGTCAATCACCTAAACACCAGTGCTAAACTACCTGGTTCGGATTCCTCATAAAAATGTGGGTCAATTAGTTTCCCTGGCTATTGGGTTTAAATATATAGTTCTTTCTGAGGTACAGTGACCTTAGTTACTAGTACCAATGACTAAACACGTTTATCTACACTTATCACATACATTCCCCTCTCATACTCACCTAATTATCTACGATTGACACCGTAGTAATGTATGTATGTATGAACCAATTCGTCCAACCAATTTCTAATATAGTATCCATTGTCGTTTTCCCATCCAGAAAAATATAACTGTCTAAATTATTAAAACTGTTTAAGGATTTAAGAATTTTTAACCACGCTGCCGGTCCGGGTTCGATTTCCGATGTGACCACTAATAGATTTTGCCCTGCCACTCCCGTGGTTCGGAAGTCACGTAAAGCCATTGGTCCCCAGGTTAAGTGTTAGAGAGAGGGCTCCTTAGCCCTAACTTCACCTGGTAAAATAAGACAATCTTTAACTTTTTTTAAGGAAATCGTTATTTTAAATGGGCTTCTTGTAATTTTATGTGTCTTTGAATATTTACAAACGTTAAAAGGATGTTTGTTGGTACCATTCTGTACCAAGTTCGTTACAATGATTTTCTTTCAAATAAACACAACATTAGAGTCGAAAAGCTATCAAAAGATGATTGATCAAAGGATAAATCGTTATTACATAAAGGAGTTCTTTTAAAAGTAGTTCCTCAAAGGAAACTGAATCTATACTAAAGCGTTAAAGAACACCCACCAAAAGGTAAAAGCCGGTTGGACCACCTTTCAGCTGAAGTCAAGTCAGTTCGTACACGTTTTTATAAAACGACCGAGTAGCGTTTTATCAGTTTAAAACGTCTTAAAGGTTAAGGCAAAGTAAAAAATCAAATCTAACATGTTCAAGAGTTTAGAAATAGAATTCCGGTATTGTTCTTTTTTATTATTTCTACTTCTTGCTATATATTTTGGCTGAATAAAACTAATATCATAATTTATTTATTTGTTTATAAGTGTCTCAGAAGCTTGACAACCATAAGTGTTCTGGCAACGTTTTGAAAATGTCATATTTACAATTTTTCAAACTTGTAAACTTGGACAACTCTAACTTTTAACAAAGTTTCACAATTATATTTTTTTAATTTTAAGATAATCCAATTACTAGGCTAACGGTTAGCTCTCCTGACATCATTGCAGGAGTTCGTGGGTTCAAATCCCGGGAGGTCGAACTAGATTTAGCTTGATGGGTTTGGACCGTTGTCCCGTAACAACCTCAGAATAATCAATATAAAGTGCCACTAGCGTTGAAATAAATAAGTCCAATAAAATCTCAAAAAACGAAAATATTTACAATACAGAGGAAAAAACTAACTATAAATAAGTAGTAACATTAACAGTATGATTTTTTAATAAAATTGTATACAAATAAATGTTATGTGTTTTTTTTCTTAGGTGCAGCTTAAATAGAAGACAACATATTACCGATTCATAAAGAGTTGTAACACACATTACCAAACATTATACCGGCAAACATTAACATAAATATTGCTCAATAAACATAGTGCAGAGTAAAGCAGCTCAAAGGCTACTTGTAAGTAGAACGAAAATGATCAAATACACAACACCAAATGTACTTATTAGAAATGTAACGTTATATTGAAATATTGAAAGGCTCGATTCCAAAGCAGATAAAAAAGAAACATAGTCGCTTTCTTACGGTCTCAGCGAACGCCTAAAAGGCGTTATATATAGTTTGCTAACTAACGTACATATTATACATCTCTGTTAATAATTACGCAAATGATTCAAATGATTTATTCAGCCATTACATTTTTACAAACAATTGGCCAAGTCATATAAAGTAAAAAGCATACATCATGCAGCATTACAAATTCTAATTGCTAATTGCTAAATAACCTAGGTTCTAACTAATAAAGAAAGAAACATGCAAAATCATAATAAAAAAACAAACATGCAAATCATCACGTGCCAAACATTAAAACATGCAAATCATTGTGCCAAATATTCGAGACATGCAAATTGCAAAATCATCATGCCAAATATTTGTGGAAACATACCTTCAGAAATTTATCCCTAACCTATAAATACTCCCTCAAGCATTTGTGGTCTAAGTTGAAATATTCATCAAGACAGGAAATTAAAACTTACTATGAGTTTTATTTCCTACTATAATTATCCTTAAGGATTTGGAGGAAATAAAGGAAGGGACTGACGAAGTTCTGGCCTTGCCAACGAAGGGCAAACTGAAAAAAATAACTAATATACAAAGATTTAGCACAATATTTTATGTGACATCTGTTTCTTTCTTCTCTGTGGTTATAATGATAATCTACGATTTGACCACAAGAATCCTGCACGCAGGAAGGGGTTTCACGGGGATGAAACGAAAGCAGTAATTATTTACCGACATGATCTCAGAGTCGAAACATGTTGGTAAATAGTAAACTGAATAAAAAAACACTCAGTTGTGTTATTATTTAATCTTACTGATAATGGAAGTAGACCTAAAGTGTTTAGTAACTTACCGTATGTCATCAGGATTTATTGTATATAAATACGAGAATCACGCTATGTGCAAACATTAAACTGTCTTGCGTATGTTTCCTGTTTATTGTAGTTTATTTAGAGAACACGTAATAAATGTAAATTGGTGGTCTGTACTCAGGGAGAATCCTGTTATTTCTACTTGATTACACAGTTAGTACGCTTTACTGGAGCGTGCTCGAATTGGGCATGTGGAAGAGGGAGATTTAAAAACCCCCTGAAAATGACCTGGGGGTTGGCTCGATTTAGATCTGCCCTCATCGGGTTGAAGACTAAGCTGTAGGAGTCATAAAAGTAACCAGACAGATTTTTAAAAACCAATGAAAATGACCTGAGGATTGGCTCGATTTAGGTCTGCCCTCATCGGGTTGAAGACTAAGCTGTAGGAGTCATAAAAGTAATCAGACAGATTTTTAAAACCAATGAAAATGACCTGAGGATTGGCTCGATTTAGATCTGCCCTCATCGGGTTGAAGACTAAGCTGTAGGAGTCATAAAATTAACCAGACAGATTTTTAAAAACCAATGAAAATGACCTGAGGATTGGCTCGATTTAGGTCTGCCCTCATCGGGTTGCATACTTTAAGCTGTATGAGTCATAAAATTAAGGAGAAAAAATACTTAAACAAGGGGATGAACAATATTTACAACGTAAGTAGAGCACATGACTTGCTTTTTATAACATAAATAAAAGGGGTCAGTAACAGGGTTACTTTAAATACGATTAAAGGAAAAGTTGTATAACAAACTTTAGTCTGAAAATTGTTAACCTTATAATTATTTAAAGGCATGTTTGATCTCATTGGTACTACTTTTTCTACTCAACAAAATTAGATTTCTATATTTATTGATCAATTTGCTTCCGTGTACCAACGCAACCTGTAAACATGTTTCCACAATGTGATGCAGTATTAACAAATGTGATATAGCAAATATTGCGATTAATCTAGTACGATATTTTCAAATCATTTGACGAAACTTCTAAAAAATTATACCAAAAAACTGATAAAACAACGTAGAAGTTTATAGAGTCAACCTCAGCTAACAACAAGCTAATCCACTTCGCTTAGTATCTTACATTGGCACTGACCCACCCACCCACCCATACATGTACAATGGCACTGACCCACCCGCCCACTTATACACGAACATTGGCACTTGCCCACCCACCCACCCATACACGTACATTGATACTTGCCCACCTGCCCACCCATACACGTACATTGACAGTGACCCACCCGTATATAGACCCACCTGCCCACCCATATACGTACATTGGTATAGACCCACCCGCTCACCCATATACGTACAGTAGTATAGAACCACCTGCCCACCCATAGACAAACAGTGGTATTGACCTACTCAACCTCCCATATACGTACATTGGTATAGTTAGTAAAGCTAATATTTTAAAATTAAGTTCTAAATTTGAATCCAGTTAGAGCCAAAAGACAGCAAAACCACTGCAACGCTAATATATAGATAACATAATATGTATGTATACTTAAAGATTATGTTGCCTCAAAATTAATGTAATGCGCTGAATTCTGAATAAAAACAAAAAAAGAAAAGGTTCAAAATATCTTGATAATTAATTTTTTTTTTATTTACTACTAGGAACTTAGAATATTTTTACTACCTTAAAAACGCTATGAAAATGATAGGTCAGTTACTTGACTTAAAAACTGAATCGTAATCAACAAGGACAAAAATGGAAAGTCAATTGAAGGAGCCCACGAATATGAAAGGTGATAAATAACAATATGTACAGTTAGATGCATTTTATTTCTTCTCTGTACGAAAATGGATATAAATAGTTATTGTGATATTACGTAAGAAATTTTACCAGTATTCCAGTAAGTCTCAATCTAAAATAATCAAGACACCAGCGCATTGCTTTAAAAACGTGTTTTATTTGTATCTTTTCATTATTAAATTTAAAATTCAAATTCATTGTAACATCCCCCTAATATTTTATTTTTATTTCTTATGTATTCATATTATAACATGAATATAATAGATAATCATATATAGAACATAGATATATGCTTCATTTCATAATGTCCATATCTTTTTAAAAATATAGATACTTTTATAAAGAAATGTGTAAAATTACATTTTTATCGAAGGAAATCTAGTCTTTTTAGAAAGAAAAAAAACAAATCTAACTGCACCAAAACGTTTAGTAACATGCTATTTTGTATATAAAATCCATGTATGCATAGTAATTGTGGTAGATTAGTAGTCTTGTTTCAATAACCTTAAGATACAACATAAAAATGTATAGTAAATTATATTGAATGAAAGACCAACAACGTAATTAAATGTAGATACATATTAGATTATTAAATTAAAAATGGTTAAAGACATTCACAGTTGTCTCCCTCGTTACTCACTTGTCTCCCATTAAACGGTATACACATGCAAAAGCTATTAGCAACATGTGTGCACCATGTATTGTAACATTTAGGTAACTAATGTAGAAACTGTGTACATTATTTATTTTCAGACATTAATGTAACAAATTTAACTTGTTCCAAGAAAATAGTTAGTTTAATTTACTATACATTTATTAAGGAAAAAGGTTATTTTACATTACAAAAATTATAGTACTCTTACCGACTTACAAGCTAAAGTCAAATTTTAAAGTTGAGATAAAATCAGAATCTATTGATACATTTATTTGTCAACATAAATTATTGTAAATGTGGTGTACTGTTAACTAGTAACTCTTAGTATAACTGATCGTAAAACTCAATACTATTTTTAACTGCACTAATTAAAAATTATTTTAAAATAAAAAATTTACAACTCTGTAAAATAGTCATATCTGTTAAAGATGTATCATGTAAATTAAGAAATTTACACAGTTTTAAATTTAAATATAATTGATACAAACTCAAGCCTAACTATTATAGGTGGTAGTGACCACGAAGGTGGCAGAGCCAAATTGCCTTAAAATGTTGTCAATGTGGTTTTTCAAGACACTGTCTCGTCTATATTGACGCAAAGGAAAACAGCTGATATATGGTACCGTGTCTTGAAATCTGAATTTATTTTTATTATCTTCTATTTATTCTATTTCGATAGCAACGAAACATTAGCGTTTATGTTTTGCTTAAGTTCAATACCAAACCGATAGACTGAAACCAACTTATTATCTCGGATACCGCCCTAATCATTACGCTATCTATGTTTTCTGGTTCTGAGCAAGAAGCCAACATCGTTACATCATCCGCATACATGACGATGCGAGAGTTTCTTTCACTCGTTTGAAAACAGTAAAGGTGAAAGTACACAGCCCTATATGTAGCGTATGGTTTTTTGTTAGCTACCATTCAGTGTTTTTTTCTTCTTTTTCTTTAACTGCGATATATATTTGGATTAAAATCCAAAAGTCATGCTATATATAATATAAAATAAAAGTGATCTCCTGTCACAAAGCTAAATCCAAACCATCGAGCCATTTACGACCTGCCTCACTTATTCTGTTTATACTAGCCAATCCCTCCATGAAAGAACGCAGGGGACACTCTGTAATTATTTGATCCATTAGGATAGACTGCCCGCCATCACATGAGTGATCTAGTGTCAATCACCATTTATACTTCCAGTAGTTACATCTACCCACGCCAGTTCGGAACCGATTCGAAAGTGGCCATTCCCTCCGAGGGAGGTTCATTCCACCTACATGTATTGATGGAGCGTTAATAAGGAACTTAATACGACCATTAAAACTGTTCTGCGCTTTGTCCCAGCTAGTATTGGGTGAAAATTTTGGACTGCTCAACTGGGAAGCAATACGTAGAGGTGGGTTTCGAGATCCATTACATGGGAGATGCGGGGCATTTAAGTTCTAATTGAATTCTTTAAGTAGTGCCTCCTGACGTCATATCTCTGGAGCAGCTATATTGCACAGTACCTGGAGCCAAGGAAGTGGAGTTGCCATGAGAGTACCACTAATAGCTCTCATAGCTCTGTTAAGTTGGACATCAATCACTTTTGTATGTGCGCTATTTATTCATACGGGAGCACTGTATTCAGCAGTGGAATAGACCAGCGACATTAGCAGTTGTACGCAGGACGTGTGCGTTGGCTCCCCAAGTTGTTCCTGCAATATGATGTAGTACATTTTCCCTGGTTTTAATTTTAGCTGCTCTTTTTTGAAGATGGCTTTTAAACGTCAGTGATCGATCTAACGTTACTCCCAGGTACTGTGGATAATAATTATTATGGAGTTTTACACAATTTAGAAAGATGTTCAGTTGTCGATTAGCCAGGTGGAAGCAAGCTACTTCGGTTTTTGATGGGTGAGGATTTAGCGTCCAGATTCTAAAATATCCTTCGAGGGCTGCAAGGTCACTTGTGAATATTTCTTCAGTAACCGTGAAGTCCTTATGTTGGTAAGCTAAAGCAATATCATCTGCATATATAAACTCTCAAGACTTTGTTATTGGGATGTCAGCGAATACAGAGCCCTGAGGAACACCTATAGGAATGTCTGCCCAAGAATAAGGAAAGAAGCCAATCGGTAAAGTTAAGGAGGCAAAATGGAATGATTTACACAAGCAAATCCTGGATAAATCATACATCACACTCCTTGTATTGTAATCCAAAATGTATTCAAGGCTCGAAGAACGTCATTTTGGAAGCCATATGATTTTATGTGATCCCTTGATAGATCGGAATCCAATCGTGTTTTCTCGCAGATTTTAGATATATTTGGTACCAATGCTACTTGCAAGGATTATTCGTTGATAAAGAATGCATTTAAGTGTTCTTCTATGGTACAGTAATCTTATCTTTTATGGTTTTGTTTTTGACTAACATGGAATTTATGTTTTGTTTGATGATTTATCTCTCAGTTACCTAACTTATAATGCTCCATTTTTTTTTTGGTCCTCCACATTTTTTATTTCTTTACTTTGACATGTATTCTTTTTTCGTAATTTAAATCAGTAAGGTAAGTTAAAAATAAATATATTTTCATAGATTAAATACTTGTTTACACTTTAATTTATTTTTCTATTTTAACATATTAACATTTTATAGTAACAAAGCCTCTATTCATGGTTCTTAGTTAGAACTATTCTGAGTCTTTATTAACTCAGGTAGATGATTAAACATTTTAATACCAGAGTAATGTAATCAAAATAAAACCAGCATTAACAATGTGTTATTGAAATCAAATAATTTGTATAGGATTATTTTATTTCAATTGGATTGAAATCAAACAAAAATGTTTAATATAGCGTGAAAAGAAGGACCACCTGACAAAATCAGGAAAGAGATATGAAAAAGAAAGTAGACGTAGGTTGATATAAATGTCGTTTTATTACAGATGTAAACATTTAACACGTCGATGGCTACGCGCGGCTATAGGCTATCCGTGCCGCCGGACCCTCCGTGCATCCTGGTGGCGGATGTACCCGCCATTTGCAGTTGCACGGTTGATTCATCAGTGTGAGCTCGGATCTCGTCGAGGTAGGACCTTACGTTGTCAGGACCTTGCATACGACCCTATTATTATTTGTGTGCGTCAGTCCCAAATTTGGAAGTGTTTTCGGTTCCCGTAAGCATTCCATCTTTGATTACTGTATTTAGTGAGTTTATTGGTGTGTTTGCGGTTATGTTTTTGTGAAAAACACAATAACATGTCTGAAAGTGATTCTAATAGTGACAGTGAACACTGTTATTTGTGAACAATACAGCTGTCAGCAACAACAGTCCGTCACTGAGATCCTGGCGACGGATATACCCGCCGAGTTGATGACGTCATCATCCATCACCCTAGCGACCTCACAATATTCTATCATCATATTTTGAGTTTACTAATTCAAAGGAAAGTTATTTAAGTAAAAAATTTTTTAGGATTAGAATGAATTTTGTCATTTCAGGCTTAGCCCTCAACGTGTTTTAATGAAAATGTTTAATAATGATACAATTTTAACGAGCGATAATACAATTAATAAATTATAACAATTTTGTTTTACCATACATAGTTAGAGTTATAATGGTCTTCTTCCTTCTGTCTGGCCAGACCAAACACTTCTTAGGCTAAAATGTTACAATAAGTCAGTATTTTAAATTTAAAAAACTAAATAAACAAGTAACAAATGTGCAGTTATTAGTTTAATTGGGAAACATAATTAAATGCTCACTTTTTAATTTATGTTTATGTAAAAACATTTATAAACACTTTTTTACTAGTATCAATTATTAGTTCAAAAAATTTTAGTATAATAAGTAATTTGACCACGTTGACTCTCAAAATAATGACGCTAATATTGGAACGCATTGCAGAGGGCTCATTGTAAAGGGTAGCTTATTATCTCCAATGGAGAACAAAATATCTTTACCCTTATTAAGGTGAACAAGTGATGTTTTAAACAACACCTTTCCAGGGGTTCGTATTATGAAATGATAGCTTAGGTTTGTAGATTAACGTTATAAGTTAACCGTTTACGGTGGTGCAATCAGTTTTCGGTGTTATAGAAACACTCGAAACTGGTAAAAAAACACGTTGACTTATAAAGATTCAGATGTAGCTCGTAAGCATATAGACGAGTACAAAAAAAGGAATATCAATTCTAATAACTATAGCTATAAAAAATTAAAGATTAAAGAATTTAAGATTATATTTTTCAACTGTAGTCTGGGTTAGTTTGAATATTAATTAAATATTCACCATTTTCATTCTTCATTGGGGCCAATCATCAACCTAGCTCTGTGTTTTAAATGTGGGTTTAACATTGTTTGCTATCACTACCCACTGTTTATGTTCGTGAGTAAATGAGGACAATTCGACAATCATTTGTGTACTGGACATTTTTAAGTTTGATAATATCAAATTTGTCTATAGTTTAATAAGATTAAATTACCAAATAGGTATCCTAGTATTCCAAATTAAATAATTTACTTTATTGACAAATACAATCATTTTCTTTAAAAAAAATGTAAAACATATTATTAAAATATGTTTTGTCACTAACAGATCAATGTAATATGGTAAGCTGCTGTATTAATTAAACAATCAGTTTTTCAGTTTGCTTGTTTCCACTTTTGATAGTTTTAAATCATTTAATATTATTTATCACATTTCATTTTTGCGATGTTGCTATGGTTGAATATTTGCAACTGTAATTAATTCATTGTGAATTAACAGAATACAATTGTGCCAATCCCTACACACTTAAATAATATATCACCCATATCTTTATGGTCGACTTTCAAAGGACGAAATAAAAATATTTCATTAAGGACAAATCTGAGTACAAATTAAATTAGCTTGCGAGACAAAGAAATTAATTTTACCTCTCCAAAAGCTTATTTCAACCTTCTGACTTTTATCTGCTTTCAATATTTCAATAACTTTAATATACTAAGTTGTATACTGTTACTTCTGGAAAGCGTGTCAGTAACAATGCCGAATCAGCTTTGATTGTGAATTTTGAAACAAGTAGACTGCATTCAATCTAATAACAGTAATTATATATATATTATTTATTTTTAGTCTACACTATATATTATGAGTTCTAAATAAACTCTGTGATATTTATATGCTTAGGCATATATGCATTGTTCCTGACATTTTTATTCGTGTGTTTTAGTGGTAAGTATCTCAAATATATATTTCTCTCAAAAAAAGCGTACATTCCCAATTTTTCTTTACATGGAATGTTACAAAATTAGTAACAAATAGTTCTTATGACACAGAATAGTTAACCTCTCTCTGAACAAACTTGCTGGCCTCGTTGACAAGGCAAAATAAAGAAAATCTACAATTATTGATTGTAAGCAAAACTAAACAGCTTGAATACCCAAAACCAAAGTTCAACATGAAGTCGTATTGAAGGGCTGAACGGTTTAGCTATACTGGCTGCGATTAAAAAATGGGAGAAGCTGGAGAAATAACAAAATGTTTGTTCACAAATTTAATCAGGTTTTAAAAACGTTATTTAAAAAAATGTTTTCACTTTATATAGGGGATTTTCAATATTTATTATAAAGTCTATTTTGTTTTATTCATAGGTACTATTATTTTTTTCTGTGATTTACACAAATATGCGTAAACTAATAAAAGGTAGAAATGAAAAGGTATCGTAAAATTAATTTTAACATTGGAAAAAATAACCGATATATTATAAGTTTGTTCTGAAGTTTAAATTATTGATGTTTGCTGAGTTTATATTATTTTCTCTATACTTGATCATGACAACAAAACCTTTTACAAAATGTACTCGTATAGAGCGAAAATAAAGAACTAATGACATTGGTCATCCATATATTGACGTGTTACGAATAAATAAATAAATAACCGCAATTGAAATGAAATAAAAATAAAAATGTTTTACTAACGACAGTTCAGCGCAAGAGACTAACTAAACTAGACAACTAACTGAAATGTATCAATCTAAGAAATTTTGGATTGCTCTATATAACAGATGTGACATTAATCTGCTTTTAATGTTTGATATATTAATTAATTTTAACTACGTTAATTTTAAAAGTATCAAGGAATAATTTCAGATCAGCTTTGAACTGTGACTTTTAACAAAAGTAGGTTACTTTTATTCTAGTAAGAATTAGTTGTCATTTTTTTATTTCATGGTTAGTGGAAGTTCTAGAAATAAAAAAGGTTGTCTCAGATGATTTTTTAAAGTATGTATATACCATAAATTACGCATTTCGCTTGTATAGTAAACTATTAAGTACTGATTACTTACTAGTGTTTCATTGATTTGACAACAAACGGTATGATCCAACAAATATGTTTGAGACAATCAAACCGATGTGTTGCGATAATCCAAGATCTCCCAATTCCTGGAGTTTACTAAAAAAATCAAAATGATGTGAGGTATTGACAAATTAATAAAAACCCTCATTTTACATTCTTTTTTCTTAATTTTATTGAAACTATCTAGTAAAATATTAACTCAACAGTCTCTCGTGATCAATTTAACCACTAAACAATGGCTAATGAGTTGATCTTATTTCTATTTTCCACCAGGGGACACCCCTGCACGCTTCGCGTGCCAACCTCAGCTCTCGCTGTGCTCGATACATCTCGGCCTTCGGCCTCGGCATGTTATTTAGACTACAAATAATAGTAGATTATCTGTATAACGTATAATCACAATATTAAATTTATTTACAGTATCTCACTCACTCTACTTGGTTGCTACTTATTTATTGGTATAAATACTCAGTGGTATTACTTAGTCTATTTCAAACGTGTTCATTTAATTTGCTTTTTTTAAGAGGTGAAGTTTAAACTCTTAATGTGTCAATAGGATAATGTCAAATTTACAAAATAAACATATTTATTTATTTACAAAAATGCAGTTAGTAATTTAATAAAATTAACCTCATGTTATTCTTATGGAAAAAAGGAAATTTTCAGAGGCTGTTTGGTACCCCTTAGGAATGGAATTCCAAAAAATCCTTCCTAAGTCCTTCGATACTAAGGCTAACTTACTTTAAAATTTCGTGTAAATCCGTTCGGTGGTTTCTGATATTTCGTGATTAATGAGTCAGTCAGTGGTGTTTGGCTTATATATATATATATATATATATATGATAATGTTATAATAAAAAATAATAACTGAGCACCCTTACAGTTTCTTATTAAATGAACACGACCGGTTTCGGCATTCATGCCATCTTCATAGGTGTTATCTGTTTACAAAACAAATTAAATTAAATTAAATTTTATTTGTTTTGTAAACAGATACCACCTATGAAGATGGCATGAATGCCGAAACCGGTCGTGTTCATTTAATAAAAAACTGTAAGGGTGCTCAGTTATTATTTTTTATTATAACATTATCATATATAGCAGCCCTAGGATTTACAACTTTTCTAATATATATATATATATTATCCATCTGTAACTAAAACAGTAACAGAAAATAGGAGTAGCGAAATATACTTTTATTTACTGAATTACTATGTAATTGTTTTAAAATTTATTTAAGGTATTTGTTTTTAACTAAAACAAATCTTAGTGTATTACGACATTGAGGTGTTATTATTAGACATGAATAGTTCTCAGTTATATTATACTAAACACTACTTGTATGTGAAGTGATATTAAAAGCCTTTACATTTGTTTCCCTTAGGCTACGATAAGAGAAATGTTTCCATTGTAAGAGATGTACTTTGTGCTGCAGACCTTATATCTCAGTGGCAACCCCTTCGTTCACGTTTTTCGTGATTGGTTCTATTTTTCAACGTCTACAGATTATAGGGTGACTCTGCTATCCCAACAGTTACAAATGTTCCTGCGTAAATAACTTGTTCTGTGAATTTATGAGAACATATTATAATCAACCCCAGCTTTGAAAGAAATCATAAAACGATACTGATTATTTAAAAAATTCCAATATATATTTACAACAGTGTATTTATAAGTGTATTAAATTTTAAAAATAATCTACTAAAGTTAAATTTTAACTTAGGAAATTTCAGTTTCATGAACAATTAATGGATTTAGTCTATTGTACTTTATTTTTTAGATTATCAATTTAGTGACACTCAAATCAAATCAAAATCTTCTTTATTGCCTTAAAAACCATTGACATGTATTGGAAAGGGTCAAAATACACGAGAAGAATTATTACATATCTAATAATGGTTCCAAAGAATTAGCATAAACTTTCCCCCAAATTAAACACTAAAAAATCAAAACTTTGAAAATTACCAGTTTTATTCCCAAATATATTTTTTGTCATAACTAAAAAACTAGTCAAGTTAGAGATATACGGTTTTTATTACCATATTTTAAATTGTAATTAACATATTTTCTAAAAATTTAATTAAAATCGTTAGAGCTGTTTTTGAAAAAATTACCTTTTTGTATGTTTTTTGTCCATAAAAATAAAAAAATGTAGAATTTCAAAAAGTGAAATTTTTTAGAAGATATTGGCTAAATTTCATTTACGTACCAAATTTCATAAAAAATGGTCCATCCATTTGGTCTCCAGCGAACTGCACATACACACACATACGGACAGACACCAACAAGTTTTTTTCGAAAAAACACTCTTTTGGGTTCAGAGGAACCTGAAATGGATTTTTAGACCAACTTGTAAAAATATTTTTTTGGACGATCACAATACTTTCTCTTATCTAAAGCATATTGGAGAAAGTAAAAACTAAAATAACATTTTTCATCGCCTCCACATAAAGAACTAGAAAGTATCTAATACTAAAATATATTTGTAAAATAACTATAAAATAATCTACTTGTGTTCAAAAATGTCTACTTGTGTGTTCAAACGAGTGAACACTGTTTTCGTGTTGGTAAAATGTTGATTATTAATGATCTTAATGATCCTATAATCAGTGTACTTAGGAAATCTACATTATCTTCACACCGTCAAGGTTTGAAAATATAGTTTGAACATTATAAAGCCATGATCAAATATAATAGGATTTTAAGAATAATAAGTCTTTGTAAAAGGCTTAGTTGCACAATGTCCATCGTCCTACGGACATACAAATATTTAATTTATAACTTAGATCATACGATTCAACCCTTCTCAACTTAGTATAATTTGTCATCTTTTGTCTTTGTAAGTTAGTGGTTTAGATTATTTGCTATAAAAATAATGATAATTTATAAACTTATAATAATGCAGTGTAAAATTGCAATGATTAGTAGGAGGTTTAATTCATTACTGAAATGTTTTGGTTAGAATTGCTTCCAAATAGACTTCTTAAAAACATTTGTTCACTACATTTGTTGTGATACATTGAGACATGTTTCATGTAACGTGTGTTGATGTAACACGTCACCAGTAGAATGGTTGGAAAAACTGATATGGTTCACGAGAAGTTTGGTAATAACATCACCAGTATGATGGAAAAACTTCCTCAAGATAGGCTCTAAACGACTTTGCTAAGCTGGGCATCCACAGTAAAATCCACTTTCAAGTTATACATACTTAAACGATACTTTTACTTTTTAATTTTTTTCTTTTCGAATGAAGAAGGTATATAGTTGTATTCCTCGTTTACCTGACATTAAACATTGTTAATTAAAAATTTGTCCTTAATTTCTTAACGAATTGTGACGTTGATAATTTTAAAAATCATTTTTTCTTTTTACGGTGCTTTTCACTATACAATTGAAATATGTGTTGAGTAATAGGTAAATGTTGACGTTCATAGATAAGTATGTAGCATATTTACGATTGTCAGCCCCATGTATGTTACCATTTTTTAATAATAATAATAATAATAATTTATTTATTTCCTCTTTGTAATACAAGTAAGTAAAATACATAACTTGTTTGGAATTAATAACCACCAAATCAAATATACGGTGGTTATAAAAAAAAACATATTTTAACATAGAGAAATTATAAGTACGTGTTGAATTTCGAATGTACGTTGATAGCTGGTAGGCCTAGTTCCTCTAATAGAACTGTGAACCTAAGCTCCATCTCATGGTCCATCGAAATACATATCAATGAATAGATCCACTAACAGTGTTCACTACGCGAAAAGTGTTTTAAAATACTAAAGTAGTGTAAAAGTCCAATGCAGTGTAAAACGTGTAAATAAAAATGTGGTGCTACTAATAACTCCCAAAATAAGTTCAGAGGGTACTGGTTCAACAGGCCTAGTAGGTCGTCTCTTGAAGCGGAGCGTGTAGGACGTACATATCGCTGTACTGTAGTCGACCAGTACAGCGACATGGTCCTGGAGGTCGCAAGCGTCAGAAAAAAAGAGACGCGCTCGGTATAAATGGATATATTGTGGGAAATTACATGAATTACAAAGTAAAAGAGACTAGTAGTAAAAGTAACCTCCCCAGCGGTGGGTCGGAGAGCGATTCTTGTACTTACAATAAGGTGGTGTGGTGCTGAAAAGGTGGTGCTACTAATACCTCTCAAAAGAAGTTCAGAGGGTCCTCGTCCTGTGGGCCTAATGTGTCGCCTAGGGCCTAGTGTGTAGTCCAGGGTAACTGATGATGTCTTCAGCGCCACAGCATACAGTAGGTAGCCTACAATGACGCTCTGAGCAGTGGAATGATTCACAATAGAGAATAAGAACAACCGACGACTATAGAAGATTTTAGTAGCACTAAAAACTAAATTTTGATCAGTGTTATAACAATTATGTTCATAAAAACGGAAACAATAGCCGTATAAACTAAGTTTAAGCCGTACAAACGTATTCCAGTTTACTAGGTGATATTTCATAGATAGTCTTGTGTAACATTAGGAGCAGAATGTATATTTACTGGGAGATAGACTTGGCCATAGCCTTGTGTGCTTTAGGAGTATTCAGAATCTATTAAGAGTTGAATGGAATTTGTTCCGTTAATTTACTACCACTAATTTCTTTTCTGTTACTTCCCTACCGTTGATAAATATTCTATTGCAAAAAAAACTGTTCCCTAATCATTTTGAAGTCCACTGTGGTATTCCTTATCCGCTAGGAAACCGATAACACTGTCCTCATCTTATCGCTTTCCAAGTACTTACACACGGAGAGCGCATTCGGCGGAAAGTCAATCATTGGAGTTACCAGTTTGTGATCAACTTTAGTAGCCACCTAACCTAACAGTAATTGCGATAAAAAGGTAGTTGTAGTGAAGTAACGGGAAATGTTCACTGAATGTGTGTTGACGGGTAACTTAATCAAGAACATCGTAACCCGAATGTTAAACTATAAAATAACTAAATCATCCCTTTTCTTACTGTTTTCACAACACATATTATGTGTCTTCAAACACTTTTCCATTAGAGAAAATATGTAATAATGAGCTACGTAAGTTTCAACAAGGAAGTCAAAAAGTTGTTCTCAATTTGTGTCTAGTTAACAAGTTAGAACTTAAACCGTAAGAAACAATTATTTAAGAATTAATTTTGTGGTTTGATGAAAATAATAAGCAGCGTACATTTTTATTGTGTTCAGTGTAAAAACTAGCCTACCTCTTGTTATAATTTAATGTCACGAGAAGAAAACGGGTGAGAAAAACATTGATTCATCATTATGAATAACTTTAATGACAAGAGGAATGAACTCTGGAGCCAAGGGAGTTTTGTAGGCCAGGCACGACGCTCGGCAATCCATCTTCCAATAAACGGCCCTCTCGGTCTTTGGCACTATCTACGGGCAATTTAGTGGCGAAACGATAGCAAAGCAAATTACGACCACTTTATGTATTGTGAACAAAGCGAAACACTTATTTCAATTCATTGAAACTCCGTGAATTTGTTGTGATTAAACAAATAATATGTATTTTGTTAAAGATCCTTTTTGCTCGTGAAATTAAACCATTCGTTTTGTTTTTGGAAGGGTGTGACCTGTCATGATGTGGGGAGAGTATATACTATTTGATCTATATATATATTTGATCATCACCATATTCAGTCCATTTATCATAAACAATACTTTGATGTTTAAATTAAATTACGATTATATTTATTAAGGATGTATCGCTGTATAATCTAAAGGATGAAAAAATACCATCTCAGGGGTAAAAAACATCAACGACTATGCGGAATTTTAAAACTGTTATTTGTATTGCTTAATTGTTTTATATGATTCGACAAAAACAATTAATCTTATTTATACTTATTTACAAAAACACTAAGATTTTTCCTCTCAAGTAACGCTCTAACAGAAAATCACCAAGATCAGAAACGAAACAGTTTAAATTCTTTAAGCAAATTCAGACTTGCTAATAGAACAGTAGTGTGTTACACTTACAGATATTTGTACAACCTAGAAAATCTAAATATTAAACTCCTTTCCCCCATTTACAATTTATAACCGGTCTGTCTCTCCTTCTTTAAGTTTTAATACAACTTTCCTTTTAACCAGATGCAAAAAAATCGAAGTGTGAAAATCGTAGATGCAGTGATGGGTTTAAAGAAATATGACCTGGACGGTGGGCCGAAAAAGGAGTGACCGGGGATTCCAAAAAAGAAAATGGCTCAAAGAATAGAATAGCATGAACAAAGAGAAGGGATGGGAAAAATAAAACAACTACAACAAAACATGCGACTGTATACGAGAGAGAGCAGAAAATACAAAAATTCAAAACAACTTGATGGAACTAACCAGTAGGTTGCATGACAACAACGGCAACCTGCCACTAGCCACATTCCACACGGATATACACACAAAACACAGATAACCAAACCCACATGAAAATGTTAGTTTAGTAAACATTGGATAAGCTAAAATCATGACAGGACCAAATACATTACGAACTCCAATAGTGGGTACAATTAATAATATGTTATTGTTAGTATTTTTATGACTAGATGATTTATTATGTGTATTATTTCATAGTATTCTTTCTTAAAATAAAATAAAGTAAGGTAGTATATTTTTTAATTCAGCTAAAGCTGCTAGTAAACCATTAAAAACAAAAAATATAATCTAGCACAATGTTTTCTGAATCCCTACTAATATATCCAACCATTAACCTTTTATTTTTCCTTAAATTGCATATACATATTTACGTATGAAATATATATTTGAGATAATGTGTATATACTCGTACTAATTTGCTAAATAATATCTTAGTCTTCAGTATAACTCTATAATTTAAACAATTTTGGGTTAGTAAATAAAAATATTTCTTTTTTTAGTTTAGTAAAATTTGTTTACGTTATGTTTATTAAGTGTTATGAACCAATAACAAAAATATTCAGAACAAATTTGTAACAAAAAATATGGATTATAACATAGTTATGTGCTGTGTAATATTGTGCTTTTTATCCGTAGTAAACTTTATATGGACTGTCATTGTGTTTCTTCGTTCTATTTCTATAGTAATTAAATGTTTATCACTAAAATGTCAAAACGTAATTAAGGCTTGTGTCACGAGATACGACCAGTTTGTACACAGTTTTCCCATCTGCAAAGACAAGTTAATTATACTTTTATAGGTTTATTGAATGAATACTTTGACATGATTTCTAGACCGCGGGTACGGACAGAGGTAGAAACCAAGTTACACCGGAAATCGAATCTAGATTGCTGTGACGCCTTGGACTATGGCTGCTCCAAATCTTAACATATATAATAATAATAATCTTTATTTTCCAAAAAACACAAAATTACAAATTTACAAACAATACAATAAATATAATATCTAATACTAAGATTTTTGTGGCATAACATATGCCTTGTGCTCAGGCTGACCAAAGAATACACAGTATTGAACAGAATTTCATTCACTTACTATCAAAAAAAATACTAGATAAAAGTTAAGTAAGAATTAAGGTTTTTACTTGATCAGTAATTAAAGGTTGTGTTTTTGGAAAATTAATCCTCCAAGGCAAGGCCTGTTTGGAGGAAATATATAAAATAATTATTCAATTTGTTGCAGTCTATGTAATAGGAGAATTTAAATATATAGTAACGTAAGGCTTTATTGTATAATTTACGGCTTTTACGAAATTTACAGTAACTCCCATTTATAAAATACATTAATTTTACCCAAGCATATTTATTAACAAAAAGTAAAAAAGAAAAAACACTTTATTGTAGACCACATTCAAGAATACGATTTTATGGTGTAAATATAATATAAATACCTTATGATCCTATACTATAATATGATAGGCTAGTATTATTTACATTTTTATTATATGTCTGAGAGTTTCTTAATTATTTAGCTTAAAGCATAATAGATTATGTTTCAAGGCAAAATCATTTTAAATTTATTAAAGCTTAATTTATTAATAGGCAGTTGTATAACTACTGGAAGTATAAATGGTGATAGACACTAGATCAGTCATGTGATTGTGGGAAGTCTATCCAGACAATTGATCTCATAGTTATGTAGTGCCCCCTGCGTTCTTTTAAAGAGGAATTAGCCAGCATAAACAGAATCAGTGTGGCAGGTTTTAAATGGCTCGATGGAATGGACTTGGCTTTGTGACAGGATATCACTTTAGATTTTATAATCAATGAATATTCTATTGTGACTTTTAGGTCTTGATTCAAACATGTATTACAGCTTTTTTAAATTAATAAATGTTAGCTGACAACAAACTATACTATATATATTCTTAAATTATTTACCTAAGATCAAAGCTTTCCAAATTCGACTTTGCTAACCTTTCTATAGGTTCAACTATTTTCAATTATCAAGATCAGTATAGATTATGTTAACTCCATCAATGGATATTGAAGCGTAAAAACGCACGATATTAAATCGACGCACGTCATTCAGTAAAGTACAAACAGTGATTTTATATACGGCTGCTTTTCCTTAAAGCAATCTCAATAACGACAAAGCAAAGAACGTCTTTTTGCAGGCAAACTCTTTGAAAATCAGTTCATATATGAATCTCATAAGGAACGCTCAAAGGATTTGTGTGGCATTTATAAGCTAGTTAGCATATACTTTAACCTAACTTATTCCCCTAATTCAAAATTATATCAACATAAATGTTAATTCAGGAGTCAGGGTTAATCTAGTTATCAACTACAATATTTGGCTAATCTCTAAGTACGTTATAACAGTTAACTCACGAACACACATTCGATATTAATACTCCATAGGCCTACTTACTTAAAAACCAATTTGTAATTTGCTTTAAGATTAACATTGTTACCAATCTGTAACATTCTTAAAATCTGTACTTCTTAATTTAAATGGATTTTCCGTAGATAAATAAATAAAGCAACTAACCTTGGATGACGCTCTTGATTCCAGTTGTTAAACCTGTAGTATATTTTTGCCGGACAGTAAGTGACCTGCGTGTTATATGTAGTGCATGTAGGAGTCATTCCACCGCTGAGCTGCTTTATCTCACAGACAAGACTAATTTCCGCCTTTAAATTTTCAACTTCCGTAACAGAGTTAAATTGAAAAAAAAAGTATAAATAATAACTGCAATTAAGTGCTATTTATCGTTTACATTATTATTGTGTTATTGTTATTATTAAATGTTGTTTGAATATTATATTGAATATGACGATTTATTTTAATCGTTCTTAGCTTGATTTGTTAGTGTTGGTCCAAAAACCAGTGGTGACTGCTGCTATTGTCGTGTTGGGCGGGGCTTGTTACTGTGCTGCCATTCCACAGCCTAGATGCCATGATGACAACATTACTGTACGTGCAGCAATACAGTGAGGGAATAATAGCTTCTTCTCTCGCTTTCACTACTCAACCCATCTGTCTCACAGGGGTGCATATGTAGGTCGCTTTGTAAGTGGTATATATCTATAGTTTTAGGTTTTAAAAACCATTGTACCTTTTCTGTAATCTAAATGTACGTCCATATAAATATAGTTCCTTCAATATGTTAACAAAGTCTAATCCATCTATTGTTGACCAGGATGTTAATCTTATAATTAGTCTCATATTATTAGTAATCTTGTTTTGAAAATTAAAATGTATGGACATCTCCTAATGGGACTGCTTCAGCGTCATATATTCGTTGTACTTTCGAATTAAGGTTAAGTGTAAGAAAGGGCTATGAGTCCCTAACTTTACCTTTTTGTAAATATTGTTTTTTACAAATAAAAAAATGTTCAATTCAATTTCTATCATTTTGTTAAATTTCACTAATCGGTTAGTGAAATTCAATTTCAAAATAAACTGTTCGATTTTAATGTTAGAAAATAAATTATATATTTATAAACACGAAAAATGTTCATAAGTACAAATAAATTCATAGTTCTGATAAGTGGTTATAGAATTAATTAGGTGAATTGAAAGTAATATATCGTAAATGTATAAGGTCATTTATTTGCTTACTCTTACTGATATCGCGTACTATTTTATTCCCAAATAATCTGATTTTTTAATATATTTTGCAATTGACATTAGATAGCAAGCTGATCAACTATAAAAGACCAGCCAAATTGAGATAAAATCTCATAAATAATATTAATACACTATATATGTATCGCAATAATTATATCTCCAGATGCGTTTATAGAAACAATAATGTTTATTCGATGGGTTTCATCGGACCGAAATCAAAGCTGGCTAGTGAAGATAAATGGGTAATTACGGTTGGCTTTCTGCTTGACAGTTAATTGGCCAGGGATGGTGGCCGCAGATCCCACCACCTGAGGTAACTAACGACTTTCTATTTCTACATTTAAAAACAGTAAATAGATTTTCAAACTATTCTGATTATTAATTGTAATTGAGTAAAAACATTATGAACAGCCTCGTGATAAAATTAGATCAAATTAACGGTAATTTTCAACTCCTATAAATATCAGTTTGTTGATATTGAAAAAAAATAATTCACGATTATGTGCTAGAAAATTTCCTAGCTTTTACCTCAGTCAAAATAAAAAAACTGTTTGTATTAAACAAGGAAACATGCCTTAAAATTGTAATTTCAAACAATAGCATTCAAACTAAAATGTACATTGTTATATGATAAAAATAAAGTACACGCTAAAATGAAATACTTGCTAGTGATAAAATATATGCATTAATAAAATAATAAATGGCTCTAGATAGTAAATATATAAGAGTACTCCAACTCCCTCTACTCACAGATCATCAAGGCTTTAGGAACACTTTGAAATATGCCAGTTCTTCCTATCAATTTTGAATTTGGATCCTTCAAGATTTTTTCATGGAGTTTGGTAATTTATTGTACACAATTGAACAAATCACATATAGTCTGATTTGAACTCAATTGGATTGCCTTCTGATTATATCATAATTATTTTTACATCTAGTATTGTGTATCGTGAATCTATTACCACTCTTTACAAGATTGATGCCAATTCCTTTTATCATATTCCTTTTATCACTCGTAGCCTTACTTAATTAACCTAACATTATTTAGTGAAATGTTGTGTTTTTGTTTCATTTTTTAAGAACAGGATGTACCAAACGAGTTTTTATATTTTTTTTAACTTTCATTATCATAAAAGGCTTCCCCACACATCCCCAGTATATCGAGGTATTTTTATAACTTGTACTCTCTCTAACCCAGGAAAAATAAATCAAAATCCGTCTTACAAAGTAAAACAATCACACTTAATTGTTTGAGGTTTATTTTAAAATATTTCTTTGGGTGAATTTTTGATTGATTCATTTTCATACTACATATTTCACACTATACATTCATATATACTTTTTTACAAAGGTACGACTATCTAGTAGAATCAATCGCAATTTATAAATATTGAGATTTTAGTTTTTCATGTTGATATAGTTTTATTCAATTTGAGATTTCTAGTTTTATTTGAAATTTAGGATAGTGTATATATCCTACATCTCCTATGAGTGTACATATCCTATATATTCTTCAATGAGTGTACCTTATCCTATATCTCATATTAGTGGACATATCCTATATCTCCTATTAATGTACAAATCCTATAATATCCTATGAGTGTACATATCCTACATCTCCTTTGAGTGTACATATCCTATATCTCATATTAGTGGACATATCCTATATCTCCTATTAATGTACAAATCCTATAATATCCTATGAGTGTACATATCCTACATCTCCTTTGAGTGTACATATCCTATATATCCTTCAATGAGTGTACCTTATTCTATATCTCATATTAGTGGACATATCTTATATCTCCTATTAATGTACAAATCCTATAATATCCTATGAGTGTACATATCCTATATCACCTATGAGTTTAGAATATATGTATCATTTATCATCATTCCCCACCTCATCTCATAAAAACAATAAGCACGTTAAGAAGAGAATGAACAATCATTATAATCATCAAATTATGCTTAAAAATATCAGTATTCTTCATCTAGTTACAGGAAAATATTTTGTATTCGTTTCCATTCACTATTCATTTCTAAAACATCGATCGTAGAGATATGGGTGAATATGAGGGGTGAATGAGTGTGATGAGTGATAATGAACGACTGTAGTCATTGTTACTGAGTTCGAATTAGTTCAGGAAGGACTATTTATCAATAGCTCAATAGCTAAGGAAACTATAGTACCTACAGCTTTTTGTGGAATCTGAACCACGTAGTTTTTTCTGATTTTCAGTTAACTGACAAGTTTGACACTCAGTTCTCTCCTCTACACAACATGAAATGAAATGAAAAATGGCTTTATTGGAGGTGAAGTTAGGTCCTCTCTACCACTTAACCTCAGATAAATAATACAACTTGAAATAGATAACATAAAATCATATTAATCTCTACGCAATGCAATACAAGACTATTTTAAATAAAAATAAACAAAAATTAAGAGATTAACTAATTTAACAAAGCTAATCAATACAAAAGAAATTGACACTAACTATTCAAATTTAATAGTAAAATTCAAAAGAAAGAAAGAAAAACGCTTTAAAGACACTATCACCCATTCATATCTTACTCACACCCCACATAGCCCCCGCAAACTACCAGCCCACCGCCACTACAGATCCCGCATCAAATGACCTTTAACTTCCACCCCGTAATGAGGGTAACCTTCGATTATTTTGATGCTGTCAGGGAGCGCATTCCAAAGGCGACAAGCTGTTCCAGTGAAATATTTGTTATATAAAGTAGTACGATGTACAGGGACTGATAATATTGATGCTCCCTTACGAGTATTTCTAGAACTTATTTCGTTCATGAACCTGGAACGCTCGGAGAAGTAACTGGGAATTTTGTTTTTAAAATCTTATGAATCAGTAATAGTAAATGATACTCACGAAGCTGTTTAAGCTTCAGAATAGACAGTTGATTGAAGAATGGCGTAACGTGATCATAACACCGTAGATTGAAAATAAATTTTATACAATAGTTCTGCGCACGTTGAAGCTTGTCCGAGAGCTTAACAGTCATGTCACTAGTTACAATGTCACAATAATTAAAATGAGGCAAAACAAGTGTCTTGACCAGTATCACTTTAACGTTAAATGGAACAAAAGATGCATAACGTTTCAAGCAGTGAATGCCAGCAAACACTCGATTGCACGTAGTCATAATCTGATCAGTCAAATTCAAAGTCCTACCCATGACAAGACCAAGATTCTTTACTTTGTCACAATAATCTAAAGTAGAGTTATTTAGTTGAAGCTTAGGAAATGTATCAATATTAACATTAGAAATTAGTCTTGGGTGTCCAATGACAATTGCTTGTGTCTTTTGTTCATTAAGCTTCAATCCATGTTTCACGGCCCAAGAAGAAAGTGCATCGATGTCACTGTTTGTTCTAGAAACAGCTCTTGCAATCTCAGTAATAGAGAAGTGTTGATAGATTTGCAAGTCATCTGCATATAAGTGGTAGGAGGAATATCTTATGTGATCTGTAATATCATTTATATAAAGGATAAACAGTACCCATCACTGAACCCTGAGGAACTCCTCTAGAAACATGTCTCCATTCAGACATACATCATTAGTTTTTACACACTGCCTACGGCCAGATAGATAGGACTCGACCCAGCCAACACTACCATCAGTTAGACCATATTTTTCTAATTTTATTGTAAGAAGAGGGTGATAAACACAATCGAAAGCTTTTTAAAAGTCAAAAAGTGTTAACAATGTAAGCTCTCCATTGTCCATAGCTGCACGGATATCTTCTGTAATTTTAAGAAGAGCTGTTGTGGTACTATGAAATTTACGGAAACCAGATTGAAATTTAGATATTAAATTAAATTCCTCAATAAAATATGAGAGTTGCGTATGGACAATTCTTTCAAGACATTTGAAAAGAGCAGGGAGAATACTAATTGGTCTCAGATCAGATGGTGATACAGGATTCACAACTTTTTGAAGGGGACAAACTATAGCTGATTTCCATGCAGTTGGGAAGATGCCGGACATTAAGGAAGTATTGAAAATAGCAGTGATTATTGGAATTGTAACTGGTAAAGTTATCTTTAAAAATGTAATAGGAAGATTATCTGCCCCAACTGCATTACTAGATGTTCGCATTATAGCCTCCAGAACATCATGCTCAGACACTGTTTTAAATGAAAATTGAATTTCAGGCATAACAATGGGAGAATTCAGAAGCTCAATAGAGTAGTTTTTGGCACCACATACATCCACAGGAATATTTACAAAATAATCATTAATAGTATTGAGATCGATATTGATGAGTTCAGGTTTATTGGGATTTCCAATTCCCAGCTCCTTAATTTTGGACCATGTAAACTTCGTACACTTAGAGTTATTAAGTGAATTGTCTAACCTTGCCAATTCATCTTGACCCAACATTTGAACCTTGACTACCATTAATTTATATGTTTATTACATTAATGTTTCATATTACTTTATTACTATGACTGTAAAAGAACACTATTACTTATAAAATAACGTTTGTCATAAGTTAATAAAATCACATATATTATATTCTTTAAGCGATTTTCTTTAATTTAAATAATCAAAATAGGAGATTGATTGCATTTTCACTTATAATTATCTTTTCTTTACTTTTTTACAAACGTAAGTGTCAAAAACATAGTTATATCCCATACACTCTCCACAACTGTAATACTGTTATCTCATTACTTGAGGCTAAGTGTTGTGAAGATTGTAGGTGATAAGCTCTATTCTCGGTTCTCTTGACACCAATATCAACGTCCATGAACTGTGGTATAGTGGCCAGGATTTGAGTGTTATGCAATGAAGCGTATTAGGTTGACAGTTCTTCAAAAATCAGATCGAAAATGCGTGGTCGCTTAGGTGCCCTGACAATTGGGCTATTAATAAACTGCCTTTAAAAGAAACAGTTAACATAAACTAATAACAGTAACTAAACCCACACTCACTCGCTACCCACCTTTATACACGTCTTGTTACTACATAAATTAGTCTACATTACGGAAATAGAAATGTTTTCATTGTAAAAGGCTTTCCTTTGTGAAAAGTTAGGCGTTGCCGCAAACCCAATATCTCAGTGTCAACCTCTTCCATCACGTAATCCGAGATTGTATCAGTTCTGAGGTAGAGTATAGGTTACACCCCGCTGTCTTGATCATTTATTTATTGTGTATCTCTATTGGCGAAAACTCTCTGAGTGAAAACTTACACCTGTCTTTTTATTTGAGAAGTAATTTACAATATAGTGATACATAATGTAAATATAAAACTTATATAGAGCAACTTAAAATATCTCACAATAAATAAAATGGATAATATATATATTATCCATTATAATATATATATTATAATGGATATATAATATATAATATTATATAATATAATATAAACACAATATATAGTCACAAATATAAAATAAACATAATGCCTCGCATGTTGTTAATATTCGTGCTCCAAATGCGAACTTATATTTGTTCACTCCAATTTATATTTGTTACTATTTAACACCTCAGAAGCACTATAATGATAGCATGATAATAAGAAACTTAAAAACTTTCATCGAATTGCATTATTTTTTTAATTATGTATTTATATGTGTTTAGTGGCCTTTGGGGGTCTAAATCTACTATATTGGATATTGATATTGGAAACACACACGTAAACCTAACTTAACATTCTAACCTATCACTCTAACTTAACTTAACCTAACTTAACCTGTGATACCCAAGTTGATCACGGGTGCTACCAAAGTTGATCACGTATGCTACCCGACCCGATCACGGTTGCTACCCAAGCTGATCACGGGTGCTACCGAAATTGATCTTGGTTGCTACCAAAGTTGATCACGAATGCTACCCGATCCGATCACGGTTGTTACCCAAGCCGATCACGTATGCTACCAAAGCTGATCACGGTTGCTAACCAAGCCGATCACGGTTGCTATCAAAGTTGATCATGAATGCTACCCAAGCCGATCACGGTTGCTACTCAAGGTGATAACAGTTGAAACCTAAGTTGATTATTTAACATTATTGTGGGAAAGTACAGTTGGGGGTAAATTACGGCTTTTTACTGCATTCTTGTTGCTTTGATGCGCTATGTTGCTTAGAGTTTGACAAACGACAGTCAATAATATTGAAACAGAATTCGGATTGCTAATGCATTTATAATTGGTTCAAAAAATAATGCAAAAGAACAATACATGAATAATGCTATAAAAGAAATCTATAAACAAAAATTAAAATTCACGATCATACTTGTTAGGTAATAAGATAATTGTACTTAGTTCATATATTCTATAGTTATAAGAATTGAATTTTCGGTATTTCACATTCTCACCGAAACCAAGAGAGAGAGAGGGTTATCTGCCCTCAGAATAACCATCACGCCACCTCAAACTCGAGCTCTCATTGGTGGTCTAGAATTACACTCGCCTGAGGCGATGCGAGGCGACGTTTTCGCCCCAGACAGCACGACACTCTCGACGTGTAAGCAACTCTCTCGCTTAGTCTCAATGATTAGAACGCAAGAAGCTCTCGATGTGCAAACACCTCGCTCGCGTGGTCTCTTTCTCCAACTCACCAATTAGTTTGTGTGCTTTAAATTTTAACTCTCTCTAACTTTGTTACTTTTCTCTAACTTTGTGCTACTCATCCAGACCTTCAAGAACTTCGTTTGTGCGGTACGTGATCGGTCTACTGGACTCTCGAAGCGTTCGTACTTCCGCGACTACTCTTCTGTGCTCTAGGACTGTGATCAAGGAAGGTGGACTGGATTACCACAAGTGTCTCCAACTACTCCTGCTGGATTAGTGTTCAACCAAGCTCAGTGGTGAGTTAATTCTCTCTAATCAATTTATTAATCTCTCTCATTAGTTGATTCTCACGTCTGCTCCGGAAGAGCAGTGGTCCTCCGTGCTTATTAGCATTCTCTACTCGCACTCACTCTTTGAACATTTTTGGTCCTACGGGACGCATCATTTAATGAACAATACTATTTCCACTTACATAATAATATTCAATATCAAACGAGTAGTAAATAAAACAGGATCATTCAAAGAACTGAAACGTGACAACAATGCAAGACGCAAAGGCGTCGCTATGGTTACAGCTGGCTTATATCGTCACGCCATTGGTCCCAAGCATTCCCAAACTCCTCGTGGCTCCGAAGTCAAGTCGTTACATTTATTAAATAAAGAATAGTAAACATCCACATAATTGACAATACATGTAAAATACACCCATTAGTAACTAACGAACACTCCTCTTCCAAGTGATATTTATTTTATTTCCTTATATTTATTTGCTTTTTAGGTAGACGCAGATCTTGACGATATGGGCGAATATGGATTTCGAATGAGTGTGATGAGTGTAAATGAGAAGATTTAGTCATTTTTACAATCTAAGACCAACTATTCCTTAGTAAGTGTCATCAATCAAGATCCTAATAAATCATCACTTATTTAGTGGTTTATTTTTACTTTTATAACATTTCAGCTCCTTTTATCCTTAACTAAAAGTGAGACTCTCATTTGGAACTCATTGCAACTCTCATAATCGTTGCATATATGCCTGTATGAATATAAAATGCTTAGTGAATAACATTGAAAACTGTTTTCTGTTAACAAGTAAATATTTCTGTTAACAAGTAGATATCTGTAGTACATCATTTTTCTCTTGTATTTAGGAGTATTGAAGTTAATGTTAGTACAAATATTTCGTTACCGATATTATTTTATTCGGTTTCATAAATTTTCTCCTTAAAGAGACTCCTCTATTACATTTATGTAAATATGAACAAATTCTAGCTAACTCTTTGTAAATCTTCTTGTATGTTTTCAATTGTTTTTACATTTCATGATCCAGATAAATTTGTTAAAAACATAGACTACGCTCTTAAATCCACTTTAACAATTGTTTTGTTTTTTAGCAAAATATACATTGTTGTTTCATTTTAAATTATTACCACAATTTTGTTCACGCTATGATTAGTTGTAATGATATTATTACAACTAGTTTACACGTACCAACTTTTCATATATCCGCTTGGTATTGTTGCGAGATTGATGTTCCAATCACCAACTCCAACCTCTTCTAGTCGTAACGATGTCTAATTTACTCGTTCCGACTTAAATTCGATTTCACATTATAACAACAACATCGTTACCAACTTCTCGTAGTGTTTAAAGCCTCCACTAAAATTTTATTAGCTATGTTGGCTGGCAAAAAAGTATAAGCAAGTAAAGAGTTACATATCTTTTATCGATAGCAGCAAATGTTTGGTAACAGTTATAATATTAAAGCTAAACATGTGATTCGTTCTTCCTACCAATAGTCTTCCAAATCTATTACTCTTTCCATGTCACAAAATGTTCTCGGTTCTTTACAAAACAATCTTCATGATTTAAATTATTTTCAGATTATTCCATAGAAAATATATAATTTCATAAATAAACCACTTTTCAGAGGTATACGTAAAAGTTACAGTATTTTAAAAGTGTTTTACGTTACAATATATTAATTAGAAGTACAAACTATCTAAATACAAATCTAAAGGATATAATTAAGTTACCCGTAACCATAAAACTTACTAGAACAAATGCTAAAAAAATATTATATAAAATAACGAAAAGTATACCAAACGATAATGATACTTTTTTAGATCATGGCCAAAAATATACTTAGTTTAAAATGTACAAGTATTTCAAATTTATTACTTTATTCGAATAAAAAATGTAACATGAAACCTTATGTGTATGTGAACTAATACTTTATGTTTCTACGTATACAGTATTTTAGGTTAGGCCAAGTTCTTAAGCTAACACATAGAGTAAAAATATGTATTGTTATATTACAGGATATTCTATTCTGATCCACATTGTATAGCAATAGGTCATAGCACTATACAGCATTATTATACAAAATATTTATTGCTGTAAAATCGCTTACTTTTCATTTTATGCCGTTTGTGTTTATAATAATTTATTATTACCGGCTATACGTTTACGTGATTCTCTTTGTATTTACTGAATATACAGGGTTGGGTGAAAGTCTGGAATATGTTTAATAATTTCAAAACTATTGAAATAAATGTAATGAAACTTTGTAGTTATGTACACATACCAAACATTTAGACATATTTTTTTCGCTTAGTCAGGTGCGGGCCCATGAAGCAAGTCTTAAAAATATTAAATGTAAGCCTACCTTTATTTGTACCTAATTTTAAAGGTTTTTATTTGTACTATAGAGAAGTGCAAACCTGAGGTCAAAAGGATGACCCATTCACAAAATACAGCGCAAAGAATTTATTGTCTTATTACAAATTCTTCTCAGTTATATGGCTATTTATTTAACAGTTTCAGGTACCTGTTGCTGAGTATGTTGTTGATTGTTAACAATCATAACAAACAACTGTGTTATAAAATTAGCTGTGCTATTTAACTAAGATAAACATAAAAGACTTTTGACATTAGGTTTACCTAAAAATAGTTTAAGAATATTATAGTAATAATTTGTTACTTGTTTTTTTTTTTTTTTTTTTTTTTTGTGAAATTAAATTTCTCATATTCAGTTAGATAAATTGTAGCTCTACGCAGCAATAATAACTATCTTACCTTTCTCTCGAGCAGTGTTAGTTATGACATTAAATTCTTTGAGAGGCTATATTTTCTGGCTGAGTCATTCTTTTGACCTCAGGTTTTCACTCTTGTGTTTTACAAGCAAAGACCTTTAAAATGAGGTATAACTCGAGGTAGGCTTACATTTAAATTGTTAAGACTTCCTTCGTGGGTCATCACCTGGATATGCAAAAATCAAGTAATATATGTCCACGTGTTTGGTATAGGTACATGCACATAAATAAATTCCAGACTGTTGCCCAACCCTGACATTACATTCTTTGAATGACTGTATTTTCTGTTTGGGTCATCCTTTTGACCTCAGATTTGCACTCTTGTATTTTACAAACAAGGGCCTTTAAAATGAAGCATAGCTCGATACAGGCTTACATTTAAAAATGTTAAGACTTCCTTCATGGGCCATTACCTGGCTATGCGAAAAACAAGTAAAATATGTCTAAATGTTTGGTATAGGAACATATACATAACTGCAAAGTTTTATTACATTTATTTCCATGGTTTTGAAATTAATAAATATATTCCAGACTTTTGCCCAACCCTGTATATTACATGTACACTATACCGGGTGTCCCTAAAGTCTTAGAACTTTGTTATAATTTTTTTATTAGTAAATGTAGAGCTGTGAAACTTAAGCGTTTCATCATTTGTATTTTTTTCCTACAATGTGACAAATTTTTTAGCAATTTCGCCTAACGGGGAACGTTCCGGGGAGGAAGTAGTGACATTTTTAAATGTAAGCCTAGGTTGAGTATCACCTCATTTTAAAGGTCTTTGGTTTTAGAATACAATACCACAAGTGCGACTGCAAAATGTTCTCTTAATTAAAATGACGGCCTTTTCAAGTATTGTTTTATGAAAGCTAAACACTAAGACTTTAACGAGTATTTTCTTTTTTTTCTTCAAGGAATAAAATGAACATGCACAAGTACTAAAAAGTGTTTATTTTGTTCGATTAAAAATACGGTTATAGACACCTGCTATGACATGCAAGATTATCCCAAGTAACCGTTAATAAAATTATAAAACTTGGAAGGGATGTCATTTATGACTCAGTGAAACTTTTTAAGTCGCATTTGCGGCATTGTATTTTAGAATAAAATGCCTTTAAAATGAGATGCTACTCAATATAGTTAAATATTTTAAATTGTCACGACTTCCTCCAGGGGACGTCTCAGCGTCAGGCGAAATGGCTGAATAATTTGTCATAACTTAGGAAACAATATCAATGTCGAAACGCTAAAGTGTTATAGTTCTACACTTACTAATAAAGACATTATAAGGAAGTTCTAAGACTTTTACGACACCCAGTATTTCTAAACATAATGTTATTATAAAATATTTTAAAACTAAATATTAATTTAATAGCAGTCATAAAATATAGGTTAAGGTATATTTCTATAGATAAACCAATACAAATTTAAAAAGAAAAGAAATTTTAAACTTGGAAAACACCATTGCTCTAAAAGTTATATGAAAGTTTTTTTTTCAAATAACATATAACTATGCTAATTACAACCTCAAGGGTTGATTCGTACACGATTCACACTGTTGTGACGTGGCCTGGCTGAGCTAAAGGAAGTTATAAAATTCTCAATAATTTTTTTAACAATCCTGGGGTCACTCTTTGATCTGCATAGCTTGTTAGTTATGGATAGATATTCAACATAATGACAAATAATTTGCACCAAATTGTATGTTTTTTTAAGGTATATGGGTCAAAAATAAACTTTATTTTTGAAATAACTCCTTTGTTGAAGATTAGATACTAGGCCATATGGCTGAGCAGAAATTACTAAGATAAATTATCCATAGCCACCCTATAGAGAAAGAAATAATTCACAAATCAGGTAAATATATATCATTGAAGTAAAAATTACTCATGATGTGGAAAGTAAAGTAGAACTTGTATATGCTTCATTGTAATGTTTGTACTATTTATTCAAACTATTTTATTCTGGTTTTCCAATCGTTTTCTAGTAATTGAATAAATATTTAGAATAGTATTTTCGGCATTAGAGGTAAAGTGCTGTAACCCTGGTGACAAAGCGTTGTCGAGATTGTAGAAGATAGGTTCTGTACTCCGTCCTCTTAAGATAGTGCAATCGGTTATCGGTGTGTTAATTATTTCCTAATTTAAAATCAAAATGATTAAAAATTAGTAAATTTACCTTCCATTAACTATTTATGTTTATAAAATTGGGAAATAATAATTGGGAAAACCCGATTTCACAACTTTAATTATGACATGGCGTCCGATGAATATTTGCTATGAACTTGGACACTACTAAAGAATTTGGGGTGTCCATGTTGTGTGGGAGTCAGAATCGGGTTTATTTTAGGGAAGAAAACTGAATATGCTTTATTTTAATATTTGTATAATTTATTCAAGCTATTTTATTCTGATTTTTCAAAAGTTTTCAGGCTTGTCAGTTAGATGAAAATCTAAGCAATACGCTACTACGTGGTTTGGATTTTATAAGAAAGTAGTATGTCCCTTAGATACCCTGGCTTTTGGACTATTATTAAATTACCCTTATAAAGTAATAGTCAACCCTAGTTAGTAACAATGACTACACTCATCCATCGAACTCATTCGCTCATTTCTGTACGATCGGCGTCTCAGTAATGAATAATGAATGTTATGTAGTTAGTCAAATTGTTAATCCTACTCTCATATCAATAAAAATAAATGGTTTCAATGAATTGGCACAAACTTACCCCCATATTAAACACTAAAAAATCTAAACTTAGAAAATTACCAGTTTGATTCCCAAACATGTTTCTTTTACCATAACTCAAAAACTAGTCAAGTTAGAGACATGCGGTTTTTACTAAAATATTTTAAATTGTAATGCACATCTTTCCTGAAAATTTAATCAAAATCGTTTTAGATAAAATTTTATTTTTTATGTTTTAGGCAATAAAAATTTAAAAACTTAAATTTTAAAAAAGTGAAAAACTTTTCTGTAGATATTGGCTAAATACACCTAAATACAAAATTTCATAAAAATTTATCCAGCCGTTTGGTCTCCAGCGAACAGCACATACACACATACGGACAGACACTCAAGTTGTTTTTCGAAAAAAAAACACTTCTGGATTCAGGGAACTCTAAAATGGATTTTTAGACCTATTCGTAAAAAACTTTTTTGGATGATCACAAGACTTTCTCTAATGTAACTCATATAGGAGAAAGCAAAAAGTAACTCTGTGAACACTTGAATTGTTTATTTGAACATTTATATCCTATTAACTTAATCATTAGATATCAAGTTAGTACCTGATAATGTAATCGTTAAGACAAAAGTGATACATTACCTTGAGACTACAATAGAAAAGTTCATTTTACTGTGGTAATGGATCCCCTGCACTCAATCTTCCAGGCCATTCCCAGGGGCTTATCACCACGCAGCTGGATTCTCATTACATTTCCAATATTGGTCACTTCTGAAATCGTCAAAGGCGAGATTCGATTTAACTCGGGATTCTATTTGTATTCCTGGATAAGTTTCGTAATGCTTATCTTAAAATGGAAAGAACAAATTATGAAGGGCAATTTTTTTTCATTTAAAGTTTATATACGTAATATGTACTTATGAACATTATATTAACTTTTTTCTTTAATCAATCCGCTTGGCAACATTTATCATGAATAAACCATGTTAACTTTTTTCAAACAAAATTGCATCTAAATGTATCTATATTCTCTCTGTATAGGGGCCATTCGCAATGAAACTGATAAAAAATACAGACTTTGCTTTTCTATCAGCTCTTTTATTCATTATTCATTCATAAGACGCCGATGGGCGAATATGAGGGACGAATGAGTGTAGGTGAACGAGTGTAGTCATTGTTACTAACTAAGATTGACTTAACTCAGAAAGAGCTATTTATTAATAGCTCAATAGCCAGTGCAACTAGGGACTTACAGATTTATGTGGATTTCGAACCACTTATTGATGATCTTATTCTCAGCTAACTGACAAGTCTGATACTCATTTCTCTTCCCTACACAACATCTAACCCTAACTACCATCCAACATAGACATTCCAAACTTCTCTAGTAGTGTCCACGTCGATGGCAACCATTGTTCCCTGTGCGCCACCAGTACCGACTTTGTTTGTTATAAATATGAATTTCGTTAGTTATTATTTATTTATTTAAGACCTAAACTTATAATGTATTGCTCATCCTGTTTATTTGTGTAGAAAAACAATTTAAAACTTGCCAACAAAACTGTGCAATTATGGGATTACATAGTTTTGTTTATTCAAAGGTTTTTTTGAACAAAATAATATCTTGCGTACTGTAGATGTATTTATAACGAGTTTTCCTTATTCTTTATGTTTTGTCATAATCCACCTACACCCTTACGTTATTAACCCTATTCGAAGCTCTCCGTAATATGAAACCTAATAGGCCACACCACAGAGAGAGCAAAAACAGAGGTTGCTTTCATATTTCACAGTGAACACCTCAGTGGCAGTTATTAACAGATTACAAACTAATTTATATTCTTATAAATCTGAAGTAGTAATTAATACATTGATTCTTAGGTATTTTGGTGGAATAAGGAAGGAGCTTTCATTTGCCTGGAAAAATGGAGAACTACTCGATACACTGACTTACGCAATATTGAACGCGACCTCTGTTTCCTTCTTCTCTGTAGCCACACTCTACACTAAGAGGAAAGTGAAAGTGATCGAAAAGATTGCACTTTGAACGATATGTAAATAATCAAGTAAATGAATGTATCAATTGTTACTATTTTACAATGCCATTCTGAATGAACGTCTTAGCTAAAAGGTCAAGCTTATTTTTTTTAATTGTTAGAAATAGAATATTTGTCAACTAAGAACGAAATTTTTCTTGTGAATTATGAACAAGTAAAGCATATTTTTTACGTAAGTGGTATATTTTTAAACTGAACTAGTATAAAATATATTGTATCACAAACATACAGAATAATCTTTTCTTCTAACCTGGTTATTAATAGCCTTTTAAAAGTATAAAGAATTTATAATGAGTTAAGAATAAATATTTGTAGTCAAATTTCGAGATTACATTGTAAATGTATGTAAACGTACTCCAGCCGTACGGGGTGGATTTTATAACTTTAGGCAAAATTCGTATAGTAGGATTAGTACATTTAGCCTAATTAGCTTTTAATTGTGTGGATTAAATCAGTGGTCATATTCTGTCCGGTAATAAAAAGCTCCCAATGGCTCAGCTCCGGTATACGAAATATTTGTGGTTTAGTGTAAATTTATTTATTATCAGCTGATACAAGTCATAAATGTATAAATATTTTAAATCAACAATAATGAGAACATAAATGTTCAAAAAATGTGTTTAATATGTTACAGCATAATTTTGGTCTTTTTTACAGTTACTCATGGATTTTTATTTATCAACCGATTAACTTGTAGGATTTTTCCACTGTAATAATGTTCTTAAAAGCATTTTTAACGTAATTTTGTGAATCATAATATTGCTCGTTTTAACAATGACAAAACGAATCAGTTGCCATTTGCCGTCTTGATGGATGTGTAAAATACAGATTCAAAAAGAGATTTGAAAAATATTTTTCTAAAGTTACTTGTTCTATATTACAATATTTACAAAAACGATTTAAAGGTACATGTGTTTTCCATTAAAAAGTGATAAGGAATCTACTGCGCAGTTACCAAAGTGATTCTCGGAATCCGAAGCAAAAATGTTAAGGGTGGAATCTCAAATTATATTTTAAGAAAATAACTTAAATTTTGAAATTTGCACTACTCGTCACTCTTGGAGTTTGGTTACGAAGTAAATGTATGCTGAAACGTTTTGTATTTACCGTATATAGTCAAGCTGAAAAACTACCTGGATAAATTAACATACTATGATTACAAAACACATAGTACCGATGATCACACACTGTTTCTATCCATGGACAGGTCAACTGCTGTTCGATTCCTTATACCAAACACTTTGTCGTACAGGTGTTCGTGGATGTAGCGGTGGATCTCCTCCGTCGTCAGTTTGAAGAAAGACTTAACGTCCCTCACCACAATAGGATGGCGTCCTGCCATGTGACGATAGGCTTCCAACATCCTGGCCATTAAATAAGACATTCTCAAAGAAAAATATAAATATTTTTATTTTAGTACTAAACATTTCTAATATGTGGCCTTGTAAAGCAAAATATTACTTCATATAATATGCAAGGAAAACTTAACCAATCTGGTTCTAAGGGAATGTATAAGATTACAATTATGTACAAAATAATGTTCAATTATTGTTATAATTAACTTATTTTTATTATTTATATCAAATTCAAACCTCTGGCTTTCATTGTAGCTTAAATTAAAGATAAAAATCATAAGTTTATTCAGCCAATAATTAGGCTAAATATATCTCTCTGACTTTACGAAATTACAGTCCTACTGCCTCTGACAATAGTGTGCCTTCACCTATGTTAATTTCTTGTTATTATCCAAAGCAGGTGTCCCAAACTTTCTGTATTACGCCCCCTCCCATTTATACAACAAATTGTACAGACTGTTTTTGCATATGAATAACATTATTAATTTCTACTTTTACAGCAGAAAAGAGATAACATTTTTAAGTTTCAATTTACTAGGTAAAGAAGAACTTGTAAGAGGAATGGAACTTAGTCTGTTAGTGAGATGGATAAGCTTATATCTTCACTGGTTTCATATTATAGCTTCAAATCTTATTTCCAAATGATGGTCTATCACCCCCTTGACTTGTATTCACCTTCCTCAAGGGACCTGCTCCCCTCCCCCCCAGTTTCTACAGTAACCATTCAACTGCCAATATTACAATTACAATCTTACAAAAAAATATTAACATTGAAAGAACTTTAAGTGTTTATTAGGTATATTGTTTTGTATGTGCGTTTATTAAATTATTATTAATACTAGGATTCTATGTGTTTGTAAATAGTAAATAAACTATCAAAACCGTAAGTCTTAATATGACGACAAATAAATACGGTGTATTAACACCTTAGGGGTCGAAATTAAGGACTGTCCAAACTTTATGACTTACCTCGGTTTCCAAGTAATAGGACTTCGCGTTGTCACGTAGCTGTACACTAAGTTGTCAGGGAAATTCAAATAGAATATCAAGTCTGGTTTGAGCAGGTCGTCAGGAAACTTGAAGATATCGGACGATACAGGAGGAAGTCCCCCTGGTGGGTAGAAGTGTGTCATGGTAAATGCCATCTGCTCAGTCCAGTACCTATTAGGGGTTAAATCGATTTATATACATTGTAAAATATAGGATATTATTATTAGCGTAAAGATCTTACGAAGTCAAAATACATAATTAACTTTACAAAATGATATATTCTAATTTCCAACATAAACATATTTTTTTCCATTCTTCTTTGAGTTCTTTATTGGAAAATGTAACTAATTTAAGAAATTCTCAAACATTCCAATAAAATACTTTATTATGTGAGGCCTTTCGCCTACAATGTAGGCATCGTCAGACATCAACATAAAATTCATTTTTATGTTGATGTCTGACGATGCCTACATTGTAGGTGAAAGGCCTCACATAATAAAATATTTTATTGGAATGTTTGAGAATTTCTTAAATTAATAAACTTATTTGTTTCACTTTAACGTAGTCAAAAAGGAAATAAAATAAAATAAGTCTTAATAATCTACTGAATTTTTTATAAAACACATTAGAGTCTGCAGAGGATGTCGGCCATGTTGGTTTTAATCCAATAAGAAAAGTTTCATTTTCAAACCGGACGTACGATCACGCGTATCCAAATTAAACAGTTATTTTCAAACGGATTTTTCCAAACAAATTGCATTTTATCAAGACTTAAATTGTGTGTTTGAATTGCTTAGCAAATTCCTAATTAGTTTTATAGAAAAAAAGAATATATTTAGTTTTATTTTTTAATTTTCACACTTATTTTTCAAAACTAGGCGTATGTATTCAAAATATCATAAGCAAACCCAATGCGCAATAAGATAACGTATAAAATGACACCTCGTAAACAACTTTTGGTCAATAAATAACGAAAAAATATGGACTCACAAATAATGGGATTAAAACCAACATTGCTGACAGCCTCTGCATATTCTTAAAAACCAGAAAAGCTCAATTTAAAAGTTCATAAATTTTAAGGTAGTTAAAAAATTACTCATAGATTACATAAATACAGTACATAAATACATAAATAACAGATCTGGTTTTATGAAACTCTAACCCACAACCAAACGTACAAAGATTATGAACATCCCACCCAACTACACATGAAAAATGATTTTGACCCTCCAACTCACCCACACAATATGGTTGTCATGATCTTTCCACGCTCCCACACATGACAATGGTTATGAAAATCACGTACAATGGTCGGTTATGAGTATCCCACCCACCCACACTCGGACGGTGGTTATAATCCTACCTACCTACCCACACATAAACAATGGTATAGACCCTCTCATCCACTCCCACACGAACAATGGTACTTACCCTCCCACCCACGCACTAATAGTGGTTGTGACCCTCCCCCCCAGCACCCTCCATACACGTACAGTGGTAATGAAAAATTATAACACTGTTTGCTATAGCAAAACAATCCTTTAAAGTAAAAATATTTTCCGTCGACTCTTAATATTCCCTCGCCTTCAAACCCATTCATTGACAATTGAACCCTTGATTCATATAATCAATTTAAAATCACACAAATCATTGATATCCATATTTAATTTATCTCACCCGTTTATAATGATAGGCTTATTAAGTTGAGACTTGGCGTAAAAAGAGCCAGCATACAGTGACAGTATGTAGAACGCCCTTCGGAAGAGCGACCCCTTGGGCAGGAGTTTGTGAAACCTGTGGATACAGGGGGCGGGGTGTGTCACATACCGAGCGTTCATCAGCTCCGTCAGACCCATCACCACGACATCTCGGCCTGCAAAGAAAAACATGGGTGTATCAATTAGGCCTGCAGGCCTGTGCGTGAACTTTATTCAATGTGTGAAGTGTTGAACACTAGCTCAGTTGGGGGTTTGATCTTTAACCCTTCCCTCCGCAGCCCGAACCTTAGCCACTGTTGTCAATAAAAACTAAATAGATATGTTTGACGCTAAGAGAATAAATCATCAATCATCGCCTTACGAGTGGCTATGAATTGAAACAAGTGAAGAGTGGTATAGTGCATTTCAATTACGATATGCACAATGATTGTTAATTTAAAAGCTCATGTTCATTACAATATTTAAAATGCATTTTTTACAAATATTAATGGTGTATTGGACATTTTATAAAATAATGTTTTAAAATGTTATAAATACCCAACAAAGTGTTTAAGCTACCTCCTACTGATTATATCATTATTATTTAAATTTTATATGTGCCTTTTTTTAATATTAACTAAATTTTGCATTGTATTTTACACTGTCCAGCAATAAACGTGTTCCAAATGAATTTTAGGTCTGAAAAAATGTTTCGGGATTTTTTTGTCATTTTTCGTAATAGGATATGATGAACTTGACATTATTGAGTATCCAACTATTCTAGCATAACCTCAATTCTGAGAATGTTCGAAACAAACTTTGATATATAGCAAAACGGTTTCATTTTCAGTGGTCTTATTTGTTTATTTATTACAGTTAGGCGGTTTTTTACTCTTTTTTTAGATTTTGGAATCTTTTTTCAAATAGGATTTTTAATAGGCATTTTCGGACATTTTTCTAAAATTCTATTCATAATATTTACGTATTTGTGTATGCTACGCAGGTTTTTTTATATAAAAAGAGAGAAAATGTGAGTTTTATAAGGAGTAATTTACAATAACCTTACTACACGTCCAATATATTACACTGTATTTGGTGTACCTAGCCACCCACCCATATACGTATAGTGGTACAGACCCACCCACCAATACATGTACAATAGTACAGACCAGTCCCACCCATACACGTACAGTGGTATAGACCCGCCCGCCTATACATGTACAGTGATACTGACCCACCCACCCTTACATGTACAATAGTACAGACCAGTCCGCCCATACACGTACAGTGGTATAGACCCGCCCGCCTATACATGTACAGTGATACTGACCCACCCACCCATACATGTACAATAGTACAGACCAGACCGCCCATACGTATACAGTAGTATAGACCCACCCGTAACACGTACATTGGTACTAACCCACATATCCATACGTACCCACACACCTACCCACCCTTACAAGTACAGTGGTACTAGATGTACAGTAGTTACTGGTTCTCAACAGTATTATTAAAATATCTTTATAAGTACTTTTGAAATAGACGGTAAGCATTATTTGAAATATTCCCAATCATAACTTGCTTTTAATTAAAAAAACATTCCAAGATGATAAAAAATATCTCAATAGGTATAAATTGAATTCTGGAAAGGGTTAGTATAAATTTATCTCTCTTTGAAAATTTGTTAAGAGATCATTAAAAAAAACTGCTGATATTAATATTTCTTAGCAATAATACCGAGCTTTTAATTCAGAATTCAATCAGCAACTGCTGAATGAGGCTTTACCTTTGGTGCAGAATGTTTAAATATTTCTTAATTGATGTTTACTTAACTGTCGATAATGTTTTTTTTCATGCCAATATACAAAACTAAAACAGAATAGCTAATCTATAACTAATCTTCAGTACTTCTAATTATTAACAAAAATAATGCTATCGTTAAAAATATATGTTTCCATGAAATCACTTAATTTCATAATAGCAAACAAAACTACGATTTTTTTCTTGAGGGTGTGTTTAGTTTTGAGGTTTTGTCATTTATATTGTCGAAGAGGGTTATGAATTGAGAAGATAAAAATTACATTGTGCGCTTTTTTCAATTTTTTTATGTTTAACCGTCTTAAATGAACTTCTAAATTTCATAACCTCTACCTCAACTGAGAATTAATATCATGGAAAATCACATAGCATTCATGTCTAAATGTGTAAATTAGGTTTATGCATTGATTTTTTTAATTGTAGAGGTTCTGAAACCATGTTCTATTTACCACATATTTTAGGAAAATAAACTAAACTAATTAAGTACAACATTTAATTGATCAAATTATTAAAAAATGAAATTGATATTTTCCTAATTACGTTAACTAGACTAAAACCTTTAAGAAAGATATATACAGGAAATGTTAAAAATACAGTTCATTAAAAAGAAAATTAGATCTTATTTATATAAATTATCTTCTACTATATACATTATGCATTATGTTATCTAAATATTTTTCAATTTTTATATTTAAAGCAGTTTATATTTACAAAGAAAATAAAATTATATTTATTTATATACAATATCTACACAAAAGGCATGTAATTTAAAGATAGAGGGCTGATTTTAAGTTATTTTTGGGAAAGTTTTAGGATATTTTGAGGTATTAATTAGGAAATTAACATTATTCAAATTAAAACCTTCCAAAAGTTATATAGATCCTCTTATAACATGTCTGTAAATATGATATACTATTTACAACATACATTACGTACCCACTTTGGATTACTTAATTATACATTATATTAAGTGATAACCTAAAATAGTTTATGTCATAAGTGAAATCAATGACCTCACTTGATTTATGGTTGCCTTCGATGACGATGACTGGTTTGATGAGAGACCCTCTCTCTGGTACTGGATGGTCAGGGAACCGACAATCGTTCTCGAAGGTGTCCACGATCTCGTGTGCCAAAGGATGCTGGAAGAAATCATTCAACAATAGTGAGGTTTTACTAAATCTTAAGTTGTAAGTCATCAAATAAGAAAAATTTTACAATGTTATTAAAATCCCATTAATATATAATTTTTAAACATAACACTAGTATAATCCAATAAATTTTAAAACTTATGCTTGAGGCCTTATAAAAAAACAAGGTTTTTACTATCAAAAGCAACAAACAACTAAAACATAGTTTGTAAATATTAAATAAATAAATTGTTCCAAAGAATTGGCACATACTTACCTCCATATAAACACTGAAAAAACAAAACTATGAAAATTACCAGTTTAATTCCCAAATATTTTTTTTCCATAAAAAATAGTCAAGTTATAGACATGTGGTTTTTACTAAAATATTTTAAATTCTAATTCTCATCTTTCCTGAAAATGTAATCACAATCGTTGGAGCCGTTTGTTAGACAAATCTATTTTTGTATTTTTTCCCATAAAAATATAAAAAACCTAAAGTTTCAAAAATGTGAAAAATGGTCTGGATATATTGGCTAAATAAACCTACATACCAAATTTCATAAAAATTTATCCATCCGTTAGGTCTTCAGTGAACTGCACATAAACACAGACAGACACATAAACGAGCAGACACCAACTTTTTTTCAATAACCCACTTTTTTGGGTTGAGGGAGGTCTAAAATGGATTTTCAGACCTATTCGTAAACAGTTTTTTTGACGTTTACAATACTTTCTCTATGCTAACACATATGGGAGACAGAAAATACAGAATAAAATAAATCATCTGTTATAAAATAAATATTAATTATAGAAAGGAGAGAAATTGAAAATATCTCGTACTGTACTCTTTTAGTATATAGTATTGTTCAAGAATAAAGTAGAAATGAAGATACTCACATAAAATTCAAAAATCCAACCCAGTAACCATAACACACCTTGCAAAACCTTCATTACTTTTATGTATACATTCTATGAAATTGTTAATGGTATTTTTGGAAAATTTATATTAGTCCCTTAGTTTATATAGTTTATATAGTTCGTTTTTACAACACTTGAAGACTTATAGTCCTTATAAATCACAATTTCAACAACTCTAAAACAAATTTCATGTAACACTTGGTCTATCTCCAATAAATTCGAATGAAACAGAAAGTTACATCATCCGTAAAGGAAGTTTGTTTTCTGTCTACGAAATTTGCCATTAATAATAAATCTAAAATAAAGTAGAGCCTATAATTACAGATAGTATTTTATTAAGGGAAATTTGGCACCTGCCTCCAAACTACATATATATTTATACTGCACTAGTCCACTATCCATTTCACAAAACCATCATCCACCTTTTTTACTCACCGTTTTATTTCTGAAATATGAAAGGAGCTTATCCAAACTGGAATATATTTCCAATTCTTTCAAAAATTCTGCTTCCGTTTTTTCTGAAATGAAAAATAAGATCAAGACTGTAATATAAATGTGTTTTTCTACTTTATAGCCCACGTAAACAACAAAACATTTGTCTGTGATTCCTAATCATATTTCATGTTCTAATAACAAATTAATTTTAAGTATAAAACATTTTTGTTGGGGTGTCTTAAAAGTCCCCCTATTTACGTTCTTATGAATAGAGATAAAATGATTTACTTCGTAGCTTTTTTTATAAGACCAACTAAGGAGGTTTGTTATGTATGCCAATTTTTTACATCCTCCCAAAAGGGGGTAGTTTGGGCGTACATCAAAATGTTTGAATACAAACCCCTATCAAATTACAAATCATTTTAAAGGTAATATTAAAAAAAAAGAATGGCGCAAACTAGAGGTCTCTAACGTTACTCTATTTAGTTTTGTGGCAATATAAAGTTGAAATATTTTCAAAACAAACCCCAAAATTACATTTAATATTGTTCTAAGACAGAAAATACATTCACCCATCAGTTAATTTTAGGAACTGATGACACCAAAATTAATCGTAAAACAAGTTATTACTAGAATCAACAAACACCACAAATAACAAACCATTTATTTGGTTTTGGTTTGTTTGGCCAAGGCCCAGTAGGACAACCTGGAAATACCAATGGCTCGTTTTCTCCAAGGTCACTAGTTATTACGTGAAACACATTCAGTTCAGTTACTGTGTTACATTTCTTTTTATTCGTATTTAATAAAAATGTCTCCATCAAATGAAGATAAATTAGAGATGATATCGTTTTATGGGGAAGTTAGGATAAATGTTAACGAAGCAGGTTGTTTATTCATTCCTGCCTGTCTGGATAGACCAGAAGACAGGGCAACATCAGACGTTTAGTAAACAAATTCTCAACAACTTTTAGTGTCAAAGATGTACCACAATCAGGGCGTCCTGCCATTGCGACAGAAGAGGTAAAAATTCAAGTTTTAGCAAATTATGCCGCAAACCCACATGAATCTATGCATTCAACTGCGCTTGATACTGGAATATCAAAAGATACTGTTCATAAAGTTTTAAAGCGTCACAAGTTCTACCCGTACAAAGTACAACTAAATCAAAAATGAAATGAAGACGACCCTGACCGAAGGCTTCGGGTTTGTGAGCAAAAGATGCAGAAGATTGAAGAGAATAACAATTTAATATCTCAGATATTTTTAATAATAAAACTTCATTCTCTTTGCATGGGACAGTCAATCGGCATAATTGCCGTTATTGTACACATTTTACCCCCCCCCCCCTTACCCACACTGGATGGTTGAAGCCCATACGCAACAGTCACAAAAATTAAATATCTGGGCTGGCATTTTGGGAAATTCTGTTATTGGAACTTTCTTTATTGATGGTAATTTAGCTGTCGTTAACGTTAATTTAACTTGGACATGTTACGGAACGGCATTGTTCCACCAATAAATAAGGTAGTTCAAGGAACTTACGAGTCTGTATTCAACAAGATGGTGCTCCACCATATTACAATATGCTTGTCCGAACATTCCTAGACCAAACGTTTCCCAAAAAGTGGATAGGTTGACGTGGCGCTTTGGTAGAGTGGCCGGAACCTGACCTTTCACCTCAGGATTTTTTTTTCTTTTGGGGTTCATTCAAAACCTTAAATTCTTGAAATAAGGACAAGAATTGAAGACACCTGCACCTTATCACACCTGAAATCTTACAAAATCTAATACGTGGTTTTCAATCCAGACTTTTTTACTGTTAAGAAGTTCATCGCAGCAATTTTGAGCATCTCATCAGAGTGAAATCGAGGTGAGAGTTCATCATTTTGAAAATCTTTTCTTTTCTAAAATTGCTCATAAGTCAGGAGGGTTTTATGAAATAATTCCAACTTCAAATTGCCACCAAATTTGATAGGGTAACATTAGAGACCTCTATGTTGCACCATTCTTCTTCTTTAATATTACCTATAAAATGATGTGTCACTTGATAGGGGATTTTTTTTATTTTGACCCTCCCCAATCTGCCCCCTTTTGGAAGGGGTTGTACAAAATTTGTAAACATACAAAAATCTCCTTAGTTGGTCCCCGGAAGATATTAAAGTAGATAAAACTGAAGATTCAACTCAAAATTTCACGCAACTGAATCTCATTACACGAGAGCTAAGTCTTGCCACATAGAACAGAACACAGATGTCGCATTCAACAGTGCGCTTAATTTGTGTGCAGTAGTTAATTAATTTTGACAGGCATATGCAAGGGCCAGTACCTTGTCAGTCCCTTTCCTACCCCCCTCGCCCCCAAATACTCAAGAATAAAGTATTAATTACTTCCTCGTATTTCTGACCATAAATGCCCCTGAGGAATTCGCTGCGGGAATAAGAAAGAGACATATGTTTCGTTTTTCTCTGTGGTATTAGTAAGTTAAACGTCATGTACAATTAGTAGGCCAATATATCTACTGATTAGCGTACTGATCTTCGACAACACACATTTAGCACACTATTGGATGCTACCTCTGTTTCTTTCATCTCTATTCCTAGGTTCCAAGTGCTGTTGCTCTAAAACTGCACCCTAAAAGTGCAATAAATCCATTCTCAGAGCTACTGACTTCAGCATTAGGAACTTTTACTTTAGGCACTTTAAACGCGCGTTGTTTGAGAAACAAAAAATTATAAGCAGTTTTAGGAACCTAGGAAAGACTATGTAATAAATAGTTGCAGAAATGTATACTCATATAACTTCAATGCTTTTTATTTACACTAAAAACATCATATACGTAATTTGATTTTATTACTAAACTAAATTATAACCAAAATAACAAAATTCATTAGGCTCTCATGCTACCAATTTTGTCTGTTTTTGATCATAGCGTACAATTTTGGCAAATCAAAAACATATTTTAAAATTTTTTTTATTACCAAAAAGATTCTTGCCGTACCGTTCGTCAAACTGCGATATAATGGGAAAAAAGACTGGGATCTGTTGTACTCTAATTTTCATGTTTGCTAATCACAAAAAGGTTGATACTATTATTAAAAAGATTAAAAACTTAGCAAATCAAAAATGGAATGAGGTGATAAAATAAAAAGTATCAAATTAACAAACTCAAAACCAATATTTTTAGATTAAAATGTTGACGAAGATAATTTTGTATTATTTTTAAGAGGTTATGAACTATAAATTTGATTTGGACTAAAAGAAGTTAATTCCCTGGTGCAAACATACAACTGTAACATTATGTAGATCTCAGAAATTCAATACTTATCCAAATATATATAAAAAATGTCTAAATAAACGTTATTTTAATATTTGTATAAGTATTGAATCTTATCTAAATAAATACGTTTATTTAGAAAAATTTTATATATAACTTATGGTATACTAACAATAATTACAACGCTTAAACTTGGTCAAAACTTGTAAAATTATTATTTTTTTCTTTTTATATCTAAAGTAGATATATATAGTAGAACATATATTTCTAAACGTATTTTAGTATGTTTTTGATCACTTATGAGTTTTTGTAGTATTTTATTTTTAACCTTGAAACATTTCATGCCAGATTAAAAATTTTAATATAAAATAATATTGGATCAGACCCCTTCATGTTGTATTCGCTGATTGTTATTCTACAATGTATGTCCCTCTTACAAATACTCATCTCATTAATTTGTACTATATACTATATATAATACGATATACTCTCTATATATAAATTATAAAATCAAAACAAAGCTCATACCTCCCTTTATGGCGTGAAGTTGACGTAATATTACAATAGTAAATATTGTAATAAACCTCAGCAGATGCTTCATGTTGCACCCATGATTGAACTTCACTCCCGTCCATTTCCTTATCTGTAGTGATATCAGTTGAATGAAATTAGTTAATGACCCTAGTATTGTCATTAAGTTTGTAAGACGTTTGTAATGATGTGTATTTGAGAACATAACTTCGACTAAATGCACTATATTTTTAACCTAACAACAAAATTACTCAATATCTAACTATTTGTAGAGTGGGTTCTCAAATGTTAAAATTGTTTATTTAAAGATCTCGAAAATTTATACTATTGATATAATTATATTTTTTATATATGTTAACTTTTTTTCATTTTACTGAAAAAAATAGTCGTTTTTTTACGTAAATATGTCCAACATGTGAGAGCTGGACGACGTGTTTCAGATTGAGAGATCCGTCATCAGATCTTCTGTTATGTCTCTATTAAGTTAAATACACATGACACTCATGTGATACAACAAGTTTTACACACGTCAACGATTGTATTAAAACTAAACAAATAAAAAATTGTAAAAAACACACATACAAGCCGACACGAACTAATTTAATCCTGTGGACGAACGACGGACAGGAACTGAAGTAAACGTCGGTCATTCCCATCCCTTACTTCTATCATTCTTTTTATAAAAATCAGCTGTGTCATTGACCTTGTGTGTGAGAGTGTTAAAGAATATGGATTCAAAATGCACTTTGAAATTGAACAAAAATGGAATTTTTTTAGACTTGTATATTTTGTTTTCTTCCAGAACATTTAACAGTTTACTTTTGCAGCAAAAATAAATTATCTGTAAATTTTCCTCTTTAGGTTTAAGAGAATGATTGGCATCAAGGAAGATGCGAGGGACGTTTGACTTATGTTTACTGTGCTTGGGGTAGGGCAGTGTTCTTTAAGTCTAGTAGGAAAAGATTTTATGTCTGACCTGTCAGACTGATTTTAGTTATATTATTGTTACTATTTATTACAGTTATTAATTTAATTCCTACGGAATAAAGAACTGATTGGCTCAATGTACTAAAAGGACACTTCATTTCTGTATATCGAAAATGTTGAGTAACAATAAATAATATTGTGAATGGTAGATACTTAAATTGCAGCGTACTGAACAATGCGTTTGACCGGTTCACCGACATGACTGTTGGAGGTGAAGAAAAAGATAGTATGCTATGGGAGTAACCACAGAGAAAAAGGAAGGATACGTTGCTTTCTTACGATCGCAGCGAACGTCTCAGTGGCAGTTATAAATAGATTTGAACTAATGTACATCTTTATACATAAGTAGCAATAACTATGGTAGTTTATCCTTGAGGATTTTGGGGATTAAAGTTAAGAAATGACAAAGTGCTGGCCCTGTCATCACATGGCAAACTGTAGAACTAACTACTCGAAACACATTCAGCACACTACTGAATGCAACCTCTGTTTCTTTCTTATCTGTGGAATAATATTTGAAAGTCTTACACAGATCTTTTTACCTAAACTCTCAAATGTGTCTTCCTATTTTATTTTTATTTTGGTATCCTCCAAGAGTAATGCTAATAAAGATGCCCCAATCTTCTACATTCCCTGTTCGACTAAACGTGGACATTAGCATAATATTTGTAGCCCAACCATCAACTTCACTGATTCATGCTATGTTATATTTAGATTGCAATTTTTAATTATAATATATACATTCCGAGTTGATTTTTGTAGATTCTTTAATATAAAAACATTATTAGGTTAAATGTGTTGGTCCGTATGTTTTGTAAGGAAGAGAACTGAGAATCTTGTTCTTAATGTCAGTTAGTTGCAAATCAGACCAATACTACGTGGTTTGGATTCCGCGTAAAGCTGTAGGTCCCTTTGTTTCCCGGGCTATTGGCCTATAAATAAACAGTTCTTTCTAAGGAACAGTCAACCTTAGTAACAATGATTACCCTTGTCTACACTCATCACACTGATTGCCCATCTTATTATCCCATAACTCTACGATCGATGTCTTAGTAATGAGAAAATAGTTGGAGAATTTATAATTGTTTCAAAATTAATAACTATCCATTTTATTTCCCATCCTAGAACGTTTTAGATCGATTTTTAAGTAGTTATATCATAAAAGATTTTGTTTCAGGATATTTGTTTCAGGAAAATAACAACTATATTTTACGAGAAACAATTTCTTTTAGTTTCTAAAAAATTAAACCTAAAACTTTTATTGTTTTTTCAACATATATAAAATTACATTTGACCCGAAAAATCAGATAAAGTTAACAGGAATAGTATTTTATTAATATTTTAAATTTTTTTTATAATAATTAATTTTATTTTCCACTCCATTGTTAAGTGGAAGCAGTCCAGTGAGTGGGGGTGCTATTTATGTCGCCAGGTGGTAAGAGGTTCAGAGGCACCTCCATAAAGTGTATATCTCACACACATCTCCATGGCTTACTGTCTGCACCATTCACCAATAACACTGAGTCCGATTCAGAATTAACTCATTGCTTTATCTTCGATCATAAACAGTTTTAAGCAGCGTATCTTAAGAGAAAATCATCATTATAAACTTATATGGGTCCTTAGTCCTTTCTCTTAAAAACATTTTACAGGATACTCTTGCTAGTTAATGATATTTTCATTAACAGGATATTTTTATATACAATATCCTGTATACGTAAATAATCATAACTCTTTAATCAAATTAAATTGAAATTTATCCAACAATCTAAAATACAATCGTATTTCCTATTTTATATAAAAAAATACTCAAAACATTATCCAGATTAAAGTGCGTGTTTATGGGTCTGACATATAAAATAATGAAAATCTTCCATAAAGATTTGTATGGAAATCAATATTGAAACTGATTTTAATTCAAGATACTTTGACTTTTATAACTACCAGAAATCTGAATAACAATAAATTGTATAAAATTACTATGGATGATAATTGAAGATAAACTATATATTAAAATTTACACAAAATATTTAATAAACAAATTGACATCTCCTGCAATATAAAGTCGTTCAAAACATTCATACAGGTTGTATAACTCGTAATATATTATAATCATTAATTTACTTAATCAACAAGTTATGCCTAGTTAACAGATTTCCCAGCAAAAGAAAATCATAAACTCATGGCCCTTTATAGTTATGCTGTTTTTAAATTGTCTACAGTACAAATAAATTATCTCATTCTGTTGAAATATAATTTTTATTAAAAATGTATTAGAATAGTAGAGGTGATAACGATTATCAAGAAACACACTTTTTTATTTTTATTGTATTAATTTTTCATAGGCAAAATTATATTTTTAATTAGAGTTAGCTTTGTTATTTCATGTCTGTTTATTTTTCAATAGGAACTTTTGAGGGGAAACTGAATTATAAGTTGTCATTTATAAATATTTCATTTATAACCAGGTAAAACCATTATCAGGTGTCACAGTTAAAACGGTGTTCACTTATTTTATAAATAACTTATTATTTTAAACCGATGCAGTGTGAAAATAAGTATTCTCATTTTTAGCTAATAACATTTAAAGTCTAATGTTATAACAAATAAACCTATTATTTTTCAGGATTTACATATATAATTTCGTTAATTATTAATTATGATTAATTATTTCTTAAGCTTGATTAACACAAAAATATTGATCACTGAACGAAATTTTAGAATAATCTTCCAATGTGACTTTTGTAATTACATTTTAATAAGTAAACAAATTTGTTGAAATAAATTGTAGAAAATTAAGTATGATTTAATTTATACCACCAATTATTCTATTCGGACAGTATTTTCTTTATGTTTGCATTTTCGTTAGGAAGATGTCATGACAATACTTCCAAAAGTAATTAGAACTCTGGAACAAATACCCAAACATGACCAATTTTCGTGATATGTAAAAAACGTGAGAAAATTCATCTTAAGTTCTTGCCCAAAATTACAATTAAAAAAAATCTGCTTTGGGTCTAGATTGAAAGGCGGTTTCTCTCCTTTATTTTACTATCATTATGATTTTTTATTTTATTTATTTATTTATGTTTTCGTTTAGCCTTGGTGATTTAAAAGAGTATACCGATTACGCATTTATTCAACTTACTGTAAAGCCGCATGAGAAATGCAACAGAGGCTAAAATAAAGCCAGCCACAGTCACAGTGCTCATGAATCAATGCATGTATCCCAGTGTTTATGGGCTATAATTCTACCTCAAACAATGCAGGGACACTAGGACCATAACACGCCGGAGGGCTATTCATTAACCTTTACCACGCTGAAGGTAGTTACTATTTCAATTAATTGGAATAATCTATTTATGTGTAAGAGGAAGGTGCTTCATATAAAAAGGTTTGATAATAATGGTGGTTTCATTTTATTCTTTTATCTCATATTATTCATTAACAGTGCAATGAAAATATTCTAAACTATTGTAGATTATCGTGATGAATAAGTGGATTAATTTAAAAAAATGATAATAAAATATTCTACTACTCGATTATTTCATATTTGTTTTATAATTTTTCTTAGTTATCGATAAAAAGGTACGCGGTATATTCAACATGAGAAATTTTAAATGCTAAAATAACCTGATTATCATAAGTTATGATTACGTATATTTTATATAATTTATAATCAATTATAACTGATTTACTGATCCAACAAATTTTATAATGTTTTGCGCAAAATTGAGAGATGACAGATTGAGTTAAAAAATTATTTATTATATTCTAAGCGAAATTCATTTATTTATAGTATATAAAATATAAACTAACGTTTCTACATAAAGAGTGTAACTAACAAAGTGTCGTGGTTGTACAGTTTCTGATTCTACACGTAGTTTATAGCAGGTAATTAAGAATAAAGTTTATCGAATTCCACTCAGTTAAGTGTATATCTCTCTGTTTATGCTTTTTACGAAAAAAATTAGTATGTGTGTATGTTTATATATAATGTATGTTTAAAAGGTAGAAATAATATGATGATTTATTTTGCAAAGCCACATTAATCTTCCATACTCTATCCAGAGGGATTCACAAACGTATATACATTTTTTTCTCGTTTTTTTGCGTTGGACTAGTAATGTATGATAATTCTACTATTCCATTTCTTCCAATTTTGTATACAGTAAATTAGAAATCTCAATAGCATAAAAAACAAAATAAGGGGGTCTTAAAGGTCCCCCCCCTATTAACTTTCTTATGAACACAGATAAAGTGATTTACTTCTGGGAATGTTTATATGACTAACTAAGGAGTTTTTTATGTATGCAAATTTTTTACACCCCCTCTCAAAAGGGGGTAGTTTGGGGGTAAGTCAAAATGTTTAAATAGGAACCCCTATCAAATGACACATCATTTTAAAAGTAATATTAAAAGAAGAAGAATGGAGGAAACTAGAGGTCTCTAACATTGGTCTATCAAATTTGGTGGCATTTTAAAGTTGGAATTATTTCATAAAACCCCCTAAGTAATTTTAGAACGGGAAAAATGGTCAAAATGCTGAACTCTCAACTCAATTTCACTCAGATGAGATGCTCGAAATGGCTGCCATGAACTTCTTGACAGTAAAAAAGCCTGGATTGAAAACCACGTCTCACATTTTGTAAGATTTCAGGCGTGATAAGGTGGCAGGCCTCTTCGATTCTTGTTCTTAATTCATCGAGGTTTGCGGGCTTTGTGTCGTAAACTTTACTTATGAGGAAACCCCAAAAGAAAAAAAATCAAGAGGTGAAAGGTCAGGTGAACGTACCGGCCACTCTACCAAAGTGCCACGTCGACCTATCCATCTATCGGGAAACGTTTGGTCTAGGAATGTGCGGACAAGCATATTGTAATGTGGAGGAGCACCATCTTGCTGAAATACAGGCTCATAAGTACCTTGTACTACCTCATTTATTGCTGGGACAATGCCGTTCCGTAACATGTCCAAGTATTTAACGCCAGTTAAATTACCATCAATAAAGAATGGCCCAATAACAGAGTTTCCCAAAATTCCAGCCCATACATTTAATTTTTGTGGCTGTTGCGTATGGGCTTCAACCATTCAGTGGGGGTTACTGTTTGCCCAATAAGGGCAGTTGTGCCGATTGACTGTCCCATGCAAAGAGAATGATGCTTCCTCACTAAAACATATCTGTGATATTAAATTATTATTCTCTTCAATCTTCTGCAACATTTGCTCACAAAACTGAAGTCTTCGGTCAGGGTCGTCTTCATTTAATTCTTGATTTAACTGTACTTTGTACGGGTGGAACTTGTGACGCTTTAACACTTTATGAACAGTGTGTTATATCATCAAAAGAAATATCTTTTGATATTCCAGTATCAAGCGCAGTTGAATGCATAGATTCATGTGGGTTTGCGGCATAATTTGCTAAAACTTGAATTTTTACCTCTTCTGTCGCAATGGCAGGGCACCCTGATTGTATTACATCTTTGACACTAAAAGTTGTTGAGAATTTGTTTACTAAACGTCTGATGTTGCCCTGTCTGCTTGTCTATCCAGACAGGCAGGAATGAATAAACAAACTGCTTGATTAACATTTCTCCTAGCTTCCCCATAAAACGATATCATCTCTAATTTATCTTCATTTGATGGAGACATTTTTATTAAATACGAATAAAAAGAAATGTAACACAGTAACTGAACTGAATGTGTTTCACGTAATAACTAGTAACCTAATAAGAGATAAGGAAGGAGCCACTGGTATTCCCAGGTTGCCCTACTGGACTTTGGTCAGACAAACCAAAACCAAATAAATGCTGTTATTTGTGGTTTTTGGTGTGTGTTGATTCTTGTAATAACTTCTTTTACGATTAGGTGTCATCAGTTCTCAAAACTAACTGGTGGGTGAATGTTTTGTCTGCCTTACAACAATTTTAAATGTAACATAAGCTGCGGGGGCTTTATGAAATAATTCCAACTTTAAACTGCCACCAAATTTGATAGACTAATGTTAGAGACCTCTAGTTTCCGCCATTCTTCTTCTTTTAATATTACCTTTAAAATGATGTGTCATTTGATAGGGGTTCCTATTTGAAAATTTTGACTTACCCCCAAACTACCCCCTTTTGAGAGGGGGTGTAACAAATTTGCATACATAAAAAAACTCCTTAGTTAGTCATATAAACGTTCCTAGAAATAAATCACTTTATCTGTATTCATAAGAAAGTTAATAGGGGGGAGTGGGACTTTTAAGACACCCAGTATATGAATCATTAAGTTGTGAGAAGAAATAACCTTTTGTTTAGTTCTTTGCTTACTATCTAATGATGAAAACTTCAGTAACTGGGTATTACAAACTGTATAACGAAGATTACAGTGGTAAAAAATATCAGTAACGAACGTTTAATTAAGGTGGTTCGTAAGGGTGCCCAGATAAACACTCTTAGGAATTTTGTTCTAGATTTTATCACAACTGTCGCTAAAATTAGTAAAGATCCTGACTCTTTAACTAACTAGAAATGTTTTCCCCTACCCCTCATATCCCCCGCCCTACTCGCCCCACAAATTCGAAAGATGGCATAACTCCCACATTTATAGGAGACTCTAACAAATAATGTTATATATATTAGATTAGTAATATATATAGATTAATATATATTAGATATGTAGATTAATAATATATATATATATTATTAATCTACATGTATAGTCAAAAATTACTGTACAAATTTCAACGCAAAATTCGAACAAATATCATTTACAGAAAAATAATTGGTAACATTTTTTTTATATTTTTTTTTATATTTACTATAGCCTAAGTTGATAAGTACCTTTTGTCTACTATATTCTCAAAATGTTAATAAATTATATCACATGGTTTGCTCATGAATTATGCACTAATAAGGCAACACTTGTCACTTTGGTCAGCCATATCTCAATAAAGAAATTTTTTAGAATTTTTTGCCGTAACATATTTCTTTCTTACATGGATAGTAAAATTTTTATTCAAAAAAATTTGAAAAATAATTTTTCATCAGCACCCTTAATAGCCAGTCAAATATGGAATGGTTCTTTCTTAGGTCAACGAGAGAGATCATCTGAAATGGTAAATGAAAAAATATTATTTATTTAGTGATGTTAGCAGCTGTCCTTTGAATGGGGTTCTGTTGGAGATACCTATAGACCTCCTCGGTATTGAGTTTCATTATCTGTTTTGTCTCCAAGAAGACGACAGGCTGGGTGGCTTGTAAACGTCGCATTACCTCCAACGTCCTAAAAATATCACAAGATATATTATAGCTCTTCGTATAATTATTTTACTTGAATATTTCAAATAATTATACCAATTTTTTATATCTTTACAGAGAATTTTATATGACTTTTATTTATGTAACTTTTTTGATTTTATAGTTCATAATCAAGTAAGTAATGAAAAGAACAATCTAATGACTTTTTTAACTTAATTAAATTAGGAAAAGAGTAAAAAAGTGTTAAAATATGTACTAAAAAATAAATAAGCAGAGTGAAATCCATATGGAATAATTTTAAAAACATTATTTTTACCCCATTTTTGTACTCGTCAATATTTATGCACCGCCGTAAACAAGTTATATTCGCTCTCTCTTACACCCACCAATAAACACACTTGCAGCAATAATTTAACCCACCCACAAACGTATGTTGGTGAAGACCCCCACTCATCCTCTCATACACGTACTATTGTACTGTCTCTCCGACCCACCCATACTCATACGGTTTTATAGACTTTCCCATATATTTATGGTGGTGATTTATGGTGACCCTTCCATCCACCCAGACATGTGTCGTGTAACGATACTACCATACTTCTATGAGGGAGGGTGGGAGGGTCAATCACACTGTACGTGTACGGCTATCTAGGAGGGCCATAGCCACTGTACTTTATTGGTGGGGATGATATCCTCACCGTTGTAGATGTATGGGTGGTGCATCACTACCATACATATATGGTACGGTGGGATGGTCCGTACCACTGTACGTGTACGGCTATGAAGGTCATAACCAATATTCTTAATTGATGGGGAAGTGTATGGTTGGGCGGGTGGGAATTTCGGTTTTTCATCATATACTGTGTGTACACTGGTGGGTGAATGGCTCCGCTGAGAACTAGTATTCCCCCTTCATGTAACAGTGTTAAAGGGTGGGTGGGCCTCATAATTCCTTTGTTTTGAAGGATGAATGTGTCGGCCTCCATTCCTGTGTTATGATAATATCCATTCAAATAAATAATAACATTAATTGTATAAATAAATAAAATAATTATGCATCTAATAATAAAACTGTTTAAAATTTAATCTACAATAAAATTAATTGTTTACTCTCCAACTGAGGTGATTTAGGATTGATAATACTTTAATTAGTAAAAACACCTTATAGGACTACAAATAGTGATTTTAAGGGTGATTTTAGTTTAACTCTTTACTGTAAGTGACAAATTATAGAAACGAAATTTAAATTGTATTAAATTAATCATTCTATTAAGCTAAACATTTTTAAATTCCTTAATAGTTTATGTTTTTCACATAATATTAGCATTATTTCACATAAAACTCTAAATAATGTAGTTTTATAACATTATTTATATTTTTAAACTTCTGTTTCGGTTACTTTTGAATAACCCCATTACACTTGTAATTGAGAATTGTCTTAAAGTCAAATAATAAACTAAAATAATTTTCTTCCACTTGATAACTATGGGTACATTAATGATCTGCATTAACTTTGGTGAATTATCGACAAATGACCCAAACTTACACTCGATTTCAAGTCCACGGGTTACGACCGTTAGATGAACACCTAACTTACATTGGCTTCTAAATTCTGGGGTTACGACTGTTAGATGGACACCTAACTTACCTTGGCATCCAATTTCAGGAGTTACGACTGTTAGATGGACACCTAACTTACCTTGGCTTCCAAGTTCAGGGGTTACGACTGTTAGATTTACACCTAACTTACATTGGCTTCCAAGTTCAGGAGTTACGACAGTTAGATGAATACCTAACTTACAGTGCCTTCCAAGTTCAGGGGTTACGACTGTTAGATGGACACCTAACTTACCTTGGCATCCAAGTTCAGGGGTTACGACTGTTAGATTTACACCTAACTTACATTGGCTTCCAAGTTCAGGAGTTACGACAGTTAGATGAATACCTAACTTACAGTGCCTTCCAAGTTCAGGGGTTACGACTGTTAGATGGACACCTAACTTACCTTGGCATCCAAGTTCAGGGGTTACGACTGTTAGATTTACACCTAACTTACATTGGCTTCCAAGTTCAGGAGTTACGACAGTTAGATGAATACATAACTTACAGTGCCTTCCAAGTTCAGGGGTTACGACTGTTAGATGGACACCTAACTTACCTTGGCATCCAAGTTCAGGGGTTACGACTGTTAGATGGACACCTAACTTACCTTGGCATCCAAGTTCAGGGGTTACGACTGTTAGATTTACACCTAACTTACATTGGCTTCCAATTTCAGGAGTTACGACAGTTAGATGAATATCTTACTTACAGTGGCTTCCAAGTTCAGGGGTTACGACTGTTAGATGGACACCTAACTTACCTTGGCTTCCAAGTTCAGGGGTTATGACTGTTAGATGGACACCTAACTTACCTTGGCTTTCGAGTCCACGGGTTACGACTGTTAGATGAACACCTAACTTACCTTGGCTTTCGAGTCCAGGGGTTACGACTGTTAAATTGACAACTAACTTACATTGGCTTCCAAGTTCAGGAGTTACGACTGTTAGATGGACACCTAACTTACATTGGCTTCCAAGTTCAGGGGTTACGACTCTTAGTTGGACACCTAACTTACCTTGGCTTTCGAGTCCATGGGTTACGACTGTTAGATGAACACCTAACTTACCTTGGCTTTCGAGTCCAGGGGTTACGACTGTTAAATGGACAACTAACTTACATTGGCTTCCAAGTTCAGGGGTTACGACTGTTAGATGGACACCTAACTTACCTTGGCTTCCAAGTCCAAGGGTTGCGAGTGGTGGCATAGCTGTTCAGGTGGGAATCTGGGAAGTTGAGGTAGAAGATGACATCAGGCTTTACCATGTCCACTGGGAAGTTGAAGGCTTCGTCAGTCGCTGGAGGGAGTTCACCTGGTGGGTAGTGGTGAGCCATTGTGAAGGCGAGCTGCTCTGTCCAGTACCTTGGGTTGTAAAGCGGAATTTTTAGAGGGGATGGATGAAAATATAAACAACTTAGCTTTTAGTAAGCTGAAATCTGCTCCCATTACATTTATATTGATAAATATTACTGTAAGGGTAGCGGTTATATATAAAAAACGTAGCTGTTAGTAAGCTGAAATCTGCTCCCATTACATTTATTTTGATAAATATTACTGTAAGGGTAGCGGTTATATATAAACCACCTAGCTGTTAGTAAGCTGAAATCTGCTCCCATTATATTTATATTGATAAATATTACTGTAAGGGTGGTGGTTATATATAAAGTAATCTCCTTTCTTTAATTTTTTTATTATATGCCTATATATATATATATGTGTGTGTGTGTGTGTGTGTGTGTGTGTGTATGTGTATGTGTATGTGTATGTGTGTGTGTGTGTGTGTGTGTGTGTGTGTGTGTGTGTGTGTGTGTGTGTGTGTGTGTGTGTGTGTGTGTGTGTGTGTGTGTGTGTGTGTGTGTGTGTGTGTGTGTGTGTGTGTGTGTGTGTGTGTGTGTGTGTGTGTGTGTGTGTGTGTGTGTGTGTGTGTGTGTGTGTGTGTGTGTGTGTGTGTGTGTGTGTGTGTGTGTGTGTGTGTGTGTGTGTGTGTGTGTGTGTGTGTGTGTGTGTGTGTGTGTGTGTGTGTGTGTGTGTGTGTGTGTGTGTGTGTGTGTGTGTGTGTGTGTGTGTGTGTGTGTGTGTGTGTGTGTGTGTGTGTGTGTGTGTGTGTGTGTGTGTGTGTGTGTGTGTGTGTGTGTGTGTGTGTGTGTGTGTGTGTGTGTGTGTGTGTGTGTGTGTGTGTGTGTGTGTGTGTGTGTGTGTGTGTGTGTGTGTGTGTGTGTGTGTGTGTGTATATATTTGTTTTTACTTTCTTTCTGTTGATACTAACATTATTTCCTTTACCTTTTATGTAGTAAATCATTTTATGCTAAAATTTTGCACTGCAATTTAAACAAACATATTTTACTATCAATCTTTTATTTGGCATATATTTATTATTTTTATTTCTTCGCAAAATTAGTATTTTTTTATACTGAAGTTGAAAATTAGTAAAATTATATACGTAATGAAAGGTACCTTTTGGTGTTTATGTTAATCGATTTTTTTCATAAATTTTGAATTGATTTATGTGCCACATTTCTACTACAGTTCAACTCAATATTTTGGCCTAACAAATTTCATTAAGTATTATATATTATAAATTTACAGTAATGAATAAACCGTCTAGGAATACATTATTAATAATGTTAGATTATTTGTGTTAAATTATTTTGTATTTTTATTCATAAAAATATAACATCCTTGGTTTTCTATTCGTTAATTACGAATTTTGAAGCTAAAAAAATATACAGCAAAATAACATTAGATTGCACCTGATATTGAATTAAATGAATTAAAAGGACTTTATTTAGTCCTCTCTTCCACTTAATTAAACGTTAAAGAGCTCATAAAGTAGACAGTGTCAATCGCATTTTAATAAACGGTGGAGGTTTTTAGTAAATATGATTTTTTTTTATGATTAAAAATATGTTGTAAAATTTAAAAAAAACCATTAGAACACATTTTATGGATTTTATAGGTAGCAAGTATGTAAATCAATTTTTTTGTGAAAGTTTATCAGGTTTTTGTATCATAGTTGATAAATAAAATGAAAACTCTGGCTGCATATTATTTAACGAATTATATTGTAGGTGATGAGAGCATTTCGGTTTGTAAATTTGATAAATGTTTATAATAAGTTAGTAATGTTTGCATGTGTTTTTTGTAACTTTCTAGTCACTGCACACAATTATTGTGGTGAATAGGTGATTCCCAAAAAAAGCATTTGTAAACACAACTTTTAAATTGTTCATATTATGGGAATAAAGATATTATTATTATTATTGTAAGGATTATATTAATATTTACTTTCGAAAAGATGGCACTCAATGCTCGTATTTAGATTAAGCCTTCATTTTCCATTATTTGTCAGGGCATTATCTCAAATCTCTAATTTATAACCAATTAAATACTCCCTAAACTTTTATACATTTAATGCTAGTGTTTAATAAGGTATAAATATTATATATGGTAAATAGTATATATTTATTTTTGAAAAAATATATTATTTCAAAAATATAATATTTAATAATAATAAGCCGATTTCTGAAAGCTTAAACTTTGTTTTGGTGTAATATAATTTGTTTATATAATATTTAAAAATATGTATATTATTTATTAAGTAGTACTTGATTAATTTTATCATTAATTCTAAATAGTTCTAATCGCTTTGTATTCATGAACTATCACAACGTACTAGGAAATAATAAAAATGCCTCGATAACTTAAGCTTCGTATGTAAAAATAAGACGGCTTAGACTTAGTTAGAATTTATGTAAAAAAGCCTGTTCCCTGAAATAAGAGAAAAATTCATATTTTACTAATATAGAGGCCTAGGGAAATTGAAATTCAATATTTCGTTAATTCATAAACAATGGATGAAATAAAAAAAATCAAATAATGGAACAATGATTGGTACTTGTATGAACCATATATATTCGGTTCACATTTCTGTGAAATAAGTGTAACCGAGACATATATTGTGTTGTTTATTTTTGTAACTATTTGATATAGATTTTGCTAATCAATATGTTCTATAGCATCAAGGGAAATTTTCCAGTTCCTATTAATTTACACGTGTTTTGTACATATAAAATTCTCAGCCCTATGTAACCTCTACATAGGGGCTGCGTATTATGTACATAGTTCTGTGATGTGGATTGACTCAGCAATTGATACGTGTACCGAATCGGATAGTTATTCGAATATTGGCAGCTGTGCTGTTGTCAGATATATTTAAATTAAATATGATCACCTCATTTTTATATCATCTTGTAATTTTATTTCGTCATGACAAATGGACTAAGACGACAACATTTTAGGTTTTCTTGTATGATAAAATAAGTCTTCAAGGACTTAAATACTATTTTAACAATTATTTTTCTTACGACAGTTTCATTACGTAAAAAATAACGAATAGTCATCTTTTTAAATTATCTAGATTTTTCAAGTATGAAAACTTTTTTTGCTTTGTCCTTGTTACATATATTAATTGCTATAGAGTGACAATTCACATATAATTTGGGCACAATGCTTAAATGGTTAACGTATTTTTAAACAAAAATAAATTCAGCTCATTTTTTTCCGTTTGATATACATATATCAAGAAGTACATTTCAAGTTTGACTCCAAAATCAAAATCTTAATGTAAAAGACCGTAATTATGATCACATTAAATTGAATAAGTCTCCAACGGAATACTTAGGAGCTGCTGCAAGTCAACCATAAAGGCTTATTGTGTATTCTTCACTCACTGGTGGGTTCTTATGGACAATGCCTGTATTAACAACTAGATAACTGGTATTATAATGTAAAACACCCCTCAACACTGTTACTTTACATAATACAGACACCATCCCGGATCACGTATAGTGATAATATTTTTACTCATATTACTGATGCAATAGATCGGTTGCGGTTGCCCAGCTTAATAATCCAAAGCTCCTCTGTTCGATCTCAATCTGAATCTAAACAAATATTTTATTTTTTTTTTTGTATTTATTTATTTTAAGACGCTGATCGTCAAGATATGGTTTAACAAGGATTTCGAATGACTGTTACCGTTGTAAATAAGCGAATGTAGTCTTTTTTTAAAACTAAAGCCGTACATTCCTTAGAAAGAGTCCCTAATGAATAGTCCAATGACAAATAAATAAACACGTGGTGGTTTTTTCATTTGACAGCTGGTGGTTTATCAGCTGATAAATAAATAATCAGCTGATCCCTTAAACAATTTGTCATGACTCTGATTGGGATCGAACTGAGCACCTATAGCTTATGAAGCTTTAACCAACTTCGCTATCTACCAGTTTAAAAGGGATCAGCTGATAACTAGCGACTGTTTATTTGTCATTGGGCTATTAATTGATGACTTTTTCTAAGGAAACAATCAGCCTCAGTTTGTAACAATGACTACATTCGCTTATCTACACTCTTCGCACTCTTTCGAAATCCATCTAAATAATGACAGTTGATGTCGTATTAATAAATAAACAATATTTAATAGAGGAAAACACCCCACTATTTAGTAAAATGGCCTTCTCTTAACCTCTCCTTTTATATTTTTTCCCTTCTATGTACTATATACAAATATATAGTAATATAAATACTAAGATATATGTACCGTAACATTTAGTATTACCTCTGTGTAGTATCTCTACCAGATTAAACAAATTTGTTACTTAGCTTTGTATAGCTAAGCACTTTTATATGTACTGTACTTAGCTATACAAATAAAAGTATATAACGGAAGCCCAGAGGCATCAAATGTTCAAGAGGAATCTGAACCACGAGTTTTATTCCTGCAGTTCCTATCCAGTGATGTTTAACAATACTTGTTCAGGAGACTGGCTACGAATTATGAGCATAGATTCATAAGATTGTTTTCCGCAATAATTTTTGAATTCAAGTTTTATCTAGATAATAACATTTCATTTGACCACAATCTAGCAATAAATGTTCTCATTTAAATTCGTTTGGATTTATTCATTACTCATAAGTAAGACACCGATCGAATATGGGCGAATTTACGGAATGAATGCGTGTAGATGAACGAGTTCAGTCATTGTCACTTACTAAAGTTGTCTGTTCCTTAAAAAGAACCATTTATCAATAGCCCGATAGCCAGATAATCTAAGAGATCTACAGCTTTACGTGGAATCCGAACCACGTAGACTAGTATTGGTCTCATTTTCAACTAATTTACAAACGTGATACTCAGTTCTCTTCCGCAAATAACATCCGGACCCTGACTACCAGCCAACACAGACACCCTAACCTTCTCTAGAAGTGTCCACATGATAGTGACTTTTGAATGGAAGTAGTTTTGGTATTGAGCATAGAACCTATCACCTAATACATCCACAGAACTTTGTTCTCAAGTACCTTAGTTACAATACTACGCCACTATTGACTACAATCTCCACAACACTTTGTCCCCAAGTAGCTGGGTTACAGCATTGCGCCACTATTGCCTAAATCTACACAACACGTTGTCCCCAAGTAGCTAGGTTACAGCATTGCGCTACTAGTGCCTACAATCTACACAACACGTTGTCCCCAAGTAACTGTTTTACAGTATTGCGCTACTATTGCCTAAATATACACAACACGTTGTCCCCAAGTAGCTAGGTTACAGCATTGCGCTACTAGTGCCTACAATCTACACAACACGTTGTCCCCAAGTAGCTGGGTTACAGCATTGCGCTACTAGTGCCTACAATCTACACAACACGTTGTCCCCAAGTAGCTAGGTTACAGCATTGCGCTACTAGTGCCTACAATCTACACAACACGTTGTCCCCAAGTAGCTGGGTTACAGCATTGCGCTACTAGTGCCTACAATCTACACAACACGTTGTCCCCAAGTAGCTAGGTTACAGCATTGCGCTACTAGTGCCTACAATCTACACAACACGTTGTCCCCAAGTAGCTAGGTTACAGCATTGCGCTACTAGTGCCTACAATCTACACAACACGTTGTCCCCAAGTAGCTGGGTTACAGCATTGCGCTACTAGTGCCTACAATCTACACAACACGTTGTCCCCAAGTAGCTGGGTTACAGCATTGCGCTACTAGTGCCTACAATCTACACAACACGTTGTCCCCAAGTAGCTGGGTTACAGCATTGCGCTACTAGTGCTTACAATCTACACAACACGTTGTCCCCAAGTAGCTGGGTTACAGCATTGCGCTACTAGTGCCTACAATCTACACAACACGTTGTCCCCAAGTAGCTAGGTTACAGCATTGCGCTACTAGTGCCTACAATCTACACAACACGTTGTCCCCAAGTAGCTGGGTTACAGCATTGCGCCACTATTGCCTAAATATACACAACACGTTGTCCCCAAGTAACTGCGTTACAGCATTGCGCTACTAGTGCCTACAATCTACACAACACGTTGTCCCCAAGTAGCTGGGTTACAGCATTGCGCTACTAGTGCCTACAATCTACACAACACGTTGTCCCCAAGTAGCTGGGTTACAGCATTGCGCTACTAGTGCCAACCTGAAATTTAATTTATCCATATGGGTTTAATTAACTTTGACGTCAGGAAAATATAGGATTAAATATATACAGTCCTTTTTGTATTGTGACCCTTACAAATGCATGTTGGCATTTATGAGTGAATTTGTTGAAATTTCCTCAGTTTCCGGTAATGTTTATGACCTCCGTTCCATAGTTCCAGGTTCCTCCCTCTATTTCTCCTGACACAGTAAGATTTCCGTCACGACATGGGAAATGGCTTTTCGATTTCCTTCACAACGTAATGTAGTTAAAATAGAAAGATAGAAAAACTTATTGAGCAATTATTGTACACAATAGTTTTCTCAAACACTTTATTACCTAAAATACTTAAGTATACAGGTTTTAAAGTCACCTCTCTATTAATATTATTTTAATTATTTATTTTGTTCACATTAATATAGTATACTGTAGTTGTTTATCGAAATCATTCCAAAATCAAAAAAAGATACTTCTACAATTTTTTTATTATTCGAGATATTTTTGTACTCGGTTGGACAAGAGTAAATTTTTTATGGTAACACCATACTTAATATGGCAACCCACCCACCCACCCTCACTCGCACGGTGGAAATGGGTAAAATATGTGACTTTTTATTACATATAATGTCATATAACCAATACAAGGAAAGTGATCTACGAACTATACTAAATGAAATTAAACGGATCTACGTCTTACCCGTTGATTATTGTGGTGGTTCTGGGCTTCGACATGATAAAGAAAGAAGCTGCGTAGTTGGAGAGGTGGAAGAACGCCCGCCGGATAGGCGTACCCTTGGGTAACACGGACAGGTACCTCCTGAGGCAGGGAGCAGGGTGGCAGATGGCACGGGCGTTCATCATAAAGGCTAGCCCCTTGCTAACGTAGTCACGGGCTAGAGAAAGGGTTGACATAACAGTTTATATTTTACAATTAAAATAAAGTGTAAAATAAAAAATAATATAAATGTAAACATGGCATGTCCCATTTATTATCAATAAATATAAACTTAAATTGTTTTATGTAGATTATTCTTGAACTCAAACTGTGTTGAACTCATTACTTAAATGTTCCACATTTAATTTTTTTGTTTTAAACTCAAAAATATAAAATATTGGGTTTGAAAAAAGTTCATTTATTGAAAATAAATGATTTTATTATTTATTTTATTTCATATATGTATTATTTTTAAAAAAAATGCACAGCATACTGAATATGAAATTAAAGTATTTTTTTTTTAATTATACTTTAATTATAAATGATCGCTACTCCTCGCTACGGAAAGGATAGACTTTTCGGTTTGCGGCAGTTAATTTATATTGAATAGACCTTTAACTTTACACCAAACTCTACCTAGGCTTACATTTAAAATTTTCGTTCAACTCCATGTAGGCCGTCCCCCTGAAAAGATGTAATGTCGCTAATGGAGTCAAAAAGTGTGTTCTTTGCCATAACGATGTACAAGATTTTACTTTTACCATTGAAGTCATAGACAAGTTGTGAAAGCGTTTCCATATTTGTTTCCCACCCTGAATATAAGCTATTTAAAGAAGAAGGTGAGGAAAATATTTGATATCATCCTAATTTAAATTTAATAAGAACCTTCTTGTTTGTTTGAATAATTATGTATACACAGTCGTATTAATATTTCAGCTATCGAAGTATAGACACGAAGAATATTTTGGATTCAACACATTCATTTTTGTTGAGTGTCCAACTCCCACCCACCCTACGATTACAGTTCATTAGCTCAAGATTCACACAATGCAAATTTTACAGATGTGGAATTAACCAGGTTATTTAAAAGGAATAAGTATTTTGTACCGTGTATGGAGAAGTATACTGTAGATAAATTAAAAGATAATTGCTAAATAAATATTCTATAATGAAAAATTATTGATTGTTTAGTCTTTTAAATACTTTTAAAAAATTATCTCTCACTTTTTCTGTGGTTACCCTCAATGACGATGAGGGGACCTGGAGGATCTTTCTGGATGTTTCTGTTTCGTGGGAAAAGACATTCCATCATAAATGTCTCCAGGATTGACTTAGCTATCGGGCTCTGGAATAAAAAACATTTTCAAGTTGACTTTTGTGATTTGTAACATCAATAGCTACATCTATCTTTGTGGTGACTTTGTAAGTTGCTCAGTTATTTATCACAAACAACACTGGTCTAATATCATTATTACTAGTATAATATACTAGTTTACAACATTTGTCCGGCAATGATATATCAACTGGCTGACAGCCCTTGATTCGCTACGGGCGATTCTCTATGCTTACTTACCCTTCCCTCGATGGTCCTCTCTAAACCACCACATCAATATAAAAGCTCAGCCTAATGCCGTTCTACTTGATAACAAGGTTTAATGGTATAGAACCCCTTTAAGTATACTTAAGAGTCTGCAAACCCTATCGGACATGTTGGTTATAATCCCATAAGAACAATTTTATTTCCCAATACATATTTGTTCGTTATTTATTGATCAACAGTTGTGTATGAGGTGTCATTTTTAACATTATTATATTGCCCGTTGGGTTTGCTTTTCATATTTTGAATACATAGTTTTGAAAACAATTAAAAGAAAAGCTTCAAACTAAATTTTTGTTATATTTTTTTCTATAAAACTAATTAGGAATTCATAAAGCAATTCCAACGTGTAATTTCTTTCTTGATAAAAATGCAATTTGTTTGTAAAAATCCATTTGAAAATAAGTATTTAATTTGGATACGCGTGATCATATGTCCGGGTAGAAAATAACATTGTTCTTGTGGGATTAAAATCAATATGGCCGACATCTTCCGACAGCCTCTGTAGACTCCCTAGGGGATGGTGATGAAAAGCAGTGCAATCATTAAGAAATCAGTACAAATGACCTTAAAACATGTCACAGTGAAAACCAAACCAGCGAATATGCTGTTCATTGTTTATGTGTATTTTATTAAATATTTTAAATAAATTATTATATTAATGCCAATGTTACTTGTATTAAAATAAGGAAACGTTGAGGCACAGTTTGTACCCCTTAGGGGTGGAATTTGATAAATCCTTTCTCAGTGGGTCTCTAGGATACAAAAACTAACTTCCCCTAAAATTTGTTTTTTTTTTTTTTTTTTTTTTGAATTTGTCAAAATCTGTTCAGTGATTCCGAAGATTTTGTGATGAGTTTTGGATTTTATAAATCGAGGTTCTTAGTTCTATTTTCATTTGAGGATGTAAAATTTAAGTACCAACGGAGAGTGTTTGGCCATTTATTTTGTTAGGTGAAACACTCAGAGGAGAGATAAATCAGGTAGTATTGTTTGATACTTCTTTATTCGGTGAAGTTGTATCTCCTATTTAACCAGATGTGTTAAAATAATTAATGTTTAGAAAAATTTTTTTATAGGTTACAGTTTAAAACGTGATCTAGGATAATGTTGGACTACCATTTGAATTAACATAATATTTCCTCAATAAAACCAGCTGAAAATATAGTGAAGGCCTAAATTTTTCAGGCTAAATATTACAGTTAATTTTGAAATTCGTACTATGTTTTCATCATTAAAGGGGATACAGCAACCCAGAAATAAAGTATGACCAAAGTCTAATTACATAAAGTCGTGACACTCCGTTAAATAAATGGTAGCAGGCAACTCGCACAAAACTTTCTCCCTTTCCTTTTGTTAATGTCAGATTGTTTAAAATATACCTAAATAAAAGCACATGTTCAACTAACTACATTTCTAAGGAACGTACAGAAGAAACACTTATATCTATATTTAAAAAAGGCAAAGCCCTCACTGATTGACTCACTCACTCATCACTAATTCTCCAACTTCCCATGTAGGTAGAGAGCTGAAATTTTGTACACTGTTTCTTTAGAACTTAAATAGGACAACTAAAGTATTTTCATCTTGTTAAAGTACTCCTAAGGGGTATAAAGCACCCTTAAAAGATTGGTCCATAAGGATAACATTGGGTTGATTTTAGTAAATTAATAACAGCTGTTTTGTAAATAAATAAACATGTCTATTTTGAATGTTTGACATTATACTATTTAATATTTTACTATGAGTTTAATCTTCAGCTGTTAAACAAAAATAAATGAAATGAACACTCTTGAAATAGGCTAAATAGGTGGCAAAGCAATTAGTGTGAGTGAGATACTGTACCGAAATGTAATATTGTAATTTTACGTTATATAGTTAATATACCGATTTTTGTATTGAATAGTTACATGCCGAGGCCGAAGGCCGAGGTGTATCGAGCGTAGCGAGCGTCGGGGTTGGCACGCGAAGCGTGCAGGGGTGTCCCCTAGTTATTTAAATAAAAGTATAGCAAAAAATAATCTTCAAAAACAGCTGTTCAATCAATCACATAGCCAGATGTTATGTAAACAACATTCAACAACTCGAGTTGTGGCTTCTGGCTTTCAGCCTCCAGCCTCTACTTAGTGGGGTGATAACATAAATATTTGTAATTATAATTTGCATAATTACTAAAAATTTAGTAAAAAGCGATATAATAAGGCTTTAAAGAATTACATTTTTGAATGTTTTTGCATGTCAAAACAAATCGTATAACTATTATAGCTATTAAAATAGTGCTCAATAAGAGGTTCTTAGTGCGTGTGTACTAAAATATTTTAAAAATTATAATCCACTTTTTCCTGAAAATGTAATCAAAATCGTTAAAGCCATTTTTTTTAATTCCATCTCTGTAAGTTTTTGCCCATAAAAATAAAACAAAATTAAATTTCAAAAAGTGAAAAGGTTTGGAATATTAGTGAAATACACCAAAATACCAAATTTCATAAAAATCTATCCATCCGTTTGGTCTCCAGAGAGGTGCATAGACACACACACGGACAGAAACCGAAATATTTTTCAAGGCCTTGAAATGGATTTTTAGACCAACTCGCAAAAAGAATGTCTTTACGATCACAATACTTTCTCTATGCTAACGTATATGGGATAAAGTAAAGTTTTGTGACAAGCACGATGTCGTGACTGTAAATATTGAACTGTTAATAAAGGGACCTGTATTTTATAGACATAGGCATGTTGTATTTAGCCGTCCATCGTGTAATAACTTTAAAAAGAAAAATCTAGCCTAGAAGTCTGCTAACAAGAGCCAAGTTATAAAAAAGCAATTACAAATATGTTTTAAATATAAAAATATAAATATCACTATAGTAAGGTAATGAACTAATGAAATGTATAAGACGTTATATTTCAGTGTTGTATACGAATGAATGAATACTAAAACAGACGTTTTGGTGCGTCATTTATCCAATCCTGGAGGGAAATTCTCCTTACTCTCTGGGACAAAGCAAGGCAATAACGGTAAGTGTAACAAGGTACCCCATTTCCCTACCTTTCAGGATTCAAACATAAAGTGTTTCATAAGCTTCTCTCCAATGTGTGCGAGGTAGTTTCACATGAATATATTATTTAATTAATATTATTTTTATTTATATAACTGTTGCTTTATTGTTAGTTGGTTTTTATTAATTTTAATAAAACGCATCATTTACATATGAAAGCAAAAACAACAATATCGTGCTATTAAATAAGATCTTAACTTAAAAATAAAACTATTAAAAGACTGGTCGATATTTCGTTCTTAGTTAATAGTGACAAAATGTACTGAGAAATAGTTTTCTAAGATAATAAATAGTAGAGGTTAAGAAATGTACTATTTCAACGAATTCTCAATTGGCATGAAAGTAAAATAATGGGTAGGTAAAATCTATAAACATTTTAGATATCACACAACACAAGTTCAATGCAATAAAATGCCAAGATGAAATATACAATATTTATATGAATTTTGGTCAACAACTGTTACCATTCTCATGATAATTCATAACAAATTATCTAGGGTGAAGAACATGTTTACATATATCTGTCACAATAATAATATATTTTGCTATATTAATTAATTTATTAATATAATTATAATTTTGCTATATTAATTAATTTATTGATATAATTATATTTAATATAATTATTAATATAATATAATTATTAATATAATATAATTAATATAGCAAAATATATTATTATTGTGACAGATATATGAAAACGTGTTCTTCACCCTAGATAATTTGTTATGAATTAGCATGAGAATGGTAACAGTTGTTGACCAAAATCCATATGAATATTGTATATTTCATCTTGGCATTTTATTGCATTGAACTTGTGTTGTGTGATATCTAAAATGTTTATAGATTTTACCTACCCATTATTTTACTTTCATTACATTGCATTTAAATTATAATTTAAATGTAATTCTACTTAATAGATTACTAATTGGATGATTAAATGTTGTGAAAATTTAAATAAAAAGGAGAATAGCTCCCAGCAATTAGTGGTTTATGTTCCTCCCTTGCTTTATTTATAAAACTTCTTTTGGAGTCTTTTGTATAGACATAACACTTGACAAGTCCTTCCTCTAATCTAGGTACAGATATTACGGGCTTTCCACTTACAACTCTAGTTATATCCCAAAAAATACCTAAAAGCATACAAAATTTGACGAATCTTTCCACTAACCTATCAACGAAAAATATTTCATCTGAACAAATTCTGAAACAAATTACCTTCTATGTATTTAAAGTTACAAATTATATAATGTGATGTAAATTAAATCAATCAAAATGAATATTATTTGAATTTCTTTTATATATAGATACTTGTTCAGCACTTCCATTGTTGTACGTACACGCCATCTATATTTGCCCTACCTCTATCTTTTTTTACAAATCAGACACTACACCTGATGAGCTAAACATTTCATACGATGTCATTTGACACTTGATTTTCTAATTAAACATCCCTACTACATACTATCTACTTATACCACTTAACACACTCATGTTTACATGACTACATCAGGCACATCAGTACATCATTACCCTACATAATAATTTGACAGTTGATTTTCCAACCACACTCTATCTCCTCAAAATACTTGAAACTTTATGATTACTCAACTACATCAGATACTCCTCACCAGCTAAACATTCCTTACGTAGTCATTTGACACTTCATATATCTACTACACTCTATATATTTATACTACTTGACAATCTTCCTTATGTTTACACAACCTCATACACTACACTGCACCAGCTAAACACTACCCTGCATAATCATTAGACACTTGATTTACCCACTACACTCTATCTACTTATCCCACTTGACACACTTTTATTATCACACCATCAGACTCTACACTTAATCAGCTAAACGTTACCATACGTAGTCATTTGACACTTGATCTCCCCATTACAGTCTATCTCCTCATCCTACCTTACACAATTATATTTACACAACATCAGACTCTTTACTTAATCAACTAAACGTTACCATACGTAGTCATATGACACTTGATCTCCCCATTACAGTCTATCTCCTCATCCTACCTTACACAATTATATTTACACAACATCAGACACTTTACTTAATCAACTAAACGTTACCATACGTGGTCATTTGACACTTTATCTCCCCATTACAGTCTATCTACTCATCCTACCTTACACAATTATATTTACACAACATCAGACACTTTACTTAATCAACTAAACGTTACCATACGTGGTCATTTGACACTTGATCTCCCCATTACAGTCTATCTCCTCATCCTACCTTACACAATTATATTTACACAACATCAGACACTTTACTTAATCAACTAAACGTTACCATACGTGGTCATTTGACACGTTATCTCCCCATTACAGTCTATCTAATCATCTTACTTGACACACTTATATTAACACAACATCAGACACTTTACTTAATCAGCTAAACGTTACCATACGTAGTCATTTGACACTTGATCTCCCCATTACAGTCTATCTCCTCATCCTACCTTAAACAATTATATTTACACAACATCAGACACTTTACTTAATCAGCTAAACGTTACCATACGTAGTCATTTGACACTTGATCTCCCCATTACAGTCTATCTCCTCATCCTACCTTACACAATTATATTTACACAACATCAGACACTTTACTTAATCATCTAAACGTTACCATACGTAGTCATTTGACACTTGATCTCCCCATTACAGTCTATCTCCTCATCCTACCTTAAACAATTATATTTACACAACATCAGACTCTTTACTTAATCATCTAAACGTTACCATACGTAGTCATTTGACACTTTATCTCCCCATTACAGTCTATCTCCTCATCCTACCTTACACAATTATATTTACACAACATCAGACACTTTACTTAATCAACTAAACGTTACCATACGTGGTCATTTGACACTTGATCTCCCCATTACAGTCTATCTAATCATCTTACTTGACACACTTATATTAACACAACATCAGACACTTTACTTAATCAGCTAAACGTTACCATACGTAGTCATTTGACACTTGATCTCCCCATTACAGTCTATCTAATCATCTTACTTGACACACTTATATTAACACAACATCAGACACTTTACTTAATCAACTAAACGTTACCATATGTGGTCATTTGACACTTGATCTCCCCATTACAGTCTATCTAATCATCTTACTTGACACACTTATATTAACACAACATCAGACACTTTACTTAATCAGCTAAACGTTACCATACGTAGTCATTTGACACTTGATCTCCCCATTACAGTCTATCTCCTCATCCTACCTTAAACAATTATATTTACACAACATCAGACTCTTTACTTAATCAGCTAAACGTTACCATACGTAGTCATTTGACACTTGATCTCCCCATTACAGTCTATCTCCTCATCCTACAATTATATTTACACAACATCAGACCCTTTACTTAATCATCTAAACGTTACCATACGTAGTCATTTGACACTTGATCTCCCCATTACAGTCTATCTCCTCATCCTACCTTAAACAATTATATTTACACAACATCAGACTCTTTACTTAATCAGCTAAACGTTACCATACGTGGTCATTTGACACTTGATCTCCCCATTACAGTCTATCTCCTCATCCTACCTTACACAATTATATTTACACAACATCAGACACTTTACTTAATCATCTAAACGTTACCATACGTGGTCATTTGACACTTTATCTCCCCATTACAGTCTATCTCCTCATCCTACCTTACACAATTATATTTACACAACATCAGACTCTTTACTTAATCAGCTAAACGTTACCATACGTAGTCATTTGACACTTGATCTCCCCATTACAGTCTATCTCCCCATCCTACCTTACACAATTATATTTACACAACATCAGACACTTTACTTAATCAGCTAAACGTTACCATACGTAGTCATTTGACACTTGGTCCCCCCATTACAGTCTATCTACTCATCCTACCTTACACAACATCAGACACTTTACTTAATCAGCTAAACGTTACCATACGTAGTCATTTGACACTTGATCTCCCCATTACAGTCTATCTACTCATCCTACCTCACACACTCATATTTACACACTACACTTCACCAGCTAAACACTATCCTGCGTAGTCATTTGAAACTTTACTTACTCACTACACTCTATCTACTCATCCTACTTGACACACTTATATTTGCACATCATCGGACACTACACTTTGCCAGCTTACGTGTATCATTTGACTCTTGATTTACCTACTTCACTCCATCTACTCATCCTACTTGACACATTTATGTTTACACAACGTCAGACAATACAATTGACCAGCTAAACACTATCCTACGTAGTCATTTGAAACTTGACTTCCTCACTACACTCTAGATACTTATCCTACTTAGCAAGATTATATTTACACAACGTCAGAATAAACGTTACCCTACGTAGTCATAAAACTTGACTGCCTACTATACTCTCTCTACTCATACTACTTGACACATCATTCTACAACTTTATGTACACATGACATCAGAAGGACCTTCTTACTACTCAACATAAACACTCCAAAACTCAACAACAAGGCTCTCCAAAACTGTAAAAGCCTGTTGCTGACATAGTGGTTAGCACTCCTGACTTTAAAAAAGGTTATTACGTCAAATCCCAGGAGTTTGAATTAAATTTACATTGATGGGTTTGAGTTGACGTTCCATAACAACGCAGTAAAAATACCACTGGTGTTAAAGTCAAAAATAATTTCGTGGTGGAGCTTTCCCATTACTATATAGAATATAATATTAATGGCTTTATTGTTCAAAAGTGGTATTTCGTACAAATGGTGAACTTAGGACGAATAAGTCCTCTCTATAGTTAACCCTCATTACTCTAAAGATGAGTTAACTAAAGAGAAATAAACTAAAGAAAAATACTACTAATTAAATTTCAAAGAAGTATATAAAACAAAGTAAATAAACTGCTAACATATTTTCAATTTTTCCATTCTCTCACTCATACACTCGTTCGATCCTATCCCAAAAACGCAATCACAGACTCGTCCGCTGGAAAAAAAAAGGCTTTCTAAGATGCTGTAAACCGAGTCCGACTGTCATATCTCTTTAAATGTGGAGAAAGTTTATTCCATTCTTTGCAGACAGTTGCTGAAAAATATTTAGGGCAGACAGATTTTATATGAAGAGGAATACGTAATATTGACGAGGCTGAGCGTGTCTCCTTTGCACCAATTTTTGAGTTATACTGAAAGTTTTGAGATAGGTATTTAGGATTCCCATCGTTAAGTACTAAAAACAAAATACTCAATATTTTTAATAATCTAAGATCAGCCAATTTAAGAATGGAATTTTGAATATAGTATTGAGAGATGTGCTCATCATATTTTAATTGTTTTTTTTTAATTGAATATATTAATTTTTATAAACCTGATGTTTAATAGCCAAAACGACAGTCATGTCATTGTACATAGAATTGCAATAGATGAAATGTGGAAAGATAAGTGCTTTTACAATACGAAGTTTGATTTTTACTGGGAAAAAATATTGAAGTTGTTTGAGGGAATGGATAGAACCAGAAGCCTTTTTACAAACACTAAGCACTACTTCTGTCCAAGTCAAATTCTGGTTAATAATAACACCTACATTTTTAACTGAGGTACAGAAAGGCAGAGGGTTGACATTGACTAGAATTTGTTTGAGATTGTTTATATTGTATTTGCTGTGAAGGCGAAAAGAGCAAATAATAATGGGCCGTGTTTTATCCTAATTAAGTTTAAGGCCATGCTTTTTTGTCCATTTAGGTAGTTCTCTACCACTACTTCTGTCTCTCAGTAGTCTTAATGGTATATAGGCCTTCTACTATCTTACTTACATATTATCACTGATTTCATCTTTCCTGACCCCCAAGGATATACAATTGCTTAAAATGTTTTACGTACCGGGTCTGTTCTGAAAATGTTGAGAAGTTCATCTAAGTTCCTATAGACAATTAGGTCATTTGGTTGATTCCATGTTGCTAAAAAAAACGTGGAAATTTCGATTACTTGAGTAAAAAAGTTATACAGGGTGAGGCAGACCACCCGTGCAGTATGTAAGTTACAAAGACGCAACAGTTTATATTACTTTCCCTACAAACAACACATGGCGAGCTAGTTAGAAATATTTTTATCAAAACCTAGTACAATGTCTTCCAAAACTACGTCAAAAATGTACTAAAATGTTCAAAAATTTACCAAAATGTACCAAATTGTCCACAAAATGTCCCAAATGTACCAAAATGTTCCAAAATGTACCCAAATTTATCAAAATTTCTCAAAATGTTCCAAAGTATACCAAAATGTCCAAAATGTACCAACATCTAAATAAAGTATTTTACTACTATATTGACATACTAAATTTGTTTCAAGGTTTTTTAACAGTTGGAAACAAACATAAGATGTTTTATACAAAACTGTTATTTTTAGAACATCTTTAAATTGAATTTGTACCACTCAAGATATGGGTTAAATTTAAAAATGTTAAAATATCTCGCTTTACCAACAGAAAAAATAGTTGTAATCTATTTATAACTGCCTATAACTGCCACTTATGAGCAATGTTTCTTTTTTCTTTGTGGTAGCACTTGATATAGGCTGCTTTTAATGTTTGTAGAACAAATAATAAATCAGATAAATAATATTTAACGTATACATAAAGAACAATACCTCAAAAATTGAAACAAAGTTGCTTACATTACAACAATCAGATGTTGAGTAAAGATCATATAGAGATGAAATGGGAGTCAAGCAAATAAATTAGCATTTTGGTAGCCAGTATGATTCTACCAAAATATTACTCGTATATGAGGAATTACAAAGGCATTACTTACAGATAAATAGTGAGCCAAATCACTTACTGTTAAACGTTTGGTTTGGTTGTACACTTGACGTTAAAATTACCAGAACTAACAGTGATTCAAACAATAACATGATTCGTCCATGCTGAGTGTCAAATGGCCACTGACATATTTGTTGATAAGAGATGTACTATCACTGAGATCATGTTAATTACTTGTGTTACAACTGTTTTGATTATTGTTACACTGTTTACACCTGATGTTTTCATACGAAAAATACCAGTCTTAAATAGGAAATTATTTCTTTGAATAATTGCTAATCGCTTTCTTAATAGAAATTATGATGCAATTTTCCTTTTACTTTTATGCATTTATAGCTATAAAATAGTCATTCTTCTTAGTTTATATACACTACTTTAAAGATAATCATAGTTGATAATAGTACAAATAAATTGTTGTTTAATACTTACCAGTACCCATTGCTGGTGACAAGAACAAGCAAGATAATCAGTCGTTTTCAGTCAGATTATATTAAATTATGGAAAAGTGTTCAGGGCATCAAGTGGTTAATATATGACCTTTTCCGTTAATTCACTATCACTAATTTGGTTAGGTTATGATACGTTTGGTTATATTAGGTTATGTTAGATTATGTTAGGTTTAATTAGGTTATTTTAGGTTTTGTTGTTTTTTTTTTGATTTTTTTTTTTTTTAAGTTATATTATGTTAGGTTTGGTTATGTTGTTTTAGGTTTGGTTTAGTTATGTTAAGCTTGGGTGTGTTATGATAGGTTTGGTTAGGTTATGTTAGGTTTAGTTACGTTATGTTAGGTTTGGTTATGTTAGGTTAACCTAAGTTTTGATTGTGGTAGTGGTTACAAACTAAGGCCGACTATTCCTTAGAAAGTGTCATTAATTAATAGCCCAATGACAAATGAACAGCCGGTGATTATCAGCTGATCCTTCTCAAAATGTATTGACTCTGATTGGGATCAAACTGACAACCTTTAGCACATAAAGCTGGAATTGAACCAACTACGCTACCGTCCAATTACTCATCCTACTTGACACATTTATGTTTACACAACGTCAGACACTACAGTTGACCAGCTAAACACTATCCTACGTAGTCATTTGAAACTTGACTTCCTCACTACACTCTAGATACTCATCCTACTTAGCAAGATCATATTTACACAATGTCAGAATAAACGTTACCCTACGTAGTCATAAAACTTGACTTCCCTACTACACTCTCTCTACTCATACTACTTGACACATCATTCTTTATGTACACATGACATCAGAAGGACCTTCTTACTACTCAATATAAACACTCCAAAACTCAACAACAAGGCTCTCCAAAACTGTAAAAGCCTGTTGCTGACATACTGGTTAGCACTCCTGACTTTAAAAAACGTTATTACGTCAAATCCCAGGAGTTCTAATCAAATTTATCTTGAAGGGTTTGAGTTGACGTTCCTTAACAACATTGGAGTACGCAGTAAAAATGCCACTGGTGTTTAAAGTCAAAAATAATTTCGTGGTGGAGCTTTCCCATTACTATATACAATATAATATTATGGCTTTATTGTACAAAAGTTTTTTCATACAAATGGTGAACTTAGGACTAATAAGTCCTCTCTACAGTTAACCCTCATTACTCTAAAGATGAGTTAACTAAAGAGAAATAAACTAAAGAAAAATACTACTAATTAAATTTCAAAGAAGTATATAAAAAAGTGTATAAATAAACTGCTAACATATTTTCAATTTTGCATTCTCTCACTCATACACTCGTTCGATCATATCCCAAACGCAATCACAGACTCGTCCACTCGAAAAGAAAGGCTTTTTAAGATGCTGTAAACCGAGCCCGACTGTCTGTCATATATCTTTAAATGTGGAGAAAGTTTATTCCATTCTTTGCAGGCAGTTACTGAAAAATATTTAGTGCAGACAGATTTTATATGAAGAGGAATACGTAATATTGACGAGGCTGAGCGTGTCTCCATTGCACCAATTTTTGAGTTATACTGAAAATTTTGAGAAAGGTATTTAGGATTCCCATCGTTAAGTACTAAAAACAAAATACTCAATATTTTTAACAATCTAAGATCAGCCAATTTAAGAATGGAATTTTGAATATAGTATTGAGAGATGTGATCATCATATTTTAATTGTTTTTTTTTTTTTTTATTATTGAATATATTAATTTTTATAAAACTGATGTTTAATAGCCAAAACCACAGTCATGTCATTGTACATACTGTAAAATTGCAATAGATGAAATGTGGAAAGATAAGTGCTTTTACAATACGAAGTTTGATTTTTACTGGAAGAAAGTATTGAAGTTGTTTGAGGGAATGGATAGAACCAGAAGCCTTTTTACAAACACTAAGCACTACTTCTGTCCAAGTCAAATTCTGGTTAATAATAACACCTACATTTTTAACTGAGGTACAGAAAGGCAAAGGGTTGACATTGACTAGAATTTGTTTGAGATTGTTTATATTGTATTTGCTGTGAAGGCGAAAAGAGCAAATAATAATGGGCCGTGTTTTATCCTAATTAAGTTTAAGGCCATGCTTTTTGGTCCATTTAAGTAGTTCTCTACCACTACTTCTGTCTCTCAGTAGTCTTAATGGTATATAGGCCTTCTACTATCTTACTTACATATTATCACTGATTTCATCTTTCCTGACCCCCAAGGATATACAATTGCTTAATATTTTTTACTTACCGGGTCTGTTCTGAAAATGTTGAGAAGTTCATCTAAGTTCCTATAGACAATTAGGTCATTTGGTTGATTCCATGTTGCTAAAACAAACGTGGAAATTTCGATTACTTGAGTAAAACAGTTATACAGGGTGAGGCAGACCACCCGTGCAGTATGTAAGTTACAAAGACGCAACAGTTTATATTGCTTTCCCTACAAACAACACATGGCGAGCTAGTTAGAAATATTTTTATCAAAACCTAGTACAATGTCTTCCAAAACTACGTCAAAAATGTACTAAAATGTTCAAAAATTTACCAAAATGTACCAAATTGTCCACAAAATGTCCCAAATGTACCAAAATGTTCCAAAATGTACCCAAATTCATCAAAATTTCTCAAAATGTTCCAAAGTATACCAAAATGTAACAAAATGTCCAAAATGTACCAACATCTAAATAAAGTATTTTACTACTATATTGACATACTAAATTTGTTTCAAGGTTTTTTAACAGTTGGAAACAAACATAAGATGTTTTATACAAAACTGTTATTTTTAGAACATCTTTAAATTGAATTTGTACCACTCAAGATATGGGTTAAATTTTAAAATGTTAAAATATCTCGCTTTACCAACAGAAAAAATAGTTGTAATCTATTTATAACTGCCTATAACTGCCACTTATGAGCAATGTTTCTTTTTTCTTTGTGGTAGCACTTGATATAGGCTGCTTTTAATGTTTGTAGAACAAATAATAAATCAGATAAATAATATTTAACGTATACATAAAGAACAATACCTCAAAAATTGAAACAAATTTGCTTACATTACAACAATCAGATGTTGAGTAAAGATCATATAGAGATGAAATGGGAGTCAAGCAAATAAATTAGCATTTTGGTAGCCAGTATGATTCTACCAAAATATATACTCGTATATGAGGAACTACAAAGGCATTACTTACAGACAAATAGTGAGCCAAATCACTTACTGTTAAACGTTTGGTTTGGTTGTACACTTGACGTTAAAATTACCAGAACTAGCAGTGATTTAAACAATAACATGATTCGTCCATGCTGAGTGTCAGATGGCCACTGACATATTTGTTGATAAGAGATGTACTATCACTGAGATCATGTTAATTACTTGTGTTACAACTGTTTGGATTATTGTTACACTGTTTACACCTGATGTTTTCATGCGAAAAATACCAGTCTTAAATAGGAAATTATTTCTTTGAATAATTGCTAATCGCTTTCTTAATAGAAATTATGATGCAATTTTCCTTTTACTTTTATGCATTTATAGCTATAAAATAGTCATTCTTCTTAGTTTATATACACTACTTTAAAGATAATTATAGTTGATAATAGTACAAATAAATTGTTGTTTAATACTTACCAGTACCCATTGCTGGTGACAAGAACAAGCAAGATAATCAGTCGTTTTCAGTCAGATTATATTAAATTATGGAAAAGTGTTCAGGGCATCAAATGGTTAATATATGACCTTTTCCGTTAATTCACTATCACTACTTTGGTTAGATTATGATACGTTTGGTTATATTAGGTTATGTTAGATTATGTTAGGTTTAATTAGGTTATTTTAGGTTTTGTTATGTTATGTTTTGTAGTTTTTTTTTTTTTTTTGGTTTGGTTATATTATGTTAGGTTTGGTTATGTTATTTTAGGTTTGGTTTAGTTATGTTATGTTAGGCTTGGGTGTGTTATGATAGGTTTGGTTAGGTTAGGTTTAGTTACGTTATGTTAGGTTTGGTTATGTTAGGTTATCCTAAGTTTTGATTGTGGTAGTGAATTAACGGAGAAGATCCCTAATATATTGGGTGGAAAAAAGATATGGAAACTCTTTCACAAGTTTTATATAACTTCACTTGCAAAAGTTAAATTTTGTACATCATCAAAGACCATACTTTTTGACGCCATTAGCGATATTTCTTTTTTACAGGGGGACGGCCCACGAGAAGTTGAGCGAAAATCCTCAGGTAAGTATAGGTCAAGTTTGGTATCAAATGAAAGGTCTTTTTAAAAGAAAATAATTGCCACAAACCGAACTTCGAACAGTTCATCCTTTCCAGAGTAGCGGTCATTTGCATATAAAAAAACTAATTTGAACAAATTATTTCTGCGCTATTTAACTGTTTCAAGTAAATTATTATGATGAAAAATTATACTTTATGAAATAAAATTTTTTTAAATTATCAAATTATCTATAGAAAAATATAACGTTATTGTGAAAGCGTTTCCATATACTGTATTCCACCCTGTGTATATATTAATATATATATATATATATATATATATATATATATATATATATATATATATATATACGTTTATAAAATCAAATTTTGAAGTTTTGTAAATTCTATAAATTCACTTTTGACTCGGGACATTTAAACTGCTTAAATAAATACTATAACACAATATAACTAAATATTCAGTTTTAAAATCATCGATGAAGTATACAATTTACCTGTATAAAAGGTGTAGGGGACACAAAAGTGGGAGACAGTTACGAGCTTATCACAGCGCCAATGGGAAGCAGCACCTCGGATAATAGACCGGATATGACGGAGACAGGAAAAGCTTAATGCTCAGTAACTCCACCGGAAATGCGTCAGACTTCCGGTACAAGAAACCATTTGTGGAAATTTTATACAGTATGACCTATTGACATTTGACAAGATTTTTTCTTAACAAAGGAATTTATTTGTTTAAAATAGTGTTATAAGTTCTCAAATAAAGCAGATTTTTTTAATCCCATTAATTTAGCTAACAATTCCATTAGATTTGAAACTAAATTTTAGTTATATTTTTAAAAGGAATACTTTAACATAATTACTAGTAATTATAAATTTTCTTCCCACTAACTCTTCAAAAATTAAAAGGATTGACACACCTCTCAATGTATACACGAATATTAAAGTATATACAAATATATACTTGTCTATTTGTAAAATGTCTGACTAAACTACCTACATATTTTTGTGGATAAGAAATTAGGCACAATTAACAAGCTGAAATAAGTTTAGAAATACCTTTCATTAGTATCTTTTGGGTTTCAGTTTACAAACCTCTTTAATGGCTTTGAATATGTGAATATTTAACAGTGTTTATATTGTCAATTTCTATTATTTATGTTTCTGAACAACTTTTTAGCATATCTCAAATTCATAAAATAAAAAGTTTTTATTTATATCTAAAAAATTACCAATTCTTATAACCATTGACCAAATGACCATTAGCTTTTTTTAATGCGATATGATCATTATTAATAAAATGGTTTCTCAATTTCAGATTGCATTAACTAATTAGGCATATTTTAACTTAGTATAGTGTAATACCTTGTTTAATAAATTTTAATCATAAAATTTAAACATTTTCTTTCGTCCTTCTTATTTTTTAGTAAGATTTTATACAAACTCAACAATATGATCGATGATTTAAAGTTTCATAAGGATATTGATTATTCTTTGGTTATTTCTATTGATAGTTTTTGTTATTTAAAATCGCCATTACAAAAACAATGTTTATTGACCTAAGATGTAATTAAGTTGTAATTGAAAGTTTTTTAATAAGATTTTAAGCAAAATGTATTATTGCCACGTGCTACCGAGCCGAGCGCCGAGCCGAGCGCCGAGCCGAGCGCCGAGCCGAGCGCCGAGCCGAGCGCCAAGCCGAGCGCCAAGTCGACAACTGAATCATCTGTCGTCGACTTTCCTCTGAAGCATCAACAGTAATTAACGGGACTGTGTTCAACTCGGGTTGGTAGTTAATGTTGTGTTTGTAACATTCTACTGTAACTTCCTTTCATAACCTAAAAATACAAAGCCTCAAGTGAAGTTCATGCAAAACTCTCACGCTACATCAAGAATGTGGTTTACTTTCGCGTTGTTAATTATTTGTTACTAGTTGTAATACGTTTAGTCTAGTTATAATAAGTTCAGCGATGAAGTGGAGTGCGGGAAAACGTTTAGTCTAGTTATAATAAGTTCAGCGATGAAGTGGAGTGCGGGGAATACGTTTAGTCTAGTTATAATAAGTTCAGCGATGAAGTGGAGTGCGGGAAATACGTTTAGTCCAGTTATAATAAGTTCAGCGATGAAGTGGAGTGCGGGAAATACGTTTAGTCTAGTTATAATAAGTTCAGCGATGAAGTGGAGTGGGGGAAATACGTTTAGTCGAGTTATAATAAGATCAGCGATGAAGTGGAGTGGGGGAAATACGTTTAGTCTGGTTATAATAAGTTCAGCGATGAAGTGGAGTGGGGGAAATACGTTTAGTCGAGTTATAATAAGTTCAGCGATGAAGTGGAGTGCGGGAAGTACGTTTCTATTCTATGACTGTGGTCTGTAAACTCGCTATGTAAAAGTTATCAATGTTTAGAACACAAATATAAACAAGACAACACTGTAACACAACGATTTACACAGTACTGCTGATGTGTCCTTATATGAATGTCCTTAAGGACCTTGTAGACAGTTAAAGCTGTATTTAGTCATAAGACACAATTAACATAACCTTTAGTGCTTTATTTGTGATGTGTTCATCTTTACAAAACTGTGCATATTGAATTATTAAACCACTCCAACTGATGATTATGAACTTAATTATAAAGAAACATATCTAAATACTTCAGAACAACATTCAATATAGATAATAAAAGGATTCTGTTTTCACGTCGACAGCCAGGAAGTAATGTAATGTTTATAATAAATCGTCCTGACATTTACCATTATAACCCATAAAAAACGTTTATTTTGTGTTACAAGTTAAGCAAAGTCCATTTCTTACACGTCGGTGTTTTCTGTCATTTTTCAGAGGAGACTGAAGTGGGGGTATGTCGAGAGTGACAAGTGACTAATTGTTTTCCCTGCCGTTAATTTTCCCAGCAATTTCTCGCCTCAAGCGACCCACTCTAATGATATTAACGCATTTCCCTCATTATTTTATTTAGTATATTTTCAAGATTTCCATTGTTCCGTTTTGCTTTAAGCACTGTACTGTATTAAAAATTAAATTCTTAAAATTGATTTCACATAAATACTAAATAAATGTACTATTAAATACGTGTATTTTAGATATCTGATTTATTTTCTGTGTTTTTTTATTGCGTATGACTTTAAAATACCTCTTTGTCTAACAGCAGCAGTATGCTCAGGTAATTTCAGTTTGCCTCCAATGGATGCTCGAATTATAAAATAATGTCTTTCCCTCTCTAAACATTTCACATTGTTTTGTGAAAACCACTTACTTCATTTTACTTATATATTCTATTAGATACAGTAGTTGTATCAAGTAATTGATGTATGTAGTTTTGTTAATTTAGTTTACTAAAAGGAAATGTCTCTGAGGCCATTCCTAGATTGCTCTTCAACCTTGGGTTTATTGTGCTCCTCTGTTACCTACTAGAATTTGGTACCCATTCCGAGTGGCTTAACCAGCTCTGAAATCTTTTCCCCCAGACTAGCCACCATTCTTTCTTCTGAGAGCTCGTCCCCAAATATTCTCCTCCTCCTGAGATCCAGAGCTTCGCATTCATTTAACAAGTGTTTGGCAGAATCAAGAGCCTCATCACAAAATTGGCAACTGGCGTCTTCTCTGTAGACGCCAATATTTGCCAGATGTTCCCTGAGGTGGCCATGTCCAGTAATATAGGCTACGCAATCACCAACCTGATGTCATTCCGATTCAAGTCGGTGAGTGATTTGGTCAGCGTAGGATTGGTTTCCCTCACTAGAGAATTTGTAAATACTTGGCCGTGAAACCACTGCCATCTGCTTTGGTGGTGATTTATCACCAAGTTCAGTATTTTAGTCTTGGCGGTGGTAAGTTCAATGCAACATGCAGGTTTGGGCCCTACGAATGGAGTCCTCGCTCCCATCTTATCTAGTAGATCAGCCTCTTCGTTGCCTGTGAGGCCGCAATGCTCTGGAACTCACCTCAATTGAACATTATTGGGGTGGTCAAAGGTACACAAAGTTAGAAAACATTCCCAATCGTTGTATTTAATAAATATAAAGAGTTTTATGTATTTATGTCTACAAACATACAAAAATAACTCATGAACAGTTTAAAATTTTATTTTAATTAAGCTTATGAAGCTTAATAGCAACTGTAACATCAGTCCGCATGTATAAAAATTATTCAATTACTTATTATTTTAATTGAAATTTTTACTAAATTAGTTCCTAATCATTATTACAATATGTTGGTGAAGGTGGTAATGACATAATGATTAGATATGTCATGTTAGACATGACCCCTTAAAGATTTAACAACTCCAATTCAAATTTCTAAATTTATTTATTTCATATAAATAACATAGGGATATAACCTGATTTACAACCTATCAACATTTTAAGCACAGTAATGATATAATGTGCTTAAAATTTATCATTACTAAGCAGATTATATCAGTTATTAAACCAAGTTTACACTTCAATACATTCAACAACGATTAATTTTATATTGTTATACTGAAATGACATTCTATATATTCAAACCATGTTCTTTTCCAAAGTCAATGGAAAGTTAAAAATGTAATTAGTTTTTAATGTTGTTTTCTGTTAAGATTTCTCATTTTTTTGAGATCATGTGGTCTAGGAAAATATTTTAAATACTCGTGCGTACCATAAAGCAAGCTGTAATATTACCAAAATATAAATTCACATTAACGTTAAAAAAACTACTTCCAAAACAATATATTTCATAGAATTTATTTTTCCAAACAAATACATACCCTGGAAATTGCATAAAACTGTGGTCTTAATATATGTACACATGGTCAGAATATGTACACAAAATGTTAAATGTAGAACTGCCGTGTACACATGGTCAGAATATGTACACAAAATGTTAAATGTAGAACTGCCATTCCACAATCAACTTAATTAAGTAAAGAAGTATTGGTCTTTACTTGCAGTCAAGCTGATTTGCAGTTATGGAAATATTATTTACTTTCTAATCTAAGACTAACAATGAAACAATGTCAATAGAAATAATACCACATACACCAAAACTGGTAGTCAGTCCCATCTCATTTCATCAACAATGGTTGACAGTCTCGTCTAATTTCACCAACAATTGTTGTCAGTCTCATCTCATTTCATCAACAATGGTTAGCAGTCTCGTCTAATTTCACCAACAATTGTTGTCAGTCTCATCTCATTTCATCAACAATGGTTGACAGTCTCGTATAATTTTACCAACAATTGTTGGCAGTCTCATCTCATTTCATCAACAATGGTTGACAGTCTCGTCTAATTTCACCAACAATTGTTGACAGTCTCATCTCATTTCATCAACAATGGTTGACAGTCTCGTATAATTTCACCAACAATTGTTGGCAGTCTCATCTCATTTCATTAACAATGGTTGACAGTCTCGTCTAATTTCACCAACAATTGTTGGCAGTCTCATCTCATTTCATCAACAATGGTTGGCAGTCTCGACTACTTTCACCAACAATTGTTGGCAGTCTCATCTCATTTCATCAACAATGGTTGTTAGGTTCTCCTCCTTTTATCAACAATAGTTGGCAGTCTCATCTCATTTCATCAACAATGGTTGTTAGATTCTCCTCCTTTTATCAACAATGGTTGGCAGTCTTATGTTCTTTTACCAAGAATAGGTTTTGATACTACCCCATCTATTTTATGTTACCTATGAATAATTTAAGAAAAGCTGTTTTAGTTCTATTAAGATTAAGTTTAAACACACCAACAGAAGTTTTACTGAGAGAGATATATGATGGAGTTTTGTAAACCATCACTCGGGAAATCAAAAGGGTTTGAGTAACAAAATTCTTTCATTAACTGTCTCGATTGTTTTACTATTAAATTGAATTTAAATCGTTTGTAATGGCTTATTTGCTTGAACAAATTATCAATTCGGCAAAACTGTTTTTTTATTTTTTGTCGATTATATTTTTTCTTACTATGACGCAAGTGCAGCATTTTATCTTCAGGTGGCTATATTACAGGTTTTAAAAAGGTAGAAGCCTTTGGGGGGGGGGGGGGGGCAAAATATAAAACTTAGTTGTTTGTTTTGTATTTTTATGTGTATCTATACGAACAGTTATCCTCAAGCATTAAAATGTTTATAGAAAACTATAGAATTAAGATAATAATCTTTAAGATAAGATGTTGTTATGTCAATCTATCAAAGCGTGAGTCTATTTTTAATATATTAAAGTGTTATTCCTCTCAGGATCAATGTAACAGTTTATATTTTGGAATGGATTTATATAGTGACAAATTTTTTTAAACTGTTTTAAGTGTTAATATCGTTTGGTTTTTGGAGAACATGATAAGAATCCAAATAATATTATGAAACTCATACTACGAATATGTGAAGTTCAGATTATAAATAATTCGTATGTGACGTATATACTATGGGTTGTAACGGGGTGCATCCAGTAATAAAATAACAACCCCTACATAAATAAATACCGAGTAATCAGAACTAACACACCACTCTCCACCATTGTAGTAGTAGCCTGTAAACCATATTAACGTCTCTTAATATTTTTAATTACTGGTAAAACTATTTTGTTTCTTTAAAGTTCCATAAAAAAATCAAAAGGTTGATTGAATAAGAGCTAAACTATTAAATGCGGAATATAATAAATAACAGTGCTTATTTTATTTGATATTTAATTGTTCATTTGTTACTATTGCATTAGAAGTTATATTAAGGGTATGTTTATTTTAGATTCGTTTTTGTCTGTTTTTTACATTATTTGTTTATTTTACTTTTTTATGTGATATTTATTTTGTAACGTAATACCTATGGTATAGGGTGTTATACTATTGGATTTGTTTATTTCACATTTATATTTTATTTGTTATGGTTTAGGGAGTTATATTAGTGGATATGTATATATTACATTTGAATTTTTTGGATCTTTTCCACTAATTCACTACCACTACATCGGTTAGGTTATGTTACGTTTGTTTGGATTATATTAGGTTTGGTTAGGTTATGTTAGGTTAGGTTTGGTTTGGTTATGTTAGGTTTGGTTTGGTTATGTTAGGTTAGGTTTGGTTAGGTTATGTTATGTTAGGTTTGGTTTGGTTATGTTATGTTAGGTTAGGTTTGGTTTGGTTATATAGGTTAGGTTTGGTTTGGTTTGGTTGTGTTAGGTTAGGTTTGGTTTGGTTATATAGGTTAGGTTTGGTTTGGTTATGTTAGGTTAGGTTTGGTTAGGTCATGTTAGGTTAGGTTTGGTTTGGTTATGTTAGGTTAACCTAAGTTATGGTAGTGAATTAACGGAGAAGATCCGATTTTATATTTGTTGCTATGTAATAAGTAGTATTAGATTATCTGTTTATTTAAATTATTTGATTTGTAACTAATTACCTATGATAAAAGGAGGTATATTAGTGCAGAATATTTCATTGTTTTATATTCATATTTGGTTTGTAGTATGTTACTATAGTATAGGGAATTATGTTACACAAAATTTTTATTTTAATGTTGGTTTTTTTATCTGTTACTATGAAATAAGGATTTATATTAGAGAAAATGTTTGTATAATACTTTATATGTTATACCCATATATATCTGTTATTATATTTTTATGTACATTGATCACTATATGATTACTTTACACATATCTAGCTGTAGATACAATCATACACATTGCCTTCAAGTCCAGGCAAGTTGTGTAATTTTGAAGCCAGGTGGTCTTTGAAGAGCAACTGATTACAGCTCTCTGCTTAAGTACACACTGGCAGACTGTTTACTTTTTGGGTTCACATACATGGGCTAAGGAGTTTAATATCGTCCGGGCCAATAACGTGTATCGGCACACAAGATCTCTCGAGATGCGAGAAAGTTACCGTTTCTAAATATGTGGTGAAGTTTAATATTCTTTTAAATAAATATATAGGGTGGAAAAATATGGAAATGCTTTCACAACAACGTTATTTTGTTCATCGATAGTTTGATAATTTAATTTTTTTAATATTTGTGTTCTATAAAGTATAATTATTGATCAGGATAATTTACTTAAAACCGTTAAAAAGCGGAGAAATAATACTGTTCGTTAGTTATTTTGAAATTTATTTGACCACGACTCTGGAAAGGATAAACCTTTCGAAGTCCGGTTTGTGGCAATTAATTTTTTCTTATAGACCTTTTATTTGATACCAAACTCGACTACGGGCCGTCCCCCTGAAAATGTCGCTAATGGAGTCAAAAAGTATGTTCTTTGTAAACATGATCATGTACAATATTTCAATTTTACAACCCAACTACTTAGAGCAAAATGCTTCGGAGATTGTAGACGATAGTTTCTTTACTCTGTCCTCTTAATACTGTCATGGCGCCCACTTAATGGTTTCTATCGAAGTGGACACTCCTATAGACGTCCTATAGAACTCCTGGGTTTCGCCAGTCAATTATCTGAAAATCAGACCAATGGTATTATACGTGGTTCGGATTCCACGTAAAGGTGTATGAAGCTTATTTGCCCTTGCTATTGAGCTATTAATAAATAGCTATTTCTGAGAAACAGTTGACCGTAGTTAGAAACAATGACTACAATCGTTTGTCTACACTCATAACACTCATTCACCTACACTCATATCATATATCTCTACGATCGGTTTCTTACTAATGAATAAATAAAAAAATAAAAAGACAAGCAATGATTGCAATGTTCTCTTTATACGTCATCACATTCTGTTTGGAAAATCAGATTTTTATCATAAGTAATAATATTTGAATTGGAATATGTATTTTATATTCAAAAACCATGACAAACAATTTCCTAAATCAAATCATATTCTATTTCCCTTCCATTTTGCCCTGCAATCGTTCTATAAACTAAACACCTTGTTTGTACGTTCCCCCCACCTCCCCCCAGTGTCCCAGGCTGATATTGCCTTATATTCCATTCACTTTATACAATAAAGTCTACTTCGTGAAGTAAACCTATTTCTTTTGTGCCACCCTCACAAATTTATTTATTCAATGGCCAATTTTAGCATACAACGTTGTTTCGTCACCTTTCCTCCATTTTATCTCCGGTAAAACTGAATATTTTGTAAAATAATGTTGGTTAAAGGAAAATATAAAATAAGTTGCAAATTAAGGGTGTAAAACAGTACATAAAATCTGTATTGCAAAATCCAGGTCATACAATTTAATAAAGCATAGACCCTAATAATTTGCTAAGCTAGCTGTTTAACGTGTGATCTTTTTTTAAGCTATGCCTACAATCTATAAGATTTTTTCTCAAATGCACTGTATTTCCTTCTTATTTAGGATGCATTTTTTGAAATTCCGATACATAATAAGCCCATAAGTCTTGTGACGCATTCGTTTCCGGTGATGGTTTCTTCTTCCTGCACATTTGTATGGCTCTTGATACTCTGGCCTTCGCACTGGAATCATATTCAAAATAACTGCTAACAAATAAATCTCTCTCGTTATTTATTTTTAAGAAACCTATATTAATACATTGGCTTAAACTAAATATAAAGCAATATAAATAAATTACTGAATAATGATTAATTTGAAAAATAATATTCTTAAGTAGACGACAAAAATATCTGATGTTCGATAATTTGGGGCTCTAATTATGAACTATAACACAGATCTACTTTCATCATAGTATTTTCAGACTGGTCACGTGTCCCTAAATCCCCTTGAACAGTAGTGAATTTATTTATTAGTGTATCCTCGAAAAAACACACATCTTACAAAATAACAAAAAGCCAGACAGCCAGAACTGAGCTTCCGAGATCAAAAATTATGTTTAGAGAGCTCAAATTATTCCACCTGCCATATTTAACACTAATAATTTCTCAAGAATGCTACTCACACAAGATTCGTAAACGATTTTTTATTCTAAAATATAAAACAGTTTAATGGCACGTTATATGTTAGTATAACGGATAATATTATGATAGAACTGTTATTAGGAATCAGTGGACATTGATACAACTAATAACTGTAACACTATCAAAGCTAAAAATGTACACTACTATTTGCAGACCAACTCATGTGTGAAAATTTATACCATAGCCTATTTACTGCATATTCTGGTTTAACTTCAATGGAAAATACTTATTTAGTAAAATTATTTTATCAGTTTTTAAATTACCAATACTGACTTTAATTTTTATACAAATATACTTATGGATAAAAAACATAAATCCACAAGCTTTTTATTCACAATAAATACTTATGGATAAAAAGCTACTGAACTGTATTTAAACCCTGCTGTTTGAGGAATGATTCTTGAGAAGTGGGGAAAGAAGAACGAGGTGAAGGAAGTTTGTGGGAAAGGTGGACAGATGTAATCAAGGAGGATGAGTAGAGTAATAGAGGATCTCAAAGGCGCAGAGATTTATATCCAGAAGAAGGAGATGTATTTTTAATGTATTATTTCATTGATTCGAATAACACGTATAGGAATAGAATAGTATAAGTACATCCAATTACAAAAATAAGAAAAAAATGAGGGAACAATTCAATGAGTTCAGTCATTGTTAATTTACGAGTTTGATACTATTAAAAGAACATTTCCTATCTTCTTATACTTTGTGTTTACTTGAGTCTAACAACTGTTTGAGAGAAATAATCATTTACTTGTGTTAATTAAAACACTCATTTTATCTAAAATTACCTGTAAAAATAAATCATCTCCAGCAGTAGAAAGCCAAAGGAAACGGACATACCGTAGAGAAGGATCTTCACAGCGGGAAACATTTCCTTAAGACTGACACTAACAAAACCGGTACCACCACGAGGATCATTACATCGAGGTTTGTGTGGGAGCCACATCCTGCCATGGCGGTGAAGGATGCCTGTCTCCCTCTGCCAACGTACCCTAGACAGGAAAAATAAACACTCAGCAGGCTTCGTGAACTGACATGGTTGCATCGAGGTTTGTGAGGGAAGGATGATGACGGTGAAGGATGCCTGTCTCCCTCTGCCAGGGTACCCTAGACAGGAAATATAAATACTCAGCAGGCTCCGTGAACTGACATGGTTGCATAGAGGTTTGTGAGGGAAGGATGATGACGGTGAAGGATGCCTGTCTCTCCTTGCCAGTGGACCCTAGACTGGAGAAATAAACACTCAGCAGGCTTCGTGAACTGACATGGTTGCATCGAGGTTTGTGAGGGAAGGATGATGACAGTGAACGATGCCTGTCTCCCTCTGCCAGCGTAACCTAGACAGGAAATATAAATACTAAGCAGGCTCCGTGAACTGACATGGTTGGATAGAGGGTATGCCTGTATACAGCGTACCCTAAACAGGAGAAATAAACATTCAGGAGGCTTTGTGAACCATGTGACAGTACTCTTTGGCATGTTTACATCGTTGTTTATGAGGGAGCCACAACCTAGCATTACGGTGAAGGATGCATGTCTCCCTCTGCCAGCGTACCCTAGACAGGAGTAATAAACATTCAGGAGGCTTTGTGAACCATGTGACAGTACTCTTTGGTATGTTTACATCGTAGTTTATGAGGGAGCCACAGCCTAGCATTACGGTGAAGGATGCATGTCTCCCTCTGCCAACGGACCCTAGACAGGTGAAATAAACATTTATGAGGCTTTGTGACATGTGTGACAGTACTCTTTGGCATGGTTACATCGAGGTTTGTGAGAGAGCACAGTCTAGCATTACGGTGAAGGATGCATGTCTCCCTCTGCCAGTGGACCCTAGACAGGAGAAATAAACATTCAGGAGGCTTTGTGACATGTGTTACTCAATACGTTTTGGCATGCTTGATTACCAACTACCGTATGTCCCATATTATTGAACTATTTGCTTCGTCCATTTGATTTTCCACAGTATGTCCGTTATTGATAATATGAAATAATTGATGATTTGAAAAGTTATCAATGAATAAGATAAGAATTAATGTGAAATAAATGTACGCTATTTGCTACCATTTTAGTGATTTTCGAAATATCCTCGAGGACATAGAGCATTGAAAAGTCATTAAACCGAACCAATATGTTTATTTACTGTTATGTATGTTTATTCATAACGTTCGTATAGCTTACTTAAGCTTATTATTAATTTCAAGTTTATTAAATATGCCCTGTTTTAAAAATCACATACTAACATTTTAAAATTAATAAGAAATATCTATTAGGAAGAAGGAAAGAAATTTGTATTAGGCTCACAATTACATGTGCAGGTGAAATCAAGCTGAAATAATATTAAAAGTTTATCAAAAAAACTAATTTACAAACTTGAAGGTGTTTTTAAAATATAAGCACAAAATAAGGTAAATACCCTTCAATTCTGATAAATGACTATTCCTGACCAAAGATATAATGTACATACTTTTGAGTGAAGAGGTCCCTGTAGCCGGAATTCTTGGTAAGAGGCAATGAAAGAACTGGCATTGGAAACAGCTGGATTTCACTAAGACCACACTTCTCCTTTTCCAGGAACGTCTCGCTGATCATTTTGTATCCAAGATTCGTCTCCACCTGTGTTGTAAACTTTCATTCAAAACGTGCACCAAGTATAATTTATGGTTCAAATATAGTATGCTTTATACAGGCTGAACCATCGCCGGTTCTCAGATGACGTCGGGGGATTGGCAACGTAGATTACACGTTTACATGGCCGTTCATGATGGGGTGCTGAGACGTAGCGGAGTGCCACAACCATCTCAAGGTGGGGTGAACAGTTAGATATGGCCGGGTAACTGATCTACACTCCATGGGGTGAAATAACAAACCATCAGATCACTACCCAATGTATGCCCGATAAAACAAGCATATCCAGACATCGAGGAGATATCTTTTATAACAAAATATAAAATATCAATTATGTCAGCTATATAAAACATGCGAGCGAATGAAAGTAAGAAAATCAGAAGATAAAACTGCAAATTTAGGGTAAGATGTAATTAGACTAAAAATATAATAGAAAGGTGTGAACAGATAATGTGAAAATAATGGTAGGCCTACCAGGACAAGAGTAATATTGATAATGTCTCGTCCTATTTTTAATTTGTCCTTATTTTGGTGAGTGTTTTATATTTGGGTGAGAGGTTCATAATAAATAAAATATATTTCCCATGAATAATATCGTAGATATATGGTTTACATTTGTAACTGTTTCGAACGAGTTCGTCAATGTTCAAATAATCTGTTCTTACAGTCTCTATTTCAAATTTCACAACCGATTGAACAAAAATCATAATACGAACTAGCGATCAGCATAACACCACTAACAATCAAGTAAACTTTGTACCTATTAAGTTTGGGCGTGAAACAGACATTTTTATGTGAGAAATTTCAAAATGCTGTCCCAATTCCGATCATTTCATTAAAATATCGGTGTAACATTTCGTAAAAACAATCTCAAAACTTTGAAATTGAAAGAAAAGAACCCCTAATCGAAAAAAACCTTAAGAGTATGAAGCACTATCTATTTCTTGAGTCGAACTTTTGAAAAACGAAAAACATACACTTACCAAATACATTGAAGGAGAAGGACAAACTATAAAATTACTTGATCTGAATTCATCAAAGGAAATACATCAGTTTCATAGACCACAAATAAAAAACTATGTAGAATTCCAAGATAGCGTTTAAATAAGGAATATTATCAAAATAAAGATCTACTGAAACAGATTTGTGCAGCAAGAAACAAAAAGAGTGCAGAGTGAAGAGTACTTGAGACGGGTGTGATTAAAATTAGTAACGGCACTTAGCATCACCAGGATGTTAAAAGAGGTGATTGAATGGCGTGAAGTTTGATCCTCGTCATTGTAAAGATAGGGCAGGACAGGTGTGTGATCCTTTCCTAATTCAAGGTAAATAAGTAACTTTGATACCAAATTTAAAGTCAAATAAACAGTTCTTTGGAACTTAAGAAATTTAAAGATTTTGCAATACAACAATAGTTTTGTTTTATCGTTAAAATAAAAATTATATAGAGATGTATGATACGAGTATACGGGCTCTTATATGAAAATAAATCAGAAAATGTTCTCTCGAATTGAATGTAGAATTATTGTTTTAACTATAAAAATGTATTCATCAATTGTCAACAAAGTAATTTCAAATTTCTTTAAATAAATGAGGCTAAGATTTACTGACTTGACTGTTTAACCAATATATAATACGATAATTTCTTCTCAACATAAATCCACGTTTTAGACACTTCGATACTACAGTACTAACAACAATGTTAGTAGTTTAATCACCACTTCACCCTCATAATCTATGCAAGTAAATCGTTCAACCCTGTATTTCTTGGGTTAGCAACAAATCTAGATGTGTAAAACAGTTAGTTGTACAGTAAGTTGTGACAATATTTACGTTGAAAGCAAACATGGTGTTTCTGACACGGCGTATCCCTTCTTCCGGACTCAAGTAGGCCTTGACTCCGAGAGGCTTCACCTTGGACTCGAACAGGAGCTTAGTGGAAGAATCATTGCTTTCCTGAAGAAAAAAACCCAAAACTCATTCAACAAACTAGTAGGTAACTATCAATTTTATTAACAACTATAATAATACACGAGTCAATGCTTATAGTTTAAATATTATATTACAGTGACCCTGACAGGAACTCGATTATCTTTTTAATTGAGCAGCATGAATTTAGGTAATTTCATTTAAGTAGTACCTATGATATACCTATGAAAGGCAAATACCACTGACTCATTCACTCGTCACTGTAACTAAAAAAATACTAAGTCTACGAGGCTGAAATGTAGAGTCAAAGTTCTTATGTTTTATATTTGCAATAAGATTCTTAGTAAATCGGGGATGGCAGCCTTTTTATTGTAAAAAATTAAATTAAACAAATTCCAAATTAAATTCCAAAAACAGCATTTCTCTAATTGGACTGTAGCGGCTAAATGAACGGTTGTACAGAAAAACTAACACCATTTTCTGTATCTGATTTGAGACGATCTACAACTTTGGACTTATGACTTTTTGCTCTATCTCACCTCCTTTATCCTTAGGTAGAGCTAGATTTTCAATTTGTGCGTGTAAATCAAATCGGTTAATTTACGGCCTATAAGAGTAGACTTAGATTTTTCTAGACTGTGAAACTTTGTTATCTAGGAGAACATACTGTGTTCAATGGGAAAATATACAATTTAATCTGAACACATGTATAGCCATGTCATAGGAAGCCATGATTTGTTAGTGTTAACCAAACCAACCAATGGCTACTACTGTTAATGACATTGTGGGCGGGGCTTGGTACTGCTCGAGACCTATTTACCATGACTACATTAAATGGAATGACATTACCATGACCCCATTGAGTGGGGGAGGAGTACTTCTCACTCTCAGTTCCTCCACACAATCCATCTCCCTTGCACAGGTGAATTCAGTAGGTCACTATCTAAGCGGCATATCTATAGCATAAGTTTTCATTGGTTCTTTTAGGTTCTCAAAATGATGCTGACAATAAATCAATTAATTAAGAAATAATTTAAGTAGCTATTCCTTGTAAGACACCAACCAGCCCTTATTACTCCATCTACGAGAGACATTTATTTACACCTAGAACTTATGAATAATATACATTTATATATTATGTTGCGTCCTCTAACTTTAGAACTCTAATGACTATATTTTAACAGCTGTACATTTTACACTACATCTTATTTCAACCATTCATGAGATTTTTTTCACAGTTTTAGAGGATATTTAAATATGACTATTTATTTCTTTGTTTAACTATTACTAATACTTTTCTTGCGGGTAGTCTTACAACCGTAAATAATAGTGCAAAATAACAGTTTAAAAACACTAAAGTGCATAGTAATGTATTCAATGAGTTATTTGATGAACAACCTAAATCAAGGACCTGTTGACATACCTGGAAGTAGACTCTGTTGTACTCGATATCTTGGATTCCCACAGTTAGGGGACTATTCACGAGGTCCAACACCGTGTTGAGAGCGGAGCTAGGGGACTGTATGAGAACCACGACGTTCGCGGAATAGGATGTGAAGAGAAACAAAGCCGTTACTGAGAGAAAAAACATAGTTATCCTTCCAGATAACTTCTTGGGCTGTAGGTGAGAGCCTGAGTTAGAAATAAAACTGTTATTGAATTGTTCGTATTAATATTTTAACAACTATACATATATGTATATTCCACAAAATGTAAATTTAACTATTTATTTGAAATGTTTAATAATCTACTATACAAATGAACTATACAAGTGTTTATTTGATAGTTTTTTTTTTTTTTTTTACCTTCTCCCATTTGGGTTAGCATAGAGAAAGTATTGTGATCGTCCAAAAAACGTTTTTACAAGTTGGTCTAAAAATCCATTTTAGAGTCACCTAAACCCAAAAATGTGTTTTTTTTTTCGAGAAAAAAATTTGTGTAGTCCGTATGTGTCTCTGCCTGTGTGTATGTGCAGTTCGCCGGAGACCAAACGGATGGATAATTTTTTTATGAAATTTAGTATGTAGATTTATTTAGCCAATATCTCCAGACTATTTTTTCACTTTTTTTAAACGTAAGTTTTTTTATTTTTATGGGAAAAACATGCAAAAATGGGATTTTTTTCTAAAACTGCTCTAACGATTTTGATTAAATTTTCAGAAACGATGTGAATTACAATTTACAATATTTTAGTAAAAACTACATGTCTTTAGCTTGACTAGTTTTTTAGTTATATCAAAAAATATTTTAGGAAATCAAACTGGTAGTTTTCAAAGATTTGATTTTTTAGTGTTTAATATGGAGGGAATGTTTGTGAAAATTCTTTGGAACTATTTATCATATTTTATAGCAACAATAATTTTTAATATGTCAAACATTTGATATATTTTACTGTTTAGTAATACAATATACTATATTGTATTGTAGCTGCCATAGTTGGGAGATCACAAATTCGTGACAGTCCAGTTACCAGGTTTGTTACTCGTTTAGAACTACCCACACAATTGGGTCCCACCAAATCAGCTTACTGACTAAGCTGAAATAAACAACCTTTTCTAGATTGTTGATGCTAAAGACTTTTTATCCATCATTCGTCATGGATGCAAACATAAATATTACATTAACTAGCCGACTTAGCTTGCTTCGCTACAGGGTGGTTCTCTACACAACCATAAAATCATATTACAATAATAAGCTACTGAATTAGCTTGAAATAAGTGTTAACAGAATGCAGTTAAATGTCACAATACCTTGTTGACAGACAGCTCCTAAGACAATCGACATGATGTCCATTACAGTGGCATGTTTCATAGTGGGGCATAGCAACCCTCCACAGTTCTTGGCCAATACAATCTGTAAAATACCACCGAAATTACAGTTTTCGCCGTCAAAAGATGCAGTGTTTAGGAAGGCCGGGCAAGTCCTAATCCTCCGTTGTCAAAACGGGTAACTGACAGTTGCGCTCGAGCCCACCACCGCAGGCAGGCGGGCCGACACTCAGGTCGCACACATTGACAACAGGGGACTAGGCCTAACTGGACCTTGTGCATGTTGATGACAGAAACTGTACATGAATGATGAAAATCTTGAAATTAATATTAGAAGTTGTAAATGGAGCAAAGAAGAAAGAAAAGTATTTCTTGTACTATATTTTTAATTGATTTTAAATTTATGTGGATGTTTACTTTATAAATATACAAAAAAGGGTTGTTTGATACAAGAACTACCTTCATCAACTCTGCTCTGTAAAGTCAGAATTGCATATGTGAATTTCTTGATTTTATAAAGAAAACGTGTTTATATTTAGACCATCAGAATGTTAAGGATTGGCAAAAAATATGTTTTAATCGATTAATGTTTCATGTGGAGCCCGTATCCATAGAACAGCTTCAATGAAGATATTGCTATTTGACACTTATTAACATAAATATCAATGTTTATGAATTGTTTATTTTTTAGATATGAATCTAGTATTACCAAGATATAATAAGTTTGACATTAGAGGTTCTCCCAACATAATTGTTAATGTGATGAGAGCTCACACAAGTTTGTTGACGTTCTTAACTATTTATGAAATAAAAATATTTTTGATTTTTGATAGAGGTGACTTTAATATTCTATTAAAAATGGTCCTGGAGAAAAGATGGACTATATTTGTTGAATTTTTTTATATATATCTTTAAGATATTTCTATTTGCCTTTAACTATCTTTATGGGATATTTATTGTTATTTCCAGTTTCATATACAATCATCAAGTATTTTTAGAAATATTTTGCACTTGGGGGTATAAGTAACCCACTTGCTTGTAAAATGAATTAATTGTTTGTTATAAATTTAGCACATTGATAATGAAGTATTTATTTTCATTATCAATGTGCTAAATTTATAACAAATAATTTCCTGCCATGCAATGAACTCTTCCGGCGATCACTATAGTAATACGGCTCATTAATGTTGTGGCACGGCTCGTTAATATTATGACTCGACTCATTACTATTGTGACTGGGCTCATCACTGTTGTGACTCGACTCATTACTGTTGTGACTGAACTCATAACTTTTGTGACACGAATCATTACTGTTGTAACTGGGCTCACCGCTGTTGTGATTGAGCTCATCACTGTTGTGACTGGGACCATCACTATTGTGACTCGGCTCAATACTGTTGTGACTGGGCTCATTACTGTTGTAACTGGGCTCATCGCTGTTGTGACTGAGCTCATCACTGTTGTGACACGACTCAAAACTGTTGTGACTGGGCCCATCACTATTGTGACTCGGCTCAAAATTGTTGTGACTGGGCTCATCACTGTGGTAACACGCCTCATTAATTAAGTGACACGGTTCAATACTGTTGTGACTTGACTCATAACTGTTGTAACACATTTCATCATTGTTGAGACACGTCTCAACAACCAGACTGTTGTGACATGGCTCAATACTGTTGTGACTTGACTCATAACTGTTGTAATACATTTCATCACTGTTGATTCAAGTCTCATTACTGTTATGATAAGGCTCAGTACTGTTGTGGTACGGCTCAATACTGTTGTGACTTGACTCATAACTGTAGTAACACATTTCACCACTGTTGAGACACGTCTCATTACTGTTGTGACACGGCTCAATACTATTGATACACGTCTCATTACTGTTGTGGCACGGCTCAATACTGTTGTGACTTGACTCATAAACGTTGTAACACATTTAACCACTGTTGTGACACGCCTCATTACTGTTTAGACACGACTCATTACTGTTGTGATACCACTCAATACTGTTGAGACACGTCTCATTACTGTTGTAACACGGCTCAATACTGTTGTGACTCCACTCATAACTGTTGTAACACATTTCATCACTGATGAGACACGTCTCATTACTGTTGTGACACGTCTCATTACTGTTGTGACATGGCTCAAATACTGTTGAGACACGTCTCATTACTGTTGTGACACGGCTCAATAGTGTTGTGACTTGACTCATAACTGTTGCAACACATTTCATCACTGTTGAGACACGTCTAATTACTGTTGAGAAACGTCTCAATAATGTTGTCACATGGCTCAATACTGTTAAGACTTGACTCATAACTGTTGTTACACATTTCACCACTGTTGAGACATATCTCATTACTGTTGTGTCATGGTTTATGATTGTGGTGGCTTAGCTTATCACTACCCCATTCGGCCCTCTTCGTTTGATTAGGTTTAAGATTGACCTTTTGGAGACATGAGCTCGATATCAGACAGACATTTTTGTCCCTACTATGTAAGTGCTCAAATATAATATACCCTTACCTCCAGTAGGAAGATGAATATGATAACACAGCAATACACTATGAGGCAGATCCACACTTCCGTGCTGAACGGGAGAATGAATATGTTGGTCACACTGGACAGTGAGGGCTGGCGGAACAGGATTGTGGTCCTAATGTTCAAACACAACCAAGTATATTTTAAACCAAGCTTCTATCATCCTTGATATACTTTAAATAAGAGCTAACCAACACTTTTTGAACGGTTTTTCGTATTTTTTGTTTAAATTTGGCTTATTTACTCTTATTTCTATTCATACGTGAGGTGAAAAAATTAAGAGAAAAAATAATATTTGCGCATCTTCCATACAATTGTATAAAAACCCCTTTATATGTATATATCCTAATGAGAAACAAGGGGCAATTATAATTGGATACAATGAATTGTTTTAAATTAAGTTAATTTGATAATACAGATGTATCAGGATCAGTGGCGTATATATGGGGGGGGGGCCGAGGGGGCCTCGGCCCCCCCCCAAAATATACAAAAATAAATATTTGTTTATCCATAAATAAAAAAAATGTTCATCGCATTTTTATTTGTTATTCATCGTGCATACCAGCTGCTATCGTGCTAACTGATTTCTAGTATAAAAAACGCAATTTGTTTAAATGAGTGCAGTTTAGTTCACTGCATGCCATCAGTGATTTCAGATCCATGCATTCGGGACGGCAAGTGGCAAGACAGAACTATTGATTGATTTACAGTAGTCAAAGGTGTAAATATGTTATGATTTTGTTCAGAGCTGACATAATATTTAATATTACAAAATGTAAGTAAAATTTCTTTAACGTGTTATTGTTTTTATTTATTTTTTAGTCTTATTCTGATTTCTTTTTCCCTAAATAAATATAAAAATAAAAAGATATAAATATAACTTTAAAAATAGTTAGGGCCTATAATTCATATCATGGGCGGGGATTAATTTGTTTGAAAACTAAAACAATACACTCATCTTGGATCTTAATTTATTTTACAAACTGGAAGCTAGTCTGAATGTATTAATATTTCTAAACAATGATATCGGTGTAATTGTGTACATTATAAACATAAACTTATATCATTTTAACTTAAAACATAATATTATCCCAATTTTGTAGGAGCTAGAATAGCGTAAAATGACATGTCCATGAGTTTACTTTTTGAAAAATTTTCCGGGGGGGTACCCCCGGACAAGGATTGGAATTGTTGGCTTACATATAAAGCTATGGGGCTGTCAGAAGTTTATTTGGCCACAAAGAATAAAGAAACATAGATCGCATCTAATAGTACGCTGAATTGGTGTCGAGTTATAAAAATGTTGTGTGTCAAATAGTACAATATATGTTTTTTTTTTTTTTTTTTTTCAATTTTAATCACCAGTTCACATGAGCCTACAAGTCTGTGCATAAGCTTTATTCAGCGAATGAAATACAGACCGTTAGCTGAGTTGGGGATTTGAACCTTGGGGCTTGCTCTCCGCAGTCCGAAGTCAAGCCACCACGCCGGCCGGCACTATGGCATGTACATATATCATAATACAACAAGATACAAATAATATAACCATATAATACGGGGCTGTAGTCCCTCCTGTCACCCCCCCCCTCCAAACTGTAAAGAATAAACGTACTAATTATTACCACAAATGTATAATGACTTACGTAAGTGGTAACTGTCACTAAGACGTGCACTACTGCCTTATGAAAACGGCCTCTGTGTCCTTTTTCTGTGTGGATATGATTTGAAATTACGCTTCGAAATTAAAGAAGGCTATTGAAATATTAGACTATTATAATTATAACAAATAAGTTCCACTTAGTGTGTATATAGTGGTGATAAGTATATACAATACAATAAAGATAAGTGTATACAAATAATAATGATAAGTAAACACTTATCATTATTATTTCTACTGGCGGTTACTTTAGATCCTTTAAAAAGTTTTAATAAATTTCTCAATTCAATCTTCTGTGAAACTGCCCGTGAAACTGCTTAAATAAAAAGCTGAAGCAGCCTTATTCTGCTTAGGCTGTTTCCCCTAACGAGTGTTGCGAAAAGTGAAAATCGGCAACGCTTTAAAATTCATCTATTTATTTCGCTCATTAAAAAGTTAAGTACAGCAAAATAATTGATTAGGCCTACCTGGATTTTAATAATATTGTTCTAACGCTACATAAACTCTTTCTTTTTGCCCACTATGATGACTCTGGCTGACTGCACAAGGCACATTCTATAATAGCAGGCTATCCATTATGATGACTCTAGCTAACTATCCACACGAGATATGTGGGCTTCCCACTATGATGAATCTGGCTGTCCATACACCAAAGACTACGTCGCTTTGCCCATTATGATGAGTCGGGCTAACCACACACACTAAACTGGCAAGTTCCCTACTATGATGACTCTGGTTGACCACAGGCCCTAGATTAACACGTTACCCACTATGACGACTCTGGTTGACCACACGCCCCAGACTAGCAGGTTACCCTCTATGATGACTCTAGTTGACCACACGCTCTAGCCTAGCACATTACGTTCTATGATGACTCTAGTCGAACACACGCCCTAGTCTAACACGTTACGTTCTATGATGACTCTGGTTGGCCACAACCCCTAGACTAGCACAGGTTACCCTCTATGCTGACTCTGGTTGATTACACACCCTAGACAAGCATGCAGCCCACTATGATGATTCTCGCTAACCACACTGGTGAACACATCAAACTATGATCTCGCTAAACACATCAAACTATGAAGAAGAGCATGTCATCGTACAAAAATCATGAATGATTTTATACAGTGTAAAAAGATGCACCCATAAACAGTGCAATGTTTGGTCCATGAATTTTTCTATACAATTTTTTATCCATCGCAATGATGCTGTGTTCTTCTCCCTCCGGTTTATTTTAGTCTGTATACCTTCTCTGTAAACTAAAACAAAACAATAATTTTATTTCTGTTCTAACTAATGTTAAAATGTTACACTAATTAATTGTTGCACTAAATAGAAAATTAATTACCTTATGTGGAACGTTTCGGCTGTGAAGTCAACGACCTGCATCCTGTCGGACCTCATGAAGAACCCGGTGGCCGCGAAGTCAATGTCTCTCCGCTGAAGTTGTCCCATGATGCCAGCGAAGGAACCGTTTCCGGAGACGTTCCATCCGTAATCATTCAACGCCCACAATTCTAACCTGTCGATAAGATAAACATAAAGAAAAAAGTAAATTTGTTCAACGTAAAAACTCAATTTAATAATCATGCATGAAGCAAATGAAAATGTAAAAATAATTGATGCGTCAAAACATCAATGACAACATCAATATATAAAACAGTTAAATAAGTCAACAGTTAAAGTAAACCTGAAAAATAAAATTGCACTGTGATTCTTTGAAAACATTTTATTAATTTTTATTAAAATGAAATCATTGTTTAACTTTTAGAGTTTGAAAATGGACGTCATATGTTAAGAACCTCATTTTTTTAATAAATGTTATTTTTACTTCCCTTTACTTTAATACAATGAACATAATTAATAAAAACACAAACCATCAAATTATGGTTCATAATTTGAAGAACAAAGTATTTTATTCCGACCCTTCTTTATATTGTTTTCAAAAAAGTCATCCAGATGAATACCAATTAATTTATTTATAACAGCACTGAATATGTTTGATCTTACATTCATTTAATCAGTGTAGTTAGTTTTCTTTAAAATGTTAAAAACTTATATTTCATTTACGTAATATGCATTGAATGTGCATATTGATTTGACTAGATGCCTAGTTTTGTGTTCAATTTCATAATACTGGTGAACAAACTTCCTGAGGTTGGTAGCTGGGTTATTTGGTAATATAAAATTATAACAAATTATAATGCCCCCAAAAATATAGCAACATTTGTTTATTAAAATATATTACTTAAAATGTATTTAAATCAGAGTCAACTACATACTTATTTCGATGTTGATGTTAATTAGGATTTTATAGGTATAGGGGGTATTGTAAACCTTGTAGAGAACATTCAATCATGTTCTGTGAAGGGTACGTCGATCGTGAGTTGGTGAAAGTATTAGTCAAGAGTCATTTTTTTCGTGAGAAGGGTGGTGGAAGGGTTCAGTAATATCATAAACCACCAGACAGTCTCATCCTAGCCATAAAATTGAAGACGGTAAAAATCTGAATGAAGGCAGAACAACCTAGGGATAGGGATATAGCAAGACAGCCGACGCCAGCGCAACCTAGTGACGGCTCGATCAACTACGTGAAAGGCTGAAACAGAACTTCTTCACCTCACCTGGTTATATGGGACTGTCTGGTATAATACAAGGTCTATGGTGATATTAATATGTATGTATGGTAGGAGCAAGGATTTTCACTCATTAAACATTACTTGCTTTATGTTTTATTAGATTACAAAGCGTTACAGGTTTGTGTAATCACAGAGAAAAAGGAAACCGAGTTCGCATTCAATAGTGCGTTAAATTTCTGTCGAGTGGTTAGTTCTCCCTTGTCAGCACCTTCCTTATTTCCCCCAAATACTCAAGCATAAACGTAGTAATTATTACTTCAGATCTATAAAGATTTACATTAGTTATAATCTATTTATAAATGCCTCTTATGCGTTCGCTCCAGTCATAAGAAAGTGACTTCTGTTTCCTTTTTGCTATGGTCTAACAATCGTATTTATCATATTTTTAAGTATAATATGTGGAGTGAGAATTCATTTAAAATATGTTGTTTGTGAGTAGATTTGTTGTGTGATACGTGTTTGTAGATTACTTATAAGAATCAAAGGAAACTAGTAAAACAGATTCTTCCAAGGATTCTGAAATACATCTGACCGATAGCTAAAATGTAAGACTGATGTTGAAGAATTTTTAGTTGAAAAACTGGAACAGGATTAGAAGCCTAAAACAAGCCTATAACAACTATCTTGGATTCACATAAAATTAGATATATTATGCTATAATTTGTACCATTTTTATAACTTTTTATTTATATCTTTACATAGTCATTCATTTTTGTTTAATTGTTTATACAAAATTACAATTGGTAGTCATAGACAGTCAGTTTAGAGAAGAAACAGAGATTACATCCAATAGTGCGCTGAATGTTAGTCGATTTAGAGTGTAGTAGTTATTTCTCCATTTTACGATTCCCTCCCTTTATTACTCCCAAATCATTAAAAATACACGTAGAAATTATTACTTCAGATCTATAAATATGTACATTATTTGCAATATATATTATTTATAACTGCCACTAAGACGTTCACTCTGGTCATAGAAAGCGAGCTCTGTTTCTTTTTCTCTGTGGTATTACTCATTGCGTAAAGAGTCCATTATAAACTCCACCATGCTCATATGGAATTGAGGTATTGTTTCAATATAAGAAATGTTTAGCAACTAATTTTAATTTTTCACATTTTCCTACTGAGAACTTATGTATACACCCCTCCGATAGTGAATTCATCTAATGAATACTCATTTATAAGAAGCGAAAAGAGGTAGGGAAATTGTTAGACCTCTTGCAGCAGACGAAACGAGCTTAGTGCGCCTGCCGATACACAGCACTGATTGAAAATGTTTGCTACGCACTCCTCTCCCAACCCAATACCTCTGCTTACCCTTTTTCTTTCTCTATCATTCTCGTGACAATTTGTAATCTTCCCTCTCCAGTCGGCTGCACCGCCCTCTCTCTCACTTTCTGTCTCACTCTAGGCGGCCGCGCTGCCCTCTCACTCTGTCTCACTCTAGTCGGCTGCGCTTCCCTCTCAACCTTTGTCTCACTCTAGGCGGCCGCGCTGCCCTCTCTCTCACTCTTTGTCTCACTCTAGGCTGCCGCGCTGCCCTCTCTCTCACTCTTTGTCTCACTCTAGGCTGCCGTGCAAAAGCTTGACCTAGCGGCGGCCACACTAAGATGGCAAAATTATAAATATTTATCTAACTTTTAAAAATTACCTTTTCACTTCTTATAGATGTGTATTAATTGAATCTTCTACCTTGCACAGAACCAAACAGAAATGTTCAGTTTGATCCTATGTGAAGTACACTGACCTAAAGTTGAGCTGGTTGGCTAGGTTGACCACGATGGGGTAGTGCAGCTTCGGCCAAGTGTCGACATCCTTCATGTAGTCACTGTAGAATCCTCTGAACTTATCCAAACGGAACAACTTAGACAAACATAAAATGTGGTTTATTCGTGTAACTCTGCATGTTCCATTTAGGACACGATTTCTATGTTTTTAACTTGAATATAATGTAAATTTATAGAAAACACATTTTCAATGTGTCAACTCGTGTTTATAGTTAATTTCTTCAGCTATAGCCACAAGCGGATTATGGACACGCGCGACAACAGGACTTTCTACCTACCCTACTACAGTCTACTCGTAATAGTTAACAAGTGGACGTTCCACTACACCTTGGCCACTTTGTGTTTTCCAAGCAAATCTTTTTTATCAAATCTTCATAAATTACTATAATTTAAAAGAAAAATTAGTCCAAACGTGAGAGAAATGCGATATAAACTAAAATATATAAACAAAAAGATAAACAGTGTTTGTATAACCATAAACAATTACATTTGTTGGTTTAAATCACATCCCTGTAGTATTAGGACTAATTTGATTGTTTTAGTAGATATGAAAATAGTATGATAAGCAATATCTCGTTAGAAGATCACAAAGTTGCCAAAGTATAGTCGAACATCCACTAGTTTGCTAATTAGGGCTGGCCTGAAGGTGATAAACAGCCTTACCGCGTACATGTATGTAGGGGTGTTTAATCCACTTGCAGCCATAGCCTAAAGAGCGGACTGTAAGCTTGTAACTAGATTAAAAGTTATTTTAAACAAGTTGAAATAATTTTCGGAAAACTAGGATTGAAAAGCTAAGTTACAATGGTAAGTTTTCTTTACAACTCGTAAATTATACTGTAAATATTAAACATCTATCTACTATTATAGTACTTTTTTTTTAATTTTTATATACCCGCTCACTGACACAGTTCTAAGACACCTTGTGACAAGACCAAATTCAGAGTTTGGTATGTAGATATTTTGTGTTTGTTTAAGAGCACTTTAGGAGGACACCATGAATCAGATTCCAAATCTAAATAATTTAACATCTAAATAAATTAATAATATTAACTTTACACATTCAATGGAAAATTAAATTAAAGCGGAAATTCTCTCTTGAACCCAAATGTCCCACTGCTCGAAAAACTAAAGTGGTTGAATGTATAAGAATACATTCAGGAATAATGTTTCAATAAGTAATCAAGTACAAAGTGGATAGTGGATGTTGAGAGTTTCCTTGCCCAGATTTTGAACATAAGGGGGGGGGGAGAGAATGAACACCTTGCCCATAAAATTGAAATGGCAAAATGTTTTGGTAAATACTTAGTTTTTCAAAAAAAACCTCAAGAGGAAACTGAAATGGAATATTGCTAAGCCAAGAATCCAAACAAGAAAAAGAATGCGTTTTGGTTAAACTGTAAAAAAAAGCCAAACACTGTGGAATAATAAGTAATTGATACTGGAATAATAAAATATGAACATGAAATGCCATTAAAACCTTCTGATCACATTAAGAGTTTTTAGAAAAGAACCGTTGATACGGTTCAATAATTTCAAAAAAAAGAGGCATATTGGGAAAAAAGTTATTTTACTGAATGTGGCTTTAAATATTTGTTTAACTTTTGTTTTTTTCTCCCTGATAAATAACATTAAAAAACGATACCTTTATTTTTATTTGAGCTGTTCGTAATTCTAAATAATACACTACTTTGATAAAAACTAACGCCTTGATAACTAAAAATGCTGTGGTCTCAGAACTGCCAGCTATAGCTAGTAAATACCTTACTAACCGGAAGTACTTACAACAGTAGAGGCTTTCAGTTTGGTTCTCTGCAGATCACCTCTGTTTCTCCTTCTGTCGATACTGACAGAGCTGTCCTTGCCCACTCTGTAGAGGGGTGTGGTCTCAGAACTGCCAGCTATAGCTAGTAAATACCTTACTAACCGGAAGTACTTACGACAGTAGAGGCTTTCAGTTTGGTTCTCTGCAGGTCACCTCTGTTTCTCCTTCTGTCGATACTGACAGAGCTGTCCTTGCCCACTCTGTAGAGGGGTGTGGTCTCAGAACTGCCAGCTATAGCTAGTAAATACCTTACTAACCGGAAGTACTTACGACAGTAGAGGCTTTCAGTTTGGTTCTCTGCAGGTCACCTCTGTTTCTCCTTCTGTCGATACTGACAGAGCTGTCCTTGCCCACTCTGTAGAGGGGTGTGGTCTCAGAACTGCTAGCTATAGCTAGTAAATACCTTACTAACCGGAAGTACTTACAACAGTAGAGGCTTTCAGTTTGGTTCTCTGCAGGTCACCTCTGTTTCTCCTTCTGTCGATACTGACAGAGCTGTCCTTGCCCACTCTGTAGAGGGGTGTGGTCTCAGAACTGCCAGCTATAGCTAGTAAATACCTTACTAACCGGAAGTACTTACGACAGTAGAGGCTTTCAGTTTGGTTCTCTGCAGGTCACCTCTGTTTCTCCTTCTGTCGATACTGACAGAGCTGTCCTTGCCCACTCTGTAGAGGGGTGTGGTCTCAGAACTGCTAGATATAGCTAGTAAATACCTTACTAACCGGAAGTACTTACGACAGTAGAGGCTTTCAGTTTGGTTCTCTGCAGGTCACCTCTGTTTCTCCTTCTGTCGATACTGACAGAGCTGTCCTTGCCCACTCTGTAGAGGGGTGTGGTCTCAGAACTGCTAGATATAGCTAGTAAATACCTTACTAACCGGAAGTACTTACGACAGTAGAGGCTTTCAGTTTGGTTCTCTGCAGGTCACCTCTGTTTCTCCTTCTGTCGATATTGACAGAGCTGTCCTTGCCCACTCTGTAGAGGGGTGTGGTCTCAGAACTGCCAGCTATAGCTAGTAAATACCTTACTAACCGGAAGTACTTACGACAGTAGAGGCTTTCAGTTTGGTTCTCTGCAGGTCACCTCTGTTTCTCCTTCTGTCGATACTGACAGAGCTGTCCTTGCCCACTCTGTAGAGGGGTGTGGTCTCAGAACTGCTAGATATAGCTAGTAAATACCTTACTAACCGGAAGTACTTACGACAGTAGAGGCTTTCAGTTTGGTTCTCTGCAGGTCACCTCTGTTTCTCCTTCTGTCGATATTGACAGAGCTGTCCTTGCCCACTCTGTAGAGGGGTGTGGTCTCAGAACTGCCAGCTATAGCTAGTACTACCTAACAACACAGCAACATGAGTAATAATTTTCAAATTAATCATAAACATTAAACGCTACAACTGTTTTTATCATGTGACATAATGATAGGAGCTTGGTTGTACATTTCATGTCAATTTTCTTATTCTATTATTTGAGTAAAGGTTTAAGTTTGGTTCTTAATTTTAAATGAAGTATTTTGACAAACAGTTAAATTTTTATTTTGATCAAAACGTTTCATTTTATTTCATTTTTAATTAAATCTACTAAAGTCTAAAACTTGATAGATTTATTATTTGCTCCTAGAAACTAAATTTAAACAAAAATAAATTTGTAGCTATTATTTTGTTTCGGAGAATACGTTACAAGGTCATTTCCCAAGTTAGTTCTTTAAAAACAAGGTAAAATTTTCTTAATCCACATTATTTAGGTTTGGCTTTTATTTACAAACAGGTTTACTTATACAGACCTATAATGAAAATATGAATTAGTATAACATACGACCGAGGCAGTTTTTATCGCTACTTTCTCTATAATTATTTATCAATTGCTTTTTATTATTTTTATTATAATCTAATGACTTTTAAAGTTTTTCCAAGCATAAAACATAGCTTTTATATAATTTTAAACTAAAAATAATGTAGCTGACCAAACACCATATTTACATAATGATTGAGTGTTGTAATCTGATATTTCTTTAGTTTTTTATCGAACTGCAAACGATTAATTTTCATGAAAATAACACTGTAAAACAAACGTTACGTGATAATTTTATTTGTTTCTATTGAGACTAACTGAAATATCAACTTGATATGCTGCACCAATCTTGTAATCCTATCGCTTTCGTGTACGGTTTCAACCTCATGAATTCCAAGCTTTCTGCTACACCATACGCTCCTATGTCCAATGATCTCCATCAGTCTAAATCGTGGTATCTTGTTTCTTAGAATAATTTACTTAAACCATTAAATGGTGGAGAAATAATATTGTTCAAATTACATACTTTGAAATTCAAATGACCACTACTCTGCAAAGGATAAACCTTTAGAAGTCCGGTTTGTGGCAATTAATGTCTCTTGAATAGACCTTTCATTTGATCCAAACTCGACCTAGGCTTACGTTGAATATTTTCGTTCATCACCTCGTGGGCGTCCCCCTGAAAAGATGAAATGTCGCTAATGGCGTCAAAAAGTATGTTCTTTGTAACGATGACCATGGACAAGATTTCACTATTATAAGTGAAGTCATACAAAGTTGTGAAAGTATTTCCATATTTTTCTACCCTGTATGTACTGTATGTGTGTATTTTTCTACCCTGTATGTACTGTATGTGTGTATTTTTCTACTCTGTATGTACTGTATGTACTGTATGTACTGTATGTACTGTATATACTGTATGTACTGTATGTACTGTATGTACTGTATGTACTGTATGTACTGTATGTACTGTGTGTACTGTATGTACTGTGTGTACTGTATGTACTGTATGTACTGTATGTGTGTATTTTTCTATCCTGTATGTACTGCATGTACTGTATGTGAGTATTTTTCTACCCTGTATGTACTGTATGTGTGTATTTTTCTATCCTGTATGTACTGCATGTACTGTATGTGAGTATTTTTCTACCCTGTATGTACTGTATGTGTGTATTTTTCGACCCTGTATGTACTGTATGTGTGTATTTTTCTACCCTGTATGTACTGTATGTGTGTATTTTTCTACCCTGTATGTACTGTATGTGTTTATTTTCGAATCATAAGAATATTTAGATATTTCAGTAGTGTAATTTATTTAAAAATGTAAAAGTGGCATTCGCTGGTTTTTATTTAACTTATGGAAGTAGCACTTATGAATCTTAAAAATCATAGAACGTTGTGTATTACATTTAGCTTAAAATATTATTTCTGATATTTCCATACACAGTGTCTTTAATAAGTATGATTTTGTTATATATTTTGACAAAACGTATTACAAAACGGCGAGGTTTCATAATCCGTTTATATTTAATCATAATCCACTCATTACATGACGAATCCAGGCAATCAATTTTGCTGGCATCCATGTTCATGGATAGTGGCTACTCAACTATCATCCATCATATTGACTCTTGGCAATCCACTCACCATCTTTACTAATTACTCCAGGCAACCAGTGTCTTAAATTTAAAAAAACACACACTTTCTATCTACCACACAAGCCCATAACTCTTTATAACTGCGTGTAGTTGTTTATCCATAAATTAGGTCATTTATACAACTGCTACTATAAAAAAAGGCAAAATAATAGCAGTAACAACTTTAGTACAAACTAAAGGCGCATCTACAGCTCACACTTCACACTAAAGGCCCATATACAGCTCACACTTCACACTAAAGGCCCATATACAGCTCACACTTCACACTAAAGGCCCATATACAGCTCACACTTCACACTAAAGGCCCATATACAGCTCACACTTTACACTAAAGGCCCATATACAGCTCCCACTTCACACTAAAGGCCCATATACAGCTCACACTTCACACTAAAGGCGCATCTAAAGCTCACACTTCACACTTAAGGCCCATCTACAGCTCACACTTCACACTAAAGGCCCATATACAGCTCACACTTCACACTAAAGGCGCATATACAGCTCACACTTCACACTGAAGGTGCATATACAGCTTACACTTCACACTAAAGGCGCGTCTTATCAACATTACAAACCTCGCTGTCAGGGAATATGTTGAGGTTAGAAAGCCAAGGATATTTGTGTTCAATGTCAGAATCTTCAATTCTTCCTGATATATTCGCTAAAGAGGAACTGAGAAGTACCCATTTATTTCTGAGTGTAAACCTTCTTTTAGCGGATGCCTGAAATAAAAAATATATAGTATTACTTATATATTTGTAATTTTCTATTTATAATACTAATCACTATTCAAACTTTCATACTTGGAAGTGATAAATAAATACAAGAATAAACTTACGTACTTTCTTATGAAGATTAGTATTTTATGGTCATTAAATAGAATGGAACTCACTAGTTTAGCAAACCAAATTGTAAAATTTTATGAAAATCGAAGGCCAAAACAGAACGAATAATAAAACACTTGCCTAGTAAAATAATAACTACAAGTGGCAGGTATAAGTCAAACTGACATTTCACTCAGAAACCAATTCAGGAAACACTTTTTTCGCAAAAACTTGTAGTTGTAAGATGATATCGGAAGATATAACCATAACAACCTAGTGAGAGAAATAAAGAGAACTCGTTCAGAAAGAATGGAATAAGTCTGGCTACAAAGAAAGGCCAATTCACTGAAACAGCGTTTACTTTTCTTCGTGGGATCTAATAACTAAATAATAAAAATCAATCACTATAGCATTTAGGTGATTGTTTGTGTCATTTTACTTCACTTTCTGTATAAACAATGCAAAGAAATAATTTGCGGTACATGGTCAGAACGGTAATGGATAATTTTGTTGAGAAATCTACAATTCTAAGATTAATTTTAGCTGTCATAGAATTAACGAAATCGACTATTAGTTAATTTTCTAATTCACTAATGGTAGCTTAAAAATTAACCATTTTCTTAGCTTAAACAGGTTTAATTTTAAAAAAAACATTCTTTCCATCATTAACGTTAATGGCCCCCTTGTTATTAAAAACGTTGGGTCTTATTTAGAAGAGGACCCTCACTTTTGAAAATGTTCTATAGGAATTTCCCAACGATTGGGAATAAAATTAAACATTAACTGTAATTCAGTAAATGTTGTAATGAAGAAAAAGACACATTTCAACCGAACGTAACCTTACCTATCCTAACCTAACCTATCCTAACCTATTCAGAGTGGGGTTCCTCTTCTAAAAAAAATCAAAAACGTTAGTGATTAAGCGTTTTTAGTAATAGGAAAAAAAGTAAAAAGTGGGTGGAATCTCTAGCTACAGAGATTGCGTAGAGATAATTTACGTGGATGCAATAGGTCTACATTATTTTGCAAACTGTGATTCTATGTATGTACGTGTTGCAATACGTTGTGTTCTAGAGTATTGCATGTGCAATGTTGTAAGCATAGGAGGAGGATAAAATCTGTTGTTATGTTGTTGGTAAACACAAGACTGTGAAAAAATCATCCACAATCTTGAATTAATATTTCTTGTGTAGCTATACTTAGAATATGAAAATATATTACTGTTTGCGTGCGTGCGTTAAATGATCCAAAAACCTTTGCTATTATTTTATTGTTATTATTTCAACATTTGTATTAGTTGAGAAAAAACTTAGCAATTTGCTATTCATTTTCAGTGATAATATTTCTACCATAGTAGTTTAAAAAACAGGTATACTATAAAAATGTGTCTACCAATTACCCTAACGAAACTACTATATAGGGTACTCCACAAGGAAGTAGCCAAACTTCAGTAGGTTATTCCTAAAATCAAAACAAACAAAATAATTGGTTCCAAAGAAGTGGTACAAACTTCCCCCTTATTAAACACTAAAAAAATCAAAACTAAGAAAATTACCAGTTTGATCCCCAAATATTTTGTTTGCCATATTAATAAAAAAAAAAAAAACTAGTCAAGACATGTGGTTTAACTAAAATATTTTAAATTGTAATTAATATCTTTCCTGAAAATGTAATCAAAATCGTTACAGCCGTTTTTGAGACAGCTCCATTTTTGTATGTTTTTTTCTATAAAAATTAAAAAATCTAAAATTTCAAAATAGTGAAAAAATTTAAATTTCATGAAAATGTATTCATCCGTTTGGTCTCCAGCGAACTACACATACACATAAACAGACAATCATACGGACAGACATCACAATTTTGTTCTGAAAACTTTTTTGGGGTTCAGGGGACCCTACAATAATTTTTTTTACCAACTTCTGAAGAAAAATTTTTTTGACTATCACAATACTTTCTCTGTGTTAACGCATATGGGAGAAAGTGAAATTTCATGTGAACATTTGGTCTATCTTACTCCGTTTTTCATCTATTTGTGTGTAGGTAATTTTATAAATAGCTTAATATTTCAAAATGTACGCAATATAAAATCATGAAACTTACTATGAATCTTGGCTTTTACAGTTTACACAATTCTTAAAAGTTTAATTTTTTTTTACTACATATAAACTTCACTCGCCAGATCACAAGGGCTTACAAGCCTGTGCGTGAACTTTATTCACCGAGTGAAGTACCAACCGTTGGCTCAGTGGGGATTCGAACCTTGGACCTCTGCCCTCTGCAGTCCGAAGCCTTAACCACTGAGCACCACGCCGGCTAAGGTATACCATTTTCGTACACTAGTCATTTTCAAAATGGCGGTCAGTTAAAGTTTTTAAGCTAAATAACTCAAAAACCTTAAATTTTGATTTAAACTTAATAGGAACAAAAATACTAAAGAATTTATTCCAACACATAATGGTATAAATATTTTAGAGATATGACAACTATTATCTGAGAAACTGAAATTTTAATCAAATAAAAAAGATTTCATAGCCGAATAATTCGATTATTATTAGACCGAATTTTCAATGTCTCTGCTAATAGTTTCTTGATCTTAAAAAATATTTATACCATTATGTGTGGGACTGAATTCTTGAATATTTTCGAACAGTACAGGTTTTTCATAAAATTTAAAAATGTTGAGATATTTATCTTTAAAACCTTTAGTTGGCCGTATTTTGAAAAGGACAGGAGTACGGAATTTAAATTTTTAAGGAATATTTAAACTATTGAGCCCAACATTCATACTAAGTTTCATGATTTTATTTTATGTAACTTCTGACATATTAAGCTTTGTGTAAATATTGCCAACAGACAGATGGACGGAAAACGGAGCGAGAAAGACCGTATGTTCACATGACTTATTTTGACCTTTGGAATAACCTCCTGAAGTTTGGCTGCCTACTTACAGGACACCCTAGGTAATATTTCTAATATTTAAGCACAACTAAACCTACCTGAATCATGAGGCGTTCAGAGTTTTGACAATCTAGATCTACGACGAATACTGCAAAATTATCTTCTGAAAAATGAGCGTCATCAATAGTCCATGACTGTAAAATACTTTGTCGGCTAAGTGACTTCACCACCTCCATCATACGCCCTATACATAACTTATATTTATTGATATTTAAAGAAAATACATATTATTCATTGATTTGTGGTTACTGGCTTTGTTTTATTCAAATGTTCATTCAATGTTGGATGTTACATTCAGATAAATTTGTTGCAATTTGTCAATTTATGTTAACTTTTTACTCAAAAATATGTGTAAAGTGATACTAACTTTCATTGTAATGTTAATGCAACAAAACAATTTGTTGCAATTTGTCAATTTAGGTTATTTTATAGTTTTGTGGATTCTGAATTCGATTCCAATGTTCATCCAACGAATGTATAATAATTAGTTGTTTCTTTCGTGCGTTGATTCATAAGGATTTCAGGAAAGAATGGCTAACTACGGAGTGAAGAATGAGGGTCTATGCAAGGAGATCCTTGTGAGACCCATCCCCCCCACCAAAGCTGGAAAGCGTGCCAACTGGGGGGATGGCTCAAAACGAGTAAAGCGATGGGATCACGGGTGGCAGTTGGAAGGTCAAAATAAAACTCGGCAGCTGAGCAAAACTAATTTATTACCAGGCAAGCTAGAATTTAATAAATCAAACACGGCAGAAAGCCACAATATAAAATAGGCAGAAGGCCACAATATATTCGCACTTCAATAAATAACAATTAACACTAAAATTAACAAGATAAGACACAAAAGCTACAAAAACAACAAACGCAACAAATACCAAAATTACCAATTAACAACTACATGGCCCATCTGCAGTTTAGCCGGAGACCCCCAAAACGTAAGATAAATCTAATGCCCAAAAGAAAAGTGAAAATTTAGAAAACGTCAGGAAAACAACAATTAAACCGGCAATTTAGCCCAAATCCCATAATTCCACCGGGACAGGGAGTAAGTCGGAATCCCTGGGCAGCTCCGAATTAGAAGTTAAGCAAAAGCACAATAATCCACTTTTGGTGAGTTTAAAAATTAAACAATTTAAAAGAAAATATAACACGGTACCGTTCGAGTAAAAATTCACTTCCAAACACCCCTAATACACTTAACAAAAAATAAATAACAATAAGTAGGCCTAAACATAACAATAAATAATAACAGGATTTAACAATGGGGACCTAACAAATATAGAAATCTAAACAAATGTAACAAGAAAATAAACTAATTAAACTAAATAACAATAAATATAAATAAATATTAACATCAAAAAGGATCTTTGTGTATTTTAAAAGTTTTTCTCTCTTTAATAAAAAAATATAAGTCCCCGTGGCTGTTTCATCAAATCACTGTTCCAGTTTAAGTTTTAGGCCTAGGCCACATAAAAAGTTCCACCAACATTTTCTTTTCTTCTTCATAGCCCACTTTTTGTCTTTAAAAAATAAGACCATCCAAAACCCCCCCCCCAGCTCAGCCGCCGGGAAAACAAGATGGAATACACTGACCTGAGGACAGGAGACTTATACCACAAAGATGTAGAGCGGGTAGCGGGCGCCTCCAGGCTCCAACATGGTCCTCAGGCCAGGCTAGCAGTGTAGATGGTAGACAATCCCCGGACGGCAGGCCGAGGGCAGAAACGTCCTACTCAAGGACCCTGGACTGCAGGGTCAAACACAGCCATTAAACACAGTCCAGCCATCACAACAAAAAATTACACATAACCACTAAATATAAGGGTGCATGATTTAACAAAACTGGACATGAAGAGCAAACAAGACAGTGAAAGATTAACTTTAGGCTATGAATAATTATGTTGGCAACTCAGATTTAAAACCAATTTACAAATTTAACAAATTATAAAAGACGTAATTACGTATATGGAACAAAAAAAAATGACAAACTGAATACTAGGTTATGGATACAGGAGCAATATGTTATAACATGAAAATCAAACTAAAGATAGGCTAGGTTATTGTCAAGTAACAAAAATATGATATATTGGTAACTCCAACTAAAAAAGGCTCAATAAACATTATACAGAATTACAATTGAAAATAAAGGCAGATATAAAAAGCAATTAACGGTAAAAAGGTAACATGGAGCACATGGCTCAAACCTAGGTTAATCAAACTAGACAAAGAAAATACAAATTTAACAAAACCCTGAAAACACAAGCAAGAACGATTAATATTATTGAAACAAAATTTTTTCACCAAAAGGGTGATTAAATATTAGAAATTTACAGAAGAACACTTACGTTTTAGGAGCCTTAGCCTGGCATGGTAAGAAGGTTCGGCCGAGTAGAACTCTTCTAGAACAATCTAGACTGATGGCCAACCTGACAGACGAAGGCCGGAACACGGAACGAACGGATCCGGGCCAACAGCCACCAAAATACGCGAATCGCCGGGCAAAAGCGAATCTCAGGCAGCCTGGCAGACAACGACGAAAAAACGTAATGTACCGGTCAAAGACCCGGTACACTTGTATTCTAGTGTTCTCAGTGTATTATTATGTAGTATTTATTTATTACTCAGTAGTATTATGGAGATATTTAGGTAGAACTGTAAATCGATATATCGATATGTAAATCAATGAAATCGATATATACATTGTTATACTTAGCAATAAAATTCAACATATCACGAAATAACGCATGTAAAAAATTACTACGTTTATGTAGAGATGTTATTCTACCTAAATATTTTAAGGATATCTTTATCTACAAAATGAGACATTGGCCATGTAAATTCATTGATTATAACTTGAGTTATATCAAATTATATTATTGTTACATAACTTTTTTCATATAAAAATTCCAACCGCATATATAAAGATAGTAAAAAATTTTTTCTACATTTACACTAATTTATGGACTCAAAAAAGAGATAACAAAGTTTTAAAAGCCTTGTTTTATTGTTAGAAATTTTAATATTTTTCATGCCGTATCACCTTACTTTAACATAAAATCAGGAAAATGTGATAAGAAGTTACAAAAATAAAAGGACGTTAATAAAATAAATTCAATACCTCAATTAATTACCCAAATTGAACTATTGGGAAGTTTAGACTATAAAACCTTTTTCACAAAAAATAAGTAGAAATCTATATCGCTGAACATTGCTCCAGAACTGGACCACTTATAGGCTAATAGAGGTTTTCCATACCTTACAGTTTCCTTCCAGGAAGTTATTCTAAGCTAAATAATACCAGGACAGTCCTAGCTATGATTCAACTTTTATAATTTTTTTTTAAATTTTTTTTAAAATTTTTTTTAGATAAATGTGGATGGCTGAACAGTTTGACTAAATACTTCTGTGATATTTATTTTTTTCCATATTGTTTTCAGTCTGAACTTAAAATACTTAAAATACTACGGTGTTTTTCAATAGCCATAATAACTTGTTACTTCTCCGCAATAGCTCTTTGTTTTGTTTATAACTAGGGGACATCCCTGCACGTTTTGCGAGCCAACCCCGACGCTCGCTGCGCTCGATACACCTCGGCCTTCGCCCTCGAAATGTAACTTTTGACTAAAAATAATAGTAGAAGATAGACCATATTACGCAAAATCAAAATATTCAATTTATTTACAGTATCTCATTCACACTACTTGCGTTTCTAACTATTTATTATTATAAAAACCCAATGTTGTTACTTAGCCTATTTAAAACGTGTCCATTAAATTTGTTTTTGTTTAACAGCTGAAGATTAAACTCATAGTATAGTATTAAAAATGCATCAATAGTATAATGTCAAACATTCAAAATAAACATGTTTATTTATTTACAACAGCTGTTATTAATTTACTAAAATCAACCCAATGTTATCCTTATCGAACAATCTTTTAGGGGCAGTTTCTACCCTTTAGGAGTTCTTTATCAAGATGAAAATACTTTAGTTGTCCTATTATCAGCAATAATGATATACACAAATAATAAGATAGTCTCATCAATTTATAGACCTTATAGCCAAAATTTAGAATCATTTACAACATTTCTGAATATCATGAATAATATATTAAACAATAGTTTTAGATTTAAATGTTGTATGACAATCGGAGGTGGCTTTAATGTGAATTTCAATGAACAATCATAAGAAATTGGTCAACTTTGCAATTTATTTCAAAGTTTTGGTTTAAGACAAACACTATATGACACTACAAGACCAGGCAGTGACAATTTTGGATCGACAATGTTTTTACAAATATAGATGTTTCTTTCCAACAAAACCAGGTAATTTACACGCCATATTCAGACCATGGTGACATATTATTTTCAAATTTAATAAACTTAAAAAATAAATATTCAGAAAAGATATATCCTCTTTAAAACTTAAGAGAAGAACCACGTCAACTAATATTCGTACATTCTTGACTATACTGCGTCAAATTAACTGATTACCAATATACACTGAAAACTGCATTCATAGCTGGACAATGTGATGAATTACTGAAAACATTTTTATGGACTGTTGACTGTTTTATCCCATTGGAAAGAATATCAAACAATAAACACAAAAGAACAAATAAAAAATGGTATATTTCTGAATTGAAAAAATGAAAAATAAACGTAAAATTATGTATAATCTACATAAGAAGAATGATAATTTATTGGTAAAAGATTCTTACAATATAGCTATTAAAAACTATAAGAAGGCTATTAATAAAGCAAAAATTAACGACAGTTCCAATTTCAAGAAAATTAAGAGATAACAAATGTAAAATGATGTGGAAAATTGCAAACAAATTATTGGGATTAGATACAGATACAATTGTGATACCTTCAAACTTATCTATTAATGGTTTTAATGAACATTTTAAAAAAAGCATTGAACAATTAATAAACTATATTCCTGATTATATCAACAATAATTATAATACATAAAACAAATTTAAATCAAAAAATGATCCAATAGTCATTTTAAATTTGAACATTTAAAGTTGAAGAAGTATTTGAATGACTAAAAAATTTGAAAGCAAGTTCTTGTTTGGATATGTTTGGAATAAATACGATGATAATCAAATCAGCTTCAATTGAATTAAGTTAAGTACTAACATTTCTGTTTAATAATTGTAAATTTAACACACAAAGGTGGTAAATTTGAATACACCAATTATAGACAAATTTCTATTGTACCAGGTCTTTCGAAAGTATTTGAACTATTAATATATAGACAAATTACAGATTATTTTTAAAATCAACAACTTTTTTCTAAAAGACAATTTGGATTTAGAAAAGATCACTCTACAATTGACGCAGTTTCTGTTCTTGTAAAAGAAACAATCTATAAAATTGAAAACGGAAAATTAATTTGCTTCTGGTTTTTTGATATGGCTAAGGCTTTTGACACAGTTTCATTTAATATTTTATTAACTAAATTAAATTATTATGGATTTGATAAATCATCAGTGAAATTAATGGAGTCTTTTTTAACAAATAGAACAAAACAAGTGGAACTAAATAATAATTACTCCCTTCCCAAAGAACTTAAATTTGGAATTCCACAAGGTTCTTCTGTAGGTCCTTTACTTTTTAACATATGTAAATGATATTGTTGAAAAATTGATATCTGAAAATATTTAATACTTTTTTTATTCTGATGATCTGGAATTGAATATGTAATAACAACACTTTCTTTAATAACAAATAAAGTAAAACAGTTGTGCATTGCTATCAAATTCTGCCTCAACATAAACAAAATTCAAGATATAGAAATAAATTTTTAAAATAAAACAAAAATATTATTAGATTTAAAACCATTGAAATGTCTAGAATTTATACTGGATAGTAATTTAGATTGGCAGAATCATAACAATATTATGAAAAACATTGACAAAGTAATTTATTGTTTAAAGAGACTAAAGAACAATGTAACTGATGATGTTCTGATTCTAGTTTAATATGCCTACATTCATAGTCAATTAAGCTATGGTACACATTTATGGGACCAATCTTTGAACATTAAGAAATTATGTATTATTAAAAAAAAAGCATTACGATTAATCTGTGGAGTAACGCAGACTACTCATTGTTAGCCATTATTTATAAAATTAAATATTATGTCACTTCCATCCCTTATAGTTTACAAGACATTCTCAACATAAAAAAATATATTCAATAGTATTCAAAAAAACTCCAATGTCCATTCCTATGACACCAGAAATAATAATAAATTGGAAATAAAACAATATAAATATCATAAATCACAGAATAACTTCATCTACGTAAATATAAAACTACACAACTCTTTGTCAGCTTCTACACAACATTTATATTATAAAAATTTCAAAATAAGATTAAGAACAATTTTAATAGAAAATTGTTTATATAAAGTTGAAGAATTCTTTGAACCAATTAAGAAAAATCCTGCAGTACTATAATTTGTTGTACACTAATGTATTTTATACCATTATATATTTTTTATATTCTATACAATTTTATACATGATGTCAATAAAGTATTATTATTATTATTTAAGACATAAAGAAACAGTGTACAACATTTCAGCTCTCTGCCTACATGGGAAGTTGGAGAATTAGTAATGAGTGAGTGAGTTAGCAAGGACTTTGCCTTTTATACATAAAGATTTCAAAAATCATCACACTCTGTTAATTTCATTCTTCAATTATATGATATTAATCAAGTATATGATAAAAATTCAAATTACTTTTTAATTTTAATGTTTATTGACATTAATGGTTGTATGTACAACACTATTTATATAAACATAAGAATAAGAATAAATTTGTTTATTTCGAAAGCTTAAAAAATAAATTCAATATAATATTTACAAGGTTTCCAAACTGCTAATATAAAACTAAAACATAAACTATTGAAACAAACATCTTTCATTCGGTCAATTATTATCAAAAAATGATTGGATCTCTTAAGGTCTTTAGAAAATATTTCTTTTGAAATAAAACTAAAAACTGCTCAAAAGTAATGTGAAATTATTAAAAATAAAAAATTCAATTTAATCAAAATATTCATCAGTGGTGAAAAACACACATATTTTTATTTTAATGTAACTTAATTGTTCGCAACCTTACCATCAGTAATATAAAATAAATGTATCAACAAATATATGCTTAAATTTATATATATATATATATATATATATATATATATATATATATATATATATATATATATATATATATATATATATATATATATATATAAAAGCCAAATACCACACACTCACTTACTGACTGATCATGAAATCTAAAAAAAACACCGACCGGATTTACACAAAGTTTAAAGGAAGTTAGATTTAGTATCGAAGAAACCCACTAAGAAAGGATTTTTCGAAATTTCATTCCTAAGTGGTACAAACAGTCCCTCAACATTTCCTTATTGGGTTGATTTTAGTACATTAATAACAGTTGTTTAATAAATAAATGAACATGTTTATTTTGTATATTTGACATTACTCTATTGATACATTAATTTTAATTTTCAGCTGCTAAACAATAACAAATGAGATAAACACATCTTAAATAGTCTAAGTAATACCGTATACTATTAAATAGGTAGCAACGCAAGTAATGTGAGTGAAATACTGTAAATAAATTTAATATTGTGATTTTACGTTATACAGATAATCTAATATTATTTGTAGTCAAAGTCACATGCCGAGGCCGAAGGCTGAGGTGTATCGAGCGCAGTGAGAGTCCGGGTTGGCACGCGAAGCGTGCAGGGGCGTCCCTAGTATGAATATAAACTATCCTGATTAACAATATTATAAAATTCAGAAAAACATTAATTTAGGAAACATAAATGTTCACAAATATGTGTCAATAATATTTTTGTTTCAAATCGATATGTTTACAATGTAATATATATTATTTTATACTTTTTAAATTCAATGTTATGAATTGATGAACAGTAATACAGAATATCAATACATATTACACTCTACTTTGGCTAGTGCGACAATTACAAGTAAAGTACCTCTGGCCCAGCAGGCGTGAACCGATACCAGCCTAGTGTGGTGCTGATCACACGCGTCAGCAATGACATCAGCAGGCCATTGAGCGAGGGTTAGCGAACCGGCCGTCAGCAAGATGGCAGCGGTCAATAGCAGGCCCATGCTTACTTGTCCAACTTACAGAGATATTACACAGTGGTGGGCTACCCAAGCAATTCTCTTTGATCCACTGAGTACTGTTTCACCTTTGATCAACGAGTTTGCTCAGCAATTGTGTTCATTCATAAATGGTTACGTCAATGAGTGTTTAGTTTTCAAAGGCATTGGAACGGTAGAGATCAATAACACTGTTTGTATAATAGGTTTAAAGAATTATTATACAAACAATTGATTTTACAAACTATATATATCGTATGGCTTTCAAATCCAGCTACAAAACTAGTAACAAAAAGTTTAAACAAACTAATAAACTATGTCTAAATAAAATTAAATCTACAATACAAAATACTTGTGTTAGTTAATGCGTGCCTGGGTCATGGAGAAAGTTCTTTTAGGCACCTGAATGATGGACTGCCACAAGGATCTGTTCTTGCTCCTCTTTTGTTTATATATACTGTAGACATTCCCACCACACAGTCTAGAAAATTCATAATGTAGATGATATTGCTCTCGCAATTCAACACCAGGATATATCAAAAACTGAAAGATACTTGATTATTAAGTAATATTATAAATTTATTTTAATTAAAAATCCTAATGAGGCATGAAAGGGAGAATCTTTAAGTATTTTAAAGTGTAGGAAGATATCTCTGAAATACATAAATTACCTCCGTTTTTTATCGTAATTGATTCTATATTCCGTCATATTAATTACTATAGTAAATTAAATGATAAATATAATAAAGTACCCTTTTATTCATTTTTTATAAAAATATATTACCGGTTTCGGCTTTTAGGTATATATTTACCTAAGAGCCGAAACCGGTAATATATTTTTATAAAAAATGAATAAAAGGGTACTTTATTATATTTATCATTTAATTTATTAAAATAGTAGCCCTAACGTGAACTAGTTTATACATTTACAATGACTAATTACTATAGTGTTATCAGATTGGGTTGTAGTGTTCTAAATTTCATTACTCAACTGATGCAAAGTCTGTAGTCAAAATTCTTAAAAACCTGTGTCAAATTTTATTTATTACAGTATATTTTATTATCAACAAGAAGATTCTCTGACTACTGTTTTATCTAACTGCACTCAGACATCTATATAATCCCGCACTATTTTAAATAGCTAACACATTAATTACAACAATTGTATGTATAAAAGTTTACAAATCAGACCAGTATCTGTGAAACAAATAGGTAATTATTTAGGTAAGGAGATATTTTGCAGTGACTATACGTGTTTTAAGTAGATCTATAATATTCATAAATCAAGTTTACTTTCTAATAATATGATTATTAGAATAATAAACTTATTAGAATAATAATATGATTATTAATAAACATTAATAAATTTACTTCAACCTCTTATTAAGTATTTGTTTCTTGAATTTTCTTTTACATACCAAAATAATGTTTAGAGTAACTTATTGAAATGAAATTAAATTCGTTGATTTCCCCCATTCAATAATAAAACTAATGTTTGCATTAATAATAAAAAGTAATTAAACAACAAAATATATGTATATATACATGAAAACAACAAATTATCTATATAAAACAGCCTACATGGGCAGATTGCCTGTGCGTAGGCTGAGTTGTTTTGCTTACATAGTTGTTGTAATTCTGTTGAAGCGAAAAATGTGTCTTGTAAAACATGGAGGAAAACCTAACTTTAATTTTATCGTATTACATGTTTAGATAAGGGGTTAACAATAGTATAAAAAAAGAAAAATATCAGTTATGTGTGATTTATAAAATAAACTAAGAAGAATAATCAAAACAAAACGAAGAATATTTGAGAAAATGTATGAATAATGTAAAATTGCTTGCTGGCTTAAAGGCAATGCTTTGTTCGGGCTTGGCCCCAACTCGAGCGATAAGCCATGGTGGGAGAAGAGTTTGTATTATAGTAATAATGGTTAGATGTAAGAGAGAACGTTTGTTGTCCTAATCTCACCATTTGTTACACATTTTGTTACCAATAAAGACATTGTTCTTTTCATTTCATTACTTGCCTTGATTTAGAAAGTGAACCACAATTTAGTGATTTATTTAAGTAAACGTTTTTATATCCCTTTTTCGACAGTTAAGGAATTCTGAATTGTCACTTAACTAAACAATAGCATACATCTAATTTTATTTATTAACAGTTTTTTATTGTTTATAATACTTTAGGTAATATACGCACAAAAATAAAAATTATACTAAATACTACAATTTTACATATTATATACAATGCACCACTACATCATAAATATCGTGCACGTATGAACTAATGTATTCATAAAATGACAAAGAAAAACAATCCAAGACAATTGCACCGCACACTTTTACTTAGTGCATCCAATAAATTCAATAGATTCAATATACTGAAAACAGTTACTTAATATAGAGAAAATCATCATTGGGTGTGTTTTAGAAAAAGGTCAACACTTATTTACAAAACTTTAACTTATATTCTACAAATATTTTCTGTCAAATATTAGTACAACTTTAATCAACTTTTTTTAGATGTTTAGATCTACTTTTAATCAAATTTAGATTTAAAAAAAGTTTAGGTTTCGTTATCTTAGGTTAGGTCTAGTTATCTTAGGATAGGTCTAGTTATCTTAGGTTAGGTTTAGTTATCTTAGTTTAGGTTTCATTATCTTAGGTTAGGTCTAGTTATCTTATGTTAGGTCTAGTTATCTTAGGTTAGGTCTAGTTATCTTAGGTTAGGTCTAGTTATCTTAGGACAGGTCTAGTTATCTTAAGTTAGGTCTAGTTATCTTAGATTAGGTATAGTTATCTTAGGTTAGGTCTAGTTATCTTAGGGTAGGTCTAGTTATCTTAGGATAGGTTTATTTGTTTTAGGAAGGTCTAGTTATCTTAGGTTAGGTCTAGTTATCTTAGGATAGGTCTAGTTATCTAAGGCTAGGTCTAGTTATCTTAGGTTAGGTCTAGTTATGTAAGGTCTAGTTAGCTTAGGTTAGGTCTAGTTATCTTAGGATAGGTCTAGTTATCTTAGGTTAGGTTTAGTTATCTTAGGTTAGGTCTAGTTGTCTTAGGTTCGGTCTAGTTGTCTTAGGTTAGGTCTAGTTATCTTAGGTTGGGTCTAGTTGTCTTAGGTTAGGTCTAATTATCTTAGGATAGGTCTAGTTATCTAAAGATAGGTCTAGTTGTCTTAGGTTAGGTCTAGTTGTCTTAGTTTAGGTCTAGTTGTCTTAGCTTAGGTCTAGTTATCTTAGGTTAGGTCTAATTATCTTAGGTTAGGTCTAGTTATCTAAGGATAGGTCTAGTTATCTTAGGTTAGGTTATAGTACGACAGATTTCAGTTATGTATGATAGGATTCTTTTTTACGAGACCAAATTGTGGGTCGAGGCCCTAGAGAACTGTTTTACACATATACATGCTTACTATACATGTTTTTTGTTGCTCGGTATATTATGTACATATGAAATTGGTTGACAGATAGCAGAGATAACTTGTGTTTTATGTCTGAAAGCATTTATTTTGTGAGTAAAGAGTACTCAGATAACACTGCTCTCAGAAACAAAAAATAGTTTTCTCTGTTACTTGTCAACCGACCTTTTAAATTGGCATATAGTTGAATATGGCATAACATAGTCTAAAAATACTGTTTTTTAACTTTTTTTTCGTAAAATCTAAACATATATATATTATATATATATATTTATATATATATATATATATATATATATATATTATTTGAATTTGAAATTGTTAGACAGCCGCTATTTTAAAACAAATCATCTCATAAATTCAGCCTGTTTACATGAAATCTATCTTTGTAAGATCAACATTTGTACGAAAATTCAGTATTTTTTGTCAAACGGTATTTAAGATATTAAAATAAAAAAAACACACATACAGACACACAGACAGAAAACTAATCGAGATAGGACACATGTTATATGGCATTATTTGCTTGTATTGATCTGACAAATAATCCTCTAAAATATGTGACAGTAGAAGCTGGGCACCCTGTATATGCGTAGGGAACACTCACTTGCAAGTTATCAGTTTCTATAGGAATTTTTCAAAAAGTAATAATTCATTTTTAAAAGGAGTAGCCAAGGGGCTAAAGTGGTGGAGGAGCTTGCCACACACTTGAACCGGGTTCGATTCCAGATGTGTATATTACAGATTTTACCCCTATGCAGCTCCCGTGGTTCGGAATTCATGTTAATGCGATGGTTCAACGAACTTGAAAAAATAATTGCAAGTCTAAGCAGGCGAGAGGAACTATGTGTTATTGAATATTCCTCCCCACTAAAAGCCAGGGTAATTTTTTTATCTAAAAAATGTCCTCCTTATCTACTATTTCAAATATTGTAATCTAATTACCCGACCATTTTATATGCATGCACCACATTCTTTATATATTTATTACCCAGATAACCTCCCTGTGCCTAAAACAATACACACCGTAGTGTTAACGCAGCTGTTATAATGAGCTGTTGACCCTGAACAATTTGTACGAACTTATGATCTAAATAAACCACCCTTGTGTGTTACAAAAGACAAAAGACTCTATCAACGTTCTTGTTCAGAGAGCGTTTGTCACTTTGTTCTCCATTTGTGAACTTCATCTCAGGAACGGGAGAGGATCAGTTTGTGCAAACCTAATTTACGTCCTGAAGGTGAACGGGAGAGGACCAATTTGTGCAAACCTAATTTACGTCCTGAAGGTGAACGGGAGAGAACCAGTTTGTGCAAACCTAATTTACGTCCTGAAGGTGAACGGGAGAGGACCAGTTTGTGCAAACCTAATTTACCTCCTGAAGGTGAACGGGAGAGGACCAGTTTGTGCAAACCTAATTTACTTCCTGAAGGTGAACGGGAGAGGACCAGTTTGTGCAAACCTAATTTACGTCCTGAAGGTGAACGGGAGAGGACCAGTTTGGGCAAACCTAATTTACCTCCTGAAGGTGAACGGGAGAGGACCAGTTTGTGCAAACCTAATTTACTTCCTGAAGGTGAACGGGAGAGGAGCAGTTTGTGCAAACCTAATTTACGTCCTGAAGGTGAACGGGAGAGAACCAGTTTGTGCAAACCTAATTTACGTCCTGAAGATGAACGGGAGAGGACCAGTTTCTGCAAACCTAATTTACGTCCTGAAGGTGAATGCGATTTGTTTTACTGAATTGTGTTTTGTGTTGTGCTCTTTTCTTCCTCTCTTTATCTCCAAATGTTTGTTCTTTTAACTCGTTCTTTTGCTTTAACTTTGTTTCCTCTAGTATATTAATTTAGAAAGTATATAAGCAAGAGCGTTGTTTTGTATATACGCATACAAAAATAAAAAGACGGCATACTGTCGATGCAGAAATTATGTCTAACCGAGTTTGAAGATTGTTCGCTAAAAAACTAAGTGGTCTATGAACAATACAACCACATCATAGTTTTCCTCGTTTAATTTTTCCTAACGACATGAACTTGAAAATTGTATTAAAAGTTTTAATAATTTTTATCCTAGTTGGAACAAATCAATTACCAGAATTTTAAGTCGTTTTCACTGTACATCAACGTTATACTTTTATTACACACAAACCCATTACATTTATATTTCAATACTTGGTTAACATTAAGTTACTCTATAAGTTGGATACATTTCAAAACTTTAACATAAAAGTTCTTTATACGTTTTCTTGGCTTCTAGAAGTCATAAAATTACTTACTTGACTACGTTGTAAACCTTATGATATGTATGGTCAATATACATCACTTTTACACGCGTGAGTAAATTTAGTGGTTTTCAATTGATTTCAATCAATTTAAATTTATCTAAATCATCTAAAATTCATTTCATTTACTTACGCATATAAACTTAACGTATCGTAACTGTACATCTTATAAGGATTACAACGGGACCAAGTAATAGGTTTTACGACCTCCAGAAGCCGAGTAAACATTTTATCAGAAAATGATAAGAACTTTGTTTCTTGAAAAGTGAAAATTCTAACACTTATAAAAATGATAGAGAAACCACGTATTAAAATATAAAATAAATACTGTAAAGATTTTTTAAGTAATAAAAGTGTAAAGTTTATGTACAGAGAAATCTAGTTAAAATAATTCTAGTACTTTTTTGTTCCATCTAAAATAAAAAATTACTAAAAGTTATGATGAAATGTTAAAATACACATGTTATAACGTACAGTGAAACGAAAAAACACTGGTGGGGTTGAATTTGTCATAGGCTTCTTACTTTCTTAGTAAAAAGTCTTCGACACGAGCATACACAATGTCTGCACTAACAGTAAGTCATAAGTAAACTAAAAAAATATGTACTTGAAAACCTGTAATCTTACTATAATATAAACATGTAATGGTGTCTGTGTGTGTGTGTGTGTTACTCAATCACGCAAAAACTATTGAACCCATTCATCTGAAATTTTGCATGAACATTCTTAGGGTCTCTGGTTAACACATAGGCCTATAGGCCTATCTTTATTTTGAAATTCCATCAGGAAACCACACCAAGGGTTCTAAGAAGTATCAATGCAACCCCTATGGCAATAACAATTTACCAATTAATTGCATTAATCAGCTGTTGGAATAAATTAATTAATTAATTAAATAGGTCTGCAGTAAATACCGGACCAAACCTAACCACAACCACGGTAACTAGAAAAGACGGTAGGTATCACGACGAGGCTGCACAGTAAACTGTGACGTCACATGGGCGAAATCACCTGGTTTGATTATTCGATGAAATACTGGTAACTAAATCTACCAATCACATGGAAGCATTCAGCTAAATAGTAGGCAAGTTATTTATTACTTATCAGCTGGCATTGTAAATTGCGGGAATTAGAACAGTATTTTTGTGTTTGTTCTTACCATTTCGCCCATGTGACGTCATAGGAGATGCCTATACCTACTAATTGATGCGTGATACCTACTAATTGGACAATTGGTCTGTGCGCACGGCCAGTGACAGCTGGACATAGACGAGAGGTGAAGAGAGGACTCTTTTATGAAAACATTAGCCCACTCAAACGGGCTTCATTATTATTCATTATTCATCTCTCAGACGCTGATCGTAGAGATATGGGTGAATATGAAGAGTGAATGAGTGTGATGAGTGTAGATGAACGTGTGTAGTCATTGTTACTATCTAGCTCAGAAAGGACTATTTATTAATAGCCCAATAGCCAGTGCAACTATGAGACCTACAGCTTTACGTGGAATCCGAACCACGTAGTGTAGGTCTGATTTTCAGCTAACTGACAAGTCTGACACTCAGTTAGACACAAGTTCTCTTCCCTACACAACATCTGAACCTTGACTACCATTCAACACGGACACTCCAGACTTCTCTAGTAGTGTCGACGTTTCTTGATCAAGTGTCAAATCTATATTATTGTTTAATATTGTAACGTTAGTATTATGGTTAGTAGCAACACTGTCACGCGCACAGACCGTGTTCAAACAGTACCGTCTTCTTTCCTAGGGGTACTGTGACCACAACGCACTTTTGCATTATACAGATGCCAGTAGGTACATGTTTTGAATTACTGAACGCAAAAAGCACCAACAACATAAATCAACGTAAACTCCGTACGAAGGACGGGTACTGTGCTGGTTAGTATATAATAATGGATACAGTATATGTGTAGCCTACTGTGGTCAATAGGCGTTTCTCTTTACGATAATGGAACCTTTGATGATATACGACATAATCAATGATAGAACACAACATTACACAATTGATGCCGCCTTCACGGGTGATGACGCAATATGGGTGCAGTATCTGTTTTGCAGTACTGAGGTCTGCAGGCGTTATTCTTTACCGACAAAATAGACAGTCACATTTCGACCTAATATTACTGTCGGCGCAGAAATTATGTGCACTAGATTTTGAAGGTTGTTTTCTAAGGAACTAAGAGACTTACAAAAAATCTAACCAAGCCATTGATTTCCTCGTTCAATTGTATGTTATGATATATGCATTTTAAAACTATATTACGAGTTTTAATATTTATTTTCCTAGTTGAAACTACAAAACTACCAGCATTGTAACTAGTTTTCACTGTACATCAAATTTACATCGTTATTACTCAAAAACTCGTTGATGTGTCTCATTTATTTTTTAATAACATGTTAATAAAAATGTTTTCTATAAATTTCATTAATTTTTTAATTTTAACTTTTCGAGAAAAAAAGTGCTTACCAATTCTCTAAAACTTTGTTTTCTTGGATTCTAGAGGTCTTAAAATTAATTACTTGGTCTTATTGTAATTCCTATGACATATATACTGTAGTTACGATACATCACTCTCATAAGTGTAAGTAAATGCAGTGATTAAAAACAATATAAATGTATCAATTTAAAGTTATTTTAAAATAATTTAACTCGATTTAAAATCACTGCATTTAATTATACATATAAAAGTGATGTATCATAGCTATACATATCATATGGATTATAAGACCATGTAATTATTTGTACAACCTTCAAAAAAAAAAAAAAAAAAAAAAAAAAAACAAAGAAGCCAAGAAAACAAAGTTTCAGAAAATTGAAAAGAAATTGTTTGCTCGAAAACTTTAAAAGTCTAAAATTTACAAAACTTATAGAAAACACTCATATCAATCAGGTATTAAAATACAAATCTGATAGATTTATGAGTTTTTGAGTAATAATGATGTAATCTTGACGTACAGTCAGGATAGGTTGTAGATATTTTTCTAGTGTAAGCGAACAACATTGCGGTGCCCCCCCTCCATAAAAACCCTGAGAGATAGGAGGCATTCTCTGTGGATACAAATACTTTCAAATAAAAGTAAAATAAATACAAGTACTTAAACATTAAGGATTAAGAAATGAGCCTCAAATATCAGGGTTACCTTAACTTGATATTAATGTAATATTTTTAGACTTTAAAGCTAATAATTATATATAAAAGACCAAAGTCAAAATAGATTAAAAATCAATAAATACAACACAAATCAGCTTACAAGGAATAAAACATTATATTTACTCGTAAATTAAAGGCAAAACAAGAAGTTTTCAATTAGAACACTAAAGAGGCATAGTTCTTGCTTTCATTTGGCAAATTCGTTTAGAATGTAATAGGTGTCCATTTTGGTTTAGTAAATCATTCTCAGTAGCAATTTTTGCCAATCCACTAGAATGTCCTTGAAAAATCGTTTGTCTAAGTCTTTTTAAGTTTCAACTTAGAAAAGGTTAAATACCTACTGCTGGCACAAATACTATTGCCGAGTTTGAAGGCTGTTTAATAACAAACTAGGAGGCCTGTGAAAAATCCAGTCACATCATTATTTTCCCCCTTGATTAAAGTAACTTTGAATTGATAAATTTACATTGATTTCAATCAATTTAAAATCAGAGAATTTACTTAAGTGTATGAAAGTAATGTTGCGTAACTATACATGGCACAAGGAATACTAGTGACCAATTAGTTAATTGTACAGCCTCTAGAAACCAAAAAAAATCATTGTTTTAGGAAATAGATAGGAACTTTTTTCTTGAAAAGTTAAAATTGTGAAACTTAGAGAACATACAGAAAACATTCCTGTCAACCATTTTTTGAAACAAGAACTCGTTACATTACTGTTCTTTTTGTAATAAGATTTAATGAACACATACAAGCTCTAAAATCAAACAACAGAACTTCAATGAAATCTTGTTTAGCAGAACACTTACTAAACAATAATCACAACTACACAAATATGAAAACCAACATGAAAATTCTAAAATTCTGTTAAAAAAGCAAAAAACTAGATTCTCAAGAAGAACTTGAAATTTATAAACACAATCAAGAAAATCCCATCAATTTAATCAACACCATGTTAAAACAAAAAAGAAACCCAATATTCGAAACAATTATACATATAAGAAACAACACTTACAATGACAACTAACCACCAAATCAAAAATATTTAACATATGTTTTCTTTATGATAATTATTTTTTTAATTTTATTTGTTTTGTAACAATTTTGAAAAGTAAACACATATACACCTATGAAGATGGCATAAATTCCGAAACTGGTTGTGTTGATTTAATAAAAAATTGTTTAAGGGTGCTGAGTTATTATTTTTTATTATAACATTAATATATATACAGAGTGAGTTTTATGTCCTGGCACACCT